>CM060909.1:1001937147-1003187147 GCA_030737875.1 Allium sativum
GAAATTTTTTCCAATTTAATAAAATAAATTGGAATAGAATGGAATTCGATTTGGTAATAATTGAAGTGAACTTTGTGGAGGAAGATAGTTACTATAAATGGAATGTAAAAGGCTTTGCCGTTATTTCATTTATATTATTGGTTGGATACAGAAGTTTATATCAATTATATACATTGATCTATTTTCCGCGAAGATTCCATAATTAATGGAATGAGATTTTGGGTTTATCTTGAATAGTTTTTTAAAAGACATTAGTTCTCTAATCCAGTTGAAGATAAGATTAATTTCTTAACTTTGAGTAATCATTAAATAATGATTTTTGAGATTAAAACTGAATTAGAGTTTTAATGAATCTTTAGTTAGATTGGAATGTGAATATGATAATTAAATTTATCGAATTCATGAAATGATCGAGAATAGAGTATCACCAGCTTTGCTCCAAGCGATAGTTAAATCTTTAACTAGATTTGAATGTGAAATGGTACTTAATTTTACTGATAACACCGTGGTGTTAGATATGAAGTATTACCAGTTTTGCTTCATGCGATGAATAGGTTGGGATTGGGAAATATAATAAATGATTACTTCGGTAAGGTTCACTAATCCCGACTAGTTTGGATAAACCTTAATTTGGTTTGAATTTATATCCAAAGGAAGATTAAAGAATAAATTTAAAGAATTTATTTTTGATAAAATTAATGGGAACCATTCCTAAAAATTTGAATATTTTAATAAATGAATATTCTGGATTGGAACGAGGCGTATATTGTGTTTGTATAGCACTTTTTTATAAAATACGCGAGTTACTCGGAAAGAGCTGGTTATCCCATTTTGAATAACTAATTCAATGAAAAGTCGAGGATGAAGACGGTGGTTGAAGAACGAAGATCTTCACATCGTTTGGATGATTACTGATGTCTTGATTGGGTTGTACACCCAAGACAAGGTAATAAGTGGTAATCGTTCAGACATACGTGGAGATCGACCGGATATGCGAGGACCTCTCTCCTGTATTGGACATATGGGACGAGGGATATGGTGCCTTAGGCTTCGTTCAGACCTAGAACAAACTTGTAAATGGATGTGAGTCTGACATTGGATTTTATTTTGTGTTGATTGATCTCTATTAAATATATATCTTTTTGGTAGCGGAGAATTTATTCTCTTGCTTAACACCCTTCTATGAGACCTACTCGCTTAGAGGTCATATATCGATAGACATTAGTCGCATGGAGTGAATTGCCTGTGTGGCATGCTGAGATGCAAATGATCAAGGCTTCTGTTGAAAAGAAGAGTCTAGTGATTGATGATCAAAGCACGACTTTAATATAGCATAGCTTTGTGTATAGCATTAATTCGCGAGCCTCACACCCCGGTGTAAACCAAAAACGGGAGAGGACTTCAGGGAGGACATGTGTTTCCTTCTAGCTACGAGTTGTGTCATGGTATGAGCCCAAACATTTTTACTTATGTGGATGATCGATAGCGAGGTGCCTCGGTTATATCAGTCACTGCGGGGCTGATGGATTATATGGTCGACATACTGACCAGACTTACGCCCCATAGGGCGGGGAAACATATTGTTCAGGGATTATTAATCCACTTAGGTGGACTGGCCCTGCCGATCCAAGGGCCCACCTGAGTCTGGTCCTGAGAAATGGTCTAGAGCGTCTCGAAGAGGTAAGGACGATCCCTTGCCTTGGTTCGCAGATGGAAATCCAACCTCCAATATGACATTTCAGTTTTAATTTTAGAACTAGTATGGCGACATAGTAGCATGGGATACTATGTCGTCTATGATTGATACATTTATATTTGAAGGAATTTTGACATTATACACATATAGTAATATCACAATAATTTTTGTTTAAACGTATCAAGCATGTTTGGCTATTATAAGGTAAAACTGTAACGATTCGGATTTTGCCCGGACCTAATCGATCACAAAATCGACTAAGACCGTTCAAATCTTATTAAAAATTTAACTATCACCTGGAGTAAAACTGTTGGTACTCCATTCTCGATCATTTCCAGAATTTGATAAATCTAATTATCTCATTTCCATTTCAATCTAATTTAGTAAAACTCCAATTTGGTTTTAATATCAAAAATCATTACATTATGATTATTCAAATTTAAGAATTTAATCTTATCTTTAACTGGGTTAAAGAAACAATGTCATTTAAAACACAATTCACGATAAACCCAAAATCATCTTCCATCAAAATGGAATCTTCACAGAAATCAGATCAATTTATAACCAATATAAATTCCCGTATCAGACAGATAATATAATGGAATAATGGCAAAGCCTTTTAAATTCCATATATAGTAACGGTCTTCATTCACAGAAGCTCATCTTGATTATTATTAAATCGAATTCCATTCAATTCCAATTTAATATATTAAATTGGAAAAAGCTTTACTTTGGAAATTTTCCATTTAAATCTTAATAAAAGATTTATAAATTCCAAATTATATTTTTCGGCTTGTACTGCATTGTGTGATGAGACCTGAGTCTTATAATAGCTTCATTTTTCCAAAAAGTATTGCGCTATTGGTTTTATGCACTGGTATTCTTGGGAGGACACATGTTCTGTGTTATACGCCATGGTCCCTTGATTTACCAAATTCTAAAGTAAAGTTTTGAATAACTGTTTTAGTTCTCACACCAATCACATGACTGATCTAGAGTTTATTGTTTTAACCCAAACTATGGTTGCCCCTATTTTCCACACGGGCAGCTAGTAGTTTTGGTTTTGCAGATTTCTATTTATATAGAATCCTGGATTTACGGCTGGAGATATATTCGGAAAGCTCTGTATCCGTGTATTCCTTGCAGTTGTGTTTTGTATTATTTTTCCGCTGCATTATAATTTGTAAAGCTCTTGTGTTTATCAAATGTATATAATTTATTCATATTCTATTGTATTCGTATACTTTGATGTAATTATTGTAATAGCAATGAATTGTTCTTCTGTTTGCATTCTGAATTGTCATGTTCTCAACTCAATCCGAGCTTTCCCGAAAGTGCGAGTTTAGGTCGTTTCAGTTGGTATCTGAGATTTGGTATACAGAGCTCGAGAACAAGACACATTAGAACCGAATGAAAGAATTCATCAGAGATTGGATTAGTAATATCCAATAAGAATGACTCGTTAAAGATGGGTATAGTAGTATCCTAGAGCGAGTGTAAAGAGTGTTGTTTTTAAAAATAACAATTGAAAACAAATTTTGTTTATAAAATTTAAACCGTATTATACGTATTTGAATATTTTATTTTAAATTGATTTGGACTATCAGGTATATGAAGAATTTGAATATACGTCTGATCCACGTGTATTTGAAGTCTCAAATATACTGGATGGATATAGAATGACACTCTAGTCGCCCGGTCATAATTCTGGTGATGTCGCGACATCATCAATATTTATTTTCGAGCTTCGAAAGTGGGATACCTATATATTTCCAATTGACTGGTGTGAGAACCAAAATATAGTTAGAATATATTGTTGTGATTTGGCACCAAAAAATGGATTTTTAAGTAAACACATTAAAGATATATGTTTGAAATGCTAATCAACTAATTGATTGATGATGGTGTTGTGTGATTATTCATTTAAACCAACATGTGAATGATTGGTAAATTTATCCAAATGGAATCAAATACTGAACTGAATTGAAAATTGTTTGAGATTGCATACATGTACATATATATGCGTGAGCAGGTCATAGCATGGAATCTAAGAAGTGGAATAAAATTGTATTCCTAACAAATAGGTGCATGTTTACTAATTTATTGGATTTTGATGATTTTATGAGCCGATTGGCTAGCTACTTGGCCTTTTCTTTTGGATTGGTGAGGGCCCTGTGAGGCAAGTTGCGGTTTTAAAGGTCTCCCTTTGCAAAGGAGGTTATGGCGAAATTTCCCGAAAATTTAGGGTGTTAGCTAAATTTTTGAAGAATTTGAAATTTATTAGAAATTGAAAAGTTGAGTTAGTAGGTTAAACAACTTTCAGCTCCGTTCCTTTTCGAGGACGAAAAGATTTTAAGTAGGGGAGATTGTAACAACATGGAAAATCAAAACCAATTTAAATTTTTTATTTTGGCTATTTTAATGGATTTTGAATAATTAAATGATTTATTTTAAATAATAACGACTAAATATTTATTTTAATTGAAGTTAGAAGGAATAAATTTATTTTAATTATAAAACAAGCCTGAAATGGTGCGGTAGTTTGAAAATTCGATTTCAAATTTCAAATGAATGTACAGGATTCAAAATAACACGGATTTCAGTAAAACAAGAAGTATTTGAATCTGTTTGAAAATATCTTTCCAACATGTGAAAAATCCGTATTTCGTAATGGGAATAAAAAGTTATGTCCAGTTGAAAATTCAGAATAATCGCTATGGAATATATATATATATATATATATATAGCCCTTAAAAATAGCCATTTTGCAAACGACCTCCGTTTTCGACGAGACCACTTTTGTTGGATCCGGAATGTCAAATTATTTCTAAATTCAAATTTTCATAATTTTTGGAATCAAAATTTGAGCATAGGAAAAGAAAACGTGTTTGGTAATTTCTGTTTGAATTTAATCGACTGGAAAATGACCATTTTTCAAACAGTCTCCAAATTCAACGAAATTAGTTTTGTTAGGAACGTATCATCAAAACATAGCTAGATTTATTTTTCTAGAATTTTTGGAGTTAGTATGTGGCCGCTGTAAATTAAAATGTACATTAAAATCAATTTTGAACGTTATATTGATTTATATTTAAATTTGGATGAAAACTGATCGTAACAATCGATTTACCATACGGGACATATCCCATTGTGTACGGAATGGGGGTATTGTGACGATCTCAACCCCATACGACGTTGTTAAGGATAATCATTGGAATATAACACATTAATCTTCATTAGCAGAGTACAGATAATAGCATAAGCAGCAAATAGAATAATTTACATAAATATGACAGCGGAATCATAATATGTCACAACATCAGAGAGCACAGTGTAGGATACAACTTAGTGCATGAAAGTAATTGATCAGTCTACATCGCCATAAGCGATACATAAGAGAGTACATAAAAGAAATATCAGTCTACATCGCCATGAGCGGAATCATATACATAGATAATAATGGCGGAATATCAATAGCCAAAACTCTGAGAAGTCAAGCCTCGCCATACAAGCCAAAAGATGCACTCCATGTTGTAGTGCAAAAGCCAAAATATGTCCTGCTACCTGTCACTAGGCTTCCCATGTGAAAATAAGGGCACCTGAGTTTGCAAGGTGAATCAAACTACGAGTTAGTCATGGGACTGGTATGAGAAATCTACTTAACTGATTAAACAACAATAATAAGGCAAATCATAGGACCACGCCACTTTCGCGGAACGGGTTTGCTCCAGTGATTGCCAGTGCATGAAATAAAGTAAATTATTTAATCATCGAAATGCTTTTTATAAAAATGAAGCCATTATAAGACTTAGGTCCCATCACACAATGCAACGCAAGCCGGAGGATAGAGTTTTACTTTATAATGACCAAGAAATGCTTGATATGTATAAAACAAAAGTGTTTGATATTATTACTAGTGCATGTATGTTTCAAAAGCAACTTCCATCATAAATATCAATCATAGACGACATAGGTACCATATATCATGTCGCCATACATAAGTTACAATCAAATCCGTAATTTCGTATTGGAAATTGGATTCCATCATGAGTCGAGGCAAGGGGAAAGCTCCTCTCTGATTCGAGACACTCTAGCAAATGTCTCAGGACCACACACAGCGACCCTTGGATCCTCCAAGGCCGGTCCTGTAACACCCCATGTCCATTAATGTCACTCACAAAGGGAATGCATCAATGTCCATGAAGCGTTATTGTTGTATAGAACAAATAAATTACAAGAATAAATAAATAAAACAACACAGCGGAAGATAAAACTTATTTCATAGCATCATAACTCAAAACAAGCTTACATAAGTAGTTTCCAAAACCATTACAACACGATCAATAGTCTTTTCCAAAAACTTCAAAGTACATAAAGAAGCAAATAATTAAATAACATAAATGCATAAATCCCCACTGAGCATAAGCAATGCCATAAAGATGAGAGAGTCCAAAGAGATACATCTACTATTTTCAAGCAACTGAAAGAAATCGACACTAAGCTATAGTATTCCCTCCTTGCAAACATGAGGGGGGGAGGAAAGAAAAGAGGTGGAAACAAACGGGTCAGACATAAAGTCTGGCGAGTCCAGTAATTTTAACAAATAATAGGTAAGGTAAATGATCAAGAAATAAATAGGCATCATGATATGGCTGTAACATAGATAAGGTAGATAAAAAGGATGGACAAGATGATTTCGTTCCTAAGTACTAAGACAATCCTACACCTTGGCTAAGCGAACAACCCTCCAAGTACTAACCCCGAAGTCAACATCAGACTAGCACCCAAAGGACTATCCAACTCAACCAACATGTATTTTGTTACACCGCACTTTTGCTAAGTTACACCACATTAATTAATTACACAACACATCTACTAGTCTCTTTTACTCAAGGTTGATCCCTTCCTACTAACTGTACCCACATGACAAACTTGGTAGTTACTTGTACCTAGCTGCTATCGTAGGTGCCGGCTTGCTCCTACCACCGCTAAGGTACCCTTACTCTACCCATTCGATCGGCTCCCTAAACCCTGTAGGCACCCGTGCTGGCCCCACAATGGGGTGTATAACTCCCCAAAGTGGCAACCCCGATACCAACATGAAATGCACGGCCATACCTACACGATGCAACAACGTCTGACCTACCAGCCCGGACCCATGCACGCACATGAACCCGTTGGACTTGCGTTGCCACCGCTATTCATGTTTTGACCTCTTATATTCAAGCCCAGTAAGCGTGCCCCAACCCCGGCCTAGCACCGGGCCCAATTAGATTCTCAAATGGGTTACTGGTTGAAACGGGTCCCCATCCGACACAAGCCTCCCACCTATGCTTGGCCCCCACTCGCTTTTTCCCCCACTTAACCGTTTTAATTTAAATGTCCATGTCTTACACATGCTACGGTTAAGTCCATACTTACATGTCATAATTTACATGCCTTATCTTATTCCGGTTAAGTCCATATTTATATGTCATAATTTACATGTCACCCCACTTAACCCTCTAACCATACCCATGTCTTATTATGGTTAGTATTCCTTAATTCATTCCTTATGACGAACGGTGCATGACCTCCCACATTAGACCGAACACTTTGTGGCCGCTGGATTTGCTGGGCGGTTCCGGGCAGTCTTATGCCACAAACCGGGACTAACCTCGTGTCACCCATCATTACGCCTACAATTCATGCCTTTGACCTCTCACATTAGACGTCCAATTGTGGCAGCTGGATTTTCCGGGCGGTTCAGGGCAGTCTTACACCACAATTGCGCCTAACCTCGTGTCAAAGGTTTATTAATAATCGTATTTCACCCAAACCCCCAATTTTCATGTCATGTGTTTCCAATTCAACATATAATCATGTTTACACTTTTTGCCTATTCCAACTTGTCACTAATTACACTAATTACATATTAATTAGCCTCAATTACAAATTTTCAATTATAGGCAATTTCATCAATTCCATGTAATTCATACCCAAATATGCCAATTTCACATATTATCCAATTATCCAAAATATCCAATAATATCCAATTCTCCATATTTCACATATCCCCATCGTTCCCACGTATTCGCATTCGCGCGTATTTTTAACATAGGCTCAAAGGTAGCCTAGATCCAAAAATAAAAGGAACAGGGATAAGAAGAGAGAATCAAATCACAGAAAATTGGAATTAACATCATGAAATAAAGGGGCATATAAACTGGCATAGAGGCATAATGAAAGATTCAACATGAATAAACTGATAAAAGGTATGAACTTTACATTGAAGCATAGGCATATGATGACATGAATCAAAAAGGTAAGACTTGGTAAGATTTTCATTACAAACATATATGAATCCTTTTTCATGTTACTTTAATCCCATTAAATTTGTGAAAACAACTGTACTCACCTTTCCTGGCTTAAGAAAAGGATTAATGAATTGAAATTGGTGTAGAAACATTGCGGTGATGTTGATTGATCTTCTTTAATTATTGTTGAAGCTCTAAACTTTAATTTGAATTGTGTATGAACACTTGAGATTTGATTAGAGGCGGCGGCTAGGGCTTAGGAGAGAGTTTGACAGCATAATGGTGTCATAGATAATATTTATGAATTAGGGTTAGGTTGATGACATATTTATAGGTGTAGGAAGTTATTTAGGCCCTAGGATTAACCCTAGAACTGATCTGGACCATCCAAATCGTCAAAACACGTCACAAGGCCAAATTTTCGGGTCTGGAAAACCTAGGGAGGTCGACCCCCAGGTCGACCCACTGGTCGACCTATCCGATCAGGTCGACCCCCAGGTCGACCCCCCGGTCGACCTGGGTCCTGGGCGGGAATTTTCCCGCCCAGCCCGGGTACCTGTAATTTCGAATTTGAATTTGAATTTTCTGGCTGGGTTTAACTTTAATTAATTTTTCTTAGTTACTCAAACTTCCGAGGCCCATAACTTTCTCATACGAAGTCCGATTTACGCAAACTCAGACTCTATCTCAAGCAGAATTCCGAGACGATTGCAATGGCGCAACCCATTTCCCTTCATTCCTCTTTTAAAAATTTAGTGTTCTTAAATTTAGTTAATTCAATCATGCAAAATTCGGGGTGTTACATTCTCCTCTACTTAAAGGATTTCGTCCTCGAAATCTCTAAGTCAAGAAGAACATATCCTACCATCCAATCATCCATCTACTCAACCATCAACCACTAGCAACCATGGTCCTTAAAAGATTTATAATGCTTTTCATGTACATGTGCATAGTGTGTGTATATGTTCGTATACTAATGTAAAATCAAGCGGTCCACTGATTCAGTCGGCCTCCTTAATGCAAATAATGATAGTACCATGTATCCATCATGTATGCAAAGAACACTATACATATCTTTACTACATATGTGCACAACCATTCATTTAAATGCAATATCCATATGATACGCACATTCAATGTACATTCATTTTACTAAATAGATCCATTTATATGCAATATGCAATATGAAAGTGACTGAGCTGATCTAGTTCCTAAAGTGTGTGTATATGCGTCCACCAGCAACCACTAGCAAACACTTGCATCCACACGCATCCACCATACATAACATGTCTTAAACAAATGTTTCAACCATAGGACTGCCCTATCTAAAGGTCAAAGATACTAGCGAGAGGACCTACTAAAGATAGAACAAGTACAAGCTAAGCGATAAAGGAGAAATTAAAAGACATACCCTCGAAAAGAAAAGGGTACAATGAATGCATCTTCTCTTTCGTCTCCCAAGTAGCGTCGCTCTCATCATCTCCCCATCGCACTTTGACTAGATTGACCTCTCGATTCCTCAACTTCTTAATCTCCGACCCAAAAATGCATGTAGGAGCTCGTCGAATCGTCGCATCACGCTCTACCTCCATCTCTCTAAGCAAGCTCGGTTCTACCACTTCTGCGGTCTCATGCAAGCACTTCCTCAAATGTGATACATGGAATACGTCGTGTACACCACTAAGTCTCTCGGGCAACTTCACTCTCTACGCCATCTGTCCAATCCTCTCCTTAATAGGAAACGTCCCTACGAACCTTGCTGCTAACTTCCCAATGGACCCAAAGCGAACAATATTCCGTAATGGAGACACGTTGATAAAGACCATGTCCCCAATATCAAATTCAAGATCTGTCCTCCTCTTGTCCACATACGATTTATGCCTATCTTGCGCCGTCTTCATCCTCCTTCGAATCAAATCGATCTTTTTCGAAGTCTCTCTAATCATATCGGGCCCAAGTAAGATCTTATTCGTCGATTCCCACCAACATGTAGGTGAACGACAAGGCCTTCCATAAAGAGTCTCGAAAGGTGCCATGCCAATGCTAGACTGAAAACTATTATTATACGCGAACTCCACCAAAGGAAGATGCTCCTCCCATGTACCTCCGAAGTCTAAAATGCATAGCCTCAAAATGTCCTCTAGAATACGATTCAACCTCTCGGTCTGGCCGTCCGTCTAAGGATGATATGCGGTGCTCAAACATAGCTGAGTCCCTACCTCCCCTTGCAAGCTCTTCCAAAACTCGCTAGTAAAAATAGGATCGCGATCGCTCACAATGCTAGAAGGAACACCATGCAAACGAACTATCTCTCGAATGTATACGGAGGCTAACCATGGAACAGTCCTCTTACTCTTCACGGGAATGAAATGGGCGCTCTTAGTAAGTCTGTCTACCACGACCCAAATCCCCGTATTACCCTTCCTCGATCTCGGTAACCCATCAACAAAGTCCATCGAGACACTCTCCCACTTTCATTGTGGGACCTCCAATGGGTGAAGCAACCCACCGGGCTTCTTTTGCTCTGCTTTTACTTGTTGGAACACCAAGCATCCAGCGACAAACTCGGCCACATCCCTCTTCATACCGGCCCAAAAGTAAACTCGTCTCATGTCCATATACATCTTGTCCCCGTCGGGATGAATGGTCATCTTCGAACGATGTGCATCATCAAGAATGGTCTTCCTCAAGTTCTCGTCTCGTGGTACACAAAGTCTACCGTCCCTACGTAACCAGCCCTTATCATCTAGGGTATACCTACTGAGATGGCTCGATGACTCCCCCCTTATGAGCTTCTCTACCAACTCAACCAACTATGGGTCATCTCGCTGTGCCTCACCAATCCGTCCCAAAAGTGTAGGTCTGACCTCTAAGAATGCTAAAAAACTGGGTACAAAGTCAATGGAAGGTCTAAAGTAAAACGTAGAGATGAACTCTAAGCTTTATCGCTCAACAAACAACGTACTCAAGGACAACCTTTTCCTACTTAAGGCGTCTGCCACCACGTTACCCTTGCCAGGGGTATATGCTATCTCGAAATCGTAGGACGCTAAGAATTCCATCCACCTTTGCTGCCTTAAGTTCAAGTCCTTCTGAGAGAACAAGTATTTTAGCAATTTGTGGTCTGTGAACAATTTGAATTTCTCGCCAAGAAGATAATGGCGCCAAGACTTAAGCGCGAAAACAATAGCGGCCAACTCTAGGTCATGTGTAAGGTAATTTCTCTCATGCACTCTCAATTGCCTTCCTCCATAGGCTATTACCCTCCCCTCTTGCATTAAGACTGCGCCTAGTCATGTCCCACAAGCATCGGTATAAACAGTAAATGGCTTACTCCCATTTGGCAACACTAAGACTGGGGTTGTGGTCAAAGCTCTCTTTAAACGTTGGAACGCATCATCACAATCTACGTCCCATGTGAAAACTAGGTTCTTCTTCGTCAACCGTGTCAATGGGGATGATATCTTTGCGAAGTCCTTGATAAACTTCCTTTAGTAGCCTGCCAACCCCAAGAAACTCCTCACCTCAGTAGCATTTTTAGGGACCTTCCAATTTTGGATGGCCACCACCTTCGCGGGATCCACAGCTATCCCTTCTATGGAAACCACGTGCCCTAAGAATCGCACTTCCTTCCTCCAAAAGTGACATTTAGAAAATTTAGCTTTTATCTTATGCGCTCGAAGGGTCTCTAACACTTCCCTAAGATGTAGGGCATGCTCTTCCTCGCTCTTAGAAAAGATCAAGATGTCATCCACAAAGACCACCACGAATTTATTAAGGTACTCCCTAAACACCCTACTCATCAAGTCAACAAAGTATGCGGGGGCGTTTGTCAAACCGAAGGGCATTACAAGCCACTCATAGAAACCATCCGGAGTCCTAAAGGCAGTCTTGTCTATGCTATCCTCAGCAACTCTTAACTGATGGAAACCTGTGGCTAAGTCCAACTGCGAAAACACTGAGGTGCCAACTAACTGATCGAAGAGATCGTCAATCCTCGGTAGTGGGTGCCTATTCTTCTTAGTAAGCTTATTAAGTTCTCTATAGTCCACACAAAGTCTAAGGGACCCATCCGCTTTCATGGCAAATACTACTGGAGCACCCCACTCTGATATACTACGTCTTATGAATCCCTTCTCAAGCAGCTCCCCTACTTGCTTATTGAGCTCCCTCCTCTCACGAGGAGCCATGTGGCATACTGGCAGAGGTACTGGTTTTGCATTGTCTACAAGATAAATACGAAAGTCTATCTCACATTTTGGGGGTAGACCCCTCACCACATCGAAGACATCAACATATTCACGGTCTATACGAACAGAATGTAAATCATCATTGGATGCGTCAAATGACTCAATATAACTAAGCATCACCGATCCTCTAGGGTCACAAGAAATATCAAGGGTCTTTCCACTACGAGTTAACAATTTTACTATCCTTCGTTCACAATCTACGATTGCACCATATCTGGCTAGCCAATCCATCCCTAGAATCGACCCATAGCCCATGAAACCAAGCACAAAAGCATTACATTCAAAACCAATGCCTAAGATAGACAATCTCAAATCCCTACAAACCATGGATAAATGAGCCAACCCACCAATAGGATTTGAGACTACAATGGGATCCACAATGAGACTAGTATTTAAGTGCAGTGTTTCAACTAATGATGTAGAGATAAACGAATGTGATGCGCCAGAATCAAATAAAGTACGAACATGATGATCAAACAAGAAATTCAAACTTTCGACAGAAATTTTTCTACCTTCTTCCTGTCCCAGATCCATGAGAGCGTGAACCTTCCCTCCCGAAGTAGAACCTGCCCTCTGCCCTTGCTTCTTAGGACAGTCCTTCACAGCATGACCCGCATCACCACAATGATAACAAGCGAACTTCTTCTTCTTCCTACAGTCTTTCTTCAAATGGCCGGGTTTCCCACAGTAGTGACACTTCCGCTTTTCTTTACCACCTTTCTTTTGTTGTTGGGCTTTCTTTGGATCCTCCTTCTTATCTTGCGGCCTAAAAGTACTTACACCCTTCTCTTCTTCATGCATGTATGCCATATCAACAAGCTTTTCATACGTAGCCTCCATTGGAATGTGGGACATAGCCAAACTGTGAAGTGGTTCATTTAGGCCCTTTACAAACCTCAAGGCCTTCTTGTGAGGCGTATTCACCAACTCTAGCCCAAATCTCGCCAACTTATTAAATTTGGTCACATACTCCTTCGCGATCAATTTTTTCTGTTTCAGTGTCAAGAACCTCTCCATGTACATACTCTCCTCAGCTTGAGAAAGGAATTTCAACTCAAACCTTCCCCTAAAATTTGCCCATGTCTCTACGGCATGCTCTCCATTAGTAACCTCCCACCAAAACGAAGCTTCGTCCTTCATCAACCAAGCAGCCAATTGGACCTTCCTACAATCGTCCAAATCGAAAATGCCAAACAGATCCTCCACTTCTTTCAACCAATTTCTAGCTTCAATGAATGTTTCAGACCCACTAAAAGGTTTTCCACCCATCGAAGAAAGTCTTTACATATCTTGGAGAAAGAATCTCCACGTGGAGGAATGACTGGAGCTGGGGGAGGAGGAGGAACGTCGGCCGGACCCGCGGCAACGGCCCTAGCCTCGAGATATTGACGAAACCAACCAGGTAAATGAACACCCTCTGGTATCTCAGAAGCTCCAAATATGCTGAAAAGAAAACAAAAGAGTTTCAAAACAAGGGAAGCGAAAGAGAGATGTATGGCTTGCGGGGATTATGCCCTTTAAAGTAAACTTTCCTTGAAAATAGCTTCTTTAGAACAAGTTTTTGAAAATACTTTCTAGGAAAATAATACTTTTGAAAACACTTTTCAAAACTTTTTATCTGTTCTTGTAACCATAGCTCTGATACCACGTGTAACACCCCATGTCCATTAATGTCACTCACAAAGGGAATGCATTAATGTCCATGAAGCGTATTGTTGTATAGAATAGATAAATTACAAGAATAAATAAATAAAACAACACAGCGGAAGATAAAACTTATTTCATAGCATCATAACTCAAAACAAGCTTACATAAGTAGTTTCCAAAACCATTACAACACGATCAATAGTCTTTTTCAAAAACTTCAAAGTACATAAAGTAGCAAATACTTAAATAACATAAATGCATAAATCCCCATTGAGCATAAGCAAAGCCATAAAGGTGAGAGAGTCCAAAGAGATACATCTACTCTTTTCAAGCAACTGAAAGAAATCGGCACTAAGTTGTAGTATTCCCTCCTTGCAAACCTGGGGGTGGGGGGGGAGGAAGGAAAGAAAAGAGGTGGAAACAAACGGGTCAGACATAAAGTCTGGCGAGTCCAGTAATTTTAACAAATAATAGGTAAGGTAAATGATGAAGACATAAATAGGCATCATGATATGGCTGGAACATAGATAAGGTAGATAAAAAAGATGGACAAGATGATTTCGTTCCTAAGTACTAAGACAATCCTACACCTTGGCTAAGTGAACAACCCTTCAAGTACTAACCCCGAAGACCGAAGTCAACATAAGACTAGCACCCAACGGACTATCCAACTCAACCAACATGTATTTCGTTACACCGCACTTTTGCTAAGTTACACCACATTACTTAATTACACCGCACATCTACTAGTCTCTTTTACTCAACGTTGATCCCTTCCCATTAACTGAACCCACCTGACAAACTTGGTAGTTACTTGTACCTAGCTGCTATCGTAGGTGCCGGCTTGCTCCTACCACCGCTAAGGTACCCTTAGTCTGCCCATTCGATCGGCTACCTAAACCCCGTAGGCAACCATGCTGGCCCCACAGTGGGGCGTATCACTCCCCAAAGTGGCAACCCTGATACCAACATGAAATGCACGGCCATACCTACACGATGCAACAACGTCTTACCTACCAGCCCGGACCCATGCACGCACATGAACCCGTTGGACTTGCGTTGCCACCGCTATTCATATTTTGACCTCTTATATTCAAGCCCAGTAAGTGTTTCCTAACCCTGGCCTAGTACCGGGCCTAATTAGATACTCAAACGGGTTACTGGTTGAAACGGGTCCCCATCCGACACAAGCCTCCCACCTATGCTTGGCCCCCACTAGGTTTTTCCCCCACTTAACCATTTTAATTTAAATGTCCATGTCTTACACATGCTATGGTTAAGTCCATACTTACATGTCATAATTTACATGCCTTATCGTATTTTGGATAAGTCCATATTTACATGTCATAATTTACATGTCACGCCACTTAACCCTCTAACCATACCCGTGTCTTATTATGGTTAGTATTCCTTAATTCATTCCTTATGATGAACGGTGCATGACCTACCACATTAGACCAAACACTTTGTGGCCGCTGGATTTGCCGGGTGGTTCCGGGCAGTCTTATGCCACAAACCGGGTCTAACCTCGTGTCACCCATCGTTACGCCTACAATTCATGCCTTTGACCTCTCACATTAGACGTCCAATTATGGCAGCTGGATTTGCTGGGCGGTTCCGGGCAGTCTTACACCACAATTGCGCCTAACTTCGTGTCAAAGGTTTATTAATAATCGTATTTCACCCAAACCCCCAATTTTCATGTCATGTGTTTCCAATTCAACATATAATCATGTTTACACTTTTTTCCTATTCCAACTTGTCACTAATTACACAAACTACATATTAATTAGCCTCAAATACAAATTTTCAATTATAGGCAATTTCATCAATTCCATGTAATTCATACCCAAATATGCCATTTCACATATTATCCAATTATCCAAAATATCCAATAATATCCAATTCTCCATATTTCACATATCCCCATCTTTCCCACATATTCGCATTCGCGCTTATTTTTAACATAGGCTCGAAGGTAGCCTAGATCCATAAATAAAAGGAATAGGGATAAGAAGAGAGAATCAAATCACAGAAAATTGGAATTAACATCACGAAATAAAGGGGCATATAAACTGGCATAGAGGCATAATGACAGATTCAACATGAATAAACTGATAAAAGGTATGAACTTTATATAGAAGCATAGGCATATGATGGCATGAATCAAAAAGGTAAAGACTTGGTAAGATTTTCATTACAAACATATATGAATCCTTTTTACAACTTTTTCATGTTACTTTAATCCCATTAAATTTGTGAAAATAACTATACTCACCATTCGTTGCTTAAGAAAAGGATCAACGAATTGAAATTAGTGTAGAAACGTTGCGGTGATGTTGATTGATCTTCTTTAATTATTGTTAAAGCTCTAAACTTTGATTTGAATTGTGTATGAACACTTGAGATTTGATTAGAGGCAGCGACTAGGGTTTAGGGGAGAGTTTGACAGCATAATGGTGTCATAAATAATATTTATGAATTAGGTTAGGTTGTTGGCATATTTATAGGTGTAGGAAGTTATTTAGGCCTTAGGATTAACCCTAGAACTGATCTGGACCATCCAAATCATCAAAACACGTCACAAGGCCAAATTTTTAGGTCTGGAAAACCTAGGGAGGTCGACCCCCTGGTCGACCTATCAGATCAGGTCGACCCCCTGGTCGACCTATCAGATTAGCTCGACCCCCAGGTCGACCTGGGTCCTGGGTGAGAATTTTCCCGCCCAGCCCGGGTACCTGCAATTTTGAATTTGAATTTGAATTTTCTGGCTGGGTTTAACTTTAATTAATTCTACTTCATTACTCAAACTTCCGAGGCCCATATCTTCCTCATACGAAGTCTGATTTATGCAAAATCGAACTCTATCTCAAGCAAAATTCCAGGACGATTGCAATGGCGCAACCAATTTCCCTTCATTCCTATTTTAAAAATTTAGTGTTCTTAAATTTAGGTAATTCAGTCATGCAAAATTCGGGGTGTTACTGGTCCTCTCTTACTTTTGAGGATTAATTATTCCTGAACACACGTTTCCCGGTCCTATAGGACCTATAATTGAGGCGCCTCGCATTCCAACAACCACACAGGTAAACATAATATAAATGTCAGGACTGGTAGGTCACTGACATCACCCATTGCTAGAAAGAAACGTCATTCACTCCTTGGGTCCTTATCCCGTTTTTGACTCATATCGAGGTGTGAGTCTCGAGAATCAACGCTATATACAAAGCTATGCCACGTAGGCCGTGCTTTGATCATCAACCACAAGACTTTGCTTTTCAACAGAAGCCTTGAACATCTGCCACTTAGGCATGCCACACAGGCAATTCACTCCATGCAACTGATTTCTATCGATATATAACCTCTGAGCTCGTACATCTCAGAGAAGGGCGTTAAGCAAGAGAATAAATTCTCTGCCGCCAAACAAATATATATTTAATAGAGATCAATCAGTACAGAACAAAATCCAATGTCAGACACATAGTCCATTTACAAGTTCGTTTTGGGTTTGAACTAAACCGGAGGCACCGTGTTCCTTGCATATCTGTACAATCAACAAATACGTCCAGACGGCTACCACTTCAGCCCCTTCAAGTTAGCTACTCCAATCATGAGCATCAGTAGCGCCCACCCATCCGATGTGAAGATCGTCGGTCTTGAACCGTCTTCATCTCTTCGACTTCTAATCGTCGATCAATTATTTGAAATGAGAATTAACTCGGCCTTTTCAAATAATTCACGTATATTTAGATTTCAAATCAATTCTTTCTATGGTTAAATTATTCGACATTCACATTTTAGTTCTTGTATAATTTTCATGTCAAACACATTCAATCATCCAATGACAAGCAAACCAAGTATAATCGGTCTATTTCCATTCCATATCGTCTATAATATTTTATAACGATATATCGCCACTTTAATTTATTTAAAAATGGCCCTATTTAATTAAACGACGTTTCAGGTCGTGCCGAGGCACTAGCGCTATTTTTCTTCAATTTTTTTTTACACATATCTAAAAATCTAACCATTGGATCCCAACAAAGTTTATATCGTTGGAAAGATATTTCCAAAGAGAACCCAATGGTTCCAGTTTCGTGGAAATCCGATGGTCGGATCTTTCGGTATAATCGTTTAAAGTTACGATTTCAAAATGCGAACTGCAGGGGCTCGATTTGTTTTATTTAATTTATATATATATATATATATATATATATAATTTATTCGATGATTTCAATATCGTTTTCACTTCAAATATTTCACTAACGCCTTTAAATTTTAGAAAATTTTGCCATAACCTCCTTTGTATGGGAAGGGGTTTGAAATTTATTGGGCCGTATTAGGCACCCAATAAATCCTAAAAAGCATGCACATATTTATAGTGATATATTCCGGTTCCACAGGGGAGTGTGTATAGATCATAACTCCAGAGAATAAATTCTCGTCACCCTATAAATGGTTTTTGTGCCTTAATGACCAGAGAGACGTGTTTATTTTCATCCCCAGACCCGTATGGGGTTTTTATTAATCTTGCAATTTACCGTTACATTTTATATAGCCCATATCAGTCATCAGTTCAACCTGTAATATATAATCATCGCCATACAAGCCTCTCGCTCGTATGGTAAATCTTCAACCTCGTCACACAAGCTCCAAATGCTTATGTGGTATATGATGAAGTATGCCTATCTTCTTGAAGTATGCCATGTAGTGTAGTTCAAAATTAATTGTTACTATCCTATGGCGACGTTTATTATTACACACAGAACAACCAGCACTCCGCATCCAATGGCATTTACAGGAGTTGATGTAATAATAAAATTGCGCAGCCAACTCATTAAGGTTTACCTTTATGTCGGACACGCAAATAAATTATTTACTCAACAACTAATCCATTTTCCTGTTCAACACATGTGTGTATATATATATATGTGCAAAACTAAGCTAAAAATAATATTTCTAGTGAACAAAGGTTTATTTCTATACATGGTTATTTTTAACACTTCCTACACATGTTAAAAATAATTTTTCAACCCATAAATATTTATTTGAACTAGCGGTTATTTTTAACACTTCATATTTTGTATAAAAATGATATTTTTAGCGAACAAAAATATATTTCAATGCATGACTATTTTATTTAGTTCATATACATGTTAAAAATATTATTCATAGCAAAAAATATTTATTTCAACACTTGTGTATTTTTAGCAAGTCGTATACATGATAAAAATGATATTTTTATCACCAAAAATATTTATTCGATAAATGAATGTTTTTAGCACTTCATATTCACAATAAAAATGTAAATTTTATTGTTCAATTCATATATTCAACATATGAATGTTTTCGACTTCACACATACGATAAAAATATGATTTTTATCGTTCTAGTTCTTTATTCAACACATGAATGTTTTCTATGGTTTATATATATAATAAAAATGTGATTTTTATTGTTAAAACAATTTATTTAAAACATGAATATTTTATATAGTCTATATATATGATAAAATGTTATTTTTTTATCTTTCAAAGAATTTATTAAACACATGAATTTCTATTCAACACATGAATTTCCATTCAACACATGAATATGGTTTCAACACATGAATATAGTTTCAACACATGAACATTATTGAAAATTTCGGCAGCATAACGGTAGGGTATTTAAAACCGGCACCGTCCCGATGTACGGCTCCTCGCTATACCTTAAAACCTCGCGGTTTTTGACAATGGGGATTTCATACATCTAGTTCGTATGCAGACGAGTATGTTTTTCTTTTCCACAACCTATTCTAATTTTGTTTCTACAACAAACGGGTATTTTTCACCCACAATGGTATTTTTCAACCAAAATCCAACAATATCAACCACAAACAATCCTATCAACCATTCGCATTATTCACCAAAATTTTCAAGCCAATTCACAATCAGTAAATATCGTCCATGGTTTGTGGACGAGGGGAGTGTGCGTGTGTATGTGTGTGTATATATATATATAAGTATATTTCACTTCCATTTCAACCCATTTTCAATGCATATATGTTTCATACAATGCTTGTATAATTTATACATCGCTCATAAAACTTATACTACACATGTACATGAGGTATACAACGTGCATATAATTTATACTTCGCCTATATAGCTTATACAACGCAATTCCATTCACATTTCAGTTTAGAAATCTCACATTGGTTTGTTGCTTTGCTAAAAATAGTAGCGAGCTCAGAAAAATCCACGGACTCTTCTATAAGGTAGAAGACGTCGCTACAGTCATGGTGTTTCTTGTTTCACTGAGTTTCGACCATATAGCAAAAAGATATGATTTTTAGAAGTTTGCAACACTTAAAAGTGTATAAATCAGTTTAAAATAGCCAAGGCTGTTACCTTCAGTTGAACGTTCAAAACTAGGTTTTGAATTTTCACGAAATCCGTAGCACGATAGTAGGATCGGCTTATACGACGTCGAAGAGGAAGGAGAGGGGATTCTGCACCTGGTGGTCATGGCCAGTTCGATCGCCTATGGCGATGGTGGCGGCGGCGGAAAGGTCAGAACTCGGAGGAGCTCGTTCTCGACGATGAGGCGACGAGGGGTGGTGTACCAGGTACTGATTTGAAGAGGGAGAAGAGAGCTTTAAAAAGTTGCAAAGGGGGAGGGGCTAAAGATGAATGGAATCGCGTGAAAGTGGCCGGGAATGAAAGTGAAGCTTCTGTCATCGATAGCAGAGGGGGGGGCGATCTTTTTGACTTTTATTTTTAAAATAAATTATGAAAGAATATTTCCTATTGGCCCTCACTTTATTTAATTTTAAAATAGGGTTTTCTAACACGAACTCAAATTCAAACCCAATGAGTGTCGCCCCAAGCTAAATACCCCCATTCCGAACACAATGGTATATGTTTCATAAGCCAATTCGACTGTTACAGTCAGTTATTCTTCAAATTAAAGTATAAAACATTCAATATTTGAATTGAACGTACATTTCAATTTGCCAGGGCCACAAACTGATATCAAAAATCCCAGAAAAATAAATCAAGCTATGTTTTGACGATACGGTCCCAACAAAACTAGTTTCGTCTAATTCTGAGACCGTTTGAAAAATGGCCATTTTCTAGTCGATCCAATTTAACTGAAATCAACCAAACACATTTTCCTTCGCCACGCTTACATACTAACTTCAAAAATTATGGAATTTGAAACCTAGTAATAATTTGACATCCCGGATCCAACAAAAGTGGTTTCGTCGAATTTCGAGATCGTTTGTAAAATGTCTATTTTCAAGGGCTATATATACTTCATAGCGACCTTTCTGAAAATTCATCTGGCCATAACTTTTAATTCCCGCTATGAAATTTCAATTTATTTGATTCGTTAGAAAGATAATCATAAACAAATTTAAATATTTTTGGTTTCACTAAAATCCGTTTTATTTTGCACTCGGTACAGTCAGTCAAAGATCGAATTCAAATTTTCAAACTGCCGCGCCATTTCAAGCCTTGTTTATAATTATAAATAATTATATTTATTTTCAAACACCGATTCAAACATACTTTTCATCATTATTATTTAAAATAATTTATTTTTAATATTTAAAATCCACTAAAATTGCCAAATTAAATATTTTAAATTAGCTAAGATTTTCCGGGTTGTTACAATCTCGCCCACTTAAAACTTTTCGTCCCCGAAAAAAAATTAGCAGTAAAGTAGGAAACAAAAACGGAAATGCAAAGTATTGTAAAGGTACCTTGCACCTGAGTTAGTCAGAAATGTCCACTCTGCATTTGGGGTAAGCTTGCTTAATGTTTTCTTCCGTCTCCTAAGTACAGTCTCTAGGATCTCCACTGCACTTTAACTAAATGAACCTTCTTGTTCCTTAGCTCTTTAGTTTCTTTGCTAATAATTTTTAACGGCTCTCTTCTGACTGCTAATTCGGGACTAATTTCCAAGTCATGTTGTGCTGCTTCTTCTACAACAAGATCTGGATCATGCACATCTTTTCTAAGTTGAGATACGTGAAACACATTATGTACTCCAGGCAACCAATTAGGTAATTGAACCCTATAAGCGAGAGTTCCAATTCATTCAAGTATAGGAAAGGGACCAATAAATTTGGGTGCCAACTTCCCAGTTTTGCCGAACCAGATTACTCCTCTCATCGGAGAAACTTTCAAATAAACATAATCACCAATAGCAAATGCTAAATCTCATCTTCTAGAATCTGCATAACTTTTCTGACGGCTTTGAGCCGTTTGCATTCTTTTCTTGATGAAATCGACTTTGTCTGAAGCTTCTCGAATCATATCGGGTCCCAGCACAAGTCTGTTGCCAGGTTCTACCCAACATGCGGGAGATTTGCATGGTCTACCGTACAATGCTTCGAATGGCAACATTTTCAAACTTGCTTGATAACTGTTGTCGTATGAGAACTCTTCCAAATGCAAGTGATCTTCCCATGACCTGCCAAAATCAATAATACAAGCCCGCAGTAAATCTTCTAGAATTCTGTTCACCCTCTCAGTTTGGCCATCTGTCTGAGGGTGATAAGCGGTGCTCAGGTTCAGTTTTGTTCCCAATTCTGTTTGGAATGCCTCCTAGAATTTGCTAGAAAATATTAGATCTCTATCACTGGCTATGCTGGTGGGAACTCCAAGCAGCTTAACAATTTCTTTGAAATAAATCTGTGCTAGACTTTGGGTGGTTCTATTGGATCTGACAGGTATGAAATGGGCGGTCTTCGTGAAGCGATCTACGATCACCCAAATACTTTCATTACCTTTCTTGGTTTGGGGCAAACCATTTATGAAATCCATGGAAATTTGTTCCCACTTCCAACCTGGGATTTCCAACGGTTGCAACAATCCGGCCAGCTTTTGTTGGTCGCTTTTGACAAGTTGACAAGTAGAGCAACTGTTAACATATAAAGAAATGTCCCTCTTCATGCACCTCCACCAGAAGGTGTGTTTGAGATCATTGTACATCTTTCTTACCCTGGGATGAATGCAAAGCTTGGATTTATGACATCCATCAAGCACCTCCCTTTTGAGCTCTAGGATGTTGGGAACATAGATCCTCCCTTTTAATCTCAGAACTTCTTCATTATCCACCTGAAAACTCGAGGGCTCGCCTTTCTGTATTCTCTCTCTGTTTCTCTGAATGAAGTGATCATCCTTCTGAAGAGCAGATATTTTATCAATCAGTGAAGGCGTAATTATAAGATTGGCAATGATTGAGGTTTTTCTGCTAAGCGCATCCACTACTACATTAGCTTTTCCTAGCGTATAAAAGATATCTAGATCATACGCTGCAAGAAATTCTAGCCAACGCTGTTGTCTCATGTTCAGATCTTTCTGGTGAACAAATGCTTCAATGATTGATGGTCTGTATATAATTCGAATTTCTCACCCAATAAATAATGTCTCCAGATTTTCAAAGCAAAAACGATGGCTAGCAACTCAAGATCATGAGTTACATAATTCTTCTCATGCGGTTTCAGCTGATGGCTTGCATAAGTGACTACTTGTCCTCTTTGCATTAATAATTCAACATGACCTCTAATAAAAGCATCCATCCAAACCGTCAAATCCTGATTGCCATCGATAATGGCTAATACTGGAGCGGTTGTCAATTTTGATTTCAGTTCCTGGAAAGCTTCCTCACAGTCGGAGGTCCAATTAAATCTCTCGTTCTTCTTTGTAAGCTTTGTCAATGAACCAGATATCTTCGAAAAATCCTTAACGAATTTTCGATAATAACTAGCCAATCCAAGAAAATTTCGGACTTCTGTGGGGGTGGTAGGCTGTTTCCATTCTTGAATTGCTATAATTTTGCTTGGATCTACAGAAATTCCTTCCTTTGACACCACATGACCAAGGAACTTAACTTCATCTTGCCAGAAGATACATTTAGAAAATTTAGCTTTGAAGACGTTCTTTCTCAGAATCCCCAATACTTGTTCTAAATGTTTTTCATGCTCGGTTTCTGATTTGGAGTAGATTAAAATATCATCGATGAATACCAAAACAAATTTATTCAGAACTTCTCTGAACACTCTATTCATTAGGTTGACGAAGTATGCTAGAGAGTTGCATAAGCCGAACGACATTACTAACCACTCATAAAATATGTCTGGACCTCTGAAAGCTGTCAAAGGAACACACTCTTCGGCAATTCTCAGTTGATGGAAACCTGTACCTAGGTCCATTCTGGAAAATACTCTCGCTCCATTTAATTGGTCCAACAGGTCATCAATTCGGGTTAATGGATATTTGTTTTTGAGTGTCTGCTTGTTGAGGTCCCGGTAATCAACACACAATCGGAAAGTACCGTCTGACTAAGGAACAAACACTATAGCTGCACCCCAATTAGAAAAGCGAGGTCTGATCAGACCCTTCCATAGTAGTTGACGAGTTTGATCTCCTAATTCTTCTTTTTCTTTTGGAGTCATTCTTCGAATTGGGTGTACCACTGGTCTAGCATTCAGAATTAGATCGATTCTGAATTCAATTTCTCTTTGCGGAGGTAAGTTTTAGACTTCTTCAAACACATCCGCATAGTTTTTAACAACAGGAATCTTTTCTAATGAAGTGGTAATAACTTCTAAAGCAAACCAAAATGCTTTTCTCTCAGTTTCTGAGCCGTGGCATGGTATATATATATTCCCGAGCTTCGTTTCAACTTTAACGATTCTTTCGGCATATCTAACTTCAGCCTTATATTTTGTTAACCACTCCAACCTGAGAATAACATCGAATTCAGAGAAATTCATGACGATTAAATTATTAGGAAACTTGTAGAAAGAATATGAGATGGGCACTCTGCAATATGAGCTGAGAACAAGAGATCCTCCTACCGGGTTATGAACTCTAATTGGTTCTTTAATGTCTCTTACTTTTAACATTAACTTGTGAACAGTGTTACTTGCAATAAAACTACGTGATGCACCAGTGTCGAATAGTATAGAAACAGGAATATTTTTAATAGTAAGGGTACCTCCCAAAACATCGGGTTTACCTGCTTCATCTGAAGTAGCCGGCGGGTTCGCCCCGTCATAAACATGTGCAACTTCTGCCTTCTTTAGCAATGGACAATCTTTGACGAGATGCCCTGTTCGGTGGCAGTTGAAGCATGATCTAGAACTCTAAGGGTTATGACTTGAGCTTTGTGGGTTTTTCTTCTGCCGCTTTGGAGCGGTGCACACATTGGAGTATTGTCCCATCTTACCGCAAATAAAACAGCTTCACTTGGGTGGCTTACTAGCTTGCTGATTTGCGGCTGCTGCGTTGCTGGACTCAGGTTGGTTCCCAGAAGCCTTGCGTTTGTTTCCCGCTTAACTCTTGGCGTGGTCTAGATCGAGGTTCCTCTGGTCCAAGTCTTCATAGTTACAGGCCATGTCCATCATATCTGCAAATGGAAGTTTGATGTGGCTCATGGTCTATCCTGACACTTGCGCTTAAGCCCATGTATGAACCTTTTGTTCTTTGCCTACGCAGTCATGACAAGCTCTGGTGCGTAATGAGATAGCTACGTGAACTTGTTAAGGTAGTCCTGGATGGAGAGGTCTCCCTGTTGGAGATTGGAAAATTCATCGTGCATACGCTCCATTGCTTGTTTGGGGATGAACTTCTCCTTAAACAATGCCTTGAACTCATCCCAAGTCCTCACTACATCTTGGTCCTCAGCGGTGATGGCATCCCACCATAATTCTGCCTCATCCTGTAAAAGCCAGGCGCCCATAAATGCCTTATCGTGATCTCCGAGTCTTAAGCCACCTAATATCTTTTCACAAGTTTTCAACCATGCCAAGGCTTCTATCACTGTGCCAGTGCCTGAAAAGGTTTTTCCCCCGTGATTCTTGTATCTCTTCGCCACTCGGTCTAGTTCGAATGGCTGAGGGGCTAGTGGTTGTATCAAAGGCTCTTCCTCAACAGGGATATTCTCCCGTCCTTTACCTTGACCTCCTTGGCCTCCTCAGCCTCCTCTAGCTGCAGCTGCTCGGGTAGCCATATATAGTAAAGCAGAAGAACCTAAGGAAAGACAATAATGTACTGATCAAATTATTTTTGCTATTCTGCTTAGCTCATTCTAGGACATTACTAATCCTATCTCTAATGAGCTACTCGCCTTAGAACACTACTGATTCTATTCTGACTAGGTGTTTAATGTGTTAAATTCCAGAACTAAGATTAACCAAAGCTCTGATACCACCTGTGACGATCTCAAAACCCCATACGACCGTGTTAAGGATAATCACTGGAATATAACACATTAATCATCATTAGTAGAGTACAGATAATAGCATAAGCAGCAAATAGAATAATTTACATAAATATGACAGTGGAATCATAATATGTCACAACATCAGAGAGCACAGTGTATGATACAACTTAGTGCATGAAAGTAAGTGATCAGTCTACATCGCCATAAGCGGTACATATACATAAGAGAATACATAAAAGAAATATCATTCTACATCGCCATGAGAGGAATCATATACATAGATAATAATGGCGGAATATCAATAGCCAAAATACTGAGAAGCCAAGCCTCGCCATACAAGCCAAAATATGCACTCCATGCTGTAGTGCAAAAGCCAAAATATGTCTTGCTACCTGTCACTAGGCTGCCCGTGTGAAAATAAGGGCACCCAATTTGCAAGGTGAAACAAACTATGAGTCAGCCATGGGACTGGTATGAGAAATCTACTTAATTGATTAAACAACAATAATAAGGCAAATCATAGGACCACACCACTTTTGCGGAACGAGTTTACTCCAGTGATTGCCAATGCATGAAATAAAGTAAATTATTTAACCATCGCAATGCTTTTTTATAAAAATGAAGCCATTATAAGACTCAGGTCCCATCACATAATGCAACGCAAGCCGGAGGATAGAGTTTTACCTTATAATGGCCAAGAAATGCTTGATACGTATAAAACAAAAGTGTTTGATATTATTACTAGTGCATATATGTTTCAAAAGCAACTTCCATCATAAATATCAATCATAGACGACATGGGTACCATATATCATGTCATCATATATAAGTTACAATCAAATCTATAATTTCTTATTGGAAATTGGATTCCATCATGAGTCGAGGCAAGGTGCAAGCTCCTCTCCGATTCGAGACACTCTAGCAAATGTCTCAGGACCACACATAGCGATCCTTGGATCCTCTAAGGCTAGTCCTCTCTTACTTTTGAGGATTAATTATTCTTGAACATACGTTTCCCTGTCCTATAGGACCTATAATCGAGGCGCCTCGCACTCTAACAACCACACAGGTAAAAATAATATAAATGTCGGGGCTGGTAGGTCACTGACATCACCCATAGCTAGAAAGAAACGTCGTGCACTCCTTGGGTCCTTATCCCGTTTTTGACTCATACCGAGGTGTGAGGCTCGCGAATCGATGCTATACACAAAGCTATGCCACGTAGGCCGTGCTTTGATCATCAATCGCAAGACTTTGCTTTTCAACAGAAGCCTTGATCATATGCCACTTAGGCATGGCACATAGGCAATTCACTCCAAGTGACTGATTTCTATCGATATATAACCTCTGAGCTCATACATCTCAGAGAAGGGCGTTAAGCAAGAGAATAAATTCTCCGCCACCAAACAGATATATATTTAATAGATATCAATCAGCACAGAACAAATCCAATGTCAGACACATAGTCCATTTACAAGTTCGTTCTGGGTCTGAACGAAACCGGAGGCACCGTATTCCTCGCATATCCGTACAATCAAAAAATACGTCCGGACGGCTACCACTTCAGCCCCTTCAAGGTAGCTACTCCAATCATGAGCATCAGTAGCTCCCATCCATCCGATGTGAAGATCGTTGGTCTTGAACCATCTTCATCTCTTCGACTTCTATTCGTCGATCAATTATTTGAAATAAGAATTAACTCGTCCTTTTCAAATAATTCACATATATTTAGATTTCAAATCAATTCTTTCGATGGTTAAATTATTCGACATTCACATTTCAGTTCTTTAGTATAATTTTCATGTCAAACACATTCAACCATCCAATGACAAGCAAACCAAGTATAATCGGTTTATTTCCATTCCATATCGTCTATAATATTTTATAATGATATATCGCCATTTTTATTTATTTAAAAAAATGGCCCTATTTAATTAAACGACGTTTCAGGTCGTGCCGAGGCACTGGCGCTGTTTTTCTTCAAATTTGTTTTACATATATCTTAAAATCTAACTGTTGGATCCCAACAAAGTTTATATCGGTGGAAAGATATTTCCAAAGCGAACCCAACGGTTTCAGTTTCATGGAAATCCGATGGTCGGATCTTTCGGTATAATCGTTTAAAGTTACGATTTCAAAACGCGAACTGCAGGGGCTCGGTTCATTTTATTTTATTTATATATATATAATTTATTCGACGATTTCAATATCGTTTTCACTTCAAATATTTCACTAATGCCTTTAAATTTCAGAAAATTTCGCCATAACCTCCTTTGTACCTGAAGGGGTTTGGAAATTTATTGGGCCGTATTAGGCACCGAATAAATCCTATAAAGCATGCACATATTTATAGTGATATATTCCGGTATCCACATGGGAGTGTGTATAGATCATAACTCCAGAGAATAAATTCTTGTCACCCTATAAATGGTTTTTGTGCCTTAATGACCAGAGAGACGTGTTTATTGTCATCTCCAGACCCGTGTGGGGTTTTTATTAATATTGCAATTTACCGTTACATTTTATATAGTCCAGATCAATCATCATTTCAACCTATAATATATAGTCATCACCATACAAGCCTCTCGCTCGTATGGTAAATCTTCAACCTCGTCACACAAGCTCCAAATGCTTATGTGGTATATGATGAAGTATGCCTATCTTCTTGAAGTATTCCATGTAGTGTAGTTCAAAATTAATTGTTACTATCCTATGGCGACGTTTATTATTACACACAGAACAACCAGCACTCCGCATCCAATGGCATTCACTGGAATTGATATAATAATAAAATTGCACAGCCAACTCATTAAGGTTTACCTATTTGTCGGGCACGCAAATAAATTCTTTACTCAACAGCTAATCCATTTTCCTGTTCAACACATGTATATATATATATATATGTGCAAAACTAAGCTAAAAATAATATTTCTAGTGAACAAAGGTTTATTTCTGTACATGGTTATTTTTAACACCTCCTACACATGTTAAAAATAATTTTTCAACCCACAAATATTTATTTGAACTAGTGGTTATTTTTAACACTTCATATTTCGTATAAAAATGATATTTTTTGCGAACAAAAATATATTTCAACGCATGACTATTTTATTTAGTTCATATACATGTTAAAAATAATTTTCATAGCAAACAAATATTTATTTCAACAATTGTGTATTTCTAGCAAGTCGTATACATGATAAAAATGACATTTTTATCACCAAAAATATTTATTCTACACACGAATGTTTTTAGCACTTCATATTCACAATAGAAATGTAAATTTTATTGTTCAATTCATATAATCAACACATGAATGTTTTCGACTTCACACATACAGTAAAAATATGATTTTTATCGTTCTAATCGTTTATTCAAAACATGAATGTTTTCTATGGTTTATATATATAATAAAAATGTGATTTTTATTGTTAAAACAATTTATTTAAAACACGAATATTTTATATAGTCTATATATGTGATAAAATGTTATTTTTTTATCTTTCAAAGAATTTATTAAACACTTGAATTTCTATTCAACACAAGAATTTTTATTCAACACATGAATTTCTATTCAACACATGAATATGGTTTCAACACATAAATATAGTTTTAACACATGAAAATAGTTTCGACACATGAATATAGTTTCAACACATGAACATTATTGAAAATTTCGGCAGCATAACGGCAGGGTATTTAAAATCGGCACTGTCCCGATATACGGCTTCTCGCTCTACCTTAAAACCTCGCGGTTTTTTACAATGGGGATTTCATACATCTAGTTCGTACACATACGAGTATGTTTTTCTTTTCCACAACCTATTCAAATTTTGTTTCTACCACAAACGGGTATTTTTCAAGCGCAATGGTATTTTTCAACCACAATCCAACAATATCAAACACAAACAATCCTATCAACCATTCGCATTATTCACCAAAATTTTCAAGCCAATTCACAATCAATAAATATCGTCCATGGTTTGTGGACGAGGGGAGTGTGTGTATATATATATATATATAAGTATATTTCACTTCCATTTCAACCCATTTTCAATGAATATATGTTTCATACAATGCTGTTATAATTTATACATCGCTCATATTACTTATACTACACATGTACATGAGGTATACAACGTGCATATAATTTATACTTCGCTTATATAACTTATACAACGCAATTCCATTCACATTTCAGTTTAGAAATCTCACATTGGTTTGTTGCTTTGCAAAAAATAGTAGCGAGCTCAGAAAAATCCACGGACTCTTCTATAAGGTAGAAGACGTCGCTACGATCCTGGTGTTTCTTGTTTCACTGAATTTCGACCACATAGCAAAAAATATGATTTTTTGAAGTATGCAACGGTTAAAAGTGTATAAATCAGTTTAAAATAGCCAATGTCGTTACCTTCAGTTGAACGTTCAAAACTAGGTTTTGAGTTTTCACGAAATCCGTAGCACAATAGGAGGATCGGCTTATACCACATCGAAGAGGAAGGAGAGGGGATTCCGCGCCTGGTGGTCACGGCCAGTTCGATCGCCTCTGGCGATGGTGGCGGCGGTGGAAAGGTCAGAACTTGGAGGAGCTCGTTCTCGATGATGAGGCGACAAGGGGTGGTGTACCAGGTACTGATTTGAAGAGGGAGTAGAGAGCTTTAAAAAGTTGCAAAGGGGGAGGGGCTAAAGATGAACGGAATCGCGTGAAAGTGGCCGGGAAGGAAAGTGAAGCTTCCGTCGTCGATAGCATAGGGGGGCGATCTTTTTTATTTTTATTTTTAAAATAAATTATGAAAGAATATTTTCTATTGGCCCTCAATTTATTTAATTTTAAAATAGGGTTTTCTAACACGAATTCCAATTCCAACCCAACGAGTGTCGCCCCTAGCTAAATACGCTCATTCCGAACACAATGAGATATGTTTCATAAGCTAATTCGACTGTTATAGTCAGTTATTCTTCAAATTAAAGCGTAAAACATTCAATATTTGAATTGAACGTACATTTCAATTTTCTAGGGCCACAAACTAATCTCAAAAATCCCAGAAAAATAAATCTAGATATGTTTTGACGATATGGTCCCTACAAAACTAGTTTCGTCTAATTCGGAGACTGTTTGAAAAATGGCTATTTTCTGGTCAATCCAATTTAACTGAAATCAACCAAACACATTTTCCATCACCACGCTCACATAATAACTTCAAAAATTATGGAATTTGAAACCTTGCAATAATTTGACTTCCCGGATCCAACAAAAGTGGTTTCGTCGAATTTTGAGGTCGTTTGCAAAATGTCCATTTTCAAGGGCTATATATACTTCAAAGCGACCTTTCTGAAAATTCATCTGGCCATAACTTTTGATTCCTGCTATGAAATTTCGATTTTTCAGATTCGTTAGAAAGATAATTATAAACAGATTTAAATATTTTTGGTTTCACTAAAATCCATTTTATTTTGCACCCGGTACAGTCAGTCAAAGTTCGAATTCAAATTTTCAAACTATCGCGCCATTTCAGGCCTTGTTTATAATTATAAATAATTATATTTATTTTCAAACACCAATACAAACATACTTTTCATCGTTATTATTTAAAATAATTTATTTTAAATATTTAAAATCCACTAAAATAGACAAATTAAAAAATTTAAATTGGCTTAGATTTTCCAGGTTGTTACAGGTATTTAGCTAGGGCCGATAGTCGTTGGGTTCGATTTGGACTTAGAATGAAAAGCGAATTTTTAGAATTTAAAATGATTAAATATATATTATATAATATCACCCCCTAACCTTCTCTCTCCCCGTCACTTTTAAAAAAGAGAAAAATAAAAAATAGAAAATTCTCAGCCCCATCTCGATCTTGTCCTTCACCCCCCCCCCCCCCCTCCAGGCGTCGTCGCTACCCCTCTTCCGGTGATCGGTGCAACCCTCCCCTCCTTCCCCTCCTCTCTTGCATTCCCTCTTCCTCTCTCTGAATCAAAACCCGCGCCCAAAAGCCACCGCCACCCCCTACCCGACCACCACTAACCCTCCGCGGCCATCCGCGCTTTCCCCATCACCTATGACGCCATTGACCCCCCTTCCTCTAACCTAGCGCGAGCAACTACCTCCCCTTCGACAGCGAACCCTATTCCTTCATCCGATCGAAAAAAATGCGTAAGTTCTCTGATTTATAATTTCTGAGTAAGATTTAATTTTTAATATGATAAAGATTTGATTTTTATGTAGTGAAAGATATGATTTTTAAATTAGATAGAAATGTGATTTTTATTCTATGTATGAAATATTTTTAGTTGATAGAAATATGATTTTTAGTTATAGAAAAATATGATTTTTATCGTTTATATGTCATATCTAAAGTAGTCAAACCATGAAATAATGCAAGAAATAAAAATATGATCTTTATATTTATAGGAACAATATAAAGATATGATTTTTAAAGATATAAAGATATGATTTTTAGTGATATAAAGTTATGATTTTAATTTATAAAAGATATGATTTTTAGTTTATAAAACATGTGATTTTTAGGTTATAAAAATATAATCTTTATTATCTATGTAGCGTTATAAAAATATGATTTATATATATAAGGTTAGAATAAAAATGTGAATTTTTATTTATATAGTAACAAGATAAAAATGTGATTTTTAAATAAATAGCATTGTATTAAAAATGTGATTTTTAATATAATCCGCTTGAAAACAAATTGCGATGGAACCAACTGGAAGCAAACAGAATTCAAACCGTTCAATTAAAGAATGGCAGAGTGGAAACCAAAGGTGAGAACTTCTCACTCTGATTTTGTTTACAGTTAAATATATACTAGGATGTAGACGGTGCTTAGTAGCACCCAACACCTTTGTTTGAAACCATGGATGTTGGGTTGTCTGTTTTGATGGATTCATTTGTTTGAATTTGGTTGGGAATGTGAATGGAATTTGTTTGAATTTGGTTTGTGTATGGCATGAGCCAGTATTAGGCGAGGGATAAGGCTAGACCTTATTCCGGTTCTAGTATCACGCCGTTATGTTGCCAAAAATTTCTAAAATATGTTAGAACATTAAAAATATCATTTTTATTGTATAAATGAACTGTATAAAATTTTCATATGTTGAAATAAATATTTTATCGTTAAAAATATAATTTTTAATGTGTATATGAATGAGAATAAATATTCATAAACAAATCAGACGTTTGTCAATGTACACCTATTTGACTAATATTGATTGGGATGACAAATTTTACACATCGCCCAACTGCACAAATAAAATCAGTGTTTGTTGATTGAAACCCCACACGAGTATTAGGATGATATTTGATGTACACTAATCCCAATTATTTAGTTATATGTCAATCAATTGGTTGATAGACTGTTGTAAGCGTTAATTATTTATATTTAATGCTTATGCAGTTAAGTAGTGCACTCTGGATGATGGATGATTGTTTATCACTGTTATTATATACATGTGTTATATGGAAATCCATAGAAATAAAATCTATGGTAATTGATTGGGTCTAATTCCAATTTGAAAATAAAAAACAATTTAAAATAATGAATATTTTAAAATAGCGAATATGTTAAAATAATATTCAGTAATGGATTAAAATGTGAATTTGATGTCCGATTTTGGATGGGCACGAAAATATAGAAATGTGTGAACCCGTGTTGATTAGGAATGCGCTATTTTGACGCGAATGATATTTATATCGATTTTATTCAGTTTTTAATGAATATCCAAAAGGAAATTATTTAAAAATCTGATATTTTGAAAATATCATCATTTATATTATAATGATGTAGAATATTCGATTTTGGTTTAAAATTGAAAAGGAAGTTGGAATTGATTTTAAAACGAATTTATAAAATACTTTTTGAATGAAATATATATATTATATATATTATATATATATATATTGCTTGAATAGAATGCGCCACACTACGACCATTCGCGAATTTCGACCATTGACTTCGAATTGACATTACGGGAGATCCGACCGTCGGATCCTCCTAAAACCAGAACCATTAGGTTCGTATCGAAATGTGCTTTCCAATGAATATAAGAGATTTGAAATCTAACAGTTGGATTTAGAATTATGTCCAAATCAAATTTGGAAAAGGTCGTTGTAAGTGCAGTTCGATGACCATTTATGGAAATCGGTTGTACGGGCCTTGGTAAAATTATTAAAAATATTAATATTTTGTGTAAAATCATAATTAATAATTTGGAAAGAATTGGGATGAAAATTTCCATATTTGAAAAGATAAAAATATATTTTTATCGAAATGAACTGATTATTAACTAGAATTAAAATCCAATTATTTTTAAATAAATAAATTGGATTGAGAATGGGTATTAATATAACCAAAATTTCCAATATATGAATTGGAATGGATTTGAAATGAAATTATCTTCGGAATATTTCAATATTGGATTCCGTGATTATACGGATATTGTGAAGGAATTTATAAGATATATATATCGTTATTCCCAATACGATATTTGTTGATTTCAGAATTTGATATTGAATATAAGCTGATATAATTTCTATTCAGAGCCTTGTAGCCTTGTATTTAATATTAATTTGGATTTTGGGTTTGTTGTGAATGGTGTCTTAAATAACACTGTGCTTAAACCCAGTTGAGGAAAGAATAAATCTTTTAATTAAGATTTAGGGAAGTTTTCCAATTAATTAATAATTAATTGGAATTGAATGGAAGAATTGGATTTTGGGTTTGTCGTGAATGGTGTATTCAGTAACACTGTTCTTAAACCCTGTGTGAAAAGATTAAATCTTTTAATTAAGATTATTGGAGTTTCCAGTTATATTTAGTAATTGGAATTAAAAAATGGAATGTGAATTGGGTTTATTGTGAACTGTGTTTTTAAAGACATTCAATCTTTAATCCGATTAACAATGAAATATGGTTTGGAATTTATAAAATTTTAATTAAGATTTAGGGGAATTTTTCAAAGAAAAGTTTTCCAACTTGATAAAATAAATTGGAATAGAATGGAATTCGATTTGGTAATAATCATAGTGAACTTCTGTGGAGGAAGAGCGTTACTATAAATGGAATTTAATAGGCTTTGCCGTTATTCCATTTATATTATTATTTGGATACGGAAGTTTATATCAATTATATATATATTGATCTGTTTTCCATGAAGATTCCATAATTAATGGAATGGGATTTCTGGTTTATCGTGGACTGTGTTTTAAATGACATTAGTTCTTTAACCCAGTTAAAGATAAGATTAGTTTCTTAACTTTGAGTAATCGTTAAGTAATGATTTTTCAGATTAAAACTGAATTAGAGTTTTAATGAACCTTTAATTAGATTGGAATGTGAATAGGATAATTAAATTTATTGAATTCTTGAAATGATTGAGAATGGAGTATCACGAGTTTTGCTCCAAGCGATAGTTAAATCTTTAATTAGATTTGAACATGAAATTGTACTTAATTTTACCGATAACACCGTGGTGTTAGATATGAAGTATAACCAATTTTGCTTCATGGGATGAATAGGATTGGATTGGGAAATATAATAAATTATTACTTCAGTAAGGTTTCTAATCCCAACTAGTTTGGAAAAACCTTAATTTGGTTTGAATTGATATTCAAAGGAAGATTAAAGAATAAATTTAAAGAAATTATCTTTGATAAAATTAATGGGAACCATTCCCTAAAAATGTGAATATTTGAATAAATGAATATTCTGGATCGGAATGAGGCATATTTTGTGTTTTTGTAGCACTTGTTTATAAAATACGCGAGTTATTCGGAAAGATCGGGATTATCCCATTCTGAATAACTGATTCGACGATAAGTCCACGATGAAGACGGTGGTTGAAGACCAGAGATCTTCACATCATTTGGATGATTACTGATGTCTTGATTGGGTTGTACACCCAAGACAAGGTAATAAGAGGTGATTGTCCAGACGTACTTAGAGATCGACCAGATATGCGAGGACCTCTCTTGTAACAACCCGGAAAATTAGAACCAACTTAAATTTTTTATTTTGGCAATTTTAATAAATGTTGAATATTTAAAATGATTTATTTTAAATAATAATGACTAGAAATTTATTTTGAATAGAATTAGAACGTATATATTTATTTGAATCAAAGTTAGAATATAAATATTTATTTTAATTATAAAAAGAATTGAAAATGGCGGGGTAGTTTGAAAATTCGATTACAAATTTCAAATGAATGTACATGATTCAAAATAAACCAGATTTTAGTGAAAACAAAAATATTAGAATCTATTTGAAGATATCTTTCCAACGAATCCGAAAAATTGAAATTTCATAGCGGGATTAAAAAGTTATGCCCAGTTGAAAGTTCAAAATAGTCGTTATGGAAATATAGCCCTTGAAAATAGCGATTTTGCAAACGACCTCCATTTTCAACGAAACCACTTTTGTTGGATCAAGAATGTCATATTATTGCTAGATTCCAATTTTCATAATTTTTGGAATCAATATATGAGCGTGGCGAAAGAAAACGTGTTTTTACAATTTCAGCCAAGTTGGATCGACCAGAAATTGGCCATTTTTCAAACGGTCTACAAATTTGATGAAATTAGTTTTGTTAGGACCGTATCGCCAATACGACGCTAGAAGTAATTTTTCTGGAATTTTTATAGTCTGTATGTGGCCCCGGTAAATTAAAATGTGTGTTTGAATTTAAAATATATTGATTTATATTTTAAATTTGGTGAAAACTGATCGTAACAGCCGAATTGGGTTACGAAACATATCTCCTTGTGTTCGGAATGGGGGAAAATAGCCAGGAACGACAGTCGTTAGGATTCGTTAGGAGTTCGTTACGATGTGGAGTTTTAAAGTAAACTAAATATTAAAATAATATAAATATAATATATTCTCCACGCCCCTCTTATCTCTCTTTCTCCCTCATACAGTCAACGCTCCACATCATTTAAAAGGAAAATTGCAAACGAATACCGCTGAAAACCCCGTCGCCGTTGCCGTCGCTCCCCTCCCCCAAGCGCCGCCGCCGTGCGCGCTACCACCCCCATCTTCCTCCTCTTTGTTCCCCTTTGAAAAACCCGATGCCCCACGCCCTAAACCCGATTACATCCGACGCCACCGCCATTTTCTCTACCCCCAGGCCTCCTCCGCCTCCCATCAACCCGGCGCAGCACAACCCCCCTACCCCCACCTACAACGACTACAACACCCGACGCCCTCCTCCCCCTTCGTCCATCATCCGTGAGTGTTTTAATTTATTTAATTATTATTATTCTTGTAGATAAATCAAAGATCTGAAATTTATACATATGTCTGGATTAGAAAAATGTGATTTTTAACCGTATGTGACGTTTATACAAATGTGATTTTATTTATATACTAGCGTAATAAAAACTGGATTTTTATTATGAAGAGTAGCGTTAAAGATTTGATTTTTAACATTTGAAAGATTTGCTTTTTACTTAAACAAAGGTAAGATTTTTAAATATATAAAAAATAAAATTTTTATATAAGTGAAGAGTGATAAAAATATGATTTTTATAATATCATAGCGAAGTAAAAGTATAATTTTTACCTATGTAAAAATTCGATTTTTATATATGTGAAGTAGCGATAAAAAATCGATTTTTATCTATATAGTAGCGGTATAAAAATGTGTTTTTTATCTATGTACCATTGTTATAAAAATATGAAATTATTTTTAGAAAGATAAAAATATAATTTTTAGCCTATGTATGTTATTTATAAAATAATCATACAAAGAAATATTTATTGATTGGTTAAAAATATAATTTTTAACGTAGGTATGCTACATAATCGACAATTAAAGCTTGGCGGAGTGGAACCCAAAGGTGAGAACTTCTCACTTTAGTTTTATTTTCTAGTTAAATTATATACTAGAATGCAGACGGTGCTTTGCAGCACCCGACACCCGTCGTCCACAGACCATGGACGACTTGTTTGTTTGTTTGATTGTGTTGTGAAAATTGTTTGTGATGTGAAATGCACTGTATAATATATTCATGTGTTAAATAAAATAATTTATCATTAAAAATATAATTTTTAACTTTTATATGAATAAAATAAATATTCATTTACAAATCGAACGATTTGTTTATGTACAGCCATTTTATTGATATTGATTGGGACGATAAATTTTACACATCGCCCAACTGCACAAATAAAACTTGTGTTTGATTGTTTGAAACCCCACGTGGGTATTGGGATGATATATGACATACACTAGTCCCAGTAATTAGCTGTATGTCGATCGATTGGTTAACATGCTGTTGTAAGCGTTAAATATTTATATTTAGTGCTTATACAGTGTAGAATGCACTCTGGATGATGGTTGACTGTGTTCGATTATTGTTGTATACATGTGTATGAAATCCATATAATCAACATTATATGGTAATTGAATGTGTCTGATTCCAGTTCAGAAAGAATGAATATTTTAAAATAACGAATATTTTAAAATAATGAATATTTTAAAATAATATTCAGTAAAAGATCAAAATCTGATTTTGATGTCCGATTTGGGATGGACACGAATATATTTAAATATATATATAGCCGTGTTGATTAGTTATGCGCCATTTTGACACAAATGATATTTATATCAATTTTATTCATTTTTATAACGAATATCGAAAAGGAAGTGATTTCAAAATCTAATGTTTTGAAAATACTATCATTTATATATCGATGATATGGAATATTCAATTTTGATTTGAAATTGAATATGAAGTTGAAATCGTTTTGAAAACGAATTTAAAACGATTTATAAAATATGTTTTAAATGGAAATCGATGAAATATATATAATATATATATTATATATATTATGGCCTGAATAGAACGTGCCGCGCCGCGGCAGTTCGCGAATTTCGACCATTGACTTCGAACAGACATTACGGGAGATTCGACCATCGGATTCTCCTAAAACCAGAACCATTGGGTTCGTATCGAAAAGAGCTTTCCAACGAATATAAGAGATTTTAAATCTAATGGTTCGATTTGGATTCACGTCCAAATCAAATTTGGAAAAGGTCGTTGTAAGCGCAGATGGAAATCGACTGTACGGGCCTGGACAAAATTATTAAAAATATCAATAATTTGTGTAAAATAATAATAAATTATTTGGAAAGAATTGGGATGAAAAATTCCATATTTGAAAAGATAAAAATACATTTTTATCAGAATGAACTAGTTATGAACTAGAATTATAATCCGATATTTTTAAATAAATAAATTGGATTTGAAATGGTTTTAAATATAACCAAAATTTCCATTATATGATTTGGAATGGATTTGAATCGAAATTATCTTCGGAATATTTCGATATCGGATTCCATGATTATATGGGCGTTGTGGAGGAATTTGGAAGATATATATATCGTTATTCCAATACGATATTTGTTGATTTCAGAATTTGATATTGAATATAAGCCGATATATTTTCTATTCAGAGCCTTATATTTAATATCAAATGGATTTTTGGGTTTGTCGTGAATGGTGTCTTCACTAACACTGTTCTTAAACCCAGTTGAGAAAAGATTAAATCTTTTATTAAGATTTAATGAAGTTTACCAATTAATTTATATTTAATTTGAATGGAATTGAATTGGATTTTTGGGTTTATTTTGAACAGTGTTTTAAATAACACTTGTTCTTTAACCGATTAACAATGGAATGTGATTTTGGGTTTGTCGTGAATGGTGTCTTAAATAACACTGTTCTTGAACCCCGTTTGAATAGAATAAATCTTTTAATCAAGTTTTGAAGAAGAATTAACAATTAATTAACATTTAATTGGAACTGAAAATGGAATGTGAATTGGGTTTATTGTGAACTGTGTTTTTAATGACATTCGTTCTTTAACCCGATTTACAGTGAAATGTGATTTGGAATTTATAAATCTTTTTATTAAGATTTAACGGGAATTTTCCAAAATAACATTTTCCAATTTAATATATTAAATAGGAACTGAATGGAATTCGATTGATCATAATCGAAGTGAAATTCTGTGGAGGAAGACTGTTAATACATATGGAATTCAAAAGGCTTTACCGTTATTACATTTATATTATTAGTCGGATACGGAAATTGATATCGATTATATATTGATTTGTTTTTCCATGAAGATTCCATAATTAATGGAATGTGATTTGGATTTATTGTGAACTGTGTTTTAAATGACATTAGTTCTTTAACCGAGTTAAAGGCAGGATTACATGTCTGCCATTGTATTTCGAACAATATGGTTGATCTCTGCTAAATAAATATCTGTTTGGTGGCGGAGAATTTATTCTCTTGCTTAACACCCTTCTCTAAGACGTACGAGCTTAGAGATTATATATCACCAGAAATCATTAGTACGGTGTAGATTGTCGATGCGACTTGTTTGTGTTTCCAAAGTTAAATAATCATCAATATTGATTTTTGGGAAGATTAAAACTAAGTGGAGTTTCAGTGAATCTTTAAATAGATTTAAAAAGGGAATGTTATAATTTAAATCATCAAATTTGGGAAATGATCGAGAATGGAGTATCGCCAGTTTTGCTCCTAGCGATAGTTAAATTTTTAATTAGATTTGAACGGGAAATGGTAATTGATTTTACCGATAAGATCGTGGTGTTAGTTATGGAGTATTACCAGTTTTGCTCCATGGGATGAATAGGTTAGGATTGGGAAATTAAACAAATGATTACTTCGATAAGGTGTGCTAATCCCGACTAGTGTGGAAAACCTTAATATGGTTTGAAATGATATCCAAAGGAAGATTAAAGAATAAATTTTAAAGAATTTATCTTTGATAAAACTAATGGGAACCTTTCCCTAAGAATGTGAATATTTGAATAAAGAATATTCTGAATTGGAATGAGGCGTATGATGTGTTTTTAAAGCACTTGTTTATAATATACATGAGTTATTCATAAAGGCTGGATTTATACCCATTGTGAATAACTGATTCGACGATAAGTCGACGATGAAGACGGTGGTTGAAAACCGGAGGTCTTCACATCGTTTGGATGATTACTGATGTCTTGATTGGGTTGTACACCCAAGACGAGGTAATAAGTGGTGATCATCCAGACGTACTTGGAGATCGACGCAATGCAAGGGCCTCTCTCTCGTATTGGACATATGGGACGAGGAATAAGGTACCTCCGGTTTCGTTCGGACCCAGAACGAACTTGTAAATGGATTGTGTGTCTGACATTGGATTTTATTCTATGTTGATTGATTTCTATTAAATATATATTTGTTTGGCGGCGGAGAATTTATTCTCTTGCTTAACGCCCTTCTCTGAGACGTACGAGCTCAAAGGTTATATATCGATAGATATCAGTCGCATGGCATGAATTACCTGTGTGGCATGCTGAGATACAATGATCAAGGTTTTTGTTGAAAAGCAGAGTCTTGAGGTTGATGATCAAAGCACAGCTTTAATATAGCGTCGCTTTGTGTATAGCATTAATTTCCGAGCCTCACACCTCGGTATGAGTCAAAAATGGGATCGTGACTGCAGGGAGTGCACGATGTTTCTATCTAGCTATGAGTGGTGTCAGCATTTTACAAGCCCTGACATTAATATTATTTTTACCTATGTGGTTGTTGGAAAGCGAGGCGCCTCGGATATATCGGTCTCTACGGAGCCGATGGATGGGTCCGATAGGACTGAGAAACGTGTGTTCAGGTATAACCAATCCACTTTTGCACTTTGAGTGGACCGGCCCTGAAGATCCAGGGGTTACCCAGAGTGTGTAGTCCTAAGACAGTTGCTAGAGTGTCTCGAAGCGGAAAGGAGTATATCCCTTGCCTTGACTCATGAGGAAGTCCAATTTCCAATACGTGATATGTCAGTTTTATTTGTAGAGCCTAGTATGGCGACGTAGTGGGATGGGGCATTATGCCGTCTATGATTGATACATTTACACTTTACACTTATAATAGTATCAAAATGATTTGTTTTAAACGTACCAAGCATGATTGGCTATTATAAGGTAAAACTCTATCCTCCGGCTTGTGTTGCATTGTGTGATGGGACCTAGGTCTTACAATAGCTTCATTTTCTTTAATTAGCATTGCGCTGTTTGTTTTATGCACTGGTATTCTTGGGAAGAAACTTGTTCCATGTTATACGGCATGTCCCTCGATTTACCTAACTTTAAAAATAAATATTAATAACTGTTTTAGTTCTCACACCAGTCACACATGACTGACCTGGAGTTTATTGTTTTAACCTAAACTCTGGGTACCCCTATTTTCCACATGGGCAGCTGGTAGTTGGGTTTTGCGGATTTATTCTTACAGGATCCTGGTTTACAGCTGGAATTATACCCAGAAAGCTCTGTATCCGTGTATATATTTCAGTTGTGTTTTGTATTATTTTTCCGCTGCTATGTATTTAAATGTCATTTAAATCTCTGATATTTGTCAAATGTATAATATTTATTCATACTCTGTTATATTCTTGTATTCTAATGGAATTGGAATTGTTGTAATAAGCAATGAAATGTTCTTCTATCTGTGTTCTGATCTGTCGTGTTCTCAAAGCAATCCGTTCCTTCTCTTCTCTTAAGAGACCAGGGAAGTTTGGGTTGTTATATTTTCTATTAGAGTTTTGGTTTACCGAGCTCGAGAACAGAACACATTAGAACCAAACGAAAGAATTCATCAGAGATTGGTTAAATAATATCCAATAAGAATGACTCGTTAGAGTTAGGATCAGTAGTATCCTAAAACGAGTGTGAAGAGTATATTTTTAAAATAGAAATGAAAACAAATTTCGTTTTGAAAATTTAAACCACTTTATTCGTATTTGAATATTTCTTTTAAATTGAATTTGGACAATCTAGTATAAGGAGATTTTGAGTATATGCGTGACGGGGTGTATATTCGAAGCCTCGGATACTAGATAGATGTAGAATCACACTCTAGTCGCCCGGAGATGATCTTGATGATCGCTATAGCATCATCAGTGCTTATGTTCGAGTTTCGAAAGTGGGATATCTATATGATTCCAATTGACTAGTGTGAGAACCAAAACTAGATAGGTTATATTGTTGTGATTTGGCATCAAAAACATTATTTTTGAGTATTTAAAAATTATGAATTTGAAATTGTTAATCAACTAATTGATTGTTGATTGTGTTATGTAATTATTCATTTAAACCAACATGTGAATGAAAGTAAATTTAGCCAAATCGAATCAAAATATTGATCTGACTTGAAAATTGTTTGAAATTGCATGCATATACATGTATATACATTGAACAGGTCATAGCAAGGAGGCTAGAGAAAAGAAATAAAATTGTATGCCCGACAAATAGGTACATGTTCACTAATTTATTGGGTTTGGATGATTTTATGAGCCGATTGGCTAGCCGCTTGGCTTTTTCTTTTTCCTTTTGAGATGAGAGGGCCTGTGTGGCGGTTTGGAGATTTTCCCGGTGCTTCCCCGTACAAAGGAGGTTATGGCGAATTTTTTAAAAAATTTAGGGTGTTAGCCAAATTTTTGAAGAATTTGAAAATTCTTAGAAACTGAAAAAAGCCAGAATGAAAGTTGAGTTGATTAGTTAAACAACTTTTAGCTCCGTTCCTTTTCGAGGAAGAAAAGATTTTAAGAGGGGGAGATTGTAACAACCCGGAAAATCAGAACCAATTTAAAATTTTTATTTTAGCAATTTTAATGAATTTTGAATATTTAAAATGATTTATTTTAAATAATAACGACTAGAAATTTATTTTGAATAGAATTAGAACGTATATATTTATTTGAATCGAAGTTAGAATATAAATATTTATTTTAACTATAAAAAGAATGGTAGTTTGACCATTCGATTTCAAATTTCAAATGAATGTACAGGATTAAAAATAAACCGGATTTTAGTGAAACCAAAAATATTAGAATTTATTTGAAAATATCTTTCCAACGAATCTGAAAAATTGAAATTTCATAGCAGGAATAAAAAGTTATGCCTAGTTGAAAATTCAGAATAGTCGGTATGGAAATATAGCCCTTAAAAATAGCGATTTTGCAAATGACCTCCGTTTTCGATGAAACCACTTTTGTTTGATCTAGAATGTCAAATTATTGCTAGATTCCTATTTTCATAATTTTTGGAATCAATATGTGAGCGTGGCGAAAGAAAACGTGTTTTGACAGTTTTTGTCAATTTGGACCGACCAGAAATTGGCCATTTTTCAAATGGTCTTCAAATTTGATGAAATTATTTTTGTTAGGACTGTATCAACAATACGAAGCTAGAAATGATTTTTCTGGAATTTTTAGCGTTTGTATGTGGCCCCGGTAAATTAAAATGTGCGTTTGAATTTAAAATATATTGATTTATATTTTAAATTTGGCGAAAACTGATCGTAACAACTGAAGCGACCTGAACTTCCCCGGTCTCCGAAGAGAAGAGAAAGAACGAATTACTGTGAGGACAAAACAAATCAGAACGCAGACGGAAGAACATTTCATTGTATATCACAACAATGCATCAGATTACAACAATATACAGAGTATAAACAAATCAATATTACACAGAAATATCAGAGATTTAAATTAAATTACATAGCAGCGGAAAATAATACAATACACGACTGAAGGAGATATACGGATACAAAGCTTTCCGAATATCCTTCCAGCTATAAACCAGGATCCTGTGAATCTAAATCTGCAAAACCAAAACTACTAGCTGCCCGTGTCAAAATAAGGGCACCCAGAGTTTAGGTTAAAACAATAAACTCCAGGTCAGTCATGGTACTAGTGTGAGAACTAAAACAGTTATTAATCTTTATTTTAAAGTTAGGTAAATCAAGGGACCACGCCGTATAACACGGAACGGGTTTCCTCCCAAGAACACCAGTGCATAAAACAAACTGCGCAATGCTAAATAAAGAAAAATGAAGCTATTATAAGACCCAGTTCCCATCACACAATGCAAGCCGGAGGATAGGGTTTTTACCTTATAATAGCCAAGAATGCTTGATACGTTTAAAACAGATTATTTGATACTATTATGAGTGCATAGTGTATAAAACAACTTCAAATCATAAGTATCAATCGTAGACGGCATAAGCGCCCCATCCCACTATGTCTCCATACTAGGCTCTACAAATAAAACCGCAAATGTCACGTATTTGGAAATTGGATTTCCATCTATGAACCAAGGAAAAAGATAGTCCTCAACCGATTCGAGACTCTCTAGCCCGAGCCTCAAGCACAGCCGCAACCGTACCTTGGATCGTCAGGGCCGGTCCACCGATGTGGATTATAATGCCTGAACACTACGTTTCTCCGCCCTATGGGGCGTAAATGAGCCAACAAATGACTCCATCGGACCCGGATCGTCCGATCAAACCGAGGCGCCTCGCAACAGCAACAACCACATAAGTCAAACTCGTCCGGGCGTGTAAAACCACTGACGCCACTTCTAGCTAGAAAGAAAACGCATGTCCCCCCTGAGGTCCGTCTCCCTTTTTGGTTCACCACCGGGGTGTGAGGCTCGCGAATCAACGTTACACAAAGCTATGCCACACTGGCCGTGCTTTGATCATCACCACAAGACTCTGCCTTTCAACAAAAGCCTTGATCATATTGCCACTTAGGCATGCCACACAGGCAATTTACTCCATGCGTTTGATATCCATCGATATATAACCCCTGATCTCGTACGTCTCAGAGAAGGGCGTTAAGCAAGAGAATAAATTCTCCGCCGCCAAACAGATATATATTTAATAGAAATCAATCACACAAACTAAAATCCAATGTCAGACACACACTCCATTTACAAGTCCGTTCTGGGTCTGAACGAAACCGGAGGCACCTAGTACCCCGCATATCCATCGATCTCCAAGTACGTCTGGACGATCACCAACTGTTTCCATCTTCTTGGGTGTACAGCCCAATCAAGATCATCAGTAATTACCCAAACGACGTGAAGACCTCCGGTCTTCAACCACCGTCTTCATCTTCGACACCACGTCGAATCAGTTATTCAAAATGGGATAAACCCGGTCTTTCTGAACAACTCGCGTATATATATAATAAACACGCGTTACACAAACATAACATACGCCTCATTCCAATTTCGAATATTCTTTTATTCAAATATTCTTATATTTTGGGAAAGGTTCCCATTAATTTTATCGAACATAAATTCTTTAAATTTATTCTTTAATCTCCTTCGAATATCAATTCAAACTAGTCGGGATTAGCGAACCACACCGAAGTAATCATTTATTTTATTCCCCAATCCCAACCTATTCATCTCATGAAGTAAAACTGGTAATACTTCATATCTAACACCACGGTGTAATCGGTAAATTCAATTACCATTTCACGTTCAAATCTAATTAAAGATTTAACCATCGCCTGGAGCAAAACTAGTGATACTCCATTCCCGATCATTTCAATCTAATTAAAGATTCATTAAAACTCCACTTAGTTTTAATCTTCACAGAAATCAAAATCCTATCTTTAACTGGGTTAAAGAACCAATGTCATTTAAAACACGGCCCACAATAAACCCAAAATCACATTCATTAATTATCGGGTTAAAGAACAAGTGTTATTTAAAACACTGTTCACGATAAACCTAAAAATCAATATCAATTCAATTCCAATTAAATATTATTTAATTGGTACCCTTCATTAAATCTAAATAAAAGATTTAATCTTTTCTCAACTGGGCTTAAGAACAGTGTTAATGAAGAAACCATTCACGACAAACCCAAATCTCATTTGATATTAAATACAAGGCTCTGAATAGAAAATATATCGGCTTATATTCAATATCAAATTCTACGACCAACAAATATCGTATTGGAAATAACGATATAAATATATCTTTCAAATTTCCATAACAATATCTGTGTAATCACGAAATCCAACATCGAAATAATCCAAAGACCATTTCGATTCAAATACATTCCAATTAAATTATTGGAAATTCTGGTTATATTTCAAAACCATTTCAAATTCAATTTATTTATTTAAAAATAAATAGAATTATAATTCTAGTTCAAAACTAGTTCATTTCGATAAAAATCTATTTTTATCTTTTCAAATATGGAGTTTTTCATCTCAAATCTTCCCAAATCATTTCTTATGATTTTACACAAATTATTACTATTTTTAATAATTTTATCAAGGCCCGTACAGTCGATTTCCATCAATGGCCATCGAACTGCACTTACAGCGCCTTTTTCAAATTTGATTTGGACATAATTCCAAATCCAACCGTAAGATTTCTAATTTCCCATATTCGTTAGAAAGCTCTTTTCGATACGAACCCAACGGTTCCGGTTTTAGGAGAATCCGACGGTCGGATCTCCCGCAATATCCATTCGAAGTCAATGGTCGAAATTCGTGCACTGTCGCGGCGCGGCGCGTTCTATTCAGGCCATTATATTATATATATAATATATATAATATATATTTCGTCGATTTCAATTCAAAACGTGCTTTATAAATCGTTTTAAATTCATTTTCAAAACGGTTTCAACTTCATATTCAATTTCTTATCAAAATTGAATATTCCAATATAAATTCATTTTAAATTCATTTCAAATTGATTTCAATTCAATTTCAATTTAATTCGAATTTGTTTTCAATTTCAATTTGAATTCAATTCCTTTCGGTTTCAATTCGGATTCAATTCTATTCAATTTAATTCGGATTTCAATTCTATTCGAATTTCAAATCATTTCAGTGTATTTCGAATTTCAAATCAATTCAGTTTAATTCGAATTTCAATTCACTTTAAATATAATTCGAATCTCAATTCATTTCAATATAATTCGAATTTCAAATCTATTCGAATTTCAAATCTATTCGATTTCAAATCTATTCAATTTAATTCGAATTTCAATTCACTTTAAATATAATTCGAATCTCAATTCATTTCAATATAATTCGAATTTCAAATCTATTCGAATTTCAAATCTATTCGATTTCAAATCTATTCAATTTAATTCGAATTTCAATTCACTTTAAATATAATTCGAATCTCAATTCATTCCAATATAATTCGAATTTCAAATCTATTCGAATTTCAAATCTATTCGATTTCAAATCTATTCAATTTAATTCGAATTTCAAATCTATTTCTATATTCATTGCAAAATGAATAAAATCGATATAAAAACCGTTCACGTCAAAATGGCGTCAATCTAATCAACACGGCTTCATATATTTTAATTTTCAAATATTCTATTTCAAATATTTCTATTTCAAATATTTCTATTTCAAATATTTCTTTTTCAAATATGGAATGAGGCCCAATCAATTACCATATAATGTTAATTATATGGATTTTCTACAATACATGTATACAATAACAACGATGAATAATCAACCATCATCCAAAGTGCATTCTACACTGTATAAGCATCAAATATAAATATTTAATGCTCATAACAGTCTGTCAATCAATCGATCGACATACAACTAAACAATCGGGATTAGTGTACGTCAAATATCATCCCAATACCCATGTGGGGTTTCAAACAATCAAACACAGATTTTATTTGTGCAGTTGGGCGATGTGTAAAATTTATCGTCCCAATCAATATCAGTCAAATGTGTGTATATAAACAAATCGTCCGATTTGTTTATTTTTATTTCATTTTATATACATGTTAAAAATTCTATTTTTAACTATAAAATATTTTCCACTATAAAATATTTTATTTCATTTCACATCACATCACACAATCAACTACACATCAAAATCAAACAAACAAGCATACAAGCCATCCATGGTCTGTGGACGACGGTTGTCGGGTGCTACTAAACACCGTCTGCATCCTAGTATATATTTTAACTAGAAAAACAAAATTAAAAGGTGAGAAGTTCTCAAAGAGGGTTCCACTCCGTCGTGCTTTGCTTTTGAACTGCTGAACATCTGGCTCTGTTTGAAATTCTACTGCAGTCCTTTTCACGTTGTTCAAATATAAATATATTATTTTTATTACTTCTTTTCAATAAATAAAAATTCTATTTTTATTTCTCCTTTATATATATTTTTTTACAATGCTTCTTTCTATATAAAAATTATATTTTTATTTTTCTGCTTCTTATATAAAGATCTAATTTTGATTTCATCTCTACAAGAATCACATTTTTGTTTCAACATATATATAATAAAAATCAGATTTTTATTTCGCTACTTATATAAAGATCAAATCTTTACTATCTATATAATATAAAAATCGTATTTTTATTCTTTCCATATTATAAAAATCATATTTTTAATACTCTACTTATATAAAAATAATATTTTTAACCTTTCTATATTAAAAAAAATATATTTTTAACCTTTCTATATTATAAAAATTATATTTTTAACTTTTCTATATTAAAAAAAATCATATCTTTAACTTTTATAATATAAAAATTATATTTTTAACTTTCACATTATATAAAAATCCAACATTTATATAATATACTTCATAATAATCAAGTTTTAAATTGATTAACCTAACTAAACATTTAAAATAAATAAAACAAAACAAAATAAAATAAAATAAAACTTACAGCAAATTGGGGGGTCACTGTTCCGTCGGGGGTAGGGTGTGCGGTTGGAGGGGGTTGATCGGAGTGGGCGGTGGCGCGTGGGAAGGCGGTTTGGGGAGATTCGAAGGGAGGGGGTTGTGCGGTTTTGAGGGATTCGAAAGGGGGGGTCGGTGCTGCTGGGGCGCGCTTCACGGAGGAGCGGAGGACGGAGGGAGGGGGGTGAAGCGATGGTGGCGACGACGAAGAGGGGGGTCGCGGCTGTGTTGAGGTTTTTTTTTTTCATTTTATTCGATTTGAGAAATGAGCGAACGGAGGGGCCAGAGAGAGAATATAGAGGGGAGAGGTTTTGTTTTAATTAAGTGAAAATTAGGCATACATCCCTAGAATTAAAGTTAATTAACATGTAATCCTCCCGCTTTAAATTATACTTTTCGCATCCCTATTTTTTTTTTGGGTATTCTTTTTCCACAAATACCCTTGTTCTAATTAACGCATTTTTCTTTTCATGGCGGCTTCATGGATTTGATTCATACGGCTATTATTTAGAGAGAATATTTTAGTTGATTTAATGTTGCTGTCGTCAGTGTTTTTTTTCTTCTGAGATTCAATATTCGATCTAATTGCGATTTGTTGAAGAATCTAATATTCGATTTCTTCAGCGGTTGAGAGATATACTGAATGTTTCATCTTCAAGGTAATTTGCGCTTCTTCTTTTTTTCATACGTGTGTTATTATTATTTCCGATTTGTTTTGATGTATTTATTATTATTTGTAAGGCTTCTTTTGTGAGATTAAATTTCAATACATTTGTACAATTGTGCATACAAGTATGCTAATATTTTTATTATGTGCTTACAAGTATGAAACTAATTTGTATTTTGGATAACAAATGTATGCAATTGTCCTGAATATGTGCATATAAGTATGCAACTATTTTGTATATGTGCATATAAATATGCAACTTTTCTTTAATAGTGGATAAAATTGTACGCTTCTAATTTGAATATGCGCATACAGATATGCAATTGTTCCCTATATGTTCATACAGATATGCAACTATTCTGAATATATGTAATACAACTATTATTAACAGTTGCATAAAAGTATGCTGATATTCTGGATATATGTGTACATGTATGCATATAATTATAATATGCTGCAAATGTGTGTGTAGTTTTATTTGATTAATGCTGATAAGGTTTATTAATAATTTTCTTCTTTGTATAACAGTGTTCCTGCTAATGTTGGTGTATTGGTCTTGTTGAAGTTTGGGAATGATAGCTTTTCTATACGTCTTTATTTTGATAGTACTGTTGATATTGTGAGAGATGCTGTTTGTGGTAAATGGATTGATTTAAGTCCATTGTCATTTGAATTGTATCACATTAGAGATGGCTTGAGAAGGAATATTCAAAGTAATTCTGATCTTCGATCTATTCTATTGTTGGCTGCACATAATCATGAGGATTATTTGGTTTTTTTTGTTGAGGTCAATCGTAGTAGTTCGTCAGTTAACAATGCTAGGTCAGATGATGTTTCTTGTGGTAGTGATTCTTCTTTTTCTAGTACATGTGATTCAAACAATCAATTGAAACAATTGTTGAGAAGTGATTTGAATCAACCTGTTTTTTCTGGTGTTGGTCAGCAATTTCCAGGAGGTGTTACTGAATTTAGGTTGTATGTGATGATGTATAGTATGAAGACTGGATACAAGCTTAATTTGGTTAAGAATGACAAGGAAAGAGTTACAGCCGTTTGTTCTAAGCAAAATTGTACTTTTAGGATTCATGCTTCTGTTAAGTTCAATCTTCCTGGCTATTTTGTTTTAAAGAGATTTCAACCTGATCATACTTGTGGTGCTGGAATTCATGATATAAACAATCCTGTTGTATCCAGCAAATTCATTAAGTTGTTAGTTTATGATCATATTCATTCTAATCCATTAATGAAGACCAAGGATATTATTAATTTGTTTCAAACCGAGTATAATGTTATTTTGAAGTATTACTATGCTTATAGTGGGAAGAAGTTGGCATTAGAAGAGTTACATGGAAGCGATATAATGTCTTATCATCATTTGCAGTCATTTTGTGATGCTGTTGTTACTACTAATCCTGGGAGTAAAGTTGTGTTGGAGTGTAATGATGATACACGTCAATTTGAAAGGGTTTTTATTGGTTTCGAAGCTTGTGCACATGGATTTCAATATTGTCGTCCTTTAATTTTTGTTGATGCTACTTTTATGAAAGGAAGAGCTCAAGGTTGTTTGATGGCTGCTACTGGTAAAAATGGAAATGAAGGTATGGTGTTTTGTCAGTTTATAACTGTATGTGTATGCATAAAAGTATGCAGTTATATTTATTATATGCATTCATGTATGCAACTATTCTGGATGAATGCATAGGGATATAATAATCTTCTATATGTATGCATACAATTATGCAGCTATTCTTAATACATTCATAGAAGTATGTAAATATTATGAATACATGCATTCATTTGCATGCATCTATTCTGAATAAGTGCATACTTGCATGCATCTTTTTTGAATAAGTGCATATATGCATGCATCTATTGTGAATAAGTGTAAATATTATGAATACATGCATTCATTTGCATGCATATATTCTGAATATGTGCATACTTGCATGCATCTGTTCTGAATAAGTGCATATATACATGCATTCATTTGCATGCATCTGATCTAAATAAGTGCATACTTGTATGCATCTGTTTTGTAAATTTGCATTCAAGTATGCTATTATTTGGAATACACAATAAGGCAACTGATCTAAAAATTTGCAAAAAATATTTATAATTGTTGCTGATTTTATTTTTTGTTTGATAATATGTTTGTTTCTGTTAACAGGTTTTTTTCCTTTAGCAATTGCTATTGTGTCTGGGGAAGATGAAGACAATTGGATTTGGTATTGTGAACAACTGAAAGAGTTTCTTAAGGATGATAGTAGAAGCTTTGTTTTCATTTCTGATCGACATCCTGGTATTCTTGTTGCTATTCCAAAAGTGTTTCCAAATTCAGTTCATGGTTCTTGTTTTTATCATTTGAATAACAATTTAAAGGTTACTCTAAAATCTGAATTTTCCAAATCAAACAAGAAGTTGTTGTTAGATTTGTTTGCACGAGTTGCTTATGCTTCTAATTTGATTGATTTTAATGCTGCATTGAAGAATTTTAGAGATGTTGGAGGATCCAAAGTGGTAAATTTTTTGAGCGGAATTCCTTTTGAGAAGTTTGCAAATGTTTTTTTTCCTGGTTGTCGTTATGGTGAGATGTCTTCTAATTGTTCGGAGAGTTTTAACAAATGGATTTTGGAGGAAAGACATTTACCAATTACTGCTTGTTTGGATAAAATTAGAATGAAGTTAATGAAACTTATGTCTGACCGTCGTGAAGTTGCTTCTACTTGGAATAGTGTTTTATGTCCTGTGATTGAAACTCGATTAAGAAACCTTTATTTGGAAGGAGCTTCATGGTTTGTTATCAAATCAAGTGAATATGTGTTTGAAGTGCATTCTCCGGTCCATCAATCCGTTGATTTACATAGTCGAGTGTGTTCTTGTAACATGTGGCAAATTAATGGTTTTCCTTGCTCTCATGCTATACGATGTATTTTAAGTTGTGAGAAGTTGGATGTATATGACTACATCGAGGATTACTTCAAAGTTTCTTATTTTCGATTAGCTTATTCTCATGCAATCAATCCTATCATAGACTTTATGGGTGAAGATGTTGCAATTGAAGATGCAATTATAGCTCCTCCAAAAGGTAGAAGAATGCCCGGTCGTCCATCGTCTTCTAAAAGGTTAAAATCTGCTGGTGAATTTACAAAGACTATTAGATGTGGGTTATGCAAAAAGTTGGGTCATAATAAAAGGACTTGTTCTTTACAAGGAAACTAATTGCAATTTGGTTTAGTATTTTAATATGTTTGTAACTAGTTTGAATTTTTCTATTTTGTTGTTTACTGTTTGTAACCAAGTTGAATATTTCTGTTATGTTTGTAACTTTGGTTTATTATTTTAATGTTTCTGTGCTGAAGTTTGGTTTTGTATTTTGAATATTATTGTCAATATATGTGTTCTGTTTTGCATACATGTGTATATGCATACTGTGAATGAATGTAAGTAGCCTGTTGTTTTCCTGTATATATGCATACATGTATGCTGCTATTTAGAATGTTTAGCATTCTAGTATGCAACTTTTCTGTATAGATGCATACATTCCGGCTATAGATTTGTATACAGTACACATACATACTGTGAATTTGTGTTTAGTTTGTGATGAAGTTTGGTTTATTGTTTATGTGAATACTGTGTATGAATGTAAGTAGCCAGTTTTTTTTTTCCTGTATATATGCATACATGTATGCTGCTATTTGGAATATTAGCATTTTAGTATGTAACTTTGCTATATAGATGCATACATTCCGGCTACAAATTTGTATACAGTATATATATATTCAGATTTTCTTAATATGAGCATATGATTTTGCATTTACAATGATTAGATGCATACATTAGAGTAATAAATTGGTATAAAGAACATAAATTCACGTTTTCTAAATATACGCATATAAGTATGCAACTATTTTGGATATGTACATAATAGTATGCGATTTTTTAACAATTGATTGAATCAGCAACAGTAATGTAAGAAATATAAGTAAAATTGAATGAACTTAACTCAATACAAAAAATTACACATTGATTCAGCTTGAAAACTATATAATCACTTTCCAGTAGTTCATACATTGTACTTTAGTCAGAATATTTACAATACTTTGATCAGTGTATTTTAGCCAAAATATTTACAAGAAGTGAAAAGACCATTTTCCATAAATTTAAGCAGAAGGTTTGTTTGCATCTGAAAATATAAAGTTCTGTGTCAGGTCTTCTTCTGGAGTCCAACTATGAGGTTTGCGATTGAGAAGTTCGTAAGCAAGCTTGGCCCGTTGTAGATAAATAGTCGCAGGCTTGTACATTTCATCCTGTTTATCAATTTCTTTGTACTCGCTTCTCTGTTTCATCATGTTAATAACGAACATTCCACAATCGACCCTGCAGAATTTGTAAAACATGATTAATATTATGCTAGTATTTAAGAAAGCTGCATACAAGTATGCACATATTCATACTATATCAGTAAATAATTGTAAATACAAGTATGTAAATACAAGTATTGTAAATACAAGTATGCATACAAGTGTAAAATAATTGTAAATACAAGTATGCAATTATTTTTATTTACTTACGTGGCGCCTTGTTGTGGGCAATTAGCAATTTCAAGTTGTCCATGTTTCTGAAATTTCTTGTTCTCTAGCTTTTTCAGCAATCCACTGATGTAAATTCTCTGTATATGTATAAAAAAAACACATACATCTGACTATTTATAACAGTTTATATACTAGTTTGAATGTCAATTATCTTCAATTTACATACAAAATCTCTTGCAAGTCTTTGGTGATTTCCTCCTTCACGACGATTTTTGTTGGAATCGTAATGTATCCATCTTCTACTGTCTTTTATAAATTCTAACAATGAAAAATGGTTTCCTTCGTGGATAGGAATCAATATTTTTGTGCTTGTGTTGTAGAATGTTTGCACTTTTTTATCTATCAAATACTCTCTGTTTTCTGATGATTCATTCTTAATTAATGCCTGTAATTGCAATCATTTTAGTGAGAAATTTTTTTGATGTTACAAGAAAATTTTGCTAGAAAATTAATAAAAACTTACAGAAGCTATAGTTCTGATGTACATGATTTATGGATGGTCATTGTTGAGCTCATGTGCACACCAGTCAATTATCTGTTTAAATTAGTAGATTGTAAATGTTAAGGAAAACTTCCAGCTAATAATCATCATATGATACTATATTTGAATTTGACTGCGGCTATACCTGTGAGTCAAGGAATCCTCCAGCTATTAAATCAGCCAATGAAACTCCAAAAATGTATATGTCTGCGTCGCCATTAAGGTATGCACTTCTACTGCTAATTTATGTAATATATTTAGAGAATTTCTAGAAATATATTAGCATTGATCTATGCATCTAATCTTAATAATTGCATATATATATATATATATACAACTTTTATTTTTAATTAAAACATTTAGAAAATTTAATTAAGTTTTTAAGTAATTTTACCCCAGGTCTGAATTTGAAAAATATGCTTCTAGTTTCTGGATTTGATCCTCTGGTAGTTGCTTAACATTGTTAAATTTCCTGACGTCCATTTTTTTTCGTACATTCGTTTCTTCTGATGTTGTTCTCATCTCATAATCCTCAACAATCACGGTTTCTGTTTGTTCCTGTTTTTTCCTGTTTTTTTGGGCTGCAGCTGAGAATAATATAAGATATTAGCAATGTATTGACGGAAACTTTCTATTTGGAATATTATTACCATTAGAATTTTTTTTTTACCTTTTTGATTTCTAACATTTTGAAGCTTCAGCTTCTTTTGCTTCCCGTTGTCATTATTCTTCTCCAGCTCTTTTATGTCTTTTGATTTTTCATCATCAATTTTATGATCATTATTCTTTTCCATGTTATCTATTTACATATTATTAATCTCATCAATAAGTGAATAGATGCACACAAGCAAGCAACTATTCAGAAATAGCTGTACACAAACATGCAACTATTTTTGAATAGTTGCAAACAAGCATAGAACTATTCTGAACAAATGCACCCAAGCATGCAACAATTAGTAATAGATGCACAGAAGCATGCAACAATTACTATAATTATTTTTTACCTTTTTCCTTTTCCACCTCCTTCTGTTCTTTCTCCACCTCCTTCTGTTCTTTGTCCACCATGTTCTTTTCTTTCTCCATCTCCTTCTCTGGCTTCTTTGGCTCCTGTTTCTTCTCCACATCTTTCTGTTTTTTCTCCGCCTCATTCTTTGGCTCCTCTTCCTTCTGTCCAACCTCATCATTGTTCTTCTCTGTATCTACTTCCATGTTATCAATCTGATCAATATTTCTTGTATCGGCTTTTTTATCTTTATCCTGCATGCCAACATCTAAATTTTTTTGCGGTTCTTCATTTCCTTCTTCTGCAGTGTTTTCTTTTTCCACATTATCTCTGTCAACATTTTCATTCTTGTCACCTTCGGCACTTTTATTCTCATCATCATCGGCATTATTATTCTCATCTTCATTTTCATCGTTCATATTAAGCTTTTCCTGCTTTTCATCCTCACTCTCGTCATTATTTTCACTTTCATTGTCATTGTTCATATTATCATTTTTCTGCTTTTCATTCTCACTGTCATCGTCATACTCAGCCTCACTTTCATTGTCACTTTCATTCTCAATCTTATCCTCATTATCCTCTTCCTCTTCATTATCCTCACTTTCATCATTATCCTCATTTTCAATTGCATTTGCATCTTTTATTCGAAGTTGTACTTTTCTTCCCTTTTCTTCACTTTCAGTGCTTTCGTCACTCTCAGTGCTTTCTTCACTCATATTAATTTTCTCACTATCAGTGTTTTCGTCACTCTCCTTATTTTCCTCACTTTCATCTTCTTTAGATTCATCACTGTCAGCAAGTCCTTGTAGTCTTTTTTTTAACCTTAAATTTTCCTGTTTAAGTTGTTTATTTTCTTGTTGTAGCTTTACTATCAAGCTCGTGTAATTTTCCACCCGTTTTTGGTAAACTGCTTCGTACTCTTTGTCTTTGTAAATAGCTTGTTCTAACAGTTCTAAATCCTTTCCTTAGGACTCCTGAAAACAAAGGGAGCAAATGTTCAACTAATACTGAAAATAAATGCAGTAAAGTATGCATCTGTAGAAAATAAGTGCATACATCCATGCATTTTTTATACAGATGAATACATAGATGCTTCTGTTCAAAATATATGCACAAATATATGAAACTGAATTTGACTGTTGTGAATAGACACATAGATGCGTGCATGCAATTGTTATGATTATAATCATACATGGACGCACCTCTTTATAATAGATGCATACAAGTATGTAACTATTCCTATATATCTGCATACTTGTATGCAACATTTTTAATATGACACTAAAAAATTATTCAAAATTAAATATCACTTACAGTTGTGTATTTGATGTTTATTAACATGTTTGGCTTCAACAATTTTATATCCCATTTTGCAGCCAGAGGATATACATCACTGTATTCTTTCTTTGTATTTTTTAGAACATAGGTTTTTTCGCAAACCCACCACTGAAAAAAAAAAAATTATTAGAATGAACAATAATTAAATAAGAAACACAAAAAAGTTCAAAATAGTACCAGCAATAGTGTCACACAAGCATTAATCTTGCGTGGTGTATCACAGTATTTTTCCACTTGGGTTATGAGATGGTTGTGTATGATTTTTAGCCAAGATATTTTCATTAATTTTTGGCTGCATACACAATATGGAATCAAGGTCCATGGTAAGCTGTATTTTGTGTTTGTTAGAAGAAATGTTGCGGCCAAATAAAGAAGAATAAGCTTCACTGCATCAAATTTTGCTTCGGCTGTGTCTTCTTTTAATGTCAAAAAAATCTGTCTCTTTATATTTTTCTTGTTGACTGAGGCTTCTCCTTTAAAATGTCTTTCCATGAACGATTTATATTCTTCATCTTCCTTCTCATTCTTTTTCAAGTGCCCTGTTGTTTCTATTATCTGTCCTTGTATTGGAGCACCTAGTAAATCTGCAACATCTTCTTGTGTAAAAGTTAGCATGATATCACCAAACTGAAAATATTTTAAGTTCTTCTTGTAGTTCTTGATGATAAGATCTAAAGTTGTAGAATTTTTAATGGTTTCTGCAGGTGAAATGAGCCCATCAAAAATCATGTTAATAAACTTGTAGAGCGGCAGTTTTTTCAAATATTTTGAATGTTGTGCTGTAAATAGTTGATCTTTGTTTATGTTTTCCACCAACTCAATGAACGCCTTAATATTATTTCTATAAACATTGTCCTTCCTGGGAAGCATTTGTTCATCTTCAATTTTCCTTCGTTTGATTATTGGTGCATGTTTTGAAAGGTTTTCTGTGAGAATTATTGCTGTTTCTTTTTGAATCTCTTCATTATCTCCTTGTTCAACATTTGCTCTCTGTAATAAGGGTTAAAAAAAAATTAAATAAGTTTTGAATATATGAAGATATTTGAGCACTTTTGTGCGACTATTCTTAATAAAATTACACAATCGTGCAACTATCATAAATAATAACACACAAGTGTGCAACTATCCTGAATAATAGCACAGAAGTGTGCAACTATCCTGAATAAAAGCATATAAGAAAGAAAATATCCTGAACAATAGAATATAGGAATGCAACCATCGTGAGTAAAATCGTAGAAGCATGCAACTATCCTGAATAATAGCACACAAGCATGCAATTATCCTTAATAAAAGCACACAAGCATGCAACTATCCTGAATAATAGCACACAAGCTTACAACTATCCTAAATAAAAGCACACCACAAGCATGCGACTATCTTGAATAAAGCACACAAGCGTGTGACTATCCTGAATAGAAGCACGCATGCGTGCCACTATCCTGAATAAAAGCACGCAAGCGTGCGACTATCCTGAGTAAAAGCACGCAAGTGTGCGACTATCCTGAATAAAAGCACGCAAGCGTGTGACTATCCTGAATAAAAGCACGCAAGCGTGCAACTATCCTAAATAAAAGCACACAAGCGTTGGAATATCCTGAATAAAAGCATGCAAGCGTGCGACTATCCTGAATAAAAGCACGCAAGCGTGCGACTATCCTGAATAAAAGCACACAATCGTGCGACTATCCTGAATAAGAGCACACAAGAGTGCGACTATCCTGAATAAAAGCACACAAGGGTGCGACTATTCTGAATAAAAGCACATATGCGTGCGACTATCCTGAATAAAAGCACGCATGTGTGCGACTATCCTGAATAAATGCACTCATGCATGCCACTATCCTGAATAAAAGCACACATGCATGCCACTATCCTGAATAAAAGTACGCATGCGTGCGACTATCCGGAATATAAGCACGCATGCATGCGACTATCCTGAATAAAAGCACACAAGCATGCGACTATTCTAAATAAAAGCACACAATTGTGCGACTATCCTGAATAAAAGCACACAAGCGTGCAACTATCCTGAATAAAAGCACACAAGGGTGCGACTATCCTGAATAAAAGCACACAAGCGTGCGACTATCCTGAATAAAAGCACGCATGCGTGCCACTATCCTGAATAAAAGCACGCATGCGTGCGACTATCCAAAATAAAAGCACGCATGCAAGCGACTATCCTGAATAAAAGCACGCATGCGTGCGACTATCCTGAATAAAAGCACACAAGCATGCAACTATCCTGAATAAAAGCACACAATCGTGCGACTATATTGAATAAAAGCACACAAGTGTGCAACTGTCCTGAATAAAAGCACACAAGCGTGCGACTATCCTGAATAAAAGCACAAATGCGTGCCACTATCCTGAATAAAAGCACGCATGCGTGCGACTATCCTGAATAAAAGCACGCATGCGTGCGACTATCCTGAATAAATGCACGCATGCGTGCGACTATCCTAAATAAATGCACATAAGGGTGCGACTATCCTGAATATAAGCACACAAGCATGCGACTATGCTGAATAAAAGCACACAAGCGTGCGACTATCCTGAATAAAAGCACGCATGCGTGCGACTATCCTGAATAAAAGCATGCATGCTTGCGACTATCCTTAATAAAAGCACGCATGCGTGCGACTATCCTGAATAAATGCACACAAGCACGCAACTACCCTAAATTAAAGCACACAAGGGTGCGACTATCCTAAATTAAAGCACACAAGGGTGCGACTATCCTGAATAAAAGCACACAAGCGTGCGACTATCCTGAATAAAAGCACACAAGCCTGCAACTATCCTGAATAAAAGCACACAAGGGTGCGACTATCCTGAATAAAAGCACACAAGCGTGCAACTATCCTGAATTAAAGCACACAAGCATGCAACTATCCTGAATAAAAGCACACAAGCGTGCGACTATCCTGAATAAAAGCACAGAAGCTTGCAACTATCCTAAATAAAAGTACACAAGTGTGCAACTATCCTAAATAAAAGCATACAAGCGTGCAACTATGCTGAATAAAAGCACACAAGCGTGCGATTATCCTGAATAAAAGCACACAAGCGTGCGACTATCCTGAATAAAATCACTCAAACGTGCAACTATCCTGAATAAAAGTTCACAAGCGTGCAACTATCCTGAATAAAAGCACACAAGCGTGCAACTATCCTGAATAAAAGCACACATGCATGCGACTATCCAGAATAAAAGCACACAAGCGTGCGACTATCCTGAATAAAAGCACACAAGCGTGCAACTATGCTGAATAAAAGCACACAAGCGTGCGACTATGCTGAATAAAAGCATACAAGTATGCAACTATCCGTAATAAAATCATCCAAGAATGCAACTAACGTGAATAAAATCACACATGTGTGCAACTATTCTGAATAAAAGCACACAAGCGTGCAACTATCCTGAATAAAAGCACGCATGCGTGCAACTATGCAGAATAAAAGCACACAAGCGTGCGACTATTCTGAATAAAAGCACACAAGCGTGCAACTATTCTGAATAAAAGCACACAAGTGTGCGACTATCCTGAATAAAAGCACACAAGTGTGCAACTATGCTAAATAAAAGCACACAAGCGTGCGACTATGCTGAATAAAAGCATCAACTATGCAACTATCCATTATAAAATCATCCAAGAATGCAACTATCGTTAATAAAATCACACATGTGTGCAACTATCATGAATAATAGCACAAAAGTGTGCAACTATCCGGAATAAAATTATGTAATCAAGCAACAAACATTAATAAAATCATATTAATAATTTTATCCGGAATAAAATTATGAATAACAACAGTTACGCATGCGACTATCATTAATAAAACCACACAAATGTGCAAGAATTTACACTAACAGCATTCAAGGATGCAACAATTTTAAGTAACAGCAAATTTTGATAATAATTCGAAAAATCAGTAAATACTGAAGTTTTTTAGTAACTAAGTACAATATTTGCCACAATCACTTTCGATTACTGTTGTTTACAATCCATAATATATATTTTTCATAAACAGTGAAATATGAAATAAAGAATACAAAAATATACCTTCCCTCGCACCATTGTTGATAAAACGAAAATGATTTTCCAGTTTTCAGAAGATCGAGATTAAGTGAAGATCGCGATTAGGGTTTGATTTATTTTGTTGATCGACTGATTTAGAACATTGATTTGTTGTATGTAGTCGCGGTTAGGTTTATGAGGCGACATAAGGGTAAAACTGGAAATAATAGACCCGGATTCAAAAATAGGGACCTAATTTTTAATGTTACAGCAGCTGGACTTTTTTTTAATTTTGAAAGTTAATAGGGATGTTAGCCTAACGTACCCTTTAATTAATTTATTTATCTATTTTAATTTCAAAAAGGTACTTTTATTTTCGACCTCGAAACCAGGCCCACCGCCTGTCGTCCATAGCTAATTACCCTCATTCCGAACACAATGGGATATATATCACAGGCTGATTCGATCGTTTCGATCAGTTTTCGTCAAAATCAACATATAACTTTATATATTGAATTTGAACGCGCATTTCAATTTACTGGGGTCACATACTAACTCGAAAAATTCCACAAAAATATTTTCTAGCTTCGTATTGATGATACGGTCCTAACAAAACTAGTTTCATCGAATTCTGAGACCGTTTGAAAAATGGCCATTTTCCAGTCGATTAAAATCAACTGAAACTGGTCAAACGCATTTTCCTTTGCCACGCTCACATATTGATTCGAAAAATTATGAAAATTGGAATCTAGCAATTAATTGACATCACAGATCCAACAAAAGTGGTTTTGTCGAAATCCGAGGTCATTTGCAAAAATTCCATTTTTAAGGGCCTGAATTTCATAGCGACTATTCAGAATTTTCAACTGGACATAACTTTTGATTCCCTCTATGAAATCTTGATTTTTCGGATTCGTTGGAAGGACATTCTCTATTAGATTCCATTATTTTTAGTTTCACTAAAATCCGGTTTGTTTTGCACCTGGTACATCTAATTGAAAATTGAAATCGAATTATCGAACTACCGCGCCATTTTCAATTCCTTTTATAATTTAAAATCAATATTTATATTCTAACGACGATCTATATAAATATATTCGTTCTAATTCTATTCAAAATAAATTTCTCGTCGTTATTATTTAAAATAATTCATTTTAAATAATCAAAATTCGCTAAAATTGCCAGAATAAAATTTTTAAACTGGCCCAGATTTCTGGGTTATTACAACAACCGAATTCGGTTACAAAACATATCCCATTGTGTTTGGAATGGGGGTAATTAGCGAGGGACGACATTCGTTGGGATTCGTTAGGAGTTCGTTACGGTGTGGAGTTTTAAAGTAAATTAAATATTAAAATAATATAAATATAATATATATTCTCCACGCCCCTGTTATCTCTGTCTCCCTCCCTCATACAATCAACACTCCACATCATTTTAAAATAAAAAAAGGAGGAAAATCATGATCGAAGACCGCTGAAACCGCCGCCGCAGTTGTCGTCGCTCCCTCCTAGGCGCCGCCGCCGTGTGCGCCACCACCCCCTTCTCCCATCTCTCCGTTCCCCTTTGAAAAACCCGATGCCCCAAGCCCTAAACCCAATTACATCCATCGCCACCGCCGTTTTCTCTTCCCCCAGGCCTCCTCCGCCTCCCACCTACCCGGTGCAGCACAACCCCCCCACCTCCAACGACTACAACACCCGACGCCCTCCTCCCCCTTCGTCCATCATCCGTGAGTGTTTTAATTTATTTAATTATTATTATTCTTGTAGTTTAATCAAAAATCTGAAATTTATACATATGTTTGGATTAGAAAATTATGATTTTTAATCATATGTGACGATTATACAAATGTGATTTTATTTATATACTAGTGTAATAAAAGCTGGATTTTTATTATGAAGAGTAGCGTTAAAGATTTGATTTTTAACATTAGAAAGATTGTGATTTTTAATTAAACAAAGGTAATATTTTTAAATGTATAAAAATTAAATTTTTTATATAAGTGAAGAGCGATAAAAATATGATTTTTATAATATTATAGCGAAGTAAAAATATAATTTTTAGCTATGTAAAAATTCGATTTTTATATATGCGAAGTATCGATAAAAATTCGATTTTTATCTATATAGTAGCGGTATATAAATGTGATTTTTATCTATGTAGCATTTTATAAAAATATGAAATTATTTTTAGAAAGAAAAAATATAATTTTTAGCCTATGTATGTTATTTATAAAATAATCATACAAAGAAATAATTATTGATTGGTTAAAAATATAATTTTTAACGTAGGTATGCTACATAGACCGACAATTAAAGCATGGCGGAGTGAAACCCAAAGGTGAGAACTTCTCACTTTAATTTTATTTTCTAGTTAAAATACATACTAGGATGAAGACGGTGCTTAGCAGTACCCGACACCCTTCGTCACAGACCATGGACGACTTATTTGTTTGTTTGATTGCGTTGTGAAAATTGTTTGTGATGTGAAATGGACTGTATAAAATATTCATCTGTTAAATAAAATAATTTATCGTTAAAAATATAATTTTTAACGTGTATATGAATAAAATAAATGTTCATTTACAAATCGAACGATATGTTTATGTACACCCATTTTATTGGTGTTGATTGGGACGATAAATTTTATACATCGCCCAACTTTACAAATAAAACCTGTGTTTGATTGTTTGAAACCCCACATGGGTATTGGGATGATATATGACATACATTAGTCCCAATAATTAGCTGTATGTCGATCGATTGGTTGACGTGTTGTTGTAAGTGTTAAATATTTATATTTAATGCTTATACAGTGTAGAATGCACTCAGGATGATGGTTGACTGTGTCTGATTCTAGTTCAAAAAGAATGAGTATTTTAAAATAACGAATATTTTAAAATAATGAATATTTTAAAATAATATTCAGTAAAAGATCAGAATCTGATTTGGATGTCCGATTTGGGATGGACACGAATATATTTAAATATATATAGCCATGTTGATTACTTATGCGCCATTTTGACGCGAACGATATTTATATCGAATTTATTCATTTTTACAATGAATATCGAAAAGGAAGTGATTTCAAAATCTAATGTTTTGAAAATACTATCATTTATATATCGATGGTATGGAATATTCAATTTTGATTTGAAATTGATTATGAAGTTGAAATCGTTTTGAAAACAAATTTAAAACGATTTATAAAATATGTTTTAAATGGAAATCGACGAAATGTATATAATATATATTATATATATAATGGCCTGAATAGAATGCGCCGCACCGCGGCATTTCGTGAATTTCGACCATTGACTTTGAACCGACATTACGGGAGATCCGACCGTCGGATTCTCCTAAAACCAGAAACGTTGGGTTTGAATCGAAAAGAGATTTCCAATGAATATAAGAGATTTGAAATCTAATGGTTGGATTTGGAATCATGTCCAAATCAAATTTGGAAAAGGTCGTTGTAGGTGCAGTTCGATTACCTTTTTTTGAAAATCGACTGTACGGGCCTTGAAAAAATTATTAAAAATATCAATAATTTGTGTAAAATCATAATAAATGATTTATAAAGAATTGGGATGAACAATTCCATATTTGAAAAGATAAAAATATATTTTTATCGAAATGAACTAGTTATAAACTTGAATTGTAATCCAATATTTTTAAATAAATAAATTGGATTTGAAATGGTTTTAAAGATAACCAAAATTTACAATATATGGATTTGAATGGATTTGAATCGAAATTATCTTTGAAATATTTCGATATTGGATTCCGTGATTATACGGACATTGTGGAGGAATTTGGAAGATATATATATATATCGTTATTCGAATACAATATTTGTTGATTTCAGAATTTGATATTGAATATAAGTCGATATATTTTCTATTCAGAGTCTTGTATTTAATATCAAATGGATTTTTGGTTTTGTTGTGAACGGTGTCTTCGCTAACACCGTTCTTAAACCCAGTTAAGAAAAGATTAAATCTTTTATTAAGATTTAATGAAGTTTACCAATTAATTAATACTTAATTGGAATTGAATTGAATTGGATTTTTGGATTTATCGTGAACGATGTTTTAAAAACACTTGTTCTTTAACCCGATTAATAATGAAATATGATTTTGGTTTTGTCGTGAATGGTGTCTTAAATAACACTGTTCTTGAACCCCGTTTGAATAGAACAAATCTTTTAATCAAGATTTGAAGAAGAATTACCAATTAATTAACATTTAATTGGGATTGAAAATGGAATGTGAATTGGGTTTATTGTGAACTGTGTTTTTAACGACATTCGTTCTTTAACCCGATTTATAGTGAAATGTGATTTGGAATTTATAAATCTTTTTATTAAGATTTAACGGGATTTTTCCAAAGTAACGTTTTCCAATTTCATATATTAAATTGGAATTGAATGGAATTCGATTGATCATAATTGATGTGAACTTCTGTGGAGGAATACTATTAATACATATGGAATTTAAAAGGCTTTGTCGTTATTCAATTTATATTATTAGTCGGATACGGAAATTGATATCAATTATATATTGATTTGCTTTTCCGTGAAGATTCCATAATTAATGGAATGTGATTTGGGTTTATAGTGAACTTTGTTTTAAATGACATTAGTTCTTTAACCCAGCTAAAGGCAGGATTACATGTTTGTCATTGTATTTTGAACTGTGTGGTTGATCTCTACTAAATATATATCTGTTTGGTGGCGGAGAATTTATTCTCTTTCTTAACACCTTTCTTGTAGACATACGAGCTTAGAGGTTATATATATGTAGAAATCAATAGTACGGTGTAGATTGTCGATGCGACATGTTTGTGTTTCCAAAGTTAAATAATCATTAATATTGATTTTTGGGAAGATTAAAACTAAGTGGAGTTTTAATGAATCTTTAAATAGATTTAAAAAGGGAATGTGATAATTTAAATTATCAAATTTGGGAAATGATCGAGAATGGAGTATCGCCAGTTTTTCCCCTAGCGATAGTTAAATCTTTAATTAGATATGAACTGGAAATGGTAATTAATTTTACCGATAAGACTGTGGTGTTAGTTATGGAGTATTACCAGTTTTTCTCCATGGGATGAATAGGTTGGGATTGGGAAATTAAACAAATGATTACTTCGGTAAGGTGCGCTAATCCCGACTAGTGTGGAAAACCTTAATATGGTTTGAAATGATATCCAAAGGAAGATTAAAGAATAAATTTTAAAGAATTTATCTTTGATAAAATTAATGGGAACCTTTCCCTAAGAATGTGAATATTTGAATAAAGAATATTCTGGATTGGAATGAGGCGTATGTTGTGTTTTTATAGCACTTGTTATAATATACACGAGTTATTCGGAAAAGCCGGGTTTATACCCATTCTGAATAACTGATTCGACGATAAGTCGACGACGAAGACGGTGGTTGAAGATCGGAGGTCTTCACATCGTTTGGATGATTACTGATGTCTTGATTGGGCTGTACACCCAAGACAAGGTAATAAGTGGTGATCGTCCAGATGTACTTGGTGATCGACGGAATGCGAGGGCCTCTCTCCTGTACATGGACATATGGGACGAGGAATAAGGTACCTACGGTTTCGTTCAGACCCAGAACGAACTTGTAAATGGATTGTGTGTCTGACATTGGATTTTATTCTATGTTGAATGATTTCCATTAAATATATATCTGTTTGGTGGCGGAGAATTTATTATCTTGCTTAACGCCCTTCTCTGAGACGTACGAGCTCAGAGGTTATATATCGATAGATATCAGTCGCATGGCATGAATTGCCTGTGTGGCATGCTGAGATGTCATGATCAAGGCTTTTGTTGGAAAGCAGAGTCATGTGGTTGATGATCAAAGCACAGCTTTAATGCACCGTCGCTTTGTGTATATCGTTAATTCGCGAGCCTCACACCTCGGTATGAGTCAAAAACGGGATCGTGACTGCTGGGAGTGCACGACGTTTCTATCTAGCTATGTGTGGTGTCAGCGTTTTACAAGCCCTAACATTTATATTAGTTTTACCTATGTGGTTGTTGGAATGCGAGGTGCCTCAGATATACCAGTCTCTACGGAGCCTATGGATGGGTCTGATAGGACAGAGAAACGTGTGTTCAGGTATAACTAATCCACTTTTGCACTTTGAGTGGACCGGCCCAGAAGATCCAGGGGTTACCCAGAGTGTGTAGTCCTGAGATATTTGCTAGAGTGTCTCAAAGCGGAAAGGAGTATATCCCTTGCCTTGACTCATGACGGAAATCCAATTTCCAATACGTGATATTTCGGTTTTATTTGTAGAGCCTAGTATAGCGACATAGTGGGATGGGGCACTACGCCATCTATGATTGATACGTTTATATTTGAAGTTGTTTTCATACACTTTACACTTATAATAGTATCAAAACGATTTGTTATAAACGTACCAAGCATGTTTGGCTATTATAAGCTAAAACTCTATCCTCCGGCTTGCGTTGCATTATGTGATGGGACATGGGTCTTATAATAGATTCATTTTCTTTAATTAGCGTTGTGCTGTTTGTTTTGTGCACTAGTATTCTTGGGAAGAAACCCATTCCGTGTTATACACCGTAGTCCCTCGATTTACCTAACTTTAAAAATAAATATTAATAACTGTTTTAGTTCTCACACCAGTCACATGACTGACCTAGAGTTTATTGTTTTAACCTAAACTCTGGGTGCCCCTATTTTCCAAACGGGCACCTAGTAGTTGGGTTTTGCAGATTTATTTTTACAGGATCCTGATTTACAGCTGGAATTATACCGGAAAGCTCTGTATCCGTGTATTTCTTTCAGTTGTGTTTTGTATTATATTTCCGCTGTTATGTATTTAAATGTAATGTGAATCTCTGATATTTGTCAAATGTATAATATTTATTCATACTCTGTTATATTCTTGTATTCTGATGGAATTGTTTTAATAAGAAACGAAATATTCTTCTGTCCGTGTTCTGATATGTCGTGTTCTCAAAGCAATCCGTTCCTTCTCTTCTCTTCGAAGACCGGGGAAGTTCGGGTTGTTATATCTCTCCTGTATTGGACATATGGGACGAGGAATAAGGTGCCTCCGATTTCCTTTAGACATATAATGAACTTGTAAATGGATGTGTGTCTGACATTTGATTTTATTCTGTGTTGATTAATCTCTATTAAATATATATCTATTTGGTGGCGGAGAATTTATTCTCTTCCTTAACACCCTTCTTTGAGACGTACGAACTCAGAGGTTATATATCGATAGACATCAGTCGCATGGAGTGAATTTCCTATGTGGCATGCTGAGATGAAAATGATCGAGGCTTCTATTGAAAAGAAGAGTCTTGTGGTTGATGATCAAGCACGGCTTTAATATTGCATAGCTTTGTGTATAGCGTTAATTCGCGAGCCTCACACCCTGGTGTGAACCAGAAACGGGAGAGGACTCCAGGGAGAACATGCGTTTCCTTCTAGCTACGAGTTGTGTCATGGTATGGAGCCCAGACATTTTTACTTATGTGGATGATGGATAGCGAGGCGCCTCGGTTATATCGGTCACTGTGGGGCTGATGGATTATATGATCGACATATTGACTAGACTTACGCCCCATAGGGTGGGGAAATGTATTGTTCAGGGATTATTAGTCCACTTAGGTGGACCGGCCCTGACGATCCAAGGGCCCACCGAAGTCGGGGTCCTGAGACACGGTCTAGAGCATCTCGAAGTGGTAAGGACGATCCCTTGCCTTGGTTCACAGATGGAAATCCAACCACCAATACGACATTTTGGTTTTAATTGCAGAACTAGTATGGCGACATAGTTGCATGGGATACTATGCCCTCTATGATTGATACATTTATATTTGAAGAAATTTTGACACTATACACTTATAATAATATCACAATGGTTTGTTTTAAAAGTATCAAGCATGTTTGTCTGTTATAAGGTAAAACTCTATCCACCGGCTTAAGTTGCATTGTGTGATGGGACCTGAGTCTTATAATAGCTTCATTTTTTCAGAAAGCATTGTGCTATTGGTTTTATGCACGGGTATTCTTAGGAGGAAACCCATTCCATGTTATACGGCGTGGTCCCTTGATTTACCAAATTATAAAGTGAAGTTTTAAATAATCGTTTTAGTTCTCACACCAGTCACATGACTGACCTGGAGTTTGTTGTTTTAACCTAAACTCTAGGTGCCGCTATTTTCCAAACGTGCAGCTAGCAATTTTGGTTTTGCATATTTCTATTTATACAGGATCCTGGATTTACGGTTGGAGATATATTCGAAAAGCTCTGTATCCGTGTATTTCTTGTAGTTGTATTTTGTATTATTTTTCCGCTGCATTGTAATTTGTAAATCTCTGGTGTTTATCAAATGTATATAATTTATTCATACTCTGTTATATTCTTGTAATCTGATGTAGTTTTTGTAATAGCAATGAAATGTTCTTCTGTTTGCATTTTGATTTGTCGTGTTCTCAACTCAATCCGGGCTTTCCCGAAAGGGCGAGTTTGGGTCATTTCAATCAATCTAATAAATTATGTATTTATTGGAAAATAAATATATATGTGAACGCATCCCAACTTCTAGTTAAGTTAGTCTCTGAGATTTTCAAAGCAATATCTTTAATGAATATGATTTTTCTTTTCTTTTTTAATTATATATTAATTTATCCTTCGCAGTTAAAGGTTATATGCATTGTTAACAAAGATATAAATGAATTATTGTACCATATAAAATTAATCCAATAAAGATTATAAGAGTATAAATATGTGTCTGTACACACATATATACAACGCAACCTTGCTGGTTAAGTTAATCACCAATACTTCATAAGTAATATCTTGAATGAACAAGAATTTATTTAATTATAAGTTAATCCATCCTTCCTAATTAAGGTTATAAGCACTATTTCTGTTCAAAGCATGCTGAGTGTGACATCCCGTAAATTTCGACCATTTAAATATTAATTTATATTAAATTTTTGAGGAAAAAATAATTTTGATTTCTTAATGTAATTGATACACAACGATTTTAATAAGTCGAAATTTTACTGATTATAACAGTCAATTAAAAAAGAGCAAGTTAGAAGCAGTTTGTGCTCTACATTAAATCAAATTAGCGCTTAAATGAAATTAAAATATATTTTGAGAAAAATAAATTATATATTTTCACTTTTAAAGTTAAGGATAATTATATAAAGAGAATAAATGTAAATCCTGAAACAATAGTTTACTGTCATAGAATAATACCTATAAACGATATAGAAATAGTTGTGACGTTAAACTTAAAAACTTTAATTTTGAATTTGAATTTGGATTGCATGTATCTAGTTTAATTTAATTAAATTAGACCGATCATTAAATTACAAATTTCATAATGCATAAAACACTAAGCAAATATGGTATTCAACAACGTTTAAATAAGAAAATAAACAACTCTACTGTTCAGTACGAATCTACACTATTTATATAGGCGCTTATAAGTATATATATTGAGATTATTTTGTATTATGCAGTTATATATATATATATATATATATATATATAATGAAGAGCTTTCAATGGAACCCCAAATTTTGAGCATACCGAAAGCCCGCCTACAGAAACCAAGAATTTATATTAGTTTAGGTTAGTGGGAAGTGAGAGAATAAGTGGAGGGAGAGAGAAATGAGATATGCGGTGGAAATCAGGGGGCATTTTGGGGTGCTGCGCTATTTCGAGTGCCATTGAACGCCCGTCATATATAATATATATATATAAGTATAGATATTACAGACAACTTATGTTGGCGTTTCTTTAGTGCACATACTAATTAAATGTACAGATAGTAGAAGAAAATAGATTGAAAATATTGCCTTAGTCAGTCGCTTAATAACAAGGGTGTTATTTCTGATTCTTATAGTCTTTTAACTACATACCTAAAAAAGGCTTTATTCATTCTACTTAGTTATTAATGAAATTTATTAATTTTTGCGGAAAGATTGATTGAGAATAATGGGTAGACAATATATAAAATAAATTCTGACAATATACATATATATAAATTTGGTTATACTTTCTAGCACTTTCCCTATCTGTAAAATTTTTGCATTTATGAATTCGGAATGTGGATTACATATTCAAACATTCATTAATTTATTTATTTTTAAATGTGAATTGCTGCATCTATTTTCAATTCCCTTTCCTCTTCGTTATTTCCTTAAAACTACATGATTTCTCACCCCTCAAAATTGACGCATTCATTTTATTTTTCATTTCCTAAATATTTCATGATATTTCTGGGGTGCTACTATTCACACCTCGGTTTAGACTTCCGACCACCTTTATAAATTTAGTTTGGTGCTAAGGGCACCCCAATATATTCTTCCTAATACCATGACTAAAACATACCACAAGAATTAGTATTACACTCTTTTTAATACCACACACTTAGAAAATAGGGGCTACCACAATGTTTTACCTTATTTCTACTTTGTTGCATATTCGTTCGTCCTCGTTTCTAACACTGATCAACGAGTTAAACCCTTGATCTTTAACCGATCAATGAAATCGACACCGCAATGCCGAGAATTTACAAAAGCCGTGAATAAGATTTAAATTAAGCAAACTAAAAGAGGAAGTGAGAGATTAGGGTTTTCAGATAACCAAACAATTGATAGATTACCGTACGAATTTGAATTTTCCCGCGAGAGATGCAAAGAAGATAGCGATTACGAGAGATTATGATATTTAGATTAGCTTAGTATGTGACTAATTTGGAAAATAATGATTGAGTGAGAGATTAGAATGGAAAGGTAATGTGGTACTAGGAAGCATACAAAATTTAATGAGTTTTATTTTTTTAATTGCGGTATTAGGAAGAACATATTGCGGTGCCCTTAGCACCACGCTAAATTTAATACAAATGATTATTTTTTATATTCTTCTGGCCACCATATATTGTTCCTTCACTCAATTATTCACCACCATACTTATCCTAAAAAACACGTACTTCTACATTTTCAAATCCTAAACACTAACAAAAGCATATATTCTTTTGTGCCTAATAGTAGATAGAAGATGAAGTTAAAAAATGAGGTTAGAATTGCTTGATTTTTATTGCTTTCTATTATGATATAGAACATGTTGTGGTTTTTTTTAATGTTTAGGGTTTTCCATTGCGTTTTAGGATATTTTTTGCACTCGTTGGAAGTTTCAAGCTTGGAGGACATTAAATTTGATGAAGCTATAATAGAGAATGACAATGTAACTTTTGACTTGTAGGATTTTTATCAGTATAACTTACACGTATCTATTTTACATATTGATACATCAATTTTTTTTGCCGTTTGATAGATGAAGTATTTAAATGATGATAAATTGGATGATAAACATGATGGTTTTGATAATATGATGCAAAATGTTCGATCAAATGACTCAAAAGACATAAATGTTGAGGAAGGAAGCGTTCGTATAGAGGAAGGTGTTAGTGCCTCTCCATTTTTAGGTTATTAATTTGCATGGTGGCCAGTAGAGGGAATTTAAAATATTTGGGGTGCTTTTAGTTTTGGTGGCCAGAAGTGTAAACCAGGGTGTGAATAGTAGCACCCTATTTCTGTCATTCAATTAATTTATTTCCATTCATTCTATTAATTTATTTTCATTCATTCTATTAATTTATTTCTCTTCATTATATTTTCATGCATCTTATTTCATTTGCATATTATCGTTCCTTTAATTGCCGTCTCCTTATTTCTCCTTCCCATTTTGTCTCCTGTTATTATTTAAACAAGCCATCTCCACGTGTGTGTATATCTATATTTTCTCTTCTATATCATGTTGTTTATATTAAACAAAAAAAGCATAACAAAAAAAAATCAGCAAAAGTGTCAAAATTGTTCGTGCATATTTCTAGTAATTTTCGCTACCTTATTCTTGCCTATCCAAATGAATATGTTTCTTAAATTCTAAAATTTTATTATTCTGTATTTTAAAATTTGAAAAGTCCCAAGCTTTCTAATAGTCAGTGTCAGGCAACAAATCACGCATTCATTTTTTTCATTTTTTTCTTTCTTTATACTTTTGAATTTTTAATAAGAAATAAATGTTGATTAGACCATCAGCTCATGCCTAGTCGGCCAATTTATTAAGTCACAAACCTTTCTTTCCTCGTTCCTTTCTCTCTCCATAATTGTCTTGTGCTAATTTTAGATCTTCTTCCTCCGCTCCACGAAATAAAAATAAAAAATAAACATATAATCCTAATATATTTCCTCCTTTAATCCTGTTTCTTCTCAGTTCTCATCCTTCTTCTATAAATTAGTTGCATTATAAAAAAATGCAAATAATGAAAAATTTTAACAGCAAAAAATTACATCGTAATTTAGCAACAAATTTTAATGGAATTTGTAAGGGATATTATCTACGATTTTTTATTTCAACGTGTTTTAAATTATTACCATCGAATTATATTTTCCACCGCTGAACAATAGAAAATTGCAGCAATTTACCATCATCATTTTTTCATTGCTAAATTCCATTGCAAATTAAGGCAGTTTACCATATTGTATGTTTTGAAGCTATTTTGCAATAGGTTTTCATGAGATTTGCAAGGGGCTGGTATGTTTATTCTTCATAAAATGTTTTTTGCTATTTCTTTTACTAAATAATTGATAAGCGTAAATAAATTTTAAATAATTAGTGATAATAATAATACACTAATGAAAAATAATAATTAATATTAATAGTAAATAATATTCAATAGATAGTATTGATTAATTAACAATTACTTAATAATTAAGAGGTAATAATAATTAAAAATATAGATTAATAAGTATTCTTTAGTAATAAATGATCAATAAGTAATTTTTAATAACTAAAATTTATTATTTAATGTGTAATAATTAATATTTATCATTTAATTAACTTTTAATTTTAATAATTCATTATAGTTTAACATGTAGTTTATAATAAATAAATAACAATTAATTTATTATATAATATTATATTTTATAATAAATTATTAAAATAAACAACTATTAATTACATTAATAATTAATATTGACTATTAATAATTAATAACCAATAATTAACAATAAATAATTAGTATTTAATGTTAAATAGTTAGTAGTTAATAATCAAGGATAACATTTAATAATTATTTTATTTGGCAAAGCAATGCCGATTTTATAGTGGTCGTACCACTTTATAAGAAGTGGGTAAAAAAGAACAGAGTTATGCACAGGCATAGAAACTCCATCTGGTTTGAAGTGCCAGAACACTATACATTACAAAACAGGTGAGTGGCATGAAGCCTACTACTACTAAATAGACCTCACAATTATTCCCCCTGAGAGGAACAACTGGAGCTATCACTAGATCCTATAACATGGACGTACTCTAAAAAGATCACAACAAGGTTAGGAACATAACAAGGGTTAGGACCACGAAATTTGCGTACCCAATCTTGAGTAGTATCATAAAATAGAGATCTGTTCCAATCACCTAGCTCACCATCCTCAATAAGCTCAATTTTTTTTCCTATAGCGTTATAATACATAATACAGTCTTCTATTATCATCTTCTATATCGTTAACATATTTGTAATACAAGTTATCCGGAGGATCATATCTCATTCCAAAAATTTGGTGTAGCCACGAGCGGTCAGTAGATTCCCAGTAGATACCATCATCCTTTTCATATGAACTATTACTATCTTCCAGCTTATCTTCCTCACATTATGTAGTGTCTGCATGTATTGAGTTCTGAATATCAGTCGCAACATCTTCTTCTAGTCTTCTTACTCATAAGGGGTTGTCTTATCCTGTATTAGGACAACAGGATCCTTATGTACCTACATCACAGTGGGATGAGGAAAAGGGATATGATCAGCTAGGGGAATGGGAGTAATAGCATCAGCGGAGGGGACCCAAGAACAGTTTCTTGTAAATGACCAAAAGAGTGACAGGAGGTGCAAATACCAGGCCTCAATCCATATCTGACACGAACTTCAGGCACATAATCTATTATAATTATTATGAGAATAGGAATGTAATATAAACAGATGATACAAAAGTAAAAGTTTGGTTAGTTAAAGAACCAAGGAAAATGTGAATAATGGGGAATATAACCTATTTTAATTATTATGAGAATATGAATGTAATATAATAAGCAGGCTTGTCTTAGGGACAAGTGAAAATTATGACATAAGTTATGATAAATGAAAAGGAAACTCATTAATATAACTTAGTTAAGGGAATTAAGTCAACACTATAACAAATCTAACCTTTAAGGACATAAATAACTGTCGTTAAAAATAAGGTTTGCGTCGCAAAAAATCTTTAACAACACAAAATATTTCGTCGCTCTAGTGTCATAAAAGATGATAATGCAAGAAAAACTTTACGTCATAATTATGCATCATAAAAGACATATCATTTATGACATATTATATGTCGTGAAAGGTGCTTAAACGTTACAAATTGATTGCATCGTAAATTGGACAAAACTTCTCTGTTAACATTTGCGACATAGTATTAATATCGCTAAACACTGTTAGCTACGACGGAAATTTTCGCTGTAAGTTGTTGATTTTTTACCGACGGATTTTAGCGTCGCAAGTAATTATATTTCTACCAACATCTTATGTGTCGCTAGTATGTATATTTTTAGCAGCACATAATGTGGTCACTAGTGATAGGAGGAAGCTTGAATGAAATACCATTATTTACGATGTTTGTTCTGTCGTAGTTGTTGCCATATAGCGACCTCCACAATAGCCACATTCAATTAGCTTCATGCTCACCACCTACCTTCATATTTGTTCAGTATTAGTGAAATTGAAGATATTGTTATCGGTTGAATGTAAAATCTAATAAATAAGCGTTTTTAATGTCATTATTGTTGATTAGTTACCTAGACATATAAAATTGAAGTCAAAACAAGAAAAAAACAAAAAATATTACAAATTAGAAAAAAATTCAAAATAATTACACATGACACAATTGATTTTTTTTCTTGAATGTGTTAAAAATAGACACTTTTTAAAAACATAATTCATGTATTATGATCACAGGGAAATCACGTTCCATAACGCTTTAATAAAGAAACTGTGTGTGCGTGCTGTAGGAGACTATTCTTACATTAAGATATCCTTGCTATACAAACAAATACTTAATTCTCATAGTAATGTACTAGTTTTTAAACGACTTGGTTAATAATAAAATATTGATTTTAATGAGATAATTAAAATAAAATGGGTTTACTAAACAAACTTAAGCAGTTATAGTTGTAATTATATAAATGAATGGATATATGAATATGCATAAAATTGAAGTTATGTTTTAAACTTGAAAACATTATATAAGTTTGCAACAAAAGAAAATATAAATCATATTTCACATATTCATGTTGGCATTTAAATGAATTTTGGGTTAGAAACAAATATGGACAAGGGAACTTATGAAATAAAATTCAACAGCAAACATAAGTGTTCAAGAATGATTAAAACAAATATCCTTGGCATTGAACACGAGATGTATAGTAAATGGCTAAGTAAAATAGCAAAGGGAAAATGCATGAAACAAACAAAAGAAAGAAGCCAAAGACCATACTCTTAATTTGATTTAACACCAAATAGTAGCTAAGATAGGAAAGAGCCATTCCTTTAAAATCAGCAAACCAACTTGCAAGTGTAAAAATCATTTAAGTAAAATATCAAGCAAGCAAAACCGTTTTAAATTGCAAACAAAATCCGAGAATAGTTTAAACAATTCAGCAACATTAAATAGAGAAAATAGGGTTTTTATATGAAATTTGAGAGGGTGGATGTCATCGGAAACTGCTCTGACACGGTGGCAATTGATGTTTGCGCATGGTGGGGGATCGGAGGTGGAGGTCGTGGGCTTGGTGTGGGTGAAGTCGGAGGTACCCTGGTGATCAGAGTAGGTGGCAGTCGATGGTTTCTTCAATTTAACCCATTGGACGATGAAGAGGAAAGACAGAGAAAACAGTGTAAGTAGGGTGACGAGGCCAGGAGGTGGCAAGTAACTTGGGTGGATGATCGCGAGGGGGTCAATGGTAGCTCATCTGGTTGTGCACGTGTACGTTGTGCACTGCAAATGGCATAGAGGGATTGAGGAAGATGGATTTTGCAATGTGGTACTTAGTAGATGGGAGCTTGCTACTTTGGCTGGAGCACGGGGATTTCCTATAAACGGGTGTAACGACCTAGTGTTTTTGACATTTGGAATATATATTTAATGATCATTAAAATATTTGTAGTAGGTTTTCATAAAGAATTTTAAATTTATTTTGATCATAGTTGAAACTAATTATTATTTGGATATATAATTTGAACTTTAAGTTTTACTTTGAACGTACAAAGAAAATTCCTTTTTTAGATTTGATCTATATATGTGTTAAAAGAAGCTTATTAACATTTGTTGGATAATTTAAATTTATTTGAATACTTAATTTTGAATTAAGTTTTAATGTTGAAATAAATATTTATATTTTATAATTTATCTATTTGAACGTAATTTGAGTTTATTTCGTTAACTCTTTTGTAAATTTATAGATGGTTTGACTTGAATTCTTTCCATTTAGTTTTATTATGAACGTTGACGAAATTTGAATTTTAGTTAAACCATCTACAGGTTTGTTTGTATTTTAGCTTTTAAATTTTTACATTTAGTTATTTAGTTTATTTTCAACTTGGCCATTTGTACTTGACTAGTTTGGTTCAAACATAGTATTTAAATTATTATTTTCCTTGAAATGAATTATTTGTATTCATCACTCATATATTATATTCTTCATTTGTTCTGGTTCCTTGGTATTTATGCCTAACAATTTTCTTTTGACTACATTACTTGTATTTGACGAGTTAAAATATTTTAACATTGCTTATCTATTTCCACTTAAATTTGGTTCTTTTGCGAACTATCGCATTTACCGATTTTATAATTAGAGATATACATTTTTGAATGTAGAAAATAAAAATACTTTGAAAGTCCATTTATTTTCTATTATAACTCTCTATTGTGATTTACATCGCTAAAAAGTTTGAATAAATAACGTTAGAATTCTCTTGAAGTTGTCATATGAACGTTATACATAGAGCGAACGTTATTTGAATAATATGAAAGTAAATTCCATTGTAATGTATAAACTCTAAACTTTAAATTATTTTTTCATAGTAGTTGTTGAATTTTTAAACGCAAGTAAACAAACACTAACCATTTCAGTCATGTTCACCATTTTAGCCCACTGATTTAATTTACCCAAATATGACCAAATCTGATAATATCTTACTTAATATTTGCAGCAGCCTATAGAAATCTTGTTTCAAATTTGTGCGGTGGGAATTACTTAACACTTGTCATCACCTCTCTGTTTTGTTTGACACGTGTTTCTTCCCATCTGAAGCTGGACTCCTTCGTTTGGGTTATAAAATATGTGTACCTGTGCTTTCGTTCTTTGCAGAAAGAAAAATTCCTCTCCACCTTTTCTTTAACAGCCGATAATTCCATTCTTTTTCCCCAAATTAGAAAATCGATTTTTCCAATATGTCTTCATTCTCAGAATCAAAATAAAGGCCGAGCCTTTCTTCCCAAATCGATCTGCAGAATGGCTGAGCCATCGCGTGCTCCTCTGGCCATCCTGGATCGCGTCCTTCCTCCGTTCGTCAGGGCTGCTACCTGCGGTAGCCATCTTCTCCGTCTTTCCCCTAAAGCCACTGACCGAAGCTGCCACCTAGGACCACTCCATCACCTCCTTGTAAATCCAATAACCATCGCCGCAACTAACCTATCTCGGCCTTCCACCATCATCCAATAAAGATCCGTTCCCTTCCACCAACCACTGTCTACTGCTCCAGGCAAAGCCGCTTCCCCATCGCTGCTACAAACTGGCTCCACCTCGGAAAGCAAGAAGTCTCATTGGCACCACCAATGCACCTTCCCTGGGCTAGCATAGCCACTATAGCGGACTGCCCTCCAACCTATGCCTTGTTTGCCACACTTGTAGCAGTTCGTCATTGCTGAGCTGCTCCTCCACCCTCTGTCGTTGGGCCACCTGCGCCTGAAGCAGAACAGCTACTGCTCTAGTCGCCAGCACCTTAAATGGCTCGCCCGTGAAGGCTCGTTAGCTCCTGTCCTCTTTTTCATCGCTATATGCTTTCGACTCATCGACGAATGTAAGTTTTGCTTACGGTTAAAGTTATTTTCAAGTCCAACTTCGATTTACACTAAATAGAATTAGTATAGGTTGTCCCACTGCTTATTTTTCCATTGGCTGCCTTGATAGTTCCATTGTTGAGTTTTGTGTCTTGCTTGTCAACTGCTGATCTGCTACTACTTATAAATGTGTAATACCCGTGTCAAATTTAGATTTTAGCATGGCTATGAACTTAAACTTAGTGCATGTATTTATGTGAAATCTTTGTCGGCATTTAGATATAGGTTAAGTTTCACCGTATTTCTTTTACATATGCTCAGGTTATGTACCTCACATACAGCATACCTCTAGTGCAGTTTCAAAAAGAAAAAAAAATCATCCTTTAAAAGAAGCCACTTTCTTGTTCCTTTCAAGTTTATAGTGGGTTCTGGGTGCATTCACGATGTCGGGCACTTTGTTGTGTGCCCTACTGGTCCAGTATACCTGCCAACTTGAAATATGTATGTTGACTTTTTGATCAAATTGATACTTCATGCATATCCTTGTTGCATTGCTACATCCCTTTACACATTCCGTTTGTCGCCGTATAGCTTTACTGTAGGGCCTTACTTAAAATATACCCTCTTGTTAGTATGCACAGTACTATATTAGATAGATCCCACTGTCACATATGGCCTTTAGGGTGTTTATTCTCCTTCTTTGAGCTTGCAATACTTGTTTTCCTTACAATCTCCATGTGTGTTACTGATTTTACAAGCTAATGTATTATCCCTATCCTTTTCCGAAAGCTCATTTGCATGTTAAGGCCATGAGTAGAACAACAGTATTTTGTCTTGCATATACTAGTATTTTCTTTGAAACCCCATATGTATGCGACATTTACCAGTTGCATATTTAGAGTCAGCCACACTTTAGCCGATCTTTTTGACCTCTTGGCTAGGTTGCCACACTCCCAGTTTTGAACAACAGACCGCATGCATGTCATGTTTCCTAGTTCCGTCGGAACAAGCACTTCACTATTTGAGCACACTGATTTGGTGCAATCTTTGTTGTCAGCCATCATTTATCTTACTGTAGGTTGTTTTGTTGTCATGCATGCCCAAGAATGTCGCCCTTACGAGCTCTTAATTATGTTTACACTTGAGTTCATGTGATGATAAAAATATATATGCATGCCCTGCGGTTTTAGATCCATAAATATACATCATTTTATAAGTTGTGGCATCCCATTGGTATACATATATATCGCTGGTAATTCATTTTCCTCTGTCCTTGTATTTGCGTGACCTAAAGTTGTAAGCAGAATTGAAATCTAAAGTAATACATTGGCACATTGTATTGGCTACATTTCTGGTCATGTATCATTTTCCTGTTAGAGACATACATGCGATTATAGTTTAGCATTATAACGGGGTATACATATTTTTCTTATGCTTGATGCCAGCTAGAACCTTTAGGCATGAACTATTGTGTTGCTTCAGGCGTGCTCCTTAGTATTAGAAAGGTATTTTAGCCCTAGAATTGTGTTAGCTTTCCTTGCATACGTTTTCTTTGATATCGGGTTGTGGCTCACACACGCAGCAATCCGCATATCCTTTGCTAGGTTATACTCCGACAGTTCACTGATTTGTATACTCGATTTATTTAAATTAATTTATTTGGATTGAAAAATTTATATTTAGAGTTTATCGAAGTTTGCTAATTTGAAATACGTTTAATCCTCACTCGGGTGTTTTGTGTATTTTACATGGGACACTCGGGTCAGGTCCCAAGTGTTCCAGGTATAAGGATATCAGCTCGCAAATTGGAGAGGACGTAGAGACGTGGAACGCTCGTGCACGCTAAGCTAAACAAAAATGTAAATTTTATTCAGTTGATAATTCATGTATACATTATATAAATTTTTCCGCTGTGCAAATTTTGTACAATTTTGATATTTATATGAAATTTTATTCCGCTGCAATTTTTGTACTATGTGACTTTGCATTTATTCTGTTTAAACCGTGTAAGCCAATAACAATCTGTCGTTTTGGACATTTCGAATTGTTTTAAATACCAATTTGGAATGGGCAAAATGCTAGGTCGTTGCAGTTGATATCAGAGCTTTGGTTCATACAAAGCTTGGCTTATTCGGTTTCAAAACACATTAGAGATAAGGTAGAGATACCTTAGAATGAGCAGAATTGATGCTAGAATCAGCGGATTTCGAAAAATAAAATCTTTGGAAGTAATTTTCGAAAATAAAGTATTTTAAAAGTGATTTTGAAAATAAAACATTTTGAAGAAGTTTTGAATATAAAAAATTTTAAGGAAATTATTTTTAGAAATAAAGGTTCTTTTGAAATTTCCAACTCCAAAGCTTTGCGGTAAAAATTTTCGAAATCGATCGTCAAATTGTCCGGATTTAGCAAGGAAAATAAAAGTGAAGATGAACCAATTTTCCAAGTGGTTTGAAATATTCTAATACATTATTTTGAAAAGAAGAGGAAGAAAGGAACGTAGATTTCTAGACTAAAAGAAATTTTTCATAATGATTGAAACAAGAGTTTTCGAAGTTTATATGAAAAATGTATCTATGGAAGGCGATTAATTCGAGAACTGTTGTATAAAAAAAAGGGGTTTTACCAAAGAGAAATCAAGACAATACTACGTGTGAATTTTGAAAGGTACTTTGTAACTTGGTAAAAATTGAAAGTAACAAAGCAGATTTTTGACGATACTCGATTTGAGTAAATGACGGTTGGAACGTGAGTTGAAACAGTACTAAAATTGTCTCGAATCAAATTGAAATTTGGTAATTAATTATTCTATCTCCATTAGTTTGAAAGTAATCTTATTTTGCCAATTATTTCAAGCTAATACTATTTACACTTATCTGTTAATCCCTTGTTTTACTTAAACTACTTCGCCGAAATTACTCATTTTGTATGTATACCTAGCTTCCTACTTTATTTGTAATATTATTTTTCATTTTAACCATTTTAATTTGCATCTAGCTTCAATTTTTGTCTAAATTATTTGTATTTAATGTTTTGTGAATATAGTATTTAGAACTTTTACTTGATTCTTTTATCTTATGCTACATTTTTTGTGAATAGCTTTTATATATTATGTTTTTCGTTCTTCTAGCTTCTTTGTACCTATTGCTAGCATTTTTCTTTTAACTGAGTTACTTATATTTTTTATCGTATTTAAACTAAACTTATTTCGATTTACCTATTTTATACTGAAAGTATTCATTTTATTAATTCTATTGTTTTACTTTAACTATTTTTCTAAATTATCATGTATGTAACTATTTTAGTTGGTTTATAATTTGTGAAGCTTTACCTTATCTTTTACTCAGCTTGTTTATTCGAACTTATGATTTTAAAATCTTATTATTTTACTATTTTATCCAAATTATCTTTTACTTAACTATTTCGTTTGGTTCACATTTTTGTGAAACTTTTATTTATCTTCTACTTAAACTATTTAGCAAAATTTATTTCAGAAATATATGCATTCCGATCCAAGCGATTTTGATCCAAGTAAAATAAGTAAGAGAATTCGGTCGAAGAGCGATACGCGCGGTGTAAATGAAAATCAAATATGATGTTTAGATAATGAGAACTATTTGAGAGTATAACTCTATACTTTGAAAATAAGGTTGGATACCAAATTGATTTAGGAAAAAAATGGTTTTTTTGAACTAAATGGAATTTTCCAAGCCTCAAAACTTATGTGAAATATAAGAATGATGAAATTTTGACGATGCGCGTAAGTGACCGTATGTATTAAGAAATCATATTTTAGATATGATGAGAATACTACCCCATATTTCAGATCTTGATAATCGAATTTGTTCGAATTATAATAAATGTCAAAGTGGGGGAGAAAACTGCTTTTTCCCTATTGAAATGGTATGAATAAATTGAATGGAAATTTTGTGACAACTAATCACTTAAGATGTAAAGAAAATGGAATTTTTAAGTGATATTTACTCAAGAGGAAAATTTATATCGAGTATCCCATGATTGAGCTGCTGAAACTTGTATCCTTGTGTGTCATTGACTTTCCTATCTTGGCCTAGGTTAATCACCTGAACTCGAACCGTCCAAGCTTGAGTAATGACTTCCAGAGCATTTTATCTTACGAATTCGACCGAGCATTTTGATTTGAGCCATCATGCCTTTTGATACTCATTTGATGTTAAACTTTTATTTTTGAGCGCATGGAATTTAATATAATCCATGTATGTAGACCTGTGTGCTGTGTTCAAACGGAAGCAAGATGTAATTCAAACTAGATAACTTTGACTTATCCAAGACATTATGTTAATGGAACCTCAACAAATGAGTTTTGCATAAAAATTGAAAGTATTTGAAATATCGAATCCAACTTATGTAAGAAAAATTGGATTTTTGAAATATTAATTTTGAGGTTTTGGCTCCGAAATTTTTTGAAATCGACATTTTTAAATATTTTACCAATAATAGTTTGAATATGCGCATAATCAGAGTGCTTAGCAGAAGCATGATGATATTTGGGATAAAAATGTTACAAGAGACTTTCCCGAGTGTAGGAAAATATGAACTTTTCAAACAAGATGTAATATTTATGAATATAAATCCTATATTGGGGTATAAAGGATTTTGGAATGAGATATGTTTTGAAATCACAGAATATTTCGCCGCAATTTGAAAATGGAAATTAGATCCAACAAAAGGTGTGACTTATGTATAAACGATTTTCATAAGCTTACTTGATGCGAAAGAATGACAAGAAATTGTATCAATCAAATTTAATTTCAAAAAAAAAGTTGAAGGGAAATTTATGGCAATATGAATCTCTTAGAAAATATCAACTTATGTATAATTGTCGAAAGTGTTATTTTGAAATAAATTGGAATGTATAAAGCTTGATATAATGATCCTTAAAGTCTTTAAATCCGAAGAATTTGAAAGACTTGAAATGTTCGAATAAGATCATTAATTTCGAAATATAAAGCATAAGTTGTACGTTTGTAAATTGAAATTGTATTTTCAATTGTTTGAAATTGTCTTCCAAATTATTTTGGATATGATGAATAGTTTATAAATTGATTTATGAACTAAGAAATTTTCGACGACTTAAATCCCCATATATGAAATGTTTGAAAAACAACAGTACTATGATTGAAAGTATTTGCGAATTATTGTTGCAAAATAATTTACGACTTCGGTTTATGAAATGATTTGATATATTTTCATGGATTTCGGGGACCCGTGACTAAAAGAAGGACGTGTGTGTGATAATTTAGGGTGAGCAACCTAGGCATACACAGAGGTCTGTATCTGAACGAAACCGAGTTATATATGCTCCGCGATTTTGTACTTGGAGGTTGTAATAACCCGGAAATCTGGGCCAGTTTAAAATTTTTATTTTGGCAATTTTAGCTAATTTTGATTATTTAAAATGAATTATTTTAAATAATAACGACGAGAAATTTATTTTGAATAGAATTCGAACGAATATAATTATATACGTCGTCGTTAGAATATAATTATTTATTTATTTATATTTATAAAAGGAATTGAAAATGGCGCGGTAGTTCGATAATTCGATTTCAAATTTCAATTGAACGTACCGGGTGCAAAATAAACCGGATTTTAGTGAAACCAAAAATGTTTGAATCTATTCGAGAATATCTTTCCAACGAACCTGAAAAATTGAAATTTCATAGCGGGGATCAAAAGATATGTCCAGTTGAAAATTCTGAATAGTCGCTATGGAATTCAAGCCCTTAAAAATGGGAATTTTGCCAACGACCTCGGATTTCGACGAAACCACTTTTTTTGGATCCGCGATGTCAAATTATTGCTAGATTCCAAATTTCATAATTTTTCGAATCAATATGTGAGCGTGGAAAAGGAAAACGTGTTTGACCAGTTTCAGTTGATTTTAATCGACTGGAAAATGGCCATTTTTCCAACGGTCTCAGAATTTGACGAAACTAGTTTTGTTATGACCGTATCGTCAATACGAAGCTAGGAAATATTTTTCTGGAATGTATGTGGCCCCGGTAAATTGAAATGGGCGTTCAAATTCAATATATAGAGTTATATGTTGATTTTAACGAAAACAGATCGTAACGATCGAATCAGCTTACGATACATATCCCATTGTGTTCGGAATGGGGGTAATTAGCTAGGGACGACAAGCGGTGGGTCTCGTTTCGAGGTCGAATAAAAAAGTTGCTTTTTGAAATTAAATAAATAAAAAAATTAATTAAAACTCTCTCCTTACATCACTCAGCCCCCGCCCCCCCGTTCATTTTGAAATCAAAACAAAAGAAAAGAAAAACCTAGACGATGAATCGCGCAGCCCCCCCCACCAGCGCCGCGCCGCCGCGCCTCAGGCAGCTGCGCCCCCTCCCTCTCCCTCCTCCGCTTCCTCCTCCCCTTCTTCTTCTCCTCCACTGCCTCTTCTCCCCCTTATCAGAAAACGCGCCGCACCTTTTGCCCTACCACCACCACGATGCCACCAGCACCCTCCCCGCGCCAAGCCCGACCCCCAGCGACGCCCGCCACCTCAGCACGCCCCTCGGTCTCCGTCCCTTCTAAAAATGTGAGCATTTCTTTTTATTTTTACTTATTTTGTTAACTCAGTTTATTTATATATATAATTAGCAATGTAAGGATTATATTTTGAAATAAAAACTAGATTTTTATCATCATAAAGACTGGATATTTATAATAGGAAAGGCAAGTTAAAAATCTGATTTTTATATATGAAGTTATACGGTAAAAATCTGATTTTTATATATGAAGTTATACGGTAAAAATCTGATTTTTATATATGAAGTTATACGGTAAAAATCTGATTTTTATATATGAAGTTATACAGTAAAAATTCGATTTTTCTATATTGAATAGCGAAGTAAAAATTCGATTTTTCTATATTGAATAGCAAAGTAAAAATTCGATTTTTTTTATATTGAATAGCAAAGTAAAAATTCGATTTTTTTTATATTGAATAGCGAAGTAAAAATTCGATTTTTATATATTGAATAGCAAAGTAAAAGATTGGATTTTTATATATTGAATAAAAAAGTAAAAAAAAATCGATTTTTACATATGTAGAGAATACGGGCAAAGAAAGTGACAAGAGGCAAGAACGACGAAGACTTCTACATTTGAAGAGTCATGGAGTTGGATTAGCTATTCTGTGAGAACTTCTCACATTTTAATTATGTTTTTCTAGTTAAAATATATACTAGGATGCAGACGGTGTTTAGTAGCACCCGACACCCGTCGTCCACAGACCATGGACGGCTTGTATGCTTGGTTGTTTGATTTTGATGTGTAGTTGATTGCGTGATGTGATGTGAAATGAAATAAAATATTTATATAGTTTAAAATATTTTATAGTTAAAAATAGAATTTTTAACGTGTATATGAAATGAAATAAAAATAAACAAACCAAACTGTTTGTTTATATACACACATTTGACTGATATCGATTGGGACGATAAATTTTACACATCGCCCAACTGCACAAATAAAATCTGTGTTTGATTGTTTGAAACTCCACACGGGTATTGGGATGATATTTGACGTACACTAATCCCGATTGTTTAGTTGTATGTCGATCGATTGATGGACAGACTGTTATAAGCGTTAAATATTTATATTCGATGCTTATACAGTGTAGAATGCACTTTGGATGATGGTTGATTATTCATCGTTGTTATTGTATACATGTGTTGTAGAAAATCCATATAATTAACATTATATGGTAATTGATTGGGCCTCATTCCATATTGGAAAAAGAAATATTTGAAAAAGAATTATTTGAAATAGAAATAATGGAAACAGAAATATTTGAAAAAGAAATATTTGAAAAAGAAATATTTGAGATAGAATATTTGAAAATATGAATATATGAAGCCGTATTGATTAGATTGACGCCATTTTGACGTGAACGATATTTATATCGATTTTATTCATTTTATAATGAATATCGAAAGTGATTTCAAAATCTGATTTTTTTCCGAAAAGAATTGAAATTGAATAGAAATGAATTCGAATTGAATTTGAATAGAAATGAATTCGAATTGAAATTTAATAGAAATGAATTCGAATTGAATTTGAATAGAAATGAATTCGAATTGAAATTGAATAGAAATGAATTCGAATTGAAATTGAATATAAAGGAATTCGAATTGAAATTGAATATAAATGAATTCAAATTGAAATCGATTTGAAATGAATTTAAAACGAACTTATATTAGAATATTCAATTTTGATTTGAAATTGAATATGAAGTTGAAACCGTTTTGAAAATGAATTTAAAACGATTTATAAAATATGTTTTAAAAAGGGAATCGACGAAGTATATATTATATATATTATATATATATATAATATAATGGTCTGAATAGAACGCGCCGCGGCAGTTCGCGAATTTCGACCATTGACTTCGAACGGATATTACGGGAGATCCGACCGTCAGATTCTCCTAAAACAAGAACCGTTGGGTTCGTATCGAAAAGAGCTTTCTAACGAATATTAGAAATTAGAAATCTAACGGTTGGATTTGGAATTATGTCCAAATCAAATTTGAAAAAGGTCGCTGTAAGTGCAGTTCGATGGCCATTGACGGAAATCGACTGTACGGGCCTTGATAAAATTATTAAAAATATCCATAATTTGTGTAAAATCATAAGAAATGATTTGGGAAGAATTGGGATGAAGAACTCCATATTTGAAAAGATAAAAATAGATTTTTATCGAAATGAACTAGTTTTGAACTAGAATTAAAATTCTATTTGTTTTTAAATAAATAAATTGAATTTGAAAAGGGTTTTAAAAATAACCAGAACTTCCAATGATTGCATTGGAATGGATTTGAATCGAAATTGTCTTCGGAATATTTCGATGTTGGATTTCGTGGTTATACAGATGTTGTTATGGAAATTTGAAAGATATAGATATGTATATCGTTATTTCCAATACGATATCTGTTGGTCGTAGAATTTGATATTGAATATAAGCCGATATATTTTCTATTCAGAGCCTTGTATTTAATATCAAATGTGATTTGGGTTTGTCGTGAATGGTGTCTTAACTAACACTGTTCTTGAACCCAGTTGAGAAAAGATTAAATCTTTTTATTTAGATTTAATGAAGTGTACCAATTAAATAATATTTAATTGGAATTGAATTGATATTTATTTTTGGGTTTATCGTGGACAGTGTTTTAAATAACACTCGTTCTTTAACCCGATAATTAATGGAATGTAATTTTGGGTTTATCGTGAACCGTGTTTTAAATGACACCGATTCTTTAACCCAGCTAAAGATTAAAACTAAGTGGAGTTTTAATGAATCTTTAATTAGATTGAAAAGGTGTTAGAATGGAGTATCACCAGTTTTACTCCAGGCGATAGTTAAATCTTTAATTAGATTTGAACGTGAAATGGTAATTGAATTTACTGATAGCACCGTGGTGTTAAATATGAAGTATTACCAGTTTTACTTCAAGGGATGAATAGGTTGGGATTGGGAAATAAAACAAATGATTACTTCGGCGTGGTTCGCTAATCCCGACTAGTTTGAATTGATATTCAAAGAAGATTAAAGAATAAATTTAAAGAATTTATCTTTGATAAAATTAATGGGAACCTTTCCCAAAATATTAGAATATTTGAATAAAAGAATATTCTGAATTGGAATGAGGCGTGTTGTGTTTGCGTAACACGTGTTTATTATATATATACGCGAGTTGTTCAGTAAGACCGGGTTTATCCCATTCTGAATAACTGATTCGACGTGGTGTCGAAGATGAAGACGGTGATTGAAGACCGGAGGTCTTCACGTCGTTTGGGTGATTACTGATGATCTTGATTGGGCTGTACACCCAAGAAGATGGAAACAGTTGGTGATCGTCCAGACGTACTTGTAGATCGATGGATATACGGGGTACTAGGTGCCTCCGGTTTCGTTCAGACCCAGAACGAACTTGTAAATGGACCGTGTGTCTGACATTGGATTTTAATCTGTGTGATTGATTTCTATTAAATATATATCTGTTTGGCGGCGGAGAATTTATTCTCTTGCTTAACGCCCTTCTCTGAGACGTACGAGCTCAGGGGTTATATATTGATGGATATCAAACGCATGGAGTGAATTTCCTGTGTGGCATGCCTAATTGGCAAATGATCAAGGCTTATGTTGAAAAGCAAAGTATTGTGGTTGATGATCAAAGCACGGCGTTTGTGGCGTAGCTTTGTGTAACGTTTACTTCGTGAGTTTCACACCCGGTGGTGAACCAAAAACGGAAGAGGACCTCAGGGAGGACATGCGTTTCTTTCTAGTTAGAAGTGGCGTCAGTGGTTTTACACGCCCTGGCGAGTTTGACTTTTGTGGTTGTTGCTGTTGCGAGGCGCCTCGGTTAGATCGGACGATCGGGGTCCAATGGAGTCATTCGTTGGCTCATTTACGCCCCATAGGGCGGGGAAACGTAGTGTTCAGGCATTTTAATCCACATCGGTGGACCGGCCCTGTCGCTCCAAGGGTCGATGCGCTCTGACCCTGAGGCTCGGGCTAGAGAGTCTCGAAGTCGGTGAGGACTATCTTTTGCCTCGGTTCACAGACGGAAATCCAATTTCCAAATACGTGACATTTGCGGTTTTATTTGTAGAGCCTATATATGGCAACATAGTGGCATGGGACGCTCATGTCGCCTATGATTGATACTTATGATTTGAAGTTGTTTTATACACTATGCACTTATAATAGTAACAAATGATTTGTTTTAAACGTATTAGGCATTCTTGGCTATTATAAGGTAAAAACCCTATCCTCCGGCTTGCGTTGCATTATGTGATGGGACCTGGGTCTTATAATAGCTTCATTTTTCTTTATTTAGCATTGCGCTGTTTGTTTTATGCACTGGTATTTTTGGCAGAAAACCTGTTCCGTGTTATACGGCGTGATCCCTTGATTTACCTAACTTTAAAAATAAAGATTAATAACTGTTTTAGTTCTCACACCAGTCACATGACTGACCTGGAGTTTATTGTTTTAACCTAAACTCTGGGTGCCCTTTTTTGGACACGGGCAGCTAGTAGTTTTGGTTTTTACAGATTTATATTCACAGAATCTTGATCTACAGCTGGAACGATACTCGGAAAGCTTTGTATCCGCGTATTACTTCTAGTTGTGTATTGTATTATTTTCCGCTGCTATGTAATGTGTTGTAATCTCTGATATTTTATGTGTAATATTTATTCATTTGTACTCTGTATATTCTTGTATCTGATGGAATTGTTGTAATATACAATGAAATGTTCTTCCGTCTGCGTTCTATTTTGTCGTGTTCTCAAAACAATTCGTTCTTTCTCTTCTCTTCGGAGACCGGGGAAGTTCGGGTCGTTACATCGTGGTGTCAGAGCTTTGGTTTACAAAGCTCAGAGAACAAGGCACCTTAGAATCATACGAAAGAATTCATCAGATATTGGATTAGTAATATCCTATGGGAATGACTCGTTAGAGATGAGATCAGTAGTATCCTAGAACGATTGTGAAGAGTATATTTTTGAAAATGAAAACAAATTTTTGTTTAGAAAATTTAAATCAATTATTCGTATTTGGTTATTTATTTATACTGATTTGGACTATCCAGTATATACAGATTTTGCATATACGTTTGATCCGCGTGTATTCGAAATTTTAATATATTGGGTAGATATAGAATCACATTCTAGTCGCCCGGAGATGATTCTGATGATTGATCGATCATCGTCAGAATTTATGTTCAAATAACAAAAATAAAATTTCTATATGTCTCCATTAGACTGGTATGAGAACCAAAATTAGATATGACTTATTGTTATGATTTGGCATCAAAAATCTGATTTTAGACTATATATCAAAGTTATGAATTTGAAAAGCTAATCAACTAATTGATTGATGGTTGTGTTGTTTGATTACTGTTTTGATTAATTGAAATTTTAACCATATAGCCAATTTGATCAAATAGTGAGTTGTATTGGAAATTTGGTCGCATTTGCTTGCATATACATGTACTTACATTGAACAGGTCATAGCAAGGAGGCTAGAGCAGAAGAATAAAATTTGTTTGCCCGACAAATAGGTACATGTTTACCATAATTTACTGTTTTGTTTGGGTGATGATGATTTTATGAGCCGATTGGCTTTTTCTTTTTCTTTTTGAGATCAGAAGGCCTGTATGGCAATTTCGGGATTTTCCCGTGCTCCCAGTGCAGGGGAGGTTATGGCGAAATTTTTCGAAAATTTAGGGTATTAGCCAAATTTTTGAAAAATTTGAAAAGTTCTTAGAAACTGAAAAGTTGAAGAACTTAAGCCGTAATCAAAATAATGGAAGTTGAGTTGATTTGTGAAACAACTTTCGGCTTCGTTCCTTTTCGGGGATGAAAAGTTTTAAGTGGGGGAGATTGTAATAACCCAGAATTCTGGGCCAATTTAAAATTTTTATTTTGGCAATTTTAGCGAATTTTGATTATTTAAAATGAATTATTTTAAATAATAACGACGAGAAATTTATTTTGAATAGAATTCGAACGAATATAATTATATACGTCGTCGTTAGAATATAAATAATTATTTATTTATATTTATAAAAGGAATTGAAAATGGCGCGGTAGTTCAATAATTCGATTTCAAATTTCAATTGAACGTACCGGGTGCAAAATAAACCAGATTTTAGTGAAACCAAAAATATTTGAATCTATTTGAGAATATCTTTCCAACGAACCCGAAAAATTGAAATTTCATAGCGGGGATCAAAAGATATGTCCAGTTGAAAATTCTGAATAGTCGCTATGGAATTCAGGCCCTTAAAAATGGGAATTTTGCAAATGACCTCGGATTTCGACGAAACCACTTTTGTTGGATCCGCGATGTCAAATTATTGCTAGATTCCAAATTTCATAATTTTTCGAATCAATATGTGAGCGTGGCAAAGGAAAACGTGTTTGACCAGTTTCAGTTGATTTTAATCGACTGAAAAATGGCCATTTTTCCAACGGTCTCAGAATTTGAAGAAACTAGTTTTGTTAGGACCGTATCGTCAATACGAAGCTAGGAAATATTTTTCTGGAATTTTTCTGGTTAGTATGTGTCCCCGGTAAATTGAAATGCGCGTTCAAATTCAATATATAGAGTTATATGTTGATTTTAACGAAAACAGATCGTAACGATCGAATCAGCTTACGATACATATCCCATTGTGTTCGGAATGGGGGTAATTAGCTAGGGACGACAGGCGGTGGGTCTCGTTTCGAGGTCGAATAAAAAAGTTGCTTTTTGAAATTAAATTAATTAATTAATTAATTAAAACTCTCTCCTTACAACACTCAGCCCCCCCCATTCATTTTGAAATCAAAACAAAAGAAGAAGAAAAACCTAGACGACGAATCACGCAGCCCCCCCCCCCAACGCCGCGCCTCACGCAGCCGCGCCCCCTCCCTCTCCCTCCTCCGCTTCCTCCTCCCCTTCTTCTTCTCCTCCGCTGCCTCTTCTCCCCCTTATCAGAAAACGCGCCGCCCCTTTTGCCCTACCACCACCACAATGCCACCAGCACCCTCCCCGCGCCAAGCTCAACCCCCAGCGACGCCCGTCACCTCAGCGCGCCCCTCGGTCTCCATCCCTTCTAAAAATGTGAGCATTTCTTTTTATTTTTACTTATTTTGTTAACTCAGTTTATTTATATATATATAATTAGCAATGTAAGGATTAGATTTTGAAATAAAAACTAATTTTTTATCATCATAAAGACTGGATATTTATAATAGGAAAGGCAAGTTAAAAATTTGATTTTTATATATGAAGTTATACGGTAAAAATCTGATTTTTATATATGAAGTTATACGGTAAAAATCTGATTTTTATATATCAAGTTATACGGTAAAAATCTGATTTTTATATATGAAGTTATACGGTAAAAATCTGATTTTTATATATGAAGTTATACAGTAAAAATCTGATTTTTATATATGAAGTTATACAATAAAAATTCGATTTTTCTATATTGAATAGCGAAGTAAAAATTCGATTTTTCTATATTGAATAGCAAAGTAAAAATTCGATTTTTTTTATATTGAATAGCAAAGTAATAATTCTATTTTTTTTATATTGAATAGCGAAGTAAAAATTCGATTTTTATATATTGAATAGCAAAGTAAAAGATTGAATTTATATATTGAATAACAAAGTAAAAAAAATCGATTTTTACATATGTAGAGAATACGGGCAAAGAAAGTGACAAGAGGCAAGAACGGCGAAGACTTCTACATTTGAAGAGTCATGGAGTTGGATTAGCTATTCTGTGAGATCTTCTCACCTTTTAATTTTGTTTTTCTAGTTAAAATATATACTAGGATGCAGACGGTGTTTAGTAGCACCCGACACCCGTCGTCCACAGACCATGGACGGCTTGTATGCTTGGTTGTTTGATTTTGATGTGTAGTTGATTGCGTGATGTGATGTGAAATGAAATAAAATATTTATATAGTTGAAAGTATTTTATAGTTAAAAATAAAAATTTTAACGTGTATATGAAATGAAATAAAAATAAACAAACCGAACGGTTTGTTTATATACACACATTTGATTGATATCGATTGGGACGATAAATTTTACACATCGCCCAACTGCACAAATAAAATGTGTGTTTAATTGTTTGAAACCCCACACGGGTATTGGGATGATATTTGACGTACACTAATCTCGATTGTTTAGTTGTATGTCGATCGATTGATGGACAGACTGTTATAAGCGTTAAATATTTATATACGATGCTTATACAGTGTAGAATGAACTTTGGATGATGGTTGATTATTCGTCGTTGTTATTGTATACATGTGTTGTAGAAAATCCATATAATTAACATTATATGGTAATTGATTGGGCCTCATTCCATATTGGAAAAAGAAATATTTGAAATAGAAATATTGGAAAAAGAAATATTTGAAAAAAAATATTTGAAAAAGAAATATATGAGATAAAATATTTGAAAATAGGAATATATGAAGCCGTATTGATTAGATTGACGCCATTTTGACGTGAACGATATTTATATCGATTTTATTCATTTTATAATGAATATCGAAAGTGATTTCAAAATCTGATTTTTTTCCCGAAAAGAATTGAAATTGAATAGAAATGAATTCGAATTGAATTTGAATAGAAATGAATTCGAATTGAAATTGAATAGAAATGAATTCGAATTGAAATTGAACAGAAATGAATTCGAATTGAATTTGAATAGAAATGAATTCGAATTGAAATTGAATAGAAATGAATTCGAATTGAAATTGAATATAAAGGAATTCGAATTGAAATTGAATATAAATGAATTCGAATTGAAATCGATTTGAAATGAATTTAAAACGAACTTATATTGGTGATTTGAAATTGAATATGAAGTTGAAACCGTTTTGAAAATGAATTTAAAACGATTTATAAAATACGTTTTAAAAAGGGAATCGATGAAGTATATATTATATATATTATATATATAATATAATGGCCTGAATAGAATGCGCCGCGCCGCGGCAGTTCGCGAATTTCGACCATTGACTTCGAACGGATATTACGGGAGATCCGACCGTCGGATTCTCCTAAAACCGGAACCGTTGGGTTCGTATCAAAAAGAGCTTTCTAACGAATATTAGAAATTAGAAATCTAACGGTTGGATTTGGAATTATGTCCAACTCAAATTTGAAAAAGGTCGATGTAAGTGTAGTTCGATGGCCGTTGATGGAAATCGACTGTACGAGCCTTGATAAAATTATTAAAAATATCAATAATTTGTGTAAAATCATAAGAAATGATTTGGGAATAATTGGGATGAAGAACTCCATATTTTAAAAGATAAAAATAGATTTTTATCGAAATGAACAAGTTTTGAACTAGAATTAAAATTCGATTTGTTTTTAAATAAATAAATTGAATTTGAAAAGGGTTCTAAAAATAACCAGAACTTCCAATGATTGCATTGGAATGGATTTGAATCGAAATTGTCTTCGGAATATTTTGATGTTGGATTTCGTGATATACAGATGTTGTTATGGAAATTTGAAAGATATAGATATGTATATCGTTATTTCCAATACGATATCTGATGGTCGTAGAATTTGATATTGAATATAAGCCGATATATATTCTATTCAGAGCCTTGTATTTAATATCAAATGTGATTTGGGTTTGTCGTGAATGGTGTCTTGACTAACACTGTTCTTGAACCCAGTTGAGAAAAGATTAAATCTTTTTATTTAGATTTAATGAAGTGTACCAATTAAATAATATTTAATTGGAATTAAATTGATATTGATTTTTGGGTTTATCGTGGACAGTGTTTTAAATAACACTCGTTCTTTAACCCCATAATTAATGGAATGTGATTTTGGGTTTATCGTGAACCGTGTTTTAAATGACACCGATTCTTTAACCCAGTTAAAGATTAAAACTAAGTGGAGTTTTAATGAATCTTTAATTAGATTGAAAAGGTGTTAGAATGGAGTATCACCAGTTTTACTCCAGGCGATAGTTAAATCTTTAATTAGATTTGAACGTGAAATGTTAATTGAATTTACCGATAACACCGTGGTGTTAAATATGAAGTATTACCAGTTTTACTTCATGGGATGAATAGGTTGGGATTGGGAAATAAAACAAATGATTACTTCGGTGTGGTTCGCTAATCCCGACTAGTTTGAATTGATTTTCAAAGGAGATTAAAGAATAAATTTAAAGAATTTATCTTTGATAAAATTAATGGGAACCTTTCCCAAAATATAAGAATATTCTGAATTGGAATGAGGCGTATGTCGTGTTTGTGTAACACGTGTTTATTATATATATACGCGAGTTGTTCAGAAAGACCGTGTTTATCCCATTCTGAATAACTGAATCGACGTGGTGTCAAAGATGAAGATGGTGATTGAAGACCGAAGGTCTTCACGTCGTTTGGGTGATTACTGATGATCTTGATTGGGCTGTACACCCAAGAAGATGGAAACAATTAGTGATCGTCCAGAAGTACTTGGAGATCGATGGATATACGGGGTATTAGGTGCCTCCGGTTTCGTTCAGACCCAGAACGAACTTGTAAATGGACTGTGTGTCTGACATTGGATTTTAGTCTGTGTGATTGATTTCTATTAAATATATATCTGTTTGGCGGCGGAGAATTTATTCTCTTGCTTAACGCCCTTCTCTGAGACGTACGAGCTCAGGGGTTATATATTGATGGATATCAAACGCATGGAGTGAATTTCCTGTGTGGCATGCCTAAGTGGCAAATGATTAAGGCTTCTGTTGAAAAACAAAGTCTTGTGGTTGATGATTAAATCACGGCCTTTGTGGCATAGCTTTGTGTAACGTTTACTTCGCGAGTTTCACACCCGGTGGTGAACCAAAAACGGGAGAGGACCTCAGGGAGGACATGTGTTTCTTTCTAGTTAGAAGTGGCGTCAGTGGTTTTACACTCCCTGATGAGTTTGACTTATGTGGTTGTTGCTGTTGCGAGGCGCCTCGGTTAGATCGGACGATCCAGGTCCGATGGAGTCATTCGTTGGCTCATTTACGCCCCATAGGGCGGGGAAACGTAGTGTTCAGGCATTTTAATCCACATCGGTGGATCGGCCCTGTCGCTCCAAGGGTCGATGCGCTCTGACCCTGAGGCTCGGGCTAGAGAGTCTCGAAGTCGGTGAGGACTATCTTTTGCCTCGGTTCACAGACGGAAATCCAATTTCCAAATACGTGACATTTGCGGTTTTATTTGTAGAGCCTATATATGGCGACATAGTGGCATGGGACGCTCATGTCGCCTATGATTGATACTTATGATTTGAAGTTATTTTATACACTATGCACTTATAATAGTAACAAATGATTTGTTTTAAACGTATCAAGCATTCTTGGCTATTATAAGGTAAAAACCCTATCCTCCGGCTTGCGTTGCATTGTGTGATGGGACCTGCGTCTTATAATAGCTTCATTTTTCTTTATTTAGCATTGTGCTGTTTGTTTTATGCACTGGTACTGTTGGGAGGAAACCCGTTCCGTATTATACGGCGTGGTCCCTTGATTTACCTAACTTTAAAAATAAAGATTAATAACTGTTTTAGTTCTCACACCAGTCACATGACTGACCTGGAGTTTATTGTTTTAACCTAAACTTTGGGTGCCCTTATTTGGACACGGGCAGCTAGTAGTTTTGGTTTTGCAGATTTATATTCATAGGATCTTGATCTACAGGTGGAACGATACTCGGAAACTTTGTATCCGCGTATTACTTCTAGTTGTGTATTGTATCATTTTCCGCTGCTATGTAATGTATTGTAATCTCTGATATTTTCTGTGTAATATTTATTCATTTATACTCTGTATATTCTTGTATCAGATGGAATTGTTGTAATATACAATGAAATATTCTTCCGTCTGGGTTCTATTTTGTCGTGTTCTCAAAACAATTCGTTCTCTCTCTTCTTTTCGGAGACCGGGGAAGTTCGGGTCGTTACAGAGGTCCATGTCTGGACGAAAGCCGTGATGTACACTTTGCTTGGGATCCCTTGATGATGGTATTTAGGAAGAGCAACCTAGGCTTATACGGTATCCGTGTCTGGAAGAAAAACCGAGATATATGTGCTCCGCGATTTTTTGCTTGGGGGTCCGTGTGCGGACAAAAACTGTGATGTACACTTCGCTTGAGAACCCTCGACAATGGTCTGCTTTAGGTGTCCGGAGCGACCTTAATTATCTATATTATTGCGTACGATAGGCTGCCCTTAAGCCTTGTCATGGGAAACTTGAGGAAATGAACAGAATTGTTGACGAGAAGTTGAAACAAGTATATTTAGTACTTGTATATTTTAGTCACACGCCTGATCAACGCAGGTCTAAAGTTTGCAAGGAAGACGATTGTAACGACCCAGAAAATCTGAACCAATTTAAAATTTTTAAATTGGCTAAAATAATGGATTTTAAATATTTAAAATAAATATTTTAAATAATGGCGATGAAAACTGAGTTTGAATCGACAATTGAAAACGAATATAATTAATTATAATTATAAACAAGGCCTGAAATGGCGCTGCAGTTTCAAAAATTGAATTCGAAGTTTGTCGGACTGTACCGGGTGCAAAATAAAACGGATTTTAGCGAAACCAAAAATATTTAAATCTGTTAGTGAATACCTTTCTAAGAATCTGAAAAATCGAATTTTCATAGCGGAAAGCAAAAGTTATGGCCGAATGAATTTTCAGAACGGTCGCTATGGAATTTATATAGCCCGTGAAAATGGCCATTTTGCATACGACCTCGGAATTCGACGAAACCACTTTTGTTGGATCCGGGATGAGAAGTTATTGCTAGGTTTCAAGTTTCATAATTTTTGAAGCTAATATGTGAGCGTGGCAAAAGGAAAAGTGTTTTGGCCAATTACAGTTAAATTGGATCGACCAAAAATGGGCCTTTTTGCAAACGGTCTCAGAATTCGACGAAACTATTTTTGTTGAGACCGTATCGTCAAAACATAGCTAGATTTATTTTTGTGGAATTTTTCGAATCAGTTTGTGGCCCTGGCAAATTGAAATGTACGTTCAAATTAAATATTGAATGTTTTATATTTTGATTTGAATGGAAACTGACTGAAACAGTCGAATGGGCCTACGAAACATATCCCATTGTGTTCGGAAAGGGGGTAAAACGCTAGGGACGACAGTCGTTGGGCTTGGATTGGTGTTCGTGGGTGGCAAGGGGTATTTTCGGATTTTAAAACTTTATTAAAAAAAAAAATCTATTAGTCCATGTCAGACCCCCCCCTTTCTCTCTCCCCGATCGCGATATACGGCGGAAAACCCCCCCGTGTCTTCTCTTCTCCGCTCCCACAAGCAAAATTAGCCCCTCCCCCAGTTGAAGATTTTGAAGAGCTCAAGAAGATCTTCAAATCCATATGTAGTTTGTATTTTTTCGTGCATCATTCGAAGAGATATCGAGCTCGAAAGTTCCGAGCTTCCAACCGTCGCCGCCGTCACCAGAAGCCACCGAGTTGACCCCCCCCCCTTCCTGGCGCACGTGCGCCTCACGTAGCTCTTCGACCCTGCGCAACCCGATCGTGGAACCATTGCACGGATTGATCGAAAAATCGAAACCAAGTTTCGAATAGTTCTGAAAGGTATCGGCTGTTTTAATTTAAAACTGATTTCGACAGTTTAAAACCGTTGCAAACCTTTGAAAAATCATATCTTTTTGCTGTGTTAACGAAATTCGATGAAACAGGAAACATCGTGACCGTGTGGACGTCTTATACATTTTAGAAGAGACCGCATATTTTTCCGAGCCTTCTGCTATTTTTAGTGGAGTGGAACCCGATGTGAGATTTCTAATTTATAAACAATATGGAAAACGACGATGTATAAATTATATAGTCGATGTATGAGTTATATAAGCGTTGTACACCTCATGTATAAGCGTTGTATAAGTTGTATGTTCGATGTATAAGTTATATATGCGTTGTAAAAATTATTTATGTGTTGAAATAAAAGTGAATTGCTATATATATAAATAAATATATATATATATATATATATATATATATGCCCCTCGTCCACAAACCATGGACGATATTTATTGGTTGTGATTGTTGTGAAAATTGATTGATAGCGAATGATTGTTTGGGATTGTTTGTGGTTGATATTGATTGATTGTGATTGAAAAATACCCGTTTGTGGTTGAGAAATATTTGGTTGAAACCACATAGGATTAGTTTGTGGAAATGAAATAAATATATACATGCCGCCTGCGTGCGAACTAGATGCATGATCCCCATTGTCAAAAACCGCGAGGTTTTAAGGTAGAGCGAGGAGCCGTACTAGGGACGGTCCCGGTTTTAACTACCCTGCCGTTATGCTGCCGAAATTTTCTGAAATATACATGTGTTAGAATAATTTTCATTCGTTGAAATAAATTACATATGTTGAGAGAATATTCATGTGTTGAGTTGCAATTCATTCGTTGAGTTGAAATTCATGTGTTGAATATTATTTGAACTTAAACAAATAATTTTAGCGATAAAAATCACATTTTTATATATATACAAACTATAGAGAATATTCATGTGTTGAGTTGCAATTCATTCGTTGAGTTGAAATTCATGTGTTGAATATTATTTGAATTTAAACAAATAATTTTAGCGATAAAAATCACATTTTTATATATATACAAACTATAGAGAATATTCATGTGTTGAATTGAAATTCGTTCGTCGAGTTGAAATTCATGTGTTGAATGTTATCGTATTTTAAAATAAAATGAATAGACCATAAAAACTACATTTTTATTGTGAATATGAAGTGTTAAAAACATTCACGTGTTGAATAAATAATTTTTGATGATAAAAATATTTCTTTTATCATGTATACGCTTTGATAAAAATACACACGTGTTGAAATAAATAATAGTTTGCTAGAAATATTATTATTGGCTTTGTTCTGCATATATATACATGTGTTGAACAGGAAAAATGGATTAGCTGTAGAGTAAAGAAATTATTTGCGTGCCCGACAAATAGGTAAGCCTTGATGAGTTGGCTGCGCAATTTTATTTTTATGTCAACTCCTGTGAATGCCATTGGATGCGGAGTGCTGGTTATTCTGTGTGAAATAATAAATATCGCCATAGGATAGTAACAATTAAATTTGAACTACGCTACATGGAATACTTCTTGACGATAGGCATACTTCATCATATTCCACATAAGCAATTGGAGCTTGTGCGACGAGGTGGAAGACTTACCATACGAGCGAGAGGCTTGTATGGCGATGATTATATACTACAGGTTGAACTGATGACTGATATGGACTCTATAAAATATAACGATAAATTGCCAGATTAATAAAAACCCCACACGGGTCTGGAGTTGACAATAATCACGTCTCTCTAGTTACTAGATACGGCACATGGACTATTTATTTCCACACGGAAACGGGGTGACGAGAATTTATTCTCTGGAGTGATTATCTATACATGCTCCCCCGTAAACACCAGAATATATCACTATAAATATGTGAATGCTTTTTAGGATTTATTGGGTACCTAACACGGCCCAATAAATTTCCAAACCCCTCCCCGTACAAAGGAGGTTATGGCGAAATTTTTCGAAATATTAAGGCGTTAGTGAAATATTTGAAGTGAAAACGAAGTTGAAAATATAGAATGAACTATAGTTGAAAATATAGAATGAACTATAGTTGGAATTATAGAATGAACTATATATATATATATATAAATATAATTAAAAGGAATCGAAGCCGTGCAGTTCGCATTTCGGAATCGTAATTTGAAACGATTAGTACGAGAAATCCGACCATCGGATTTTTCCGAAATCGCAACCGTTGGGTTCGCTTTGGAAAAATCTTTCCAACGGCACCAACTTTGTAAAAATCCAACGGTTGGATTGTCTGGAATGTTTAATTCAAATCTGAAGAAAAACAGCGCCAGAAACGATTATATATATATATATATATATATATATATATATATATATATAATTATATTTAATCGAATAACGACGCTGCAGTTCGTATTTTGAAATCGAAACTTCAAACGATTGTACCGGGAGATCCGACCGTCGGATTTTCCCGAAACTGGAACCGTTGGATTCGTTTCGAAAAGACCTTTCTAATGATGTAAATTTTGTGAAGATCCAACGGTTAGATTTTCAGATATGTGTAAATCAAATCTGAGGAAAAACAGCGCCACGGCCGCGTTATGGCCCGAAGCGTCACTTTGAATAAATTGGCTATTTTAAAATAAATAAAAATAGCGATAAATCGTTATAAAATACCATAAACAATATGGAATGGAAAGAAACTGAATTTGCTCGATTTATGTAGTATTTGATGGTTGAATGTGTTCGGTGTGAAAATTACATTAAAGAACAAAATTGTTGTTATCGAATGATTTAACCATTAAAATGAATTGATTTGAAATTCTAAATATACGTGAATTATTTGAAAAGGCCGAGTTAATTCTCATTTCAAATAATTGACCGACGATTGAAAGTCGAAGATGAAGACGGTGGTCGAAGACCGGAGATCTTCACCTCGTTTGGATGGTAACCGAGGTCCTGATTGGGAGGCATCCCGAAATATGGATAATGAGTGGTGATCGTCCAGACGTACGTGGTGATCGATGGGTTTGCGAGGTATTTAGTGCCTCCGGTTTCGTTCAGACCCAGAACGGACTTGTAAATGGACTGTGTGTCTGACATTGGATTTTATTCTGTGCTGATTGATCTCTATTAAATATACATCTGTTTGGCGGCGGAGAATTTATTCTTTTGCTTAACACCCTTCTCTGAAACGCACGAGCTCAGAGGTTGTATATCGGTGGACATCAGTCGCATGGCATGAACTGCTAGTGTGGCATACCTAAGTGGCAAATAATCAGGGCTTCTGTTGAAAAGCAAAGTCTTGTGGTGATGATCAGAGCACCGCCTGTGTGGTGAAGCTTCGTGTATAACGAGAAATCGTGAGCCTCACACCCCGGTATGAACCAGAAACGGGAGGAAGGACCTCGGGGAGGACATGCATTTCTTTCTAGCTAGGGTGGTGTTAGTGACCTACCAGCCCTGACATTTATATACTTTTCACCTGTGTGGTTGTTGCTGTTGCGAGGCGCCTCGGATATATCGGTCGATCCGGACCGATGGAGCCATTCGTTGGCTCGTTTGCGCCCCATAGGGCGGGGAGACGTATTGTTCAGGTATAATAATCCACATCGGTGGACCGGCCCTGACGATCCAGGGGGCAGTTGCAGCTGTTCCTGAGACATGGTAGGCTAGATTGTCTCGAATTCGGTAAGGACTATCTTTTGCCTTGGTTCATGACGGAAATCCAATTTCCAAATACGGGACAGTGCGGTTTTGATTGTATACCTATATATGGCGACATAGTGGTATGGGGCATTAATGCCGTCTATGATTGATAGTTATGATTTGAAATTGTTTTCAAAACATATAAACACTAGCAATAATATCAATTGCCTTTGTTTTATTCGTATCAAGCATATTTTGGCCATTATAAGGTAAAACTCTATCCTCCGGTTTGCGTTGCATTGTGTGATGGGAACTGAGTCTTATAATGGTTTCATTTTTATAAAAAGCATTGCGTTGTTTAAAAGAAAGATTTGTTTTAAAGCACTGGCAATCCAATGGAGTAAACCCGTTCCACGAAAGTGGCGTGGTCCTGTGATTAGCCAAATTATATATGTGTTGAGTAGATTTCTCATACCAGTCCCATGACTGACTCGTAGTTTGTTTCATTTTCAAACTCGGGTGCCCCTTTTTCTACACGGGCAGCCTTGTATTCAGGTTTTGCTGGTTCTTTCTGGATAGCTGGAGCTGAAGATGGATTCTATCATTTATCTCTCTTTATGTTGTTCAGCTCCTATTGTACATATTATGTTTGTTTTCCGCTGTAGACATTTATGTATAGCTGAACTGTATTTTTGCTAAGTATGATCCTGTATACTGTGTAACTCTGATGATTACTTTTATCCAGTATATTCTATTGTTCATTATCTGGTGTATTTAATTATTCTGTTCTGCTGTTATCTGTTTCTGTGTTATATTCCAAAGATAACCCTTGTCTCCGTCTGAACGGGATTTGGGGTCGTCTCAACGTGGTATCAGAGCTTTGGTTAAGCTTAGTTCTGGAATGTAACATTTGAACGAACTCGTCAGAAATAGAACCAGTAGTGTTCTAGGACGAGTGACTCTATACAGATAGGATCAGTAATATCCTAGTATAAGTAAAGCAGAATGGGATACACCCCAGTAGACACATTTACATTGAAGTATTTATCTCTATATTTTGAAATATCTTTTCTGTTGACCTGACACTTGATCTGCTAATTGCAGACGCTCTAGAAAATGAGTGCCAGAAACAGAAGAAGTAATACTGACCCGGATATTGAAGCCCTATTTATGAAATATAGAAATCTGGGTGGAATACCCTTCTCGGGCGAAGAATCTATTATGAAAACACAAGCATGGATTCGTTCGGCTGAGAAAATCTTCGAAGCATTAAAGCTGAGGGATGACCAGAAAAGATTACTGGCCTTCTGGGCACTCAAAGACGAAGCTTTATTCTGGTGGGATTCTGTTGTTAAGGATAATCCAGAAGGTGATATCACCTTGGATAGATTCAAAGTGATATTCCTGGAAAGATTTACTCCTACAGAAGCAATAGAGCGACTATGTGATGAATTTTCTTATTTGATACAAGGAGATATGACCATCCCAGCATATCATAAGAAATTCAATGAACTTTCCCACTTTGCTCCTCATCTAATTGAGAATCCGAAGAGGAAAAATCTGAGATTTATCCACGGGCTTCAAAGAAAATATCAGAACAGTGTAATGAGGAACGTGAAGCTCCCCTTTTCTGAAATGATATACATGGCTTATCAGTATGAAGATCTCCATAAGAAAGGCATGTTGCAAGACGAAGAAGAAATCAGTTCTAGCAGCAAAAGGAAATTAGAAGCTGATAGCCCGGAGACTAGTGTGCAAACTAAGGCAAGTATAAAGGCTGAGGCCAGGAAGAGGCCAAAGGTCGGTCAGAAAAAGGTAAAGGCGGTCTTGTGTCTAAAGTGTCATCAGCAAGGGCATTCGATGAGGAACTACAGGTCTTCGAACAGACGAAAGGACGGTGGGTCTAAATCCGGGATGAATTTTTAAGAGAATAGAAAGTGTGGTAAATGCCAACAGGCTGGTCATGTAAAGCAAGATTGCTGGCTATTGAAAAAGACCAAAGAGGCTCAGGTAAATGAAGTGGCAGAAGCTTCTGAGCCCTCAGCTATTCAGGAAAGGCCAGATGTTTTAGAAGGCACGCTTACTGTCAAAGATATTCCAGTTAAAGTACTGTTTGACACAGGCGCGTCACGAAGCTTCATTTCCAAAGATGCAGCTAAGAAACTGGATTTGAATTTGAAGAAGCTCAAGGAACCAATGACTGTCCAGAATCCGGTTGGGGGTTCCATTGATCTCAGTTGGATTTGTGGAGTGTCGGTTTCTTTCTCTCGTTATCGGTTTCCTACCATCGCGGTCGTCATGAATTTTAAAGAGTTTGATCTTATCTTGGGGTTAGACTGGTTGACCAAATATGAAGCTGAAGTTAAATGCGCCGACAGAGTCGTAAAGGCGAAGATTAAATCAGGTGATTATATAACCATTCCCTGTGAAGGTCAGAATGCTAATAGAAAGGACTTTTGGGCAGCTTTGAATGTCTCTCCAGCCCAAATAGAAAATGTCCCTGAAGTTACAGAGAATATTCCTGACCTCATCAAAGATATTCCTGTCGTCAAGAACTATGCGGATGTGTTCGAGGAAGTCGTTCGCTTACCTCCGCAGAGAGAAATAGATTTCAAAATTGCTTTAATTCCGAATGCAAGGCCGGTAGTTCACGCTATTCGAAGAATGTCCTTGAAAGAGAAGGAGGAATTAGACAATCAAACACGACAGCTAGTATGGAAAGGTCTGATCAGGCCTAGTTTCTCTGAATGGGGTGCAACAGTGGTATTTGTCCCAAAATCTGACGGTACTCTACGTCTATGTGTGGATTATCGTGATTTGAACAAGCAAACCATAAAGAATAAATATCCATTGCCGCGAATAGATGATTTGTTGGATCGATTAAATGGCGCACAAGTATTCTCAAGGATGGACCAAGCTACAGGTTTCCATCAACTTTGAATCGCCGAAGAGTGTGTTCCAATGACAGCATTCAGAGGTCCCGACTTATTCTATGAGTGGTTAGTAATGCCGTTCGGCTTATGTAACGCTCCAGCTTACTTCGTCGATCTGATGAATAGAGTATTCAGAGGAGTATTGAATAAATTTGTTCTGGTTTTCATTGACGATATTCTAATCTTCTCTAAATCAAAGGCCGAACATGAAAAGCATCTGGAACAGGTTCTAGAAATTCTGAGACGGAATGTATTAAAAGCCAAATTTTCCAAATGTATATTCTGGCAAGATGAAGTGAAATTTCTGGGCCACGTCGTATCAAAGGAAGGAATTGCTGTGGACCCAAGCAAAATCACAGCCATTCAGAATTGGAAACAGCCCAGTACCCCCACTGGAGTCCGCAGTTTTCTCGGATTGGCTAGCTATTACCGGAAGTTCGTTAAAAACTTTTCGAAGATATCTGGTCATTTAACGAAGCTTACAAAGAAACACTCTAAATATAAATGGACTCCAGAAAGTGAGGAGGCTTTTGAAGAGCTAAAGTTAAGATTAACGACTGCTCCAGTGTTAACCATCATCGATGGCAACCAGGATTTAAAGGTCTGGACTGATGCTTCTAGAGAAGGCCTTGGGGCAGTGTTAATGCAAAGAGGCCAAGTGATTGCTTATGCTAGCCGTCAACTAAAGCCACACGAGAAAAACTATGTAACTCATGATCTTGAGTTATTGGCTATAGTATTTGCCTTAAAAATCTGGAGACACTATCTTCTGGGTGAGAGATTTGAACTGTTTACAGATCACCAGTCGTTAAAGTATCTGTTCACTCAGAAAGACCTGAATCTTAGGCAGCAGCGTTGGCTGGAGTTTCTTGCAGCATATGACTTTGAAATTATATATACTCCAGGGAAAGCCAATGTCGTGGCCGATGCGCTGAGCAGAAAGAATGTAATGATCGCCAGCTTAATTATCACGACTTCCTTGATTGACAAAATATCTATTCTTCAGAAGGAGGATAACTTTATTAAGGATATGATCAAAAGGATTCAGAAATGCGAACCCTCGTGTTTTCAAATCGATAACGATGAGAACTTGAGATTGAAAGGAAGGATTTGTGTTCCTGACATCCCAGAGTTAAAAAGGGAAGTGTTAGACGAGTGTCACAAGTCCAAGCTGAGTATCCATCCTGGTGTGGCCAAAATGTATAACGATCTCAAACGAACATTCTGGTGGAAGGCTATGAAAAGAGATGTTTCAATATATGTTAGCCGATGCCCTACTTGCCAGCTAGTCAAGAGCGACCAACAAAAACTGGCTGGACTATTACAACCACTGGAAGTTCCTGGTTGGAAGTGGGAACATATTTCTATGGATTTCATTGATGGTCTGCCCCGAACCAGAAAGGGGAATGACAGTATTTGGGTGATCGTAGATCGCTTCACGAAGACCGCCCATTTTATACCTGTTAGATCAACAGAACTGCTCAGAGTCTGGCGCAGATATACTTCAGGGAAATAGTTAGACTACATGGAGTGCCGCTCAGTATAGGCAGTGATAGAGATACAATATTCACTAGCAAATTCTGGGAAGCATTTCAAGTCGAGCTGGGAACGAAGTTGAACTTGAGCACCGCTTATCATCCTCAGACAGACGGTCAAACTGAGAGGGTGAATCGAATTTTAGAAGATCTATTACGGGCTTGTGTTATAGATATCGGTGGATCATGGGAAGACCATCTACATTTGGCTGAATTCTCATATAACAACAGCTACCAGGCGAGTCTGACAATGTCGCCATTCGAAGCATTGTATGGTAGACCATGCCGATCTCCTGCTTGTTGGGTCGAGCCCGGAAATAGACTTGTGTTGGGTCCCGATATGATTCGAGAAGTTGCCGACAATGTCAATTTTATTAAGAAGCGATTACTTGCCGCTCAAAGCCGACAAAAGAGCTATGCCAATAGAAGAAGAAGGGATATATCCTTTGCGGTTGGCGACTATGTATATTTGAAAGTATCGCCGATGAGAGGAGTTATCCGGTTCGGTAAAACAGGGAAATTGGCGCCCAAATTCATTGGTCTGTTTCCTATTCTGGAACGGATCGGAACTCTCGCTTATAGGGCCAAATTGCCTGACTGGTTGCCTGGAGTTCATGATGTATTTCATATATCCCAACTTCGAAAACACGTTCATGATCCAGACTTGATCGTGGAAGAAGCAGCTCAACAGGACATTGAAATTACTCCAGAATTAGCTGTGAGGCGAGAGCCGCTAAAGATTATCGGCAAAGAAACCAAAGAGCTGAGGAACAAGAAGGTTCACTTAGTCAAAGTGCAATGGAGTGGAGATCCGCGAGATTGTACTTGGGAAACGGAGGAGAGCATACAGAAAGCTTACCCTAGATGCCGAGTAGATATCTCTGATTGACTCCGGTGCAAGGTACATTTACCCTACTTTGCATTACCATTTAGTTCTCTACTCTGTTGTTATTTCCTTTCCATGAATGTGAACTTTTAAATTCTATGGTCCGAATGATTTTTAAAAAAAAAGAGCATAGAAATTAATTTGTATGGTTTTGAAAGGATCGAAAACAATTGGATTGGTTGTTGTGTTGTGTGATTGTAGGTTTATCAAACCACTTTCGACTTTGTTCCTTTTCGGGGACGAAAAGTTTTAAGTGGGGGAGATTGTAACGACCCAGAAAATCTGAACCAATTTAAAATTTTTAAATTGGCTAAAATAATGGATTTTAAATATTTAAAATAAATATTTTAAATAATGGCGATGAAAACTGAGTTTGAATCGACAATTGAAAACGAATATAATTAATTATAATTATAAACAAGGCCTGAAATGGCGCTGCAGTTTCAAAAATTGAATTCGAAGTTTGTCGGACTGTACCGGGTGCAAAATAAAACGGATTTTAGCGAAACCAAAAATATTTAAATCTGTTAGTGAATACCTTTCTAACGAATCTGAAAAATCGAATTTTCATAGCGGAAAGCAAAAGTTATGGCCGAATGAATTTTCAGAACGGTCGCTATGGAATTTATATAGCCCGTGAAAATGGCCATTTTGCATACGACCTCGGAATTCGACGAAACCACTTTTGTTGGATCCGGGATGAGAAGTTATTGCTAGGTTTCAAGATTCATAATTTTTGAAGCTAATATGTGAGCGTGGCAAAAGGAAAAGTGTTTTGGCCAATTACAGTTAAATTGGATCGACCAAAAATGGGCCTTTTTGCAAATGGTCTCAGAATTTGACGAAACTAGTTTTGTTGAGACCGTATCGTCAAAACATAGCTAGATTTATTTTTCTGGAATTTTTCGAATCAGTTTGTGGCCCTGGCAAATTGAAATGTACGTTCAAATTAAATATTGAATGTTTTATATTTTGATTTGAATGGAAACTGACTGAAACAGTCGAATGGGCCTACGAAACATATCCCATTGTGTTCGGAAAGGGGATAAAACGCTAGGGACGACAGTCGTTGGGCTTGGATTGGTGTTCGTGGGTGGCAAGGGGTATTTTCGGATTTTAAAACTTTATAAATAAATAAAAAAATCTATTAGTCCACGTCAGACCCCCCCTTTCTCTCTCCCCGATCGCGATATACGGCGGAACCCCCCCGTGTCTTCTCTCCTCCGTTTCTCCTCCCACAAGCAAAATTAGCCCCTCCCCCAGTTGAAGATTTTGAAGAGCTCAAGAAGATCTTCAAATCCATATGTAGTTTGTATTTTTTCGTGCATCATTCGAAGAGATATCGAGCTCGAAAGTTCCGAGCTTCCAACCGCCGCCGCCGTCACCAGAAGCCATCGAGTTGACCCCCCTTCCTGGTGCACGTGCGCCTCACGTAGCTCTTCGACCCTGCGCAACCGGATCGTGGAACCATTGCACGGATTGATCGAAAAATCGAAACCTAGTTTCGAACAGTTCTGAAAGGTATCGGCTGTTTTAGTTTAAAACTGATTTCGACAGTTTAAAACCGTTGCAAACCTTTGAAAAATCATATCTTTTTGCTGTGTTAACGAAATTCGATGAAACAGGAAACATCGTGACCGTGTGGACGTCTTCTACATTTTAGAAGAGACCGCATATTTTTCTGAGCCTTCTGCTATTTTTGGTGGAGTGGAACCCGATGTGAGATTTCTAATTTATAAACAATATGGAAAACGACAATGTATAAATTATATAGTCGATGTATGAGTTATATAAGCGTTGTACACCTCATGTATAGCGTTGTATAAGTTGTATGTTCGATGTATAAGTTATATATGCATTGTAAAAATTATTTATGTGTTGAAATAAAAGTGAATTGCTATATATATATATATGTATATATATACGCCCCTCGTCCACAAACCATGGACGATATTTATTGGTTGTGATTGTTGTGAAAATTGATTGATAGCGAATGATTGTTTGGGATTGTTTGTGGTTGATATTGATTGATTGTGATTGAAAAATACCCGTTTGTGGTTGAGAAATATTTGGTTGAAACCACATAGGATTAGTTTGTGGAAATGAAATAAATATATACATGCCGGCTGCGTGCGAACTAGATGCATGATCCCCATTGTCAAAAACCGCGAGGTTTTAAGGTAGAGCCAGGAGCCGTACTAGGGACGGTCCCGGTTTTAACTACCCTGCCGTTATGCTGTCGAAATTTTCTGAAATATACATGTGTTTGAATAATTTTCATTCGTTCAAATAAATTACATATGTTGAGAGAATATTCATGTGTTGAGTTGCAATTCATTCGTTGAGTTGATATTCATGTGTTGAATATTATTTGAATTTAAACAAATAATTTTAGCGATAAAAATCACATTTTTATATATATACAAACTATAGAGAATATTCATGTGTTGAGTTGCAATTCAATCGTTGAGTTGAAATTCATGTGTTGAATATTATTTGAATTTAAACAAATAATTATAGCGATAAAAATCACATTTTTATATATATACAAACTATAGAGAATATTCATGTGTTGAATTGAAATTCGTTCGTCGAGTTGAAATTCATGTGTTGAATGTTATCGTATTTTAAAATAAAATGAATAGACCATAAAAACTACATTTTTATTGTGAATATGAAGTGTTAAAAACATTCACGTGTTGAATAAATAATTTTTGATGATAAAAATATTTCTTTTATCATGTATACGCTTTGATAAAAATACACACGTGTTGAAATAAATAATAGTTTGCTAGAAATATTATTATTGGCTTTGTTCTGCAAATATATACATGTGTTGAACATGAAAAATGGATTAGCTGTAGAGTAAAGAAATTATTAGCGTGCCCGACAAATAGGTAAGCCTTGATGAGTTGGCTGCGCAATTTTATTTTTATATCAACTCCTGTGAATGCCATTGGATGCGGAGTGCTGGTTATTCTGTGTGAAATAATAAATATCGCCATAGGATAGTAACAATTAAATTTGAACTACGCTACATGGCATACTTCTTGACGATAGGCATACTTCATCATATTCCACATAAGCAATTGGAGCTTGTGTGATGAGGTGGAAGACTTACCATACGAGCGAGAGGCTTGTATGGCGATGATTATATACTACAGGTTGAACTGATGACTGATATGGACTCTATAAAATATAACGATAAATTGCCAGATTAATAAAAACCCCACACGGGTCTGGAGTTGAAAATAATCACGTCTTTCTAGTTACTAGATACGGCACATGTACTATTTATTTCCACACGGAAACGGGGTGACGAGAATTTATTCTCTGGAGTGATTATCTATACATGCTCCCCCGTAAACACCAGAATATATCACTATAAATATGTGAATGCTTTTTAGGATTTATTGGGTACCTAACACGGCCCAATAAATTTCCAAACCCCTCCCCGTACAAAGGAAGTTATGGCGAAATTTTTCGAAATATTAAGGCGTTAGTGAAATATTTGAAGTGAAAATGAAGTTGAAAATATAGAATGAACTATAGTTGAAAATATAGAATGAACTATAGTTGGAATTATAGAATGAACTATATTTATATATATAAATATAAATATAATTAAAAGGAATCGAAGCCGTGCATTTCGCGTTTCGGAATCGTAATTTGAAACGATTAGTACAAGAAATCCGACCATCGGATTTCCCCGAAATCGCAACCGTTGGGTTCGCTTTGGAAAAATCTTTCCAACGGCACCAACTTTGTAAAAATCCAACGGTTGGATTGTCTGGAATGTTTAATTCAAATCTGAAGAAAAACAGCGCCATAAACGATTATATTTATATATATATATATAAATATAATTATATTTAATCGAATAACGACGCTGCAGTTCGTATTTTGAAATCGAAACTTCAAACGATTGTACCGGGAGATCCGACCGTCAGATTTCCCCGAAACAGGAACCGTTGGTTTCGTTTCGAAAAGACCTTTCTAATGATGTAAGTTTTGTGAAGATCCAACGGTTAGATTTTCAGATATGTGTAAATCAAATCTGAGGAAAAATAGTGCCACGGCCGCGTTATGGCCCGAAGCGTCACTTTGAATAAATTGGCTATTTTAAAATAAATAAAAATAGCGATAAATCGTTATAAAATACCATAAACAATATGGAATGGAAAGAAACTGAATTTGCTCGATTTATGTAGTATTTGATGGTTGAATGTGTTCGGTGTGAAAATTACATTAAAGAACAAAATTGGTGTTATCGAATGATTTAACCATTAAAATGAATTGATTTGAAATTCTAAATATATGTGAATTATTTGAAAAGGCCGAGTTAATTCTCATTTCAAATAATTGACCGACGATTGAAAGTCGAAGATGAAGACGGTGGTCGAAGACCGGAGATCTTCACCTCGTTTGGATGGTAACCGAGGTCCTGATTGGGAGGCATCCCGAAATATGGATAATGAGTGGTGATCGTACAGACGTACGTGGTGATCGATGGGTTTGCGAGGTATTTAGTGCCTCCGGTTTCGTTCAGACCCAGAACGGACTTGTAAATGGACTGTGTGTCTGACATTGGATTTTATTCTGTGTTGATTGATCTCTATTAAATATACATCTGTTTGGCGGCGGAGAATTTATTCTTTTGCTTAACGCCCTTCTCTGAAACGCACGAGCTCAGAGGTTGTATATCGGTGGACATCAGTCGCATGACATGAACTGCTAGTGTGGCATACCTAAGTGGCAAATAATCAGGGCTTCTGTTGAAAAGCAAAGTCTTGTGGTGATGATCAGAGCACCGCCTGTGTGGCGAAGCTTTGTGTATAACGAGAAATCGTGAGCCTCACACCCCGGTATGAACCAGAAACGGGAGGAAGGACCTCAGGGAGGACATGCGTTTCTTTCTAGCTAGGGTGGTGTCAGTGACCTACCAGCCCTGACATTTATATACTTTTCACATATGTGGTTGTTGCTGTTGCGAGGCGCCTCAGATATATCGGTCGATCCGGGACCGATGGAGCCATTCGTTGGCTCGTTTGCGCCCCATAGGGCGGGGAGACGTATTGTTCAGGTATAATAATCCACATCGGTGGACCGGCCCTGACGATCCAGGGGGCAGTTGCGGCTGTTCCTGAGACATGGTAGGCTAGATTGTCTCGAATTCGGCAAGGACTATCTTTTGCCTTGGTTCATGACGGAAATCCAATTTCCAAATACGGGACAGTGCGGTTTTGATTGTATACCTATATATGGCGACATAGTGGTATGGGGCATTAATGCCGTCTATGATTGATAGTTATGATTTGAAATTGTTTTCAAAACATATAAACACTAGCAATAATATCAATTGCCTTTGTTTTATTCGTATCAAGCATATTTTGGCCATTATAAGGTAAAACTCTATCCTCCGGTTTGCGTTGCATTGTGTGATGGGAACTGAGTCTTATAATGGTTTCATTTTTATAAAAAGCATTGCGTTGTTTAAAAGAAAGATTTGTTTTAAAGCACTGGCAATCCAATGGAGTAAACCCGTTCCACGAAAGTGGCGTGGTCCTGTGATTAGCCAAATTATATATGTGTTGAGTAGATTTCTCATACCAGTCCCATGACTGACTCGTAGTTTGTTTCATTTTCAAACTCGGGTGCCCCTTTTTCTACACGGGCAGCCTTGTATTCAGGTTTAGCTGGTTCTTTCTGGATAGCTGGAGCTGAAGATGGATTCTATCATTTATCTCTCTTTATGCTGTTCAGCTCCTATTGTACATATTATGTTTGTTTTCCGCTGTAGACATTTATGTATAGCTGAACTGTATTTTTGCTAAGTATGATCCTGTATACTGTGTAACTCTGATGATTACTTTTATCCAGTATATTCTATTGTTCATTATCTGGTGTATTTAATTATTCTGTTCTGTTGTTATCTGTTTCTGTGTTATATTCCAAAGATAACCCTTGTCTCCGTCTGAACGGGATTTGGGGTCGTCTCAACGATGGACTTGTTAGGCTTCGAATTAACATATATGTTTGATATATTTGAAAGCGATTTTGATTTTGAAATCCCGAAGTGAAGTATGATTCTATATGAAGAAATGTATAATACTTCTAATGGTTTGAAATGAAAATGGGATTCTAAGTTCGGAGAAATCATTTTGATCTTTCATTTGGTTTGAAATATACGATTCCAAGATATAGTAACTTATATAGTTTTTCAATTTAACTTATTTGAACTATTTCGCATTTGTCTCTACGATTTATCCATTTCAAGATTCTTTTACTTACATTATTTTACTACTTTATAACATTATCTATTTTCTACCAGGTTTTCTTAAAATAACTTTTATTTGATCATTTTATTGTAGCTTTTAAAGCTATCTTACTTTAAACTCTTTGTATTTTACTAAATCTACTTTTATTTCAAAATAACTTTACCATTTTAAACTACTTTCCCTTAAATTATCTCGTACCTTGAACATAGTCTTCTTCTACATTATATAGCAAATTTCCATATTTGGTTTATATAATGATTTAAGTTGCCTAAATAATTGTTTGAAAAATAAAAGTTACCAAAATAGTTGCATGATAAATTTGGTATTTAATCCGTTAAGAACCTTTTTGATAAGTTTGTTGGAAATTATAAGTATTATGATTTGATAACTTTTATTTATATTTAGTTCTAATAAGATTAAGTAAAATTTGTTCTGCTTAAGTATAATTGTAACAACACTCCTTTTCGAGGACGAAAAGATTTAAGTGGGGGAGGCAGTAACGACCTAGTGTTTTCGACCTTGGAATATATATTTAATTATCATTAAAATATTTATAGTAGGTTTTGATAAAGAATTTGAAATTTATTTTGAATATAGTTGAACCTAATTATTATTTGGATATATAATTTGAACTTTAAGTTTTATTTTGAACGTATAAAGAAATTCCTTTTGTAGATTTAATCTATATACGTGTTAAAAGAAGCTTATTAACATTTGTTAGATAATTTAAATTTATTAGAATACTTATTTTTTTAATTAAGTTTTAATGTTGAAGTAAATATTTATATTTTATAATTTATCTATTTGAATGTAATTTGAGTTTATTTCGTTAACTCTTTTGTAAATTTATAAATGGTTTGACTTGAATTCTTTCCATTTAGTTTTATTATGAACGTTGACGAAATTTGAATTTTAGTTCAACCATCTACGGGTTTGTTTGTATTTTAGCTTTTAAATTTTTACATTTAGTTATTTAGTTTATTTTCAACTTGGCTATTTGTACTTGACTAGTTTGGTTCAAACATAGTATTTAGATTTTTATTTTCCCTAAAATGAATTATTTGTATTCATCATTTATATATTATATTCTTCATTTGTTCTGGTTCCTTGGTATTTATGCCTAACATTTTTCTTTTGACTACATTACTTGTATTTGACGAGTTAAAATATTTTAACTTTGCTTATCTATTTCCACTTAAATTTGGCTCTTTTGCGAACTATCACATTTACCGATTTTATTAATAGAGATATATATTTTTGAACGTAGTAAGTAAAAATGCTTTGAAAGTCCATTTATTATCTGTTATAACGCTCTATTGTGATTTACATCGCTAACAAGTTTGAATAAATAACGTTAGAATTCTCTTGATGTTGTCATATGAACGTTATACATAGAGCGAATGCTATTTGAATAATATGAATGTAAATTCCATTGTAATGTATAAACTCTAAACTTTAAATTATTTTTCCGTAGTAGTTGTTGAATTTTTAAACGCAAGGAAACAAACATTACCCATTTCAGTTGTGTTCACCGTTTCAACCCACTGATTTAATTTACCCATATTTGACCAAATCTGATAATATCTTCCTAAAGATTTGCAGCAGCCCCTAGAAATCTCGTTTCAAATTTGGGCGGTGGGAATTACTTAACACTTGTCATCATCGCTCTGTTTTGTTTAACACATGTTTCGTCCCATCTGAAGCTGGTCTCCTTCATTTGGGTTAAATATAAGGGTACCTGTGCTTTCGTTCTTTGCAGAAAGAGAAATTCCTATCCACCTTTTCTTTAACAGCCGATAATTCCATTATTTTTTCCAAAATCAGAAAATCGATTTTTCCAATATGTCTTCATTCTCAGAATCAAAATAAAGGCTGAGCCTTTCTTCCCAAATCGATCTGTAGAATGGCTGAGCCATTGCGTGCTCCTCTGGCCATCATCGATCGCGTCCTTCCTCCGCTCGTTAGGGCCGCTACCTGCGGTAGCCATCTTCTCCGTTTCTCCCCTAAAGCCACTGACCGAAGCCGCCACCCAGGACCACTCCATCACTTCCTCGCAAATCCAATAACCATCTCCGCCACTAACCTATCTCGGCCTTCCACCATCATCCAATAAAGATCCATTACCTTCCACCAACCACTGTTTGCTGCTCCAGACGAAGCCGCTTCCCCATCGCTGCTACGAAATGGCGCCACCTTGTAAAGCCAGAAATCTCATCTTTGGCACCACCAAAGCACCTTCCTTGGGCTAGCATAGCCACTGTAGCGGACTGCCCTCTGACCTATGATTTTTTTGCCGCACTTGTAGCAATTCGTCACCGCTGAGCTGCTCCTCCACCTTTTGTCGTTGGGCTACCCACGCTTGAGGAAGAACTGCTGCCGCTTTAGTCGCCAGCACCTTAAATAGTGTAACAACCCGTAAAATCTGAGCCAATTTAAAATTTTTAATTTTGCTATTTTTGTGAATTTTAGATATTTAAAATAAATTATTTTAAATAATAGAGACGAAAAGTATGTTTGAATCAACGTTTGAAAATAAATATAATTATTTTTAATTATAAACAAGGCCTGAAATGGCGCGGCAGTTTCAAAATTCGAGTTCAAACTATGACTGACTGTACCGGGTGCAAAATAAAACGGATTTTAGTGAAACCAAAATTATTTAAATCTGTTAGTGAATATATTTCTAACGAATCTGAAAAAACGAGAGCGGGAATCAAAAGTTATGGCCAAATGAATTTTCAGAAAGGTCGCTATAGAGTTTATATAGCCCGTGAAAATAGCCATTTTGCATACGACCTCAGAATTCGACGAAACCACTTTTGTTGTATCAGGGATGTCAAATTATTGCTAGGTTTCAAATTTCATAATTTTTGATGTTATTATGTGAGCGTGGCAAAGGAAAATGTGTTTGGTCGATTTCTGTTAAATTGGATCGATCAGAAAAGGGCCGTTTTTCAAATGGTCTCAGAATTCGACGAAACTAGTTTTGTTGGGACCGTATCGTCAAAACATAACTAGATTTATTTTTCTGGAATTTTTGGGATCAGTATGTGGCCCCGGCAAATTGAAATGTACCTTCAAAGTAAATATTGAATGTTTTATATTTTAATTTCAAGAGAAACTGACTGTAATAGTCGAATGGGCCTACAAAACATATCCATTGTGTTCAGAATGGGGGTATTTAGCTAGGGGCGACAGTCGTTGGGTTTGGATTGGAGTTCGTATGTGACAAGGGGTATTTTCGGATTTTAAATAAATTATAAATTAAAATAAACCCCCCCCCCGCCAATCACAACTCGACACACCCTCTCCCTCTCTCCCCGTAACCCTTCGACGAACGGCGGTGGAAGCTCCAAACTTCCGTCCTCTTTATCTCCTTCCACACGCATCAAAACAGGGTGCTCCTTTGGAGAATTTTGTCATGCTCTCCGCCACCTTCAAATCCATACCCCTCTCTCCCCTCCTCGTCGAGTATTCCGCCCAGATTGAGCCCTCAAAGCTCCGACGTTTGCAGCGCCACCGACTAATGGATCTGCCAGCGAAGGCCACCGCACCACCCTACGTAGAAGTGCCCCACCTCCACCTTTGACGCAGTCACCTCCGATCATCACCAAGTGCGCCGGATTTCACGAAAAACGATGACCTAGTTTTGAACGCTCAGGGAAGGTAACGACTTTGTTTTCTTTGGAATAAAAATAACACTTTTATGCGTTACTAATTTTGTTTTTCGTTTAAAAATCGTATCTTTTTGCTACGTAGACGAAATCCAGTGAAACAAGAGATAGTGGACTCGTGCGGACGTCTTCTACATTCTAGAAGAGACCGGATATTTTTCTGAGCATTCTGCTATTTTTGGTGGAGTGGAACCCAATGTGAGATTTCTGAATTATAAATGATATGGAAACAACGATGTATAAATTATATAGTCGAAGTATGAGTTATATAAGCGTTGTACACCTCATGTATAAGCGTTGTACAAGTTGTATATTCGATGTATAAGTTATATATGCGTTGTAAAAGTGATATTTGCGTTGAAATAAATTGAAATGATATTGAAATGAAATCGAAATATAGTTATATACGTATATATATATACACTCCCCTCGTCCACAGACCATGAACGATATATATTGGTTGTGATATTGTTTGGATTATTGGTTAATGTGAAAATTTGGTGAATATCATGAATGGTTGATTTGAAATGATTGATTGTGGTTGAAATCCCAATAGGATTAATATATGGGAAAATTCATCTGCGTACGAACTAGATATTGAAATCCCCATTGTCAAAAGCTGCGAGGCTTTAAGGTAGAGCGAGGAGCCGTACTAGGGACGGTGCCAGTTTTAACTACCCTGCCGTTATGCTGCCGAAATTTTCTGAAATATTTCTGTGTGATTTAAATTCATGTGTGATTTAAAATTCATGTGTTGAAATTAAATTCATGTGTTGAAATAAAATTCATGTGTTGAATGGAAATTCATGTGTTGAATATGATTTCATGTGTTGAGTAAAATTCATGTCTTGAATGGAGTTCATATTTTGAAATAGATTGTTTTACAATAAAAATCACATTTTTATGATTTATATAAACTATATAAAATAATCGTGTTTTGAAATAGATTGTTTTATAACAAAAATCACATTTTTATGATATATATAAACTATATAAAATAGTCGTGTTTTGAAATAGATTGTTTTACAATAAAAATCACATTTTTATGATATATATAAACTATATAAAATAATCGTGTTTTGAAATAGATTGTTTTATAAAAAATCACATTTTTATGATATATATAAACTATATAAAATAGTCGTGTTTTGAAATAGATTGTTTTACAATAAAAATCACATTTTTATGATATGTATAAACTATATAAAATAATCGTGTTTTGAAATAAATTGTTTTACAATAAAAATCACATTTTTATTATATATATGAACTATAGAAAATTCATGCGTTGAATAAAGGACTGGAACGATAAAAATCATATTTTTATCATGTGTGTGAAGTCAAAAATATTCATGTGTTGAATATATATAGATTGAACAATAAAATCTACATTTTTATTGTGAATATGAAGTGTTAAAAATGGTGATGTGTTGAAATAAATAACTGTTGGGTAAAAATATCATTTTTATCAAATATATGAAGTGAATATGGTTTTGAAATCGAGGAATGAATTATATTTATATATATATAAATATAAATATAAATAAAATAAATCGAATAACGAAGCTGTTGTTCGTGTTTTGAAACCGTGATTTCAAACGATTAGTGCGGGAGATCCGACCATCGGATTTTTCCAAAACCGAAACCGTTGGGTTCGCTTTGGAAATATCTTTCCAACGACACCAACTTTGTGAAGATCCAACGGTTCGATTGTCTAGAATGTTTAATTCAAATCTGATGAAAAACAGCGCCAGAATCGATTATATATATATATGTATATATATATATATATAATTAAATTAAATCGAATAACGACGCTGCAATTCATATTTTGAAATCGAAACTTCAAACGATTGTACCGGGACGTCCGACCGTCGGATTTTCCCAAAACTGAAACCGTTGGATTCGTTTTGAAAAGATCTTTCTAATGATATAAAATTTGTGAAGATCCAACGGTTAGATTTTCAGATATGTGTAAACCAAATCTGAAGAAAAACAGCGCCACGGCCGCGTTATGGCCTGAAGCGTCGTTTGAATGAATTGGTTATTTTTAAGTGAATAAAAATAGCGATAAATCGTTATAAAATATTATAAACGATATGGAATGGAAATAAACCGAATTTACCCGGTTTATTAGATATTTGATGGCTGAATGTGTTTGGCGTAAAAATTACAACTAAGAACAGAATTATTGATGTCGAATAATTTAACCATTGAAATGAATTGATTTAAATTCTAAATATACGTGAATTATTTGAAAAGGCCGATTTAAATCTCATTTCAAATAATTGATCGGCGGTAAGGAGTCGATGATGAAGACGGTGGTTGAAGACCGGAGATCTTCACCTCGGTTGGATGATAACTGATGTCTTGATTGGGAGGCATCCCGAAACATAGATAATAAGTGGTGATCGTCCAGACGTACTTGGAGATCGATGGATATGCGAGGTATATAGTGCCTCTGGTTTCGTTCAGACCCAGAACGAACTTGTAAATGGACTGTGTGTCTGACATTGGATTTTGTTCTGTGTTGATTGATCTCGATTAAATATATATCTGTTTGGCAGCGGAGAATTTATTCTCTTGCTTAACGCCCTTCTCTGAGACGTACGAGCTCAGAGGTTATATATCGATAGAAATCAGTCGCATTGAGTGAATTGCCTGTGTGACATGCCTAAGTGGCAGATGATCAAGGCTTCTGTTGAAAAGCAAAGTCTTGTGGTTGATGATCAAAGTACGACCTGTGTGCATAGCTTTGTGTATAACGTTGATTCACGAGCCTCACACCCCGGTATGAACTAGAAACGGGAGAGGACCTCTGGGAGGGCATGTGTTTCCTTCTAGCTAGGATGGTGTCAGTGACCTACCAGCCCTGACATTTATATTACTTTCACCTGTGTGGTTGTTGCTGTCGCGAGGCGCCTCGAATATATCGGTGACTATGTGGAGCCGATGGAGTCATTTGGCTCATTTATGCCCCAAAGGGCGGGGGAACGCAGTGTTCAGGCATAATAATCCACATCGGTGGACCGACCTTGACGATCCAAGGCTTGCCTGCGCGCTTGCCTGAGACATGGGCTAGATTGTCTCGAATTCGGTAAGGACTATCTTTTGCTTTGGTTCATGACGGAAATCCAATTTCCAAATACGACATTGTGCGGTTCTGATTGTATACCTATATATGGCGACATAGTGGTATGGGGCATTAATGCCGTCTATGACTGATACTTATGATTTGAAATTGTTTTTGAAACATATAAACACTAGCAATAATATCAAATGCTTTTGTTTTATTCGTGTCAAGCATATTTTGGCCATTATAAGGTAAAAACTCTATCCTTCGGTTTGTGTTGCATTGTGTGATTGGAACTGAGTCTTATAATGGCTTCATTTTTATAAAAAGCATTGCGATGTTTAAAAGATTTACTTGTTGTAAAGCACTGGCAATCCAATGGAGTAAATCCGTTCCGCGAAAGTGGCGTGGTCCTGTGATTAGCCAAATTATAAAATATGTTAAGTAGATTTCTCATACTAGTCCCATGACTGACTTGTAACACCCCGGATTTTTGAATAATCGAATTAACTAAAATAAAGAATAATTAATCTCAGACGTAAGAATTAAGGGAATGGGGTTGTGCCATTGTAACAACCCTGATTTTTGGGGCCAATTTAAAATTTTATTTTAAGTGATTTTAATGAGTTTTGGTTGTTTAAAATAATTTATTTTGAAAATTAAATATATTCTTTTTAATGTAAATACAGTGCGTATACAATTTGTTCTGTAATGTAATGTAATGTGGGAAACATTAAAACAAAAGGTTCAATAAATATTCTAACAAGTTGACAAAAAGGGGAGGTAGGAATTTATAAATGCAATTTATGACAATTTTTAATTTTATTTAAATCAATGAATGCAGTATTAATGAAACAACGAAGAGAGGAAGACACTAAAAACAAATGCAAGAAAAGAAATTAATAGGATTAAGGTAATCAAATCAATGGATTAAAGGAAAGAATAAAAGCGCACTTAATGGGAAAAAATGTGTATTTAAACATATATGTTCTAGATAGAAAGAACAAAAATTCTTAAGACAATGTATGGTTTGAAGCATTGTTTTTGGATCTTTAGGTATCATAATCATGAAACAAAATTCAAATAGTTATGTTATATGTTTAATAGAGTGATAATAATGGAATAAATATTCTTATATGTAAGTATTTCAGGTGCCATGATGCAAGAAACACATTTTCATATTTTTATACATATTTTACGAAGTAAGTAATCAATGACTCCTGAAGTGTTAATACACGTTAAGGAATTAATGACTCATGGCATGTTTATATAAAAAGGGTAATATTCCTTTTCATTGAATGCATGTGTAATTTTATAAAAACAAAAAGATTAAAGGAAAAAGTATTCATATGTATTAAAGGAGTAAATAAAGCAGGAAATGAATTCTTCATGCATGGAAATAAAGCGAATTAATTCTTCATGCTATTTTCGTATTTGTATTCATATGTATATGAAGTAAGGAATCAATGATTCCTAACATTTAACGCATGACCAGGATTTAAACTAAGCAATAAAATTCAAATTGGGTTAATTTGTTAATTAAACATATAAATATATTAGAAAATTCATTAATCCTTCTTCCCGAATCGTTCAGCCGCCACCATCCTATTTTAATGTCCTAAACCCTCGAATCTTCATGCCTAAATTACTCCTCCTCCATTGATTTTTAGACACAGCTCCAGTTGAACTTTTTTTTTTAAAGAGTTTTCCCTCCTCTATCCATTGATACCCGCTGCAGCCCCTACCGAGCACCCTACCTCGAGAACCGCGCTCCCCAAGGCCTTCCACCTCCAACTTCCCGTTCGTGAAACCGTGCACCAATGCTCAAGTTATCTCGATCTGAATTTTGGAACCAAATCTGAGGTTTACTGTAAATTCTGTTTTATTGATTGCGATACTTTAAATACGTCGCTAACTGTAATTTAAATAATTAAAATACATATGTGATTCAAACCAATTCAGAACTCGACGATTTTGGTGATATGGGGACGGCAACACCCAACACAACCTTCTAGATCTGTGTTGAACGAATTCTGACTCTATTTGTTTTTAGATCCGACCAAAAAGCAAGGTGAGATTTCTATATTTAAATTATTGAAATTAAATTGTTCGTTGCCATGATATATATATATATATATATATATATATATATATATATATATATATATGCTGTGAAATTTATTTTGTCGATTGTATGAAATCTGTATTGTTTGGATGAGATGTGATGATTTACTTTCTTTTATGAATGTCTATAATTCGAAATGATTGAATCACACGGTTATTGTCATATGAGAACCAATTGAAAATCTTCATGTTTATTGAGCGATGAAAATTACACATATTTTTTTTTTGTCAATTAGAAAAAGGAAAATAATAAAAAGACTTATTCTTCTTATTTTCATTTGTGTGTGCCATAAATGAAAAGAATCATTTTTGTGTGTAATGGAGAAAGCATTACCTTTTGTTTGTAAGTAAAAGAGTTCACCTTTTGATGTAAATAAGAGAGCTCATCTTTTGTTGTAAATAAAAGAATTCACCTTTTTGTTTGTAAATAAAAGATTTCACCTTTTTTATTGTAAATAAGAAAGTTGTAAAAATTATATTTTATCTGTCATCTTTGTTAAAAATAAAAAGTTGCAATCTTTTTATTTAAAAAGATTTTTCCTTTTTGTTAGATTAAAAAGATTTTTCCTTTTTGTTAGATTTAAAAAGATATCATATTTATTGTTATTATAAAAAGAAAAAAAATTCACCGTCATGTTTGTAATAAAAGAAAGGAAAAAGTTTCATTTTTGTTGAAAGGAAAAAGTTGCATTTTGGCGGTCATTTGTGTTAAAAATAAGAGTTATATTTTTCACCGTCATTTGTCAAATTAGAAAAGAACATTAGTTTGTTACTTTTGTTAAAATTAGAAAATAACATTAGTTTGTTACTTTTGATAAAATTAGAAAAGAACATTCGTTTGCTACTTTTGTTAAAATAAGAAAAAGGACATTTTGTTGGTCATTTGTGTTGAATTGAAAAAGAATGAATTTTACCATTATTTAGATGTGTTACATAGTGTTGTATGAAAGCAGATATGCCATTTGTTATTATAGAATTTATGAAAACGTCATTTATGCTAAAGGGAAATTTGTCATTTATGTTGAGACGAATTTGTCATTCATGGTAGAATGTTTTAATGTCATTTATTTTAAATGCCATTAGATCGGAATGTCAACAGATTTATATGTCATTAACTTAGAATATAAATATTGTTTATGTTAGAATTGATAAATTAAAATATATAGTAGTAGTGACAAAAATCATATTTTTGATCAACATAAAGAAGTTGCGACAAAAATCATATTTTTGTCAATATATTGTAGTAGCGACAAAATTCACATCTTTGTCAAGATAAAAGAGTTAAAACAAAGACTGCAATTTGGTTACAAAAAGAATGATAAAAATGTAAGAGAAAGGAAATGTAATAACGTATATTTTTCAATGTAAAAGAAAGGAAACGAAATAACTTACATTTTTATTAATGTAATTTAAGGTAAATAAAAAAAATTACATTTTTTTATTTAATGTAATTTAAAATGAATAAATAATTACTTTTTCAATGTCATAAAAAGAATGAATTCAACCTTGAAATAGAATTTACAATTTTTATGTAAATTTAATAAGAAAAAGGAATTGTGACATTGAATTGAAATTTACATTTTTATGTAATCAGTTAAGATATGATTTTGCCATGTAACGAAATTTACATTTTTATGTAATCAATTAAGATATGATTTTGCCATGTAACGAAATTTACGTTTTTATGTAATCAAGATTTAAAGAAAGAGGATTGCATTTTTATGTAATCAAGATTACAAAGAAAGAGAATCACATTATATGTAATTAAAGAATTCACATTAAATAAAATTGCATTTTATATGTGATTAAAGCATAAGTAAAAAGTGCAATTTGACAGTGGAATCAAAATCACATTTTTATGTAATTTAAAAAGATGGAAATTTTCTCTGTAATGATTAATCACATTATTGTGTTAGAAATGTAAATATTAGAAAATCACATATTTATGTTAAAAAGGAATTCATTAAAGCATATAGGGAAGAATGGAATTTTGTTAACATGAGAATTTGCATTTTTAATGTAAGTGAAATTTGAGTCATAAATAAAAAGGGATTCAATTAAAAAGATTTCATCATTACTGTCAATATGATAAGATAAGAAGATTAGATTTAGAATTAGACATTTTGAAAGGTTTATTGTAATTAATATAATAATCGAGAAAGACCCAAGTTTTATTAAGATTTGAAAGGGGTAAGTTATAGTATATGAAATCAAGTTATTTTGGAAATATAGAATATTCCAAAATCAAGATATTTTGAAATGTGAAACATTTTAAAATAATATTTTAGTAGAACAATTATAATGTTTAATTAAAATTGTACTTGGACACGAGGTTAGATCACATTTATGGTGGAAGTCTGCCTGGACCCGACCGGCATATCCAGCAGCCACAAATGTTGGGCCTAATGTGAGAGGTCCAAGTGCGCAAATAAAAATTGGGCCAAGACACGAGGTTAAGCCCAACTTGTGGGAGAAGTCTGCCCGGAACCGACCGGCCTTTCCAGCATCCACAAGTTGTAGGCCTAATGTGAGAGGTCTGGCCCATATTAAAATATAAATGGATAACTTAGAAATTGGCGTTATTTTCACACTGTTATGTGTTAAATATGAAATAAATATTTTTACCTCCAAGTTTGTTATAAAAGAAAGTTACATTTTTAATAAAATAAGATAATGATTATAAAAGTTTTACATTTTTCTTAATGTAAATATTAGAAAAGTTACATTTTTTCTTATTGTAAATAAAAGGAAAATAGGAAGTTACATTTTTATATGTAATTGGTGTACTATAGAAACCGACATTTTTCAATGTAAATAAGGATGAAATAGAAATTATATTTTATATGCAAATAAAAGAGTTTACATTTTTCAATTAAACAAAAGAATGATTAGGAATTTATATTTTCTAATGTAAATAGAATATGAAATAAAAGTTACATGTTCAATATAATAATATATTGAAGTATAAGTTTACATTTCTCAATGTAAATAAAATAGGAATAGGAATTTACATTTTTCAATGTAAATAATAAGATTAGAAATTTATATTTCTAAGGAGTGGATTTTCATTAGAAAAATAATGAAACCAAATACACATTTTGTGTAAATTGAAGAATGGAGGAGTAAAATATACATTGTTATGTTTAGGATGTGTATGTAAAGTAAAAATAGCGATAGATTGTTATAAATTATTAACAATGATATGAAATTGTTTTCAAATTTATATATGCGAGAATTATTTGGAAAGTCCGACTTTACTCTCATTCCAAATAATGATACAACGTTCGAAGAATTGAAGACGGCGATTGAAGACCGATGATCTTCACATCGAATGGGTAACTAGTGTTGAGGCCCTTGATTGATTTGCTCCCAAGACGGGGCTAAAATGGTAGTTATCCGGACGTAGTGCTGATTTGTACGGATTTGGCTTTCGCTCAGACCCAGAGCATAAGCTTATAAATGGAATGTGTGTCTGACATTGTACTCCTTTATATTGTATTTATTGATTTTCTGTCGAATGTATGAATGTTTGGTGGCGGAGAATTTATTCTCTTGCTTAACACCCTTTCATATATTTCGACAAAGGATTGGTAGTGTGATATGGAGTGACGATGTGGCATGCTAAGATGCATATGATCAAGGCTTTGTTGAAAAGCAGGCCTTGTGGGATTATCAAAGCATAGCCTGTTTAGGCATAGCTTTGTGTATAGCGTGACTTCGCGAGCCTCACACACCGGCAGAGTCTAAAACGGGAGAAGGGAACGCAGGGAGAGTAGTACGTTTCTTTCTTGCTAGAAGTGGTGAATGGGCTTTAACACGGCCCGACATTTTACTCATGTGGATGATGGAATGAGGCGCCTCGGATGATAGGTCCTATAGGACCGGGAAACGTGTGTTCAGGAATAACTAATCCGCAACTCGTATGGTGGACCAGCCCTGTAGCTTTCCAAGGGTTCACTGCGGGGGATCCTGAGACTTTTGCTAGAGTGTCTCGAATCGGTAAGGAGCTCCTCCCTAGCCTTGACTCATGATCGAAACCAATTTCCAATACGACCCCATTCAGATTTGATTGTATTACTAGTATGGAGGCATAGTAGTATGGGATACTATTCTTCCTAGGATTTATACATTTACTTTGAAATGTTTTGATATATACTAATAATAATATTAAACTCGTATTTGCCGTATTTAGCATGTTTAATCACTATAAGTTAAAACCCTATCCTCTGGTTTGTGTTGCATTGTGTGATGGGACCTGGGTCTTATGGTGATTCCATTTTTCTCAAAAGCATGACGTTGTTGTACGATTTACTTATTATTTGTTTAGACACATTTATGCACGGCAGCCCATTGGAGTAAACCCGTTCCGCGTTAGCGGCGTGGTCCTTGGATTTGCCTTATTACTATTAGTTAAATTAGTTAAGAATTCTCACACCAGTCCCATGATTGACCCGTTGTTTGTTTCCACCTTTGCAAACTCGGGTGCCCTCTTTCCACACGGGCAGTCGAGCAGTTTGTCTACAGGTTTATCTCTTTAGCAGGATCCTGGATTGAAGCTTAAAGTTGTGTCCAGAACATTGGAAGTCTTCCGCTGCATTAGTTATTTTGTTTCTGCTACAATGTATTAAAATCATGTAAAATTATCTTCTGCTGTAATTATTAGTCAATATACTCTGATATTCTGTACTTTGATGTAACATTTATTATTGATGTTATAAAAGTCTGCTGTTATTCTTCTGATGTGTTGTATTCCCAAAGTTAACGTAGGCGGGATTTGAACGGTCTTGGTCGATTTTGCGATCGATTAAGGCCGGGCAAAATCCGATTCGTTACAGTTGGTATCAGAGCTTTGGTTAGCTCAAATATTTGGGGTACAACTCATTAGAACTAAATAAAAGGCTCATCAGTGATTGGATTAGTAATATCCAATAAGAATACTCATTAGAGATAGGATTAGCAGTATCCTAGAGTGAGAAAACTCATTAGAGATGAGGTTAGTAATGCCCTAGAATGAGTTGAGAGTGACAAGCTTATAATATACGTATTTGTAATTATAATCTATTTTAGAAAATATGATTTTTGAATATACAAAAGATATACATTTTAAAAGTTAATCAACTAATTGATCGATGGTTGTGTAGTGTAATTATTAGTTAAACCAATAAAATTATAGAAACGAATTAAAGAATGAAAGATGAGATTGGATACTTAAACAACTTTAGCTTCGTTCCTTTTCGCGGACGAAAAGTTTTTAAGTGGGGGAGACTGTAACAACCCTAATTTTTGGGGCTAATTTAAAAATTTATTTTAAGTGATTTAATGAGTTTTGGTTGTTTAAAATAATTTATTTTGAAAATTAAATATATTCTTTTTAATGTAATTACAGAGCGTATACAATTTGTTCTGTAATGTAATGTAATGTGGGAAACATTAAAACAAAAGGTTCAATAAATATTCTAACAAGTTGACAAAAAGGGGAGGTAGGTATTTATAAATGCAATTTATGACAATTTTTAATTTTATTTAAATCAATGAATGCCGTATTAATGAAACAACGAAGAGAGGAGGACACTAAAAACAAATGCGAGAAAAGAAATTAATAGGATTAAGGTAATCAAATCAATGGATTAAAGGAAAGAATAAAAGCGCACTTAATGAGAAAAAAATGTGTATTTAAACATATAAGTTCTAGATAGAAAGAAAAAAAATTCTTAAGACAATGTATGGTTTGAAGCATTATTTTTGGATCTTTAGGTATCATAATCATGAAAAAAAATTCAAATAGTTATGTTATATGTTTAATAGAGTGATAATAATGGAATAAATATTCTTATATGTAAGTATTTCAGGTGCCATGATGCAAGAAACACATTTTCATATTTTTATACATATTTTACGAAGTAAGTAATCAATGACTCCTGAAGTGTTAATACACGTTAAGGAATTAATGACTCATGGCATGTTTATATAAAAAGGGTAATATTCCTTTTCATTGAATGCATGTGTAATTTTATAAAAACAAAAAGATTAAAGGAAAAAGTATTCATATGTATTAAAGGAGTAAATAAAGCAGGAAATGAATTCTTCATGCATGGAAATAAAGCGAATTAATTCTTCATGCTATTTTCGTATTTGTATTCATATGTATATGAAGTAAGGAATCAATGATTCCTAACATTTAACGCATGACCAGGATTTAAACTAAGCAATAAAATTCAAATTGGGTTAATTTGTTAATTAAACATATAAATATATTAGAAAATTCATTAATCCTTCTTCCCGAATCGTTCAGCCGCCACCATCCTATTTTAATGTCCTAAACCCTCGAATCTTCATGCCTAAATTACTCCTCCTCCATTGATTTTTAGACACAGCTCCAGTTGAACTTTTTTTTTTAAAGAGTTTTCCCTCCTCTATCCATTGATACCCGCTGCAGCCCCTACCGAGCACCCTACCTCGAGAACCGCGCTCCCCAAGGCCTTCCACCTCCAACTTCCCGTTCGTGAAACCGTGCACCAATGCTCAAGTTATCTCGATCTGAATTTTGGAACCAAATCTGAGGTTTACTGTAAATTCTATTTTATTGATTGCGATACTTTAAATACGTCGCTAACTGTAATTTAAATAATTAAAATACATATGTGATTCAAACCAATTCAGAACTCGACGATTTTGGTGATATGGGGACGGCAACACCCAACACAACCTTCTAGATCTGTGTTGAACGAATTCTGACACTATTTGTTTTTAGATCCGACCAAAAAGCAAGGTGAGATTTCTATATTTAAATTATTGAAATTAAATTGTTCGTTGCCATGATATATATATATATATATGTGCTGTGAAATTTATTTTGTCGATTGTATGAAATCTGTATTGTTTGGATGAGATGTGATGATTTACTTTCTTTTATGAATATCTGTAATTCGAAATGATTGAATCACATGGTTATTGTCATATGAGAACCAATTGAAAATCTTCATGTTTATTGAGCGATGAAAATTACACATATTTTTTTTTTGTCAATTGGAAAAAGGAAAATAATAAAAGACTTATTCTTCTTATTTTCATTTGTGTGTGCCATAAATGAAAAGAATCATTTTTGTGTGTAATGGAGAAAGCATTACTTTTTGTTTGTAAGTAAAAGAGTTCACCTTTTGATGTAAATAAGAGAGCTCATCTTTTGTTGTAAATAAAAGAATTCACCTTTTTGTTTGTAAAGAAAAGATTTGACCTTTTTTATTGTAAATAAGAAAGTTGTAAAAATTATTATTTCACTCTTATCTTTGTTAAAAATAAAAAGTTGCAATCTTTTTATCTAAAAAGATTTTTCCTTTTTGTTAGATTAAAAAGATTTTTCCTTTTTGTTAGATTTAAAAAGATATCATATTTATTGTTATTATAAAAAGAAAAAAATTTCACCGTCATGTTTGTAATAAAAGAAAGGAAAAAGTTTCATTTTTGTTGAAAGGAAAAAGTTGCATTTTGGCGGTCATTTGTGTTAAAAATAAAAGTTATATTTTTCACCGTCATTTGTCAAATTAGAAAAGAACATTAGTTTGTCATTTTTGTTAAAATTAGAAAAGAACATTAGTTTGTTACTTTTGGTAAAATTAGAAAAGAACATTCGTTTGCTAGTTTTGTTAAAATAAGAAAAAGGACATTTTGTTGATCATTTGTGTTGAATTGAAAAAGAATGAATTTTACCATTATTTAGATGTGTTAAATAGAATTGTATGAAAGCAGATATGCCATTTGTTTTTATAGAATTTATGAAAATGTCATTTATGCTAGAGGGAAATTTGTCACTTATGTTGAGACGAATTTGTCATTCATGGTAGAATATTTTAATGTCATTTATTTTAAATGCCATTAGATCGGAATGTCAATAGATTTATATGTCATTAACTTAGAATATAAATATTGTTTATGTTAGAATTGATAAATTAAAATTTATAGTAGTAGTGACAAAAATCATATTTTTGGTCAATATAAAGAAGTTGCGACAAAAATCATATTATTGCCAATATAATGTAGTAGCGACAAAATTCACATCTTTGTCAAGATAAAAGAGTTAAAACAAAGACTGCAATTTGGTTACAAAAAGAATGAAAAAAATGTAAGAGAAAGGAAATGTAATAACATATATTTTTCAATGTAAAAGAAAGGAAACGAAATAACTTACATTTTTATTAATGTAATTTAAGGTGAATAAAAAAATTACATTTTTTTTATTTAATGTAATTTAAAATGAATAAATAATTACGTTTTCAATGTCATAAAAAAAATGAATTCAACCTTGAAATAGAATTTACAATTTTTATGTAAATATAATAAGAAAAAGGAATTGTGATATTGAATTGAAATTTACTTTTTTATGTAATCAATTAAGATATGATTTTGCCATGTAACGAAATTTACATTTTTATGTAATCAATTAAGATATGATTTTGCCATGTAACGAAATTTACGTTTTTATGTAATCAAGATTTAAATAAAGAGGATTGCATTTTTATGTAATCAAGATTACAAAGAAAGAGAATCACATTATATGTAATTAAAGAATTTACATTAAATAAAATTGCATTTTATATTTGATTAAAGCATAATTAAAAAGAGCAATTTGACAATGGAATCAAAATCACTTTTTTATGTAATTTAAAAAGATGGAAATTTTCTCTGTAATGATTAATCACATTTTTGTGTTAGAAATGTAAATATTAGAAAATCACATATTTATGTTAAAAAGGGAATTCATTAAAGCATATAGGGAAGAATGGAATTTTGTTAACATAAGAATTTGCATTTTTAATGTAAGTGAAATATGAGTCATAAATAAAAAGGGATTCAATTAAAAAGATTCCATCTTTACTGTCAATATGCTAAGATAAGAAGATTAGATTTACAATTAGACATTTTGAAAGGTTTATTGTAATTAATATAATAATCGAGAAAGTCCCAAGTTTTATTAAGATTTGAAAGGGGTAAGTTATAGTATCTGAAATCAAGTTATTTTGGAAATATAAAATATTCCAAAATAAAGATATTTTGAAATGTGAAACATTTTAAAATAATATTTTAGTAGAACAATTATAATGTTTAATTAAAATTGTAGTTGGACACGAGGTTAGATCACATTTGTGGTGGATGTCTGCCCGGACCCAACCGACATTTCCAGCAGCCACAAATGTTGGGCCTAATGTGAGAGGTCCAAGTGCGCAAATAAAAATTGGGCCAAGACACGAGGTTAAGCCCAACTTGTGGGAGAAGTCTGCCCGGAACCGACCGGCATTTCCACCATCCACAAGTTGTAGGCCTAATGTGAGAGGTCTGGCCCATATTAAAATATAAATGGATAACTTAGAAATTGGCGTTATTTTCACACCGTTATGTGTTAAATATGAAATAAATATTTTTACCTCCAAGTTTGTTATAAAAGAAAGTTACATTTTTAATAAAATAAGATAATGATTATAAAAGTTTTACATTTTTCTTAATGTAAATTTTAGAAAAGTTACATTTTTTCTTAATGTAAATAAAAGGAAAATAGGAAGTTACATTTTTATATGTAATTGGTGTACTATAGAAACCGACATTTTTCAATGTAAATAAGGATGAAATAGAAATTATATTTTATATGAAAATAAAAGTGTTTACATTTTTCAATGTAAACAGAAGAATGATTAGGAATTTATATTTTCCAATGTAAATAGAATATGAAATAAAAGTTACATTTTCAATATAATAATATATTGAAGTATAAGTTTACATTTCTCAATGTAAATAAAATAGGAATAGGAATTTACATTTTTTAATGTAAATAATAAGATTAGAAATTTACATTTCTAAGGAGTGGATTTTCATTAGAAAAATAATGAAACCAAATACACATTTTGTGTAAATTGAAGAATGGAGGAGTAAAATATACATTGTTATGTTTAGGATGTGTATGTAAAGTAAAAATAGCGATAGATTGTTATAAATTATTAACAACGATATGAAATTGTTTTCAAATTTATATATGCGAGAATTATTTAGAAAGTCCGACTTTACTCTCATTCCAAATAATGATACAACGTTCGAAGAATTGAAGACGGCGATTGAAGACCGACGATCTTCACATCGAATGGGTAACTAGTGTTGAGGCCCTTGATTGATTTGCTCCCAAGACGGGGCTAAAATGGTAGTTATCCGGACGTAGTGCTGATTTGTACGGATTTGGCTTTCGCTCAGACCCAGAGCCTAAGCTTATAAATGGAATGTGTGTCTAACATTGTACTCCTTTATATTGTATTTATTGATTTTCTGTCGAATGTATGAATGTTTGGTGATGGAGAATTTATTCTCTTGCTTAACACCCTTTCATATATTTCGAGAAAGGATTGGTAGTGTGATATGGAGTGACGATGTGACATGCTAAGATGCATATGATCAAGGCTTTGTTGAAAAGCAGGCCTTGTGGGATGATCAAAGCATAGCCTGTTTAGGCATAGCTTTGTGTATAGCGTGACTTCGCGAGCCTCACACACCGGCGGAGTCTAAAACGGGAGAAGGGAACGTAGGGAGAGCAGCACGTTTCTTCCTAGCTAGAAGTGGTGATTGGGCTTTAACACGGCCCGACATTTTACTTATGTGGATGATGGAATGAGGCGCCTCGGATGATAGGTCCTATAGGACCGGGAAACGTGTGTTCAGGAATAACTAATCTGCAACTCGTATGGTGGACTGGCCCTGCAGCTTTCCAAGGGTTCACTGCGGGGGATCCTGAGACATTAGCTAGAGTGTCTCGAATCGGTAAGGAGCTCCTCCCTAGCCTTGACTCGTGATGGAAACCAATTTCCAATACGACCCCATTCAGATTTGATTGTATTACTAGTATAAAGGCATAGTAGTATGAGATACTATTCTTCCTAGGATTTATACATTTACTTTGAAATGTTTTGATATATACTAATAATAATATTAAACTCGTATTTTCCGTATTTAGCATGTTTAATCACTATATGGTAAAACCCTATCCTCTGGTTTGTGTTGCATTGTGTGATGGGACCTTGGTCTTATGGTGATTCCATTTTTCTCAAAAGCATGACGTTGTTGTACGATTTACTTATTATTTGTTCTGACACATTTATGCACGGCAGCCCATTGGAGTAAACCCGTTCCGCATTAGCAGCATGGTCCTTGGATTTGCCTTATTACTATTAGTTAAATTAGTTAAGAATTCTCACACCAGTCCCATGACTGACCCGTTGTTTGTTTCCACCTTTGCAAACTCGGGTGCCCTCTTTCCACACGGGCAGTCGAGCAGTTTGTCTACAGGTTTATCTCTTTAGCAGGATCCTGGATTGAATCTTAAAGCTGTGTCCAGAACATTGGAAGTCTTCCGCTGCCTTAGTTATTTTGTTTCCGCTGCAATGTATGAAAATCATGTAAAATTATCTTCCGCTGTAATTATTAGTCAATATACTATGATATTCTGTACTCTGATGTAACATTTATTATTGATGTTATAAAAGTCTGCTTTTATTCTTCTGATGTGTTGTATTCCCAAAGTTAACGTAGGCGGGATTTGAACGATCTTGGTCGATTTTGCGATCGATTAAGGCCGGGCAAAATCCAACTCGTTATAGCCATTGTGTTCGTCTCGGAATTCTGGTTGAAATAGAGTCCGAGTTTGCCGGAAACGGGTACCGGATGAAGGAGTTATGGACGAACGAAGTGTGGTGGCCAAAGAAAGCATAAAAATAAAATTGCACTGGCTCACATGGGAAGTGCGCCAGTACAAATTTACACTGGTGCACTTCCCAAGTGCGCCCAGGCCGAGAGAAAACCTGCACAGCTTTTCTGGTTCAGTCCGATCTGTGTTGTGACTCATTGCTGAGTCCTTTTTGACTCATTGCTGAGTCATTAGGGCTGACTCATCACCCTATCTTGACTGAATGGCTATGAATAACCCTAAGATCATCCGACGGCTTAAATTAATTCAAAACTCTATAAAAAGACCAATAGACTCAAACCCTAAATCAGAATTAAAATTGAAACTATGGCCGTCATGCTGTCGTCTTGAACCCTAGTGTAGCTGCCACAAATTTAACAGGAAGAACAGCAAATCAAATCAGTCCTACTCAACCCTAACAGTGAATCTTCTTCAAAGGAGAGCTAATACAACTCCAGAAATCAGAATTCAGAACTCAAGACCGCTTTTGAGTTGTGAGTTCGATCACTTTAACAAAATAACTGCTAAATCAATTATGATGTGATATACGTTGGATTATAAGTTGTGGTTGTGAATCTAATTCATATGTTTAATCACGTATGTTAACTTGATTCATATTATATGATGTTATGCAAGTTTTATATATGATGTTATGCAAGTTTTATATACGATATTATGCAAGTTTCATGTATGTTGTTATGCAAGTTTCATGTATGATGTTATTCAAGTTTCATGTATGTTGCTATGCAAGTTTCATGTATGATTATGCAAGTTTCACATATGATGTTATGCAAGTTAATATGATTATGAAAGTTTCATATATGATGTTATGCAAGTTAATATGATTATGCAAGTTGTACATAGGATGTTGTATGCGAGTTATATGATGTTATGTAAATTTGGATCCAAAGTATATGCTAGTAATTCATGATGTTAACTTGTGCCAATGAATTCCTTTTTATAATCCAATCACCTAGGTTTATAACATCAGTTTTTATGCGAATATGGATGTGGAAAATATGCTAGTTCATATAAGTATTATGTTCATATGCAAGTTTAAGTGATAATTGGATTCACATATATACAAGTTCACACCTTTAAAATTTAGATCCATATTCAAGTTGACATTTTTATGTTGAAACAATGACATGCATAGTTATGCAAGTTAACACCTTTTGTAACACCCCGTATATTCTATAATAGTGAAATTCATAAATTAAAGTATAATTAATTCTAATGAAAGAATTAAGGGAAATGGCTTATGCCATTTCGTTCGTCTCGTAATTCTAGTTGAGATAGAGTCCGAGTTTGCATGAAACGGACTCCGTATGAAGGAGTTATGATCTCCGGAAGTTTCAGAATAAATTTGAAATTCAAAAACAGCTCAGAACAGGTTTAAAATTCGAATTTGAGTTCAAACTGGGCTGGGCGGGAAAATTCCCGCCCAGTGACCAGGTCGACACTAGTGTCGACTGGGCAGTCGACCTGGCCCCCCCATAAGTCGACTGCGCAGTCGACTTGGGTGTCGACCTGCAGGTCGACTTGCCTGGTCGGCCTGACCAGGTGGGTCTGACCCTGGTTCGACTCTGGTGTGCTGTACGGTCTGATTTCCCTCCCTGTTTGCATCTGACAGCTCAAATAAACTTGAAAACTCTATAAATACACACTAAGACTCAACTAATTCACATAAGAAAATAAGAGAGGAGTCGTCATGCTATCAGGAAGGAGTTGATCGTAGCCGCCAAGAATCAAACTAACAAGCAAATTAAAGTCTAATCAAATCAATCAACAAATTGCTACCCAAAGGAGAGCAGAAACAGAAATCAGGAAACAAGATTTCGTCACACGTTGTAAGTACAGTGGTCTTTCAGAATTTGAATAAAATTATGATGTGATACGATGTAATTGGGAATAGAATTGTATCATTATAATGATGTAGATCTTGTGTATTGTAATGTTTCTATCGTGATTGTTTTTGGTGAATTGATTTGTGGCATAAATGGATCGATGAAAGTTTATTGTATGTTTGTATATGAAAGTGATGGTAATTGCAAGTTTTGTGGCAAAGTCTATGATTAGATCCCTCTCATGTTTATGTTAATATCCACTTTATGTTTATGTTGATATCATGGGCCGTATACTTATGTAAACACATCCTAGATCTGAGATCCTTTATGCTACATGACTCAAAACTTATGTATACATCTTAGATCCATTACAAGTATGATTAGAACTGTGTTAAATGTAGTTTGGGCTACATAAACTATGCAAATTCATGTGGAAATAGACTATATATTAGATTTGGACATTTTGGGTTAATTTAAAACATGCTAGTTTTGTGTTCGACGTTATGCCAAGTTAATATGTTAAAACCCAAGTTTGTATAAGTCTACATATGCCATCCTATGTGACACCCATTTAGTTGTATGCCAATTTTGAATGCAAGTTCACATGCTCCAATGTTTATGTTAACGCCAATTTGCAAGTTCATGCGCTACACCTTCTATGTATCATAGAAATATTATATGTTCTGAATTTCCCCTTTTCTCACGTTTATTAAGTTGGGCTGAATTGCGTCGAGCCCAACATTAGTACGTACAAACGGGGGTAATAGCGTTGGGTGTAAAACATGATATAAATAAATATGTTGGCATGTTTGGCGCGTGCCAACGAATGTGACATTTTTGCGGTATAAATTGTTATACCCAAATTAAAAGACGACATGACATTTACATAAATAATGAAATATGTAAATCTAGAAAAGACGACATGTTTGACCCGAGGTTGGATTGAGTTGTGACATAAACCTGCCCGGACCCGCCCGGCTGTCCAGTAGTCACAACAATACCTATCCAATGTGGGTGGTTAAACATTGAGCCCAATAAAGACCCGAGGTTAGACTGAACTACGGTGTAAACCTGCCCGGAACCAACCGGCACATCCACTAACCGTAGTGATATCTGTCAAATGTGAGTGGTCGGTGCTCTAAAAGGCTAAGGACAGGTGGTAGGGTTAAGTCAACTGAAAACACTTAACCAAAGATTCAACATGTTAACAAATACTGATGGGTGGGGGGTTAGGTATATACATACACTTAACCACTTAACATGTTTGACTAGAAAACCCTAGTAACGTAGGGACCCGTTTCAGTAGTAACCCAATTTAGGTATCAACGGTACCCTGAAACTAGGCAGGGTGGGGCACGATTACTGGGCTGATTGTAAGCGGTCAAATAACGGCAATGTTAGGTGCACAGTGTAGGTCTAACGGTGTGCGGTCGTGCACGCACTCCGGAGCAGACAAGCAGGCACTGGGGGCACCAGTAGTATATCCTATGCCTTCTAGTAATTGTGTCGGGGCCGCCACCATGGGTCTTGATACACCCCATGGTGGGACCAGCATAGGTATCTACACTTCTTGGGGTAGCCGTAAGACACACGTACGAGTAGGAGCCGATCTTTAGAAAACAAAAAGGATCACTTAACCCTCAGCATGGGGTTCCGGTTAGAGTTATACTAGTAAATGCAGAGATATAGTGTGGGTCCGATAGTATATTCGATTCTAGACTACACTCCCTTAGTTATGATACTATCCTGTTTTCAGTTTATGTCTATCATATACTTTTCTTATTCACATACTGAAAAGTCACTAGATTTACTCAGGCTTTATGTCTGACTCCGTTTTTTTCTTTTCGTCTTCTTTTCTTTCGTTTCCCCCCCAGGTCCACAGGGAGGAAACAACTCAGCCTAGTCAGACTCTTTTGCAAGCTTGAAGACAGTAGATGTACGGTTTGGATCTCTTTGGCTTGGATCATGGCTTTGGATATCATTATGGGGATTTTGTTGCTTTACTTTAGGTTTTATGCTTCTTTGATAATCAAGACAGTTATGGAAATGTAATGTTTTTTTTGAAGTATTGTAAGACAATTATGGTGTGGTTTGTGTAACACAAATTTTGATGAAATAAAAGTTGCTGTTGTTTCCGCTGTTTAAAAATATGTGTATTTATATCTGTCTTGTGTATCTGTGACTTATACTTATAAACCTCCACCAAAATTAGGGCATTCCCTTTGTGAGTGACCCTAACAGAGGTGGGGTGTTTCACTTGGTATCAGAGCATAGGTTTACCAGATAAGATAAAGTTTTTGATATTATTTTCAAAAGAAAGTTTAAAGAAGCATTTTTTTAAGAAAAAGTGTTATATTTTAAAAGGCATGATCCCCCAAAGCCATGTGTATTATCTCTCTCTATCCTTCGTTTTGAATCTTTCCTTTCTGTTTCAGCATGTCTGGAGACCTTAACATTCCTGAAGGAGTACCGATACCCGGTTGGTTTAGAAGGTTCTTAGAAACTAGGGCCGCAAATGGCGCGGGCCCGGCAGATATCCTTCCTCCTCTAGTAGCACCAGTTCCCCCTCCTGCTCCTCCCCTTGGAAATGCTTATGCCAAAACATGTAGAGACTTCAAGTCTATGGGTGGAAAAGACTTCCATGGAACTGAACCCTTTGTAGGAGCAAGAAATTGGCTAAAGGAGACCGAGGATCTGTTTGACATCTTCGGAGTTGATGATAGGCAAAATATACAACTAGTAGTGTGGTTGCTCAAAGATGAAGCTTCCTATTGGTGGGAGATCACTAATGCTCAGAGGGCAGTGGAAACTTGGGATGATTTTAGGACAAGGTTCGAACTGAAATTCCTCTCTCAATCTGAAAGGAGCCTGCAAATAGAGAAGTTCTTGAATCTTAAACAGGGAAGCATGACGGTCAGGGAGTACGTCAATCAGTTTAATCATCTGGCCAGATTTGGGCTGGACTTAATAAATACCCAACACAAGAAGGCGCTTCGCTTCGTCAAAGGGTTGAATGAGCCTATACACAGCCTTGCCATGACCCATGTGTCCACGGGAGCGACTTATGAAAGCTTGGTGGACATGGCGTTGCTACATGAGGAAGACCACGGCAAGAAGGAGACTAAGGCTGAGGAAAAGAAAGAAGGTTTACAGGCTAAGAAGACAGACTTTAAGAAAGGAGGAAAGAACAAGAAGTCCCGTGAGAAGAGAAAGTGCCATTTCTGTGGCATAGTTGGGCATATAGAGGAAGACTGCCGGAAGAAGAAGGCAAAGATGGGTGGTTGCTTCCATTGTGGGGAGACTGGGCACCAAGCTGAGGACTGTCCAAAGAAGAAAGGACAGGGACAGAAAGCTGGATCTACTTCAGGGGGTCAAGTTCATGCTCTGACAGCACCTGCACAGGAGCGAGGTATTAATATTTCTGTAGAAAGTGTAGTCTATCTTTATGATCATCCAGTTCGCACACTTTTTGACTCTGGTGCATCACACTCCTTTATTTCATCTGCTTTAGTAGAATCTCTGCATCTAGACACTAGTATGGTTGAGGATCCCTTAGTAGTTTCAAATCCAATTGGGGGCTCCACTTACTTGTCAATGGTTTGTTTGGGTTTGAAAATCTCTATTCTCAGTGTTGAGTTTAGTTGAAATGCCTTTGTTCTAGGCTTCTCGGGATATGGTTTGATCTTAGGCATGGACTGGTTATCCAATAACGGTGCCATTCTTGATTGTGAGAAAAGAGTAGTTAGACTCTTGACTCGGCTTGGTAACACTCTAGAAATTTCCTGTAATCCTTTGAATGCTGTTATGCTTAGTTATCTAGAGTCGCTTGATGCTTCTGACGAGAATTTGCAGTCGGTTAGAGTAGTCCGGGAATATCCGGATGTCTTCGAGGAGGTGAAAGGTTTACCTACGAAGCGGGAAATAGACTTTCGAATCTATCTTGTGGATAACGCAAAGCCCGTAGCTTTACCTGTCAGACATATGGCTCCAAAAGAGAGAAAGGAGCTCAGTAAGCAGGTTAAAGAACTTCTTGAGAAGGGGTTCATTCGAAGGAGCATTTCAGAATGGGGTGCTCCAGTGGTGTTCGCAACCAAAGCAGACGGTTCGCTTCGCCTCTGTGTTGACTATAGGGAGTTAAACAAGTTAACCAAGAAAAATAGGCACCCTCTTCCCCGAATAGACGATTTGTTTGATCAGCTTGTAGGCGCGTCGGTTTTCTCCCAACTTGATATAGCAACTGGGTTTCATCACCTAAGAGTAGCTGAAGATAGTATTGATAAAACAGCGTTCAGAACCCCAGACGGTTTCTTTGAGTGGCTTGTCATGCCTTTCGGCCTGACAAATGCACCCGCTTATTTCGTGGACCTAATGAGCAGAGTGTTCAGAGAATTCCTCAACAAGTTTGTGGTTGTCTTCGTAGACGATATCTTGATCTTTTCAAAAAGTGAGGAAGAGCATGCTCAACATCTGAAGGAAATCATGGATACTCTCCGAGCACATCAGCTAAAGGCAAAATTTCCAAAATGCCACTTTTGGAGAGAAGAAGTAAGGTTTCTTGGGCATGTAGTATCTAAAGAAGGGCTGGCCGTAGACCCCGCGAAGGTAGTTGTGGTGCAAGACTGGAAGGCACCAAAGAATGCAACTGAGGTCCGAAGTTTTCTAGGACTAGTAGGCTTCTACCGAAAATTCATAAGGGATTTTGCGAAAATCTCAGCTCCACTCACAAGGCTAACAAAGAAGAATCTAGTGTTCAATTGGGACTTGGATTGCGAGTTGGCTTTCCAACGCCTAAAAAGGGCTCTTACAACAGCCCCAGTCCTGACTCTGCCAGACGGAAGTAAGATGTTCACAGTTTATACAGATGCGTGTGGGACAGGGCTAGGCGCTGTCTTGATGCAAGAAGGGAGGGTAGTAGCTTATGGTGGAAGGCAATTGAAAGTTCATGAAAAGAACTACCCGACCCACGATCTTGAGTTAGCCGCCATCGTCTTTGCAATTAAGTCTTGGCGCCATTATCTCCTAGGTGAGAAGTTCGAACTTTACACTGACCATAAATCGTTGAAATATCTTTTCTCGCAGAAAGATCTTAACTTGAGGCAACAAAGATGGATGGAGTTTCTTGCCTCGTATGACTTCGAGATTTCCTATACTCCGTGCAAGGGCAATGTGGTGGCAGACGCCTTGAGTAGAAAGAAACTGATCCTAAGCCCACTCTTTGTAGAAAGGCAAAGCCTAGAGTATATAGCCAGTTTTAACTTTAGTCCCTCCTCTGATTTCGTACCGGGTTTGTTAGCATCTCTAGAGGTGCGCCCTACTCTTTTGGATACAATAGGGACTGCACAACGTGAGGACCCTCAGCTAGTCGAAGTGGTTGATAAACTAATTAGGGGTGAGACTTCTAGTCACCTCATTAGATACTCTATTGATGATAAAGGCTGGCTGAGACGCGACGGAAGACTATGCGTTCCACAAGCAAGGGGGTTGATAAAGAAGGTTCTCAAGGAAGCACATCGTTCCAAGATGACAATACATCCAGGCGGAGACAAAATGTATAAGGACATGAAAAGAGTTTTCTTTTGGAACGGCATGAAGAAGGACGTGGCAGATTTCGTTTCTAAGTGTATGGTATGCCAACAAGTTAAAGCGTAACAAAAAAGCCTGGAGGACTGCTTCATCCCCTAGAGGTCCCACAGTGGAAGTGGGATAGCATTTCAATGGACTTCGTTGATGGGCTGCCTAGGTCGAGAAGGGGCAATACTAGCATTTGGGTAATAGTGGATAGGCTTACAAAGAGCGCCCACTTTTTACCTATCAAGAATAGAAGGACTGCCTCATCCCTAGCGTCTCTTTACATCAAGGAGATAGTTCGACTCCATGGGATACCCTCCAGCATTGTTAGTGACCGAGACCCTATCTTCACAAGCGAGTTCTGGCGAAGTTTGCAAGAAGCTGTAGGCACTCAGTTATGTTTAAGCACGGCCTATCACCCTCAGACCGATGGCCAGACGGAAAGGGTGAATAGAGTTTTAGAGGATATTTTGAGACTTTGTGTTCTTGACTTTGGAGGGACATGGGAGGCCCACCTTCCCTTAGTGGAGTTTGCTTACAACAATAGCTTCCAAGCTACCATAGGCATGGCACCCTTCGAAGCATTGTATGGAAGACCGTGCAAGTCACCAACTTGTTGGTGGGAGTTTACAGATAAGGTTATTCTTGGTCCAGACATGATCAGAGAAACTTCAGAAAAAGTGGACTTGATTCGAAGAAGGATGAAGACGGCCCATGATAGACAGAAATCCTACGCCGACAAGAGAAGGACCGACCTTGAGTTTGAAGTTGGGGACAGAGTTTTTCTTAAGGTATCTCCTCTAAGGAACGTTGTTCGTTTTGGATCCACTAGACAGCTAGCACCGAGATTTGTAGGACCATTTCCTATCATCGAGAAGGTTGGGAAGATGGCCTATAGATTAGAGCTACCCGAAAAACTGGCCGGAGTTCATAACGTCTTTCATGTTTCTCACCTCCGGAAGTGTTTACACGAGTCTGCTGAAATAGTAGATCCTAGCATTCTAGAAGAAGCTGAAGTGGAACGTGAAGCAACTGTGAGAAGAGTTCCAACACGTATCTTGGGAACTAAAGTGAAAAAGCTACGCAACCGCGAACTCAAGCTCGTCAAAGTTCAGTGGAGCGATGCCGAGGAAGACGCAACTTGGGAAACTGAGGCTAGAATACGCGCAGCCTACCCTTTTCTTTTTGAGGGTACATCTTTTGATCTCTCTTTTTCCCTTAAGTTATGCTTATCTATCTTTTAGGCATATTTCCTCGGCCCTTTCTCCTTAACTCCTTAGGTAGAAAACAAATGGATGCAAACATGTATTTGAAAACATGTTATGGATTATGGCTGCAAGTGGTTGCAAGTGATTGCTAGTGGTTGCTCGGGGATGCATATACACACACACCCTAGGATTTAGATCAGCTCAGTCACTTCATACTGCATATGCATATATGTATTCTCGTCCACATATGGTTGAAATTTTATATGTTATCATATGGTTATCGCATTTGTATGAATTGTTGTGCACTCATGTAGAATTATGAGTAGAAAAAAAAAATTGCATACATAATGGATTCATGGCACTTACATGATTCGCATTTAGGAGCTCAACTGAATCAGTTGACCGCCAGATTTCTGCATTTGATAGGGACATTTACACACACAATACATATGATCATAAAGCATTAGAAGCCTTTAAGGACAATGGACACCTGTGTTTGTTGGTTGAGTAGATGGACGATTGGATGGTAGGATATACATTCTTCCTAAACTTGAAGATTTCGGGGACGAAATCCTTTTAAGTGGGGGAGAATGTAACACCCCGTATATTCTATAACAGTGAAATTCATAAATTAAAGTATAATGAATTCTAATGAAAGAATTAAGGGAAATGGCTTACGCCATTGCGTTCGTCTCGGAATTCTAGTTGAGATAGAGTCCGAGTTTGCGTGAAACGGACACCGTATGAAGGAGTTATGATCTCCGGAAGTTTCAGAATAAATTTGAAATTAAAAAACAGCTAAGAACAGGTTTAAAATTCGAATTCGAGTTCAAACTGGGCTGGGCGAGAAAATTCCCGCCCAGTGACCAGGTCGACACTAGTGTCGACTGGGCAGTCGACCTGGACCCCCCAAGTCGACTGCGCAGTCGACTTGGGTGTCGACCTGCAGGTCGACTTGCCTGGTCGGCCTGACCAGGTGGGTCTGACCCTGGTTCGACTCTGGTGTGCTGTACGGTCTGATTTCCCTCCCTGTTTGCATCTGACAGCTCAAATTAACTTGAAAACTCTATAAATACACACTAAGACTCAACTAATTCACATAAGAAAATAAGAGAGGAGTCGTCATGCTGTCAGGAAGGAGTTGATCGTAGCCGCCAAGAATCAAACTAAGAAGCAAATTAAAGTCTAATCAAATCAATCAACAAATTGCTACCCAAAGGAGAGCACCTCCAAATTCAGAAAACAGAAATCAGAAAACAAGATTTCGTCACATGTTGTAAGTATAGTGGTCTTTCATAATTTGAATAAAATTATGATGTGATACGATGTAATTGGGAATAGAATTTTATCATTATAATGATGTAGATCATGTGTATTGTAATGTTTCTATCGTGATTGTTTTTGGTGAATTGATTTGTGGCATAAATGGATCGATGCAAGTTTATTGTACGTTTGTATATGAAAGTGATGGTAATTGCAAGTTTTGTGGCAAAGTCTATGATTAGATCCCTCTCATGTTTATGTTAATATCCCCTTTATGTTTATGTTGATATCATGGGCCATATACTTATGTAAACACATCCTAGATCTGAGATCCTTTATGCTACATGACTCAGAACTTATGTATACATCTTAGATCCATTACAAGTATGATTAGAACTGTGTTAAATGCAGTTTGGGCTACATAAACTATGCAAGTTCATGTGGAAATAGACTATATATTAGATTTGGACATTTTGGGTTAATTTACAACATGCTAGTTTTGTATTCGACGTTATGCCAAGTTCATATGTTAAAACCCAAGTTTGTACAAGTCTACATATGCCATCCTATGTGACACCCATTTACTTGTATGCCAATTTTGAATGCAAGTTCACATGCTCCAATGTTTATGTTAACGCCAATTTGCAAGTTCATGCGCTACACCTTCTATGTATCATAGAAATATTATATATTCTGAATTTCCCCTTTTCTCACGTTTATTAAGTTGGGCTTAATTTTGTCGAGCCCAACATTAGCATGTACAAACGGGGGTAATAGCGTTGGGTGTAAAACATGATATAAATAAATATGTTGGCATGTTTGGCGCGTGCCAATGAATGTGACATTTTTGCGGTATAAATTGTTATACCCAAATTAAAAAACGACATGATATTTACATAAATAATGAAATATGTAAATCTAGAAAAGACGACATGTTTGACCCGAGGTTGGATTGAGTTGTGACATAAACCTGCCCGGACCCTCCCGGCTGTCCAGTAGTCACAACAATACCTAACCAATGTGGGTGGTTAAACATTGAGCCTAATAAAGACCCGAGGTTAGACTGAACTATGGTGTAAACCTGCCCGGAACCAACCGGCACATCCAGTAACCGTAGTAATATCTGTCTAATGTGAGTGGTCGGTGCTCTAAAAGGCTAAGGACAGGTGGTAGGGTTAAGTAAATTGAAAACACTTAACCAAAGATTCAACATGTTAACAAATACTGATGGGTGAGGGGTTAGGTATATACATACACTTAACCACTTAACATGTTTGACTAGAAAACCCTGGTAACGTAGGGACCCGTTTCAGCAGTAACCCAATTTAGGTATCAACGGTACCCTGAAACTAGGCAGGGTGGGGCACGATTACTGGGCTGATTGTAAGCAGTCGAATAACGGCAATGTTAGGTGCACAGTGTAGGTCTAACGGTGTGCGGTCGTGCATGCACTTCGGAGCAGACAAGCAGGGCACTGAGGGCACCATTAGTATATCCTATGCCTTCTAGTAATTGTGTCGGGGCCGCCACCATGGGTCTTGATACACCACATGGTGGGACCAACATAGGTATCTACACTTCTTGGGGTAGCCGTAAGACACACGTACGAGTAGGAGCCGATCTTTAGAAAACAAAAAGGATCACTTCACCCTCAGCATGGGGTGTCGGTTAGAGTAATACTAGTAAATGCAGAGATATAGTGTGGGTTCGATAGTATATTCGATTCTAGACTACACTCCCTTAGTTATGATACTATCCTGTTTTCATTTTATGTCTATCATATCCTTTTCTTATTCACATACTAAAAAGTCACTAGATTTACTCAGGCTTTATGTCTGACTCCGTTTTTTTCTTTTCGTCTTCTTTCGTTTCCCCCCCAGGTCCACAGGGAGGAAACAACTCAGCCTAGTCAGACTCTTTTGCAAGCTTGAAGACAGTAGATGTACGGTTTGGATCTCTTTGGCTTGGATCATGGCTCTAGATATCATTATGGGGATTTTGTTGCTTTACTTTAGGTTTTATGCTTCTTTGATAATCAAGACATTTATGGAAATGTAATGTTTTTTTTTTGAAGTATTGTAAGACAATTATGGTGTGGTTTGTGTAACACGTATTTTGATGAAATAAAAGTTGCTGTTGTTTCCGCTGTTTAAAAATATGTGTATTTATATCTATCTTGTGTATCTGTGACTTATACTTATAAACCTCCACCAAAATTAGGGCATTCCCTTTGTGAGTGACCCTAACGAAGGTGGGGTGTTTCACCTTTTATTGGATCCATAGTTATGCAAGATGATATCTTTATGTTTAGGTTGACGACATACATAGTTTATGTAAGTTTGTGATAATTACCTAGGCTAGTTGTGTGTAAAACTATGTTCATACATGCAAGTTCACACCTTTTAGATCTATGATTTTTGGATCCTTGATAATACAAAGACTATGCAAGTATGTTGTAATTCTTAATTGCAAGTTGGATGCAAATTAGATCTATTATTGTGTGTATGTGATTTTGTGACGTTTATTCCCTTTTTTTAAGTATTAGACTATTTGCTAGTCTAATATGTATATGTCATGTTAAGCGAACGAATGACGGGGGGTACGATGGGGATAATAGTGGATACACACATATTGTGAATTTGGCATGTAATGGCCTAAAAAGGCATGTTATTAATTTTAAAGGAATAAAATATAATTGTGGTGAAAATTGGTATGATTTTACATAACATAAATGGATGGACATAATTGAGTCAATTATGGACATCGTTTAAATTTGGAATTGATTGATAATTTTGAATAGGGAAAGTAATTCAAATTGGGGAATGATTAATTAGGAGTAATTAATCGTCTAAGACACGAGGTTAGGCTCTTTTGTGGTGTAAGACTGCCCGGACCCGCCTAGCAATTCCAGCTGCCACAAATGCCAGTCTAATGTGAGAGGTCTTAGGCATAAAATTAAATATGTAACAATTGTAAAGACACGAGGTTAGGCTCTTTTGTGATGTAAGACTGCCCGGACCCGCCCGGCAAATCCAGTTGCCACAAATGCCAGTCTAATGTGAGAGGTCTTTATGAGGTTACGGTCTTAATGAATTAAGTAACACTTAACCAGATAAACATGTAGTGGGACATGAGGGGGTTAAGTGGGTGCCTTGGGTGGCATGTGGAATCTAGTGGGTGGCATGTGGAATCTAGTGGGTGCCTTGGGTGGCATGAGGAAATACGATTAGTAACACTTAACCAAGGTAAAACATATAAGTGGGACATAGGGGTTAAGTGGGTGCCTTGGGTGGCATGTGGAATTACTAATAGAAACCCTTAACCAAATTTAAAACATGTAAGTGGACTTGAAGTGGTTTAAGTGGGATATACTAGAGGGGGCCAAGCTTAGGTGGATAGCTTGTGTCAAGTAATGGGGGCCTGTTTCAACCAGTAACCCATTCGTATCTTTGTGGGCTCGACCCAAGTCGAGGACGGGACACGCATACTAGGCTTGACTGTAAGAGGCCAAACCGGGTTAGCGGTGGCAACGCAAGTCCAACGGGTTCATATGCATGTGTGGACCCGGACTGGTAGGTAAGACGTTGTTGCATCGTGTAGGTATAAGTCGTGCATCATTGGTGGTATCGGGTTGCCACTTTGGGGAGTGATACACCCCACTGTGGGGCCAACACGTGTATCTACGAGTTAGGGAGCTGATCGAATGGGGTAGGGTAGTGGGTACACCTAGTGGAGATAGGAGCAGACGACACCTATGTAGTTAGCCAGGGGTACACGAAGCTACCACTATTATTAATAATTATTAAAGGGGTACACCTAGTGGAGATTGAAGCAGACGACACCTATGACGTCAGCTAGGAGTACATGGAATTACCATTATTACTTATTTAAGGGGTACATCTAGTGGGGTTAGGTACACGCTGGGTACCTATGATAGCAACTAGAGATATACAGTCAAACATGGAGGATAGTGGGTACATCTAGTAGTACACGAAGCTATCATCGTTCTATTTAGCCAAGAGGGATCAAATTTCTAGAGTGACAAGTAGGGGTGCAGTTAGTGTTAGTACAGTACAGTACGGTAAAGTATAGTAATTAACCTATATTGATTAGGAAGCACCATTAACGTTATCTATGTTTCTCTTGATTGCCTTGCCATTCCCATGGGGTTCACACAGTCATTACCTTATTCTCCAGCTTATATCTTATCATATTGCTTTAATAATTATGTTGTTAGAGTTATCGCACTCGCCAGACTTTATGTCAGACCCCCTTTGTTTCCACCTCTTTTCTTCCTCCCCCCCCAAGGTTCTAAGGGTGGGACTAGTACTAGTGGAGCTTGATTGGGATCTCTTTGGAAGCACTTGGATTTGGATTGCTAAAGTAAAGTTCAGGCTATCATTTTCTTTATGGCTATTTGTAACAAGTGGGATTATGTACTTTGTTTTATCAAGATGGATATTATGTACTTGACTTTGGTTTATGGTTTTTGATGATGTAACCAAACATATTTACGTTCTGCTGCAATAAATAAAGTTTTAAATTTTCAAGTACTGCTTTATATCTGTCTTGTTGTGATTTTCTGTTCTATATTCACTTAAAATGCTCCATGGAAGTTAATGCATTCCCTTTGCGAGTGACGTTAATGGACGTGGGGTGTTACACGTGGTATCAGAGCTGAAGGTTACCAGAACAGATAACATATTTTGAAAAACAATTTTTCAAAAGCATTTTTATAAATAATACTTTCAAAAATATGTTTGTAGAAGAGTATTTTTGAAAGAAAGGTTTATTTTAAGAACATAATCCCCAAGAGCCATATATCCTTTCTTCGATTCTCCGTTTTAAATCTCTTCCTCTTTCTCTTTTTGAGTTCTTTTCCCCCTCCGCGTATTGATGCTTTTTCTAAGATAAATAAGAACTTCCGTACGTAGGACGGAAAATCACTTCAAGGGACATAGACGTTTGTCGGGTTAGAAGTAAGTCCAAAGAAGTGGAGGGCTTGTTGGTACCTTTAAGATAAACGATGGGAGGAAGGTTCAAATAGCTGTTTGGTTAACAAAGGGTGAAACCTCATCTTGGTGGGAGGTCATGAATGGAGAATGTGAAGAAGAAGGCTAGTTGTTTTGGAGAAATAGGACACCTTAGGATTGTCCAAAGAGGCAAGGACAAAGTACAGGATCTTCTGGAGGGTAGTTGTATTCCCTCACGGCTGGTATACCTGATGGGGGTAGGACCGTCTAGGTTGAAATTTGGTTTTCTTTATCATCCTGTTTGAACTTTGTTTGATTCTGGCGCTTCATAGTCGTTAGTATCTGCTTCGTTAGTTGAAACACTGCACCTAAATACTAGTCTAGTTAAGAATCCCATCCTAGTCTCAAATCCTGTTGGTGGTTCGGCTCATCCTTCAATGGTTTGTCGGGATTTGAGAGTGTTTATCTTGGGCATTGGATTTGAATGCAACGCCTTCGTCCTTGGTTTCACGGGCTATAGTTTGATTCTAGGGGTGGATTGGCTAGCCAGGCAGGGTGCCATCCTAGATTTTGAAAGGAGGGTAGTTAGACAATTGATTCGTTATGGAAAGACCGTCATATTTCTTATGACCCTAGGGGTTCAGTGATGCTTAGCTACCTAGAATCTTCTGACGCATCCAACAATGATTGGGAGTCTGTTTGTGTGGTCCGTGAGTATGGAGACGTCTTTGATAAAGTGTGGGGTTTACCCAGAGGCGTGAAATAAGTTTTCGTATGTGCTTAATAGATTAAGCAAAGCCAGTTATGTGATCAGCGGTGGGAGCAAGACTGGTAAGGACAGCTAGAGTCGGTCAAGTGCTCAATTGGTTAGCCGTCTTACTAGTATCATCTCACATATGTCGTCTTAATTCGAAGGAGGTATCCCTTGGGTGTTTGTCTGATCTTGGTTTAGGCCTTTGGGGCTTGCACTTGGGGGATGTTGAGTTCGACTAGGATGGTCTGTGTGAGAGATGGATAGTTGTGACGATTTTGCATGGGATAATATCCGGGTTTTCTCTAGAAGCAGAGAAGAACATGCCCTACATCTTAGGGAAAAGCTTAGGGACCCTACAAGCGCGCCAGCTTAAAGCTAAGTTCTCAAAAATACCATTCTTGGAGGAAATAAGTGAGGATTTTAGGGCATGTGGTCTCTAGGGAAGGGTGATATGTTATGGTGGATGGAGTTCTTGGCGTCCTACGATTTCGAGATAGCATACACTCCTGTCAAGGGTAACGTTGTGGCGGATGCCTTGAGTAGGAAAAAGTTGACATTGAGTCCTTTGTTTGTCGAGTGACGTAGCTTAGAGTTTATCTCTACCTTTGACTTTAGACCATTCATTGATTTTGTAACCAGTTTGCTAGCATCCTTAGAGGTCAGACCTACGCTTTTGGGACGGATTGGTGAGGCACAGCAAGATGACCCACAGTTGGTTGAGTTAGTATAGAAACTCAAAAGAGGGGAGTCATCGAGCCATCTCCGTAGGTATACCCTAGATGATAAGGGTTGGTTGCGTAGGGACGGTAGACTGTGTACCACGGGACGAGAATTTGAGGAAGACCATTCTTGATGATGCCCATCGTTCGAAGATGACCATCCATCCCGGCGGGAACAAGATGTACATGGACATGAGACGAGTTTACTTTTGGGCCGGTATGAAGAGGGATGTGGCTGAGTATGTCGCTAGATGCTTGGTGTGCCAACAAGTTAAAGCAGAGCAAAAGAAGCCCGGTGGATTGCTTCATCCATTGGAGGTCCCACAATGGAAGTGGGAAAGTGTTTCGATGGACTTTGTTGACGGATTACCAAGATCGAGAAAGGGTAATACGGGGGTTTGGGTCATGGTAGACAGACTTACTAAGAGCGTCCATTTCATTCCCGTGAAGAGTAAGAGGACTGATCCATGGTTAGCCTCCGTATGCATTCGAGAAATAGTTCATTTGCACGGTGTTCCTTCTAGCATAGTGAGCGATCGCGACCCTATCTTCACTAGCGAGTTTTGGAAGAGCTTGCAAGAGGCGGTAGGGACTCAGTTATGTTTGAGCACCGCATATCATCCTCAGACGGACGGCCAGACCGAGAGGGTGAATCGTATTCTAGAGGACTTATTGAGGTTGTGTGTCTTAGACTTCGGAGGTACATGGGAGGAACATCTTCCGTTGGTGGAGTTCGCATATAATAACAGCTTTCAGTCTAGCATTGGCATGGCACCGTTCGAGGCTCTTTAGGGACGGCCGTGTCGTTCGCCTACATGTTGGTGGGAATCTGGAGATAAGATCTTGCTTGGACCCGATAGGATTAGAGAGACTTCGGAAAAGATCGACTTGATTCGAAGAAGGATGAAGACGACGCAAGATAGGCAGAAATCTTATGCGGACAAGAGGAGGACAGATCTTGAGTTTGATGTTGGTGGCATGGTCTTTGTCAAGGTGTCTCCATTACGGAACGTCGTTCGCTTTGGGTCCGTTGGGAAATTAGCACCAAGATTCGTAGGGCCGTTTCCTATTAAGGAGAGGATTGGGCAGATGGCGTATAGAGTGGAGTTTCCCGAGAGACTTAGTGTTGTACACGACGTATTCCATGTATCACATTTGAGGAAGTGCTTGCACGAGACCGCGGAAGTGGTAGAGCCGAGCTTGCTTAGAGAGGTGGAGATCGAGCGTGATGCGACGATTCGACGAGCTCCTACATGCATTCTTGGGTCGGAGATTAAGAAGTTGAGGAATCGAGAGGTCAAACTAGTCAAAGTGCAATGGGGAGATGATGAGAGCAACGCTACTTGGGAGACGGAAGCGAAGATGCGTTCATTATACCCTTTTCTTTTCGAGGGTATGTCTTTTAATTTCTCCTTTATCGCTTACCCTGTACTTATCTTATCTTTAGTATGTCCTCTCGCTAGTACCTTTGACCTTTAGATAGGGTAATCCTATGGTTGAAACATGTGTTTGAGACATGTTATGTAAGATGGATGCACGTGGATGCAAGTGTTTGCTAGTGGTTGCTCATGGATACACATACACACACTTTAGGCACTAGATCGGCTCATTCACTTCATATTGCATATTGCATATAAATGTGTGTACATATTTAAGTAATGGATGTATAATGGTTGTACCATCATATGGATGTTTCATTTTGGTGAATGGTTGTGCACACATGTAGAAATGATATGTATCGATAGGGTTCTTTCGCATACATAATGGACGCATGGCACTATCTTGGTTTGCATTAAGGAGGTCAACTGAATCAGTAGACCGCCTGATTTCGCATTAGATAAGGAACATATACACACACTTCTTGCGTATGTTCATACAGCATTAGAAATTTTATAAGGACAATGGATGCCCGTGTTTGATGGTTGTTTGGATGGTAGGATATGCATTCTCCTTAACTTGGAGATTTCGGGGGCGAAATCCTTTAAGGAGGGGAGGATGTAACACCCCGGATTTTTGAATAATGGAATTAAATAAAATAAAGAATAATTAATCTCAGACGTAAGAATTAAGGGAATCGGGTTGCGCCATTGTGTTCGTCTCGGAATTCTGGTTGAAATAGAGTCCAAGTTTGCGGAAAACGGGTACCGGATGAAGGAGTTATGGACGAACGAAGTGTGGTGGCAAAAGAAAAAAAATGCACTGGCGCACTTAGGAAGTGCGCCAGTACAAATTTACATTGGTGCACTTCCCAAGTGCGCCCAGGCCGAGAGAAAACCTGCAAAGCTTTTCTGGTTCAGTCCGATCTGCGTTGTGACTCATTGCTGAGTCCTTTCTGACTCCTTGCTGAGTCATTATGGCTGACTCATCACCTTATCTTGACTGAATGGCTATGAATAACCCCTAAGATCATCCGACGGCTTAAATTAATTCAAAACTCTATAAAAAGACCCATAGACTCAAACCCTAAATCAGAATTAAAATTGAAACTATGGCCGTCATGCTGTCGTCTTGAACCCTAATGTAGCCGCCACAAATTTAAGAGGAAGAACAACAAATCAAATCAGTCCTACTCAACCCTAACAGTGAATCTTCTTCAAAGGAGAGCTAATACAACTCCAGAAATCAGAATTCAAAACTCAAGACCGCTTTTGAGTTGTGAGTTCGATCACTTTAACAAAATAAGTGCTAAATCAATTATGATGTGATATACGTTGGATTATAAGTTGTGGTCGTGAATCTAATTCATATGTTTAATCACGTATGTTAACTTGATTCATATTATATGATGTTATGCAAGTTTTATATATGATGTTATGCAAGTTTTATATATGATGTTATGCAAGTTTCATGTATGTTGTTATGCAAGTTTCATGTATGATGTTATGCAAGTTTCATGTATGTTGCTATGCAAGTTTCATGTATGATTATGCAAGTTTCACATATGATGTTATGCATGTTAATATGATTATGCAAGTTTCATATATGATGTTATGCAAGTTAATATGATTATGCAAGTTGTAAATAGGATGTTGTATGCGAGTTATATGATGTTATGTAAATTTGGATCCAAAGTATATGCTAGTAATTCATGATGTTAACTTGTGCCAATGAATCCCTTTTTATAATCCAATCACCTAGGTTTATAACATCAGTTTTTATGCGAATATGGATGTGGAACATATGCTAGTTCGTATAAGTATTATGTTCATATGCAAGTTTAAGTGATAATTGGATTCACATATATACAAGTTCACACCTTTAAAGTTTAGATCCATATTCAAGTTGACATTTTTATGTTGAAATAATGACATGCATAGTTATGCAAGTTAACACCTTTTATTGGATCCATAGTTATGCAAGATGATATCTTTATGTTTAGGTTGACGACATACATAGTTTATGTAAGTTTGTGATAATTACCTAGGCTAGTTGTGTGTAAAACTATGTTCATACATGCAAGTTCACACATTTTAGATCTATGATTTTTGGATCCTTGATAATACAAAGACTATGCAAGTATGTTGTAATTCTTAATTGCAAGTTGGACGCAAATTAGATCTATTATTGTGTGTATGTGACTTTGTGATGTTTATTCCCTTTTTTTAAGTATTAGACTATTTGCTAGTCTAATATGTATATGTCATGTTAAGCGAACAAATGACGGGGGGTACGATGGGGATAAAAGTGGATACACACATATTGTGAATTTGGCATGTAATGGCTTAAAAAAGCATGTTATTAATTTTAAAGGAATAAAATATAATTGTGGTGAAAATTGGTATGATTTTACATACCATAAATGGATGGACATAATTGAGTCAATTATGGACATCGTTTAAATTTGGAATTGATTGATAATTTTGAATAGGGAAAGTAATTCAAATTGGGGAATGATTAATTAGGAGTAATTAATCGTCTAGGACACGAGGTTAGGCTCTTTTGTGGTGTAAGATTGCCCGGACCCGCCCGGCAAATCCAGCTGCAACAAATGTCAGTCTAATGTGGGAGGTCTTAGGCATAAAATTAAATACGTAATAATTGTAAAGACACGAGGTTAGGCTCTTTTGTGGTGTAACACTGCCCGGACCCGCCCGACAAATCCAGCTGCCACAAATACCAGTCTAATGTGAGAGGTCTTTACGAGGTTACGTTCTTAATGAATTAAGTAACACTTAACCAGTTTAACACGTAGTGGGACATGAGGGGGTTAAGTGGGTGCCTTGTGTGGCATGTGGAATCTAGTGGGTGCCTTGGGTGGCATGAGGAAATACGATTAGTAACACTTAACCAAGGTAAAACATGTAAGTGGAACATAGGGGTAAAGTGGGTGCCTTGGGTGGCATGTTGAATTACTAATAGAAACCCTTAACCAAATTTAAAACAGGTAAGTGGACATGAAGTGGGTTAAGTGGGATATACAAGAGGGGACCAAGCTTAGGTGGATAGCTTGTGTCAAGTAATGGGGGCCCATTTCAACCAGTAACCCATTCGTATCTTTGTGGGCTCGACCCAAGTCGAGGATGGGACACGCATACTAGGCTTGAATGTAAGAGGCCAAAACGGGTTAGCGGTGGGAACGCAAGTCCAACGGGTTCATATGCATGTGTGGACCCGGGCTGGTAGGTAAGACGTTGTTGCATCGTGTAGGTATAAGTCGTGCATCATTGGTGGTATCGGGTTGCCACTTTGGGGAGTGATACACACCACTGTGGGGCCAGCACGGGTATCTACGAGTTAGGGAGCCGATCGAATGGGGCAGGGTAGTGGGTACACCTAGTGGAGATAGGAGCAGACGACACCTATGTAGTCAGCTAGGGGTACACTAAGCTACCACTATTATTAATAATTATTAATGGGGGTACACCTAGTGGAGATAGGAGCAGACGCCACCTATGACATCATCTAGGAGTACATGGAATTACCATTATTACTTATTTAAGGGGTACGTCTAGTGGGGATAGGTACACGCTGGGTACCTATGATAGCAACTAGAGATATACAGTCAAACATGGAGGACAGTGGGTACATCTAGTAGTACACGAAGCTATCATCGTTCTATTTAGCCAAGAGGGATCAAATTTCTAGAGTGACTAGTAGGGGTGCAGTTATTGTTAGTACAGTACAGTATGGTACAGTACGGTAGAGTATAGTAATTATCCTATATTGATTAGGAAGAACCATTAACGTTATCTCTGTTTCTCTTGATTTCCTTGCCATACCCATGGGGTTCACACAGTCATTACCTTATTCTCCAGCTTATATCTTATCATATTGCTTTAATAATTATGTTGTTAGAGTTATCGCACTCGCCAGACTTTATGTCTGACCCCCTTTGTTTCCACCTCTTTTCTTCCTTCCCTCCCCCCCAGGTTCTAAGGGTGGGACTAGTACTAGTGGAGCTTGATTGGGATCTCTTTGGGAGCACTTGGATTTGGATTGCTGAAGTAAAGTTCAGCCTATCATTTTCTTTATGATTATTTGTAACAAGTGGGATTATGTACTTTGTTTTATCAAGATGGATATTATGTACTTGACTTTGGTTTATGTTTTTTGATGATGTAACCAAACATATTTACCTTCTGCTGCAATAAATAAAGTTTTAAATTTTCAAGTACTGCTTTATATCCGTCTTGTTGTGATTTTCGGTTCTATATTCACTTAAAATGCTCCATGGAAGTTAATGCATTCCCTTTGCGAGTGACATTAATGGACGTGGGGTGTTACCTGACTCGTAGTTTGTTTCACTTGCAAACTCGGGTGTCCCTCTTTCTACACGGGCAGCCTTGTATTCAGATTTTAGCAAGCTCTTTCTGGATAGCTGGAGCTGAAGATGGATTCTACCATTTATCTCTTTTTATGCTGTTCACCTCCTGTTGTACATATTATGTTTTGTTTTCCGCTGTAGACATTTATGTATAGCTGTACTGTATCTTGTACTAAGTATGATCCTGTATACTGTGTAACTCTAATGATTATGTTTATCCAGTGTATTATTTGTACATTATCTGGTGTATTTATTTATTTCTGTTCTGCTGTTATCTGTTTATGTGTTATATTCCAAAGATTACCCTTGCCACCGTCGTACGGGGTTTTGGTGTCATCTCAACGTGGTATCAGAGCTTTGGTTAAGCTTAGTTCTGGAATATAACATATTAATGAATTCATCAGAAATAGAACCAGTAGTGTTCTAGGACGAATATCTCATTACAGATAGGATCAGTAATATCCTAGTATGAGTATAGCAGAATGGAATACACCTCGATAGATGGATTTAAATTCAAGTATATGTCTCTATGCTTTAAAATATCTTTTCTGTTGACCTGACACTTGGTCTGCTATTTGCAGAAGTACTAGAAAATGAGTGTCAGAAACAGGAGGAATGCAGAACCAGATCTAGAGGCTCCATTTAAGAGATATCGAAATCTGGGTGGAGCACAATTCTCAGGCAATGAATCGATTATTCAAACTCAAACTTGGATGACTTCTGCTGAAAGATGTTTTGAACGTTTCCAGCTGAGAGATGATCAGAAAATATTAGTAACATCTTGGGCGCTCAAAGAAGAAGCTTTAATCTGGTCGGAAACAATCATTAAGGATAATCCAGAGGGTGATATCACCTAGGATAGATTCAAAGAGATTTTCAGTGAAAGATTTATTCCTCCAGAAGCAACTGAGCGATTATGTGATGAATTCTATTATCTGATACAAGGGGATATGACCATTCCAGAATATCATAAGAAATTCAATGAACTTTCTCAATTTGCCCCGCATCTAATTCAAAATCCGAAGAGGAAGAATCTGAGGTTTATTAACGGGCTTCAAAGAAAGTACCAAAGTAGAGTGATGGGGCATGTGAAGCTTCCTTTTTCAGAAATGATATACATGACTTATCAGTATGAAGACCTCCATAAGAAAGGTCTTTTGAACGATGAAGAGGAAGTCAGTTCTAGTAACAAAGAGGAGTCTGAGACTGATAGTCCTGAGGCCAGTACGATGCCTGAGGTCGGTAAGAAGCCCAACACCAAGAGGAAAAGGGTTGAATCTGAGAAAGAGCCAATAACAACTGCCATATGCAATAACTGCCATAAGCAAGGGCATTTGCAAGGAAATTGCAGATCTTTAAAGAAACTAAAGAAGAATGAATTCAAATCCATGAACAAGTTTCAAGTGATCCGAGAGTGCAATCCGTGTCATCAGGCTGGTCATATAAAGCGAGACTGCTGGTAGGGGTGAGCGTTCGGTCGGTTCGGTTAGTTTGGACGTAAAAAACATCAAACCGAATTGGAACCAAAAAATTTCTAAACCGAACCGAACCGAATTAATTTCGGTTAATTCGGTCGGTAACCGATTTAACCGAACTTGAAGGATGCACTATGATTCAAATGATGGATTCACTCAAAGTAAAATATAAATTCGTATTTAGAGAAATTTTATGTAGTAAATTTGATGTTTATGATAAGATTTGATCTATTTGCAACAAATTTCTTTGTACTATATAACTAAACAAATTATTTAAAGCACTACAAGACCGTAAAATTAGATAATAAATTAAAAGTTCGGTTAATTCGGTTAAACCGATAACCAAAAAATATATTTTACAAACCGAATTCAAACCGATTTAGTTTTAAAACCGAACCAAACCGACTGAAATGAACCGGTTTCGTCCGTTAATTCGGTTTGAACCGAATATTGCTCACCCCTAACTGCTGGCTGTTGAAAAAGACCAAAGTGGCTCAAGTAAATTAAGTGGCAGAAACTTCAGCACCCTCAACTAGTCAGGGAAGGTCTGATGTTTTGGAAGGCACGCTTACCGTTAAAAACATTCCAGTTAAAGTACTGTTTGATACAGGCTCATCACGAAGCTTTATTGCAAAGAATGCAGTTAAGAAGTTGGATTTGAAATTGAGAAAGCTCAAGGAACCCATCACTGTCCATAATCCGGTCGGGGGTTCTCTCGATCTTAGTTGGGTATGTGGGGTGCCTGTCTCTTTTTCCCGATATCAGTTTCCTACCATCTCGATCATCATGAATTTTACCGAATTCGATCCTATTTTGGGATTGGATTGGTTAACCAAATACGAAGCTGAGGTTAAATGTGCCGAGAGAGTGGTTAAGGCAAAGATTAAATCAGGGGATTATATAACCATACCATGTGAAGGTCCGAATTCAGATAGAAAAGACTTTTGGTCAGCTCTTGATGTTTCTCCAGCTCAAATAGAAAATATCCCTGTGGTCACAGAGAATATTCCAGACCTCATAAAATATATTCCTGTCGTTAAGAATTATGCAGATGTGTTCGAAGAAGTTGTTAGCTTACCTCCGAAGAGAGAAATTGATTTCAAGATCGCTTTAATTCCAAATGCAAGGCCAGTAGTGCACGCTATTCGGAGAATGACTCTGAAGGAGAAAGAAGAATTAGGTAATCAAACTCAACAGCTTGTATGGAAGGGTCTGATCAGACCTAGTTTCTCTGATTGGGGAGCAACAGTGGTATTTGTCACAAAGTCAGACGGTACTCTTCGGCTATGTGTGGATTATCGTGACTTGAATAAGCAGACATTGAAGAACAAATATCCATTGCCGCGGATTGATGATTTGTTAGATCGATTGAATGGTGCAGAAGTATTTTCAAGAATGGACCTAGCTACAGGTTTCCATCAGCTTCGTGTTGCCGAAGAGTGTGTTCCTATGACAGCATTCAGAGGTCCCGATTTATTCTATGAGTGGTTAATAATGTCGTTCGGCTTATGTAACGCTCCTGCCTATTTTGTGGATTTAATGAATCGAGTATTCCGCGATGTCTTAAATAAATTTGTTCTGATTTTCATTGATGACATATTGATCTTCTCTAAGTCGGAGAGTTAGCACGCGAAACATTTGGAACAAGTGCTAGAAATTCTCAGAAAGAATGTCTTGAAGGCCAAACTTTCCAAATGTATATTCTGGCAAGAAGAAGTAATGTTTCTTGGCCACGTTGTATCAAAAGAAGGAATTTCTGTGGATCCCGGTAAAATCACCGCTATTCAAAATTGGAAGCAGCCTAGTACTCCCACAGAAGTTCAAAGTTATCTTGGATTAGCTAGTTATAATCAGAAGTTCGTTAAAGATTTTTCGAAGATATCTAGTTCCTTAACAAAGCTTACCAAGAAGCACGCAAAATTTAAGTGGACTCCCGAATGTGAGGAGGCTTTTCAGAAGCTAAAATTAAGAATAACAACTGCTCCAGTGTTAACAATTATTGATGGCAATCAAGACTTGAAAGTCTGGACAGACGCCTCTAGAGAAGGCCTTGGTGCGGTATTAATGCAAAGAGATCAAGTGGTTGCTTACGCTAGCCGTCAACTGAAACCGCATAAGAGATGAGCGTACGTTGGAAATAAAATTGGGCATAATATATGATTTGAACATGGCCAGCACTAAAATTGGGCATAATATATGATTTGAACATGGCCAACGCTAAAATTGGGCATAATATATGATTTGGACATGACTAATGCTAAAATTAGGAAAGTATTAAATTGTGTATAATTGGGCATAATTGAGTTGTAACTGATTTGAGGACATAACACATGTTGCATTCAAAACATAAAGTATTGGACATATGACTTGAGATTTAAGGCATAAAGTATTGGACATATGACTTGAGATTTGAGGCATAAAGTATTGGACATATGACTGCAGATTTGAGGCATAAAGTATATTGGACATATAACTTGGGATTTGTGGCGTAAATTGAACTGTAAATATATGGCATAGTACATGTTGTGCTTTAAGATCTAAAAATTGGGGTTTATATATATATATATATATATATATATATATATATATATATGATAGTTTATGACTTGGAAGGAGAAGATTAGTGTGTATAGTGATATATGGCTTAGGCACGAAAACAAGATTTGCCTTGTTTTGTAAATCAGTTACTTTTTATATTTGAACACCTAAATCTAATTGTGACATGTAATAAAATGGATATGAGAATATGCCTGATGTAAGTTATCCTTTCATTGAAATCTATGCTTGAGTATATATATCTTCGAGAATCATTTTTGACTATGAAACTGGTCCAATTATATCTATCCTTGTTGTTTGTCGGAATTGTAATCCTTTTTAAGTTCATGATATAATTCTTATCATATATATATGCCTGCGATGTATTCCTTGCAAAAATTGTCTTTTTATTACATCATGTTTATTGGACCAGTAGTTCTTATCATCATATGACTATGCTTATCCTTACGATGTTCCATCTTGCTTCCCCCCTTATATTATGAATTTTGAGTTGAATCTCGAAATATGTACGTTGTGAATGCAGGGGAAACTGGGTATAACATGAAATTGACATTATTAGGCATAATTTGGAACATGTAATATGGCATAACTGTTAAGACGCAATTTGGGGGTAATTTGACATGATTATGGAATATGTAATTTGACATATTGAACCTAGAGTTGGCATGAACGACAAAGTATGAAGTTGGCATATAAATCATGTTTTGGGCAAAAAATTTATTGTTGCGAATTTGGGGTAACTTGAGCATTAAATCTAGATTGGATGAAAAATGTAACATGACTAGTTTTGGTGAATTTGGTAATTAGCATGTAAAATCTAGATTTGGGTATATAGGGTAAATGTGTAGATTAATGATGAACATGCCTAACCCGAGGTTAGACTGAGTTGTGGTGTAAAACTGCCCGGAACCGCCCGGCACATCTAGTAACCATAACAGCACCTATCTAATGTGAGAGGTTAGTGCATTATGCCCAAGAAAAACCCAAGGCTAGATTTATTTGTGATGTAAAACTGCCCGGAACCGCCCGGGATATCCAGTAACTGCAACAACACATATCTAATGTGAGAGGTTGGTGCATTAATAAATCAATTAGCGGTCAAAGTAGTGGCAGGGGGTACGTCAGTGTAGGTTCCGACGGTTTACGGGCGTGCACGTACTCTGGAGTGGGAAAAAGCAGACACTGGGTACCAGTAGTTATACACTATGCATCTTGAATCATGTAGGGTTTCTATCATAAGGATTGATACACCTTATGGTGGGACCAGCATAGGGTATCTACACGCAAGAGAGGGCCGACTGACACCGACACATGGAATATTAATGCAAGTAAAGAGCCGATCGATAGGGTAGTAAGGGTACATCTAACATGTTCATGGCAATTAGGCTGATTGAGGTGGAATCCTCACGATAGATGTACACCTGAAGACTACCACAATTACGGGGATTGGGACCACGTTATCATTTTATACAGATTTCTAGTTGGGACACTAGTTAGGTGGTGCATAGATAGATATAGAAATCAGAAAAACAAAGTAGTAGCGAAGCAGAGAAAGAGTAGAAGCGCATTCAGTTTATCTTGCCTTATCATACCTTATGCTTATCCTATGTTATCTTGTTATCTCTGTTATCACGGTATTGTCTTATATTCAGTTTATTTATGTCATGATGCTTTTGCCTGTTTATATGGTGAAAGTCACTGGACTTACCAAACTTATGTCTGACCTAGTTTTTTTTGCCTCTTTTCTTCCATTCCCCCCTCCCCCAAGGTTCATAGGGAGGAAATGTTACCGCTTAGCTAAATTTTCTTTCCAAGCTCGAAGATAGTCGATGTATTGCTTTATACTCTCTCTCTTCCACTGCTATGGTTGGTTCACGCTTTATTGGGGAATATCATTGTTATTTTTATGCTTCTTTTATACTTGGAAGTTTTTGAATCAAGACAGAATTTCTATGTATTACTTTTAAGTATGATTGAGACAATTATTGTAAAAGCTTGACTGAATTAAGTTGTTTATAAAATGAATTTATTTTCCGCTGCTTTATTTTTCTGTCTTGTAGTTTATCTGCATCTTTTACCTAAAATGCTCCACCAAAGTTAAGGCATTCCCTTTGCGAGTGACCTTAACGGAGGTGGGGTGTTTCGCTTGGTATCAGAGCTGAAGGTTACCGGATCAGATAAAAGATTTGAAAAATTATTTTCAAAACGGTTTTAAAAGAAGCATTTTCAAAAGAAAAGTTCTGTTTTAAAGGCATATTCCCCAAAGCCATATGCATTATCTTTTGATCCTCTGTTTCCTTCTTTCCTAAGTCTCCGGGGCTCCTGCCTTTCTGGGAGGTAACCTCATCACGGCATGGTTCCGTAGTCTCGACGGGACTACGAGGCAAATAAGTGCCCAACTTCCATCTATAGCCGCAGTAGTTTCACTTGCGTCTAATTTTCTTTCCAGCTTTTTAGGGTTTTCCATACGATGGAGATAGCTTTCGAGAGACTTGTAACCAAGTTACACAAGAATGGCAAAGATTAGAATGAGGGAGTTTGGCTAAGGAGCATAACCCAAGGACGAGGAACTCATGGATATAGCCTTGGTTCGCAAAGGAGGTAAAAAGGAAAGAATAGTAAAACCTAAAACAAGAGAAATTGTCTTTATTATGGTATAACGGGTCATATAATTATAGACCAGGAGCAAGAACAAAGGACAGGATTTTCAGAAGGGCAAATACATGCTCTCACCGCCAGCATACCTGAAGGGAGGTAGTAAGGTTTCCATTGAAGGAGTTTAGTTTTTCCTCCTTGATCATCCTATTAGTACTCTTTTTGATTTCATTGCTTCACATTCGTTTATATTTGCTTCCATAGTTGAGTCTCTGCACCCTAATACTTGTATAGTAGAAGATCAAATTATTGTCCCAAATCCAATTTGTGGTTCGGCTCATTTATCTTTGGTTTGTAAGGATTTGAGACACTTATGTTTTTGGTTTCATGGGCTATGGGTTGATTCTAGGCATGGATTGGTAAGCTAGTAATTGTGAAAGGAGGGTAGTTAGACTTTCGACTTGCCTCAGAAATACCCGCGAAATTTCATGTGATCCTAAGGGATCAGTTTGTCTTAGATACCTAGAATCACTTTATGTATTTATCGACGATTTTCGATCCGTTGGAGTAGTCCATGAGTACGCGGATGTTTTTATTAGGTTAGGGGTTTTCCCCATAAATCTCGAGACAGACTTCCTTTTAAGGACAATGGATTACTGTGATTGAATGGTTGAGTAGATGGATGTTGGATGTTAGGATACGCATTCTTCTTAACTTGAAGATTTCGGAGACAAAATCCTTTAAAGAAGGGAGAATGCAACACCCCGTATCTTCTACGAACGTCAAAGTAACAAATTAAAGTATACTTAATTTTTAAGAGAAAAATTAAGGGAAACGGGTTACGCCATTGCGTTCGTCTCGAAATTCTGTTTGGAATAGAGTCCAAGTTTTCGTAAATCGGACTTCGTATGAAGAAGTTATGGCACTTAGAAGTTTCAGGGATTTAAAATAAAAACCAGCTCGAATTCAAATTTAAAGTTTCGAAATTCAAATCACACATCCGGGCTGGGCGGGAAATTTCCCGCCTAGGAACTAGGTCGACTAGTGGGTCGACCTGGGTATAACAGGTCGACCTGGGGGTCGACCCCCCTTTTCTAGATCCGTGGACATATTCGTTTTTCTGCATTTAGACGCCCGTTCTGACCAGATTTGTTGCTCCTAAGCTATTTAAACACCCCCAAACCTCACTTTCTCTCCATACAACTTCATTACGCCTATACTCTATCCTAATTCATATCAAAATAAATCAAAGACAGGGTTATGCTGCTCAAGTCCTTCGTAGAAATCAAGTTTAGAATTCTAGTAGAGATTCAAAGGCTAATTCAATGACTTCAACAACTATTTCTAAGAATCAAATCAAATCTAAATCAGAAGAACAAATAGTCAACTTCAAGAGAGAGAGCTATTCACTTGGTATCAGAGCTGGAGGTTACCGGATCAGATAAAAGATTTGAAAAATTATTTTCAAAACGGTTTTAAAAGAAGCATTTTCAAAAGAAAAGTTTTGTTTTAAAGGCATATTCCCCAAACATATGCACTATCTTTTGATCCTCTTTTTGAATCCTTGTTTCCTCCTTTCCTGAGTCTCCGGGGCTCCTGCCTTTCTGGGAGGTAACCTCATCGCGACATGGTTCCGTAGGCTTGATTAGACTACGATACTTGTCAAAGGCGAAAAAGTGCCCAACTTCCATCTATAGCCGTTGTAGTTTCACCTGCGGCTAATTTTCTTTCGAGCTTTGTAGGATTTTTCGTGCGATTGAGGCAGCTTTCGAGAGACTTGTCAACGTGTTACACAAGGATAGTCAAGATGAGACTGAGGGAGTTTTGCTAAGGAGCACAACCCAAGGATGAGGAACTCATGGATATGGACTTGGTTCACAAAGGAGGCAAAAAGAAAGAGGTGTAAGTGGAAGAATAATAGGAAAAGAGGGGAGGAAAGAATAGTAAAATCTAATACAAGAGGAAGTATCTTTATTATGGTATAACGGGTCGTATAATTAAGGAAAGGATTTTCCGGAGGGCAAGTGCATGCTCTCACCGCCAACATACCTGAGGGAGAGAGGTAGTAAAGCTCCAGTTGGAAAATTTTAGTTTTCTTTTGATCATCCTGTTAGTGCTCTTTTGATTTTAGCACTTCACATTCGTTTATATCTGCTTCCATAGTCGAGTCTCTTCACCTTAGTACTTGTATAGTAGAAGATCCCATTATTGTCTCAAATCCAATTTGTGGTTCGGCTCATTTACCTTTAGTTTGTAAGGATTTGAGATACTTATGTTTTTGGTTTCATGGGCTATGGGTTGATTCTAGGCATGGATTGGTTAGCTAGTAATTGTGAAAGGAGGGTAGTTAGACTTTCGACTTGCCTCGGGAATACCCTCGAAATTTCGTGCGATCCTAAGGGATCAGTTTTCTTAGCTCCCTAGAATCGGTTTATGTATTTATCGACGATTTTCGATCCGTTGGAGTAGTCCATGAGTACGCAGGTGTTTTTGATTAAGGTTAGGGGTTTGTCCCCTAAAACGTGAGGTAGACTTCCACATATATCTAGTTGACAATGCAAAGCTAGTTATGCGATCAACGATAGTTTTGGAGCAAGATTGGCGAGGATAGCCAGAGTCGGTTAAGTGCTCAATTGTTTGGTTGTTTTGCTAGTATCATCTCACATAGATCGTCCAAATTCGGAGGAGGTATTCCTTGGGTGCTTGTCTTATATTGGTTTAGGTTGTGGGGCTTGTACTTGAGGGATGTCAAGTTCGACTAGGATGGTTTGCGTGAGAGATATCGACCCTCAGATTTGTGACATGATGGATAAGCTAAGTAGAAGAGAGACCTCTAATCATCTTAGTATATACACTTGGTATCATGGTTAATATCTGTTTATCTTTTAAAGATAGTTCGACTACATTGGATACCCTCTAGCATAGTAAGTGATCGAGGTCCTATCTTTACTAGTGGGTTTTGGAAATGGAGGTCAAGAAGCTTCCCAATCGTGAAGTTAAATTAGTTAAGGTACAGTGGAGTGAAGCTCAAGAAGAAGCGACTTAGAAGACAGAAGACTAGATACGTGCATCGTGCCCTTTTTTAGGGTATATCCTTGATTTCTGTAATATTTATTTGCACGCTAGTCTTTATCTTTTAGGTATATCCTCTAGGTCCTATCCTCGATCCTTAGGTAGAAGCCAATGAATGTAAACATGTGTTTGAGACATGTTATGATTGATGGTTGCAAGTGGTTGCAAGTGTTTTCTAGTGGTTGCTCGTGGATGCATATACACACATTAGGCACTAGATCGGCTTAGTCACTTTCATATTGCATATGCATGAGTGAACTTTTATATATATGGATTGAAACTTAATGTGTTATCATATGCAAGTTTCATTTGTATAAATGACTGTGCACTCATGTAGAAGTTATAAAGTGCAATTAGGAATAATTGCATACATGATGGACTCATGGCACCAACATAATCTGCATTAAGGAGGTCAACTGAATCAGTAAACCGCCTGATTTCGCATTAGATAAGGACATGTACACACACTATGCATATGATCATGAAAGCATTAGAAATCCTTTTAAGGACAATGGATTACTGTGATTGAATGGTTGAGTAGATGGATGTTGGATGTTAGGATACGCATTCTTCTTAACTTGAAGATTTCGGGGACAAAATCCTTTAAAGAAGGGAGAATGCAACACCCCGTATCTTCTACGAACGTCAAAGTAACAAATTAAAGTATACTTAATTTTTAAGAGAAGAATTAAGGGAAACGGGTTACGCCATTGCGTTCGTCTCGAAATTCTGTTTGGAATAGAGTCCAAGTTTTCGTAAATCGGACTTCGTATGAAGAAGTTATGGCACTTAGAAGTTTCAGGGATTTAAAATAAAAACCAGCTCGAATTCAAATTTAAAGTTTCGAAATTCAAATCACACATCCGGGCTGGGCGGGAAATTTCCCGCCTAGGAACTAGGTCGACTAGTGGGTCGACCTGGGTATAACAGGTCGACCTGGGGGTCGACCCCCCTTTTCTAGATCCGTGGACATATTCGTTTTTCTGCATTTAGACGCCCGTTCTGACCAGATTTGTTGCTCCTAAGCTATTTAAACACCCCCAAACCTCACTTTCTCTCCATACAACTTCATTACGCCTATACTCTATCCTAATTCATATCAAAATAAATCAAAGACAGGGTTATGCTGCTCAAGTCCTTCGTAGAAATCAAGTTTAGAATTCTAGTAGAGATTCAAAGGCTAATTCAATGACTTCAACAACTATTTCTAAGAATCAAATCAAATCTAAATCAGAAGAACAAATAGTCAACTTCAAGAGAGAGCTATTCACTTGGTATCAGAGCTGGAGGTTACCGGATCAGATAAAAGATTTGAAAAATTATTTTCAAAACGGTTTTAAAAGAAGCATTTTCAAAAGAAAAGTTTTGTTTTAAAGGCATATTCCCCAAACATATGCACTATCTTTTGATCCTCTGTTTGAATCCTTGTTTCCTCCTTTCCTGAGTCTCCGGGGCTCCTGCCTTTCTGGGAGGTAACCTCATCGCGACATGGTTCCGTAGGCTTGATTAGACTACGATACTTGTCAAGGCGAAAAAGTGCCCAACTTCCATCTATAGCCGTTGTAGTTTCACCTGCGGCTAATTTTCTTTCGAGCTTTGTAGGATTTTTCGTGCGATTGAGGCAGCTTTCGAGAGACTTGTCAACGTGTTACACAAGGATAGTCAAGATGAGACTGAGGGAGTTTTGCTAAGGAGCACAACCCAAGGATGAGGAACTCATGGATATGGACTTGGTTCACAAAGGAGGCAAAAAGAAAGAGGTGTAAGTGGAAGAATAATAGGAAAAGAGGGGAGGAAAGAATAGTAAAATCTAATACAAGAGGAAGTATCTTTATTATGGTATAACGGGTCGTATAATTAAGGAAAGGATTTTCCGGAGGGCAAGTGCATGCTCTCACCGCCAACATACCTGAGGGAGAGAGGTAGTAAAGCTCCAGTTGGAAAATTTTAGTTTTCTTTTGATCATCCTGTTAGTGCTCTTTTGATTTTAGCACTTCACATTCGTTTATATCTGCTTCCATAGTCGAGTCTCTTCACCTTAGTACTTGTATAGTAGAAGATCCCATTATTGTCTCAAATCCAATTTGTGGTTCGGCTCATTTACCTTTAGTTTGTAAGGATTTGAGATACTTATGTTTTTGGTTTCATGGGCTATGGGTTGATTCTAGGCATGGATTGGTTAGCTAGTAATTGTGAAAGGAGGGTAGTTAGACTTTCGACTTGCCTCGGGAATACCCTCGAAATTTCGTGCGATCCTAAGGGATCAGTTTTCTTAGCTCCCTAGAATCGGTTTATGTATTTATCGACGATTTTCGATCCGTTGGAGTAGTCCATGAGTACGCAGGTGTTTTTGATTAAGGTTAGGGGTTTGTCCCCTAAAACGTGAGGTAGACTTCCACATATATCTAGTTGACAATGCAAAGCTAGTTATGCGATCAACGATAGTTTTGGAGCAAGATTGGCGAGGATAGCCAGAGTCGGTTAAGTGCTCAATTGTTTGGTTGTTTTGCTAGTATCATCTCACATAGATCGTCCAAATTCGGAGGAGGTATTCCTTGGGTGCTTGTCTTATATTGGTTTAGGTTGTGGGGCTTGTACTTGAGGGATGTCAAGTTCGACTAGGATGGTTTGCGTGAGAGATATCGACCCTCAGATTTGTGACATGATGGATAAGCTAAGTAGAAGAGAGACCTCTAATCATCTTAGTATATACACTTGGTATCATGGTTAATATCTGTTTATCTTTTAAAGATAGTTCGACTACATTGGATACCCTCTAGCATAGTAAGTGATCGAGGTCCTATCTTTACTAGTGGGTTTTGGAAATGGAGGTCAAGAAGCTTCCCAATCGTGAAGTTAAATTAGTTAAGGTACAGTGGAGTGAAGCTCAAGAAGAAGCGACTTAGAAGACAGAAGACTAGATACGTGCATCGTGCCCTTTTTTAGGGTATATCCTTGATTTCTGTAATATTTATTTGCACGCTAGTCTTTATCTTTTAGGTATATCCTCTAGGTCCTATCCTCGATCCTTAGGTAGAAGCCAATGAATGTAAACATGTGTTTGAGACATGTTATGATTGATGGTTGCAAGTGGTTGCAAGTGTTTTCTAGTGGTTGCTCGTGGATGCATATACACACATTAGGCACTAGATCGGCTTAGTCACTTTCATATTGCATATGCATGAGTGAACTTTTATATATATGGATTGAAACTTAATGTGTTATCATATGCAAGTTTCATTTGTATGAATGACTGTGCACTCATGTAGAAGTTATAAAGTGCAATTAGGAATAATTGCATACATGATGGACTCATGGCACCAACATAATCTGCATTAAGGAGGTCAACTGAATCAGTAAACCGCCTGATTTCGCATTAGATAAGGACATGTACACACACTATGCATATGATCATGAAAGCATTAGAAATCCTTTTAAGGACAATGGATTACTGTGATTGAATGGTTGAGTAGATGGATGTTGGATGTTAGGATACGCATTCTTCTTAACTTGAAGATTTCGGGGACAAAATCCTTTAAAGAAGGGAGAATGCAACACCCCGTATCTTCTACGAACGTCAAAGTAACAAATTAAAGTATACTTAATTTTTAAGAGAAGAATTAAGGGAAACGGGTTACGCCATTGCGTTCGTCTCGAAATTCTATTTGGAATAGAGTCCAAGTTTTCGTAAATCGGACTTCGTATGAAGAAGTTATGGCACTTAGAAGTTTCAGGGATTTAAAATAAAAACCAGCTCGAATTCAAATTTAAAGTTTCGAAATTCAAATCACACATCCGGGCTGGGCGGGAAATTTCCCGCCTAGGAACTAGGTCGACTAGTGGGTCGACCTGGGTATAACAGGTCGACCTGGGTGTCGACCCCCCTTTTCTAGATCCGTGGACATATTCGTTTTTCTGCATTTAGACGCCCGTTCTGACCAGATTTGTTGCTCCTAAGCTATTTAAACACCACCAAACCTCACTTTCTCTCCATACAACTTCATTACGCCTATACTCTATCCTAATTCATATCAAAATAAATCAAAGACAGGGTTATGCTGCTCAAGTCCTTCGTAGAAATCAAGTTTAGAATTCTAGTAGAGATTCAAAGGCTAATTCAATGACTTCAACAACTATTTCTAAGAATCAAATCAAATCTAAATCAGAAGAACAAATAGTCAACTTCAAGAGAGAGCTATTCACTTGGTATCAGAGCTGGAGGTTACCGGATCAGATAAAAGATTTGAAAAATTATTTTCAAAACGGTTTTAAAAGAAGCATTTTCAAAAGAAAAGTTTTGTTTTAAAGGCATATTCCCCAAACATATGCACTATCTTTTGATCCTCTGTTTGAATCCTTGTTTCCTCCTTTCCTGAGTCTCCGGGGCTCCTGCCTTTCTGGGAGGTAACCTCATCGCGACATGGTTCCGTAGGCTTGATTAGACTACGATACTTGTCAAAGGCGAAAAAGTGCCCAACTTCCATCTATAGCCTTTGTAGTTTCACCTGCGGCTAATTTTCTTTCGAGCTTTGTAGGATTTTTCGTGCGATTGAGGCAGCTTTCGAGAGACTTGTCAACGTGTTACACAAGGATAGTCAAGATGAGACTGAGGGAGTTTTGCTAAGGAGCACAACCCAAGGATGAGGAACTCATGGATATGGACTTGGTTCACAAAGGAGGCAAAAAGAAAGAGGTGTAAGTGGAAGAATAATAGGAAAAGAGGGGAGGAAAGAATAGTAAAATCTAATACAAGAGGAATTATCTTTATTATGGTATAACGGGTCGTATAATTAAGGAAAGGATTTTCCGGAGGGCAAGTGCATGCTCTCACCGCCAACATACCTGAGGGAGAGAGGTAGTAAAGCTCCAGTTGGAAAATTTTAGTTTTCTTTTGATCATCCTGTTAGTGCTTTTTTGATTTTAGCACTTCACATTCGTTTATATCTGCTTCCATAGTCGAGTCTCTTCACCTTAGTACTTGTATAGTAGAAGATCCCATTATTGTCTCAAATCCAATTTGTGGTTCGGCTCATTTACCTTTAGTTTGTAAGGATTTGAGATACTTATGTTTTTGGTTTCATGGGCTATGGGTTGATTCTAGGCATGGATTGGTTAGCTAGTAATTGTGAAAGGAGGGTAGTTAGACTTTCGACTTGCCTCGGGAATACCCTCGAAATTTCGTGCGATCCTAAGGGATCAGTTTTCTTAGCTCCCTAGAATCGGTTTATGTATTTATCGACGATTTTCGATCCGTTGGAGTAGTCCATGAGTACGCAGGTGTTTTTGATTAAGGTTAGGGGTTTGTCCCCTAAAACGTGAGGTAGACTTCCACATATATCTAGTTGACAATGCAAAGCTAGTTATGCGATCAACGATAGTTTTGGAGCAAGATTGGCGAGGATAGCCAGAGTCGGTTAAGTGCTCAATTGTTTGGTTGTTTTGCTAGTATCATCTCACATAGATCGTCCAAATTCGGAGGAGGTATTCCTTGGGTGCTTGTCTTATATTGGTTTAGGTTGTGGGGCTTGTACTTGAGGGATGTCAAGTTCGACTAGGATGGTTTGCGTGAGAGATATCGACCCTCAGATTTGTGACATGATGAATAAGCTAAGTAGAAGAGAGACCTCTAATCATCTTAGTATATACACTTGGTATCATGGTTAATATCTGTTTATCTTTTAAAGATAGTTCGACTACATTGGATACCCTCTAGCATAGTAAGTGATCGAGGTCCTATCTTTACTAGTGGGTTTTGGAAATGGAGGTCAAGAAGCTTCCCAATCGTGAAGTTAAATTAGTTAAGGTACAGTGGAGTGAAGCTCAAGAAGAAGCGACTTAGAAGACAGAAGACTAGATACGTGCATCGTGCCCTTTTTTAGGGTATATCCTTGATTTCTGTAATATTTATTTGCACCCTAGTCTTTATCTTTTAGGTATATCCTCTAGGTCCTATCCTCGATCCTTAGGTAGAAGCCAATGAATGTAAACATGTGTTTGATACATGTTATGATTAATGGTTGCAAGTGGTTGCAAGTGTTTTCTAGTGGTTGCTCGTGGATGCATATACACACATTAGGCACTAGATCGGCTTAGTCACTTTCATATTGCATATGCATGAGTGAACTTTTATATATATGGATTGAAACTTAATGTGTTATCATATGCAAGTTTCATTTGTATGAATGACTGTGCACTCATGTAGAAGTTATAAAGTGCAATTAGGAATAATTGCATACATGATGGACTCATGGCACCAACATAATCTGCATTAAGGAGGTCAACTGAATCAGTAAACCGCCTGATTTCGCATTAGATAAGGACATGTACACACACTATGCATATGATCATGAAAGCATTAGAAATCCTTTTAAGGACAATGGATTACTGTGATTGAATGGTTGAGTAGATGGATGTTGGATGTTAGGATACGCATTCTTCTTAACTTGAAGATTTCGGGGACAAAATCCTTTAAAGAAGGGAGAATGCAACACCCCGTATCTTCTACGAACGTCAAAGTAACAAATTAAAGTATACTTAATTTTTAAGAGAAGAATTAAGGGAAACGGGTTACGCCATTGCGTTCGTCTCGAAATTCTGTTTGGAATAGAGTCCAAGTTTTCGTAAATCGGACTTCGTATGAAGAAGTTATGGCACTTAGAAGTTTCAGGGATTTAAAATAAAAACCAGCTCGAATTCAAATTTAAAGTTTCGAAATTCAAATCACACATCCGGGCTGGGCGGGAAATTTCCCGCCTAGGAACTAGGTCGACTAGTGGGTCGACCTGGGTATAACAGGTCGACCTGGGGGTCGACCCCCCTTTTCTAGATCCGTGGACATATTCGTTTTTCTGCATTTAGACGCCCGTTCTGACCAGATTTGTTGCTCCTAAGCTATTTAAACACCCCCAAACCTCACTTTCTCTCCATACAACTTCATTACGCCTATACTCTATCCTAATTCATATCAAAATAAATCAAAGACAGGGTTATGCTGCTCAAGTCCTTCGTAGAAATCAAGTTTAGAATTCTAGTAGAGATTCAAAGGCTAATTCAATGACTTCAACAACTATTTCTAAGAATCAAATCAAATCTAAATCAGAAGAACAAATAGTCAACTTCAAGAGAGAGCTATTCACTTGGTATCAGAGCTGGAGGTTACCGGATCAGATAAAAGATTTGAAAAATTATTTTCAAAACGGTTTTAAAAGAAGCATTTTCAAAAGAAAAGTTTTGTTTTAAAGGCATATTCCCCAAACATATGCACTATCTTTTGATCCTCTTTTTGAATCCTTGTTTCCTCCTTTCCTGAGTCTCCGGGGCTCCTGCCTTTCTGGGAGGTAACCTCATCGCGACATGGTTCCGTAGGCTTGATTAGACTACGATACTTGTCAAAGGCGAAAAAGTGCCCAACTTCCATCTATAGCCGTTGTAGTTTCACCTGCGGCTAATTTTCTTTCGAGCTTTGTAGGATTTTTCGTGCGATTGAGGCAGCTTTCGAGAGACTTGTCAACGTGTTACACAAGGATAGTCAAGATGAGACTGAGGGAGTTTTGCTAAGGAGCACAACCCAAGGATGAGGAACTCATGGATATGGACTTGGTTCACAAAGGAGGCAAAAAGAAAGAGGTGTAAGTGGAAGAATAATAGGAAAAGAGGGGAGGAAAGAATAGTAAAATCTAATACAAGAGGAAGTATCTTTATTATGGTATAACGGGTCGTATAATTAAGGAATGGATTTTCCGGAGGGCAAGTGCATGCTCTCACCGCCAACATACCTGAGGGAGAGAGGTAGTAAAGCTCCAGTTGGAAAATTTTAGTTTTCTTTTGATCATCCTGTTAGTGCTCTTTTGATTTTAGCACTTCACATTCGTTTATATCTGCTTCCATAGTCGAGTCTCTTCACCTTAGTACTTGTATAGTAGAAGATTCCATTATTGTCTCAAATCCAATTTGTGGTTCGGCTCATTTACCTTTAGTTTGTAAGGATTTGAGATACTTATGTTTTTGGTTTCATGGGCTATGGGTTGATTCTAGGCATGGATTGGTTAGCTAGTAATTGTGAAAGGAGGGTAGTTAGACTTTCGACTTGCCTCGGGAATACCCTCGAAATTTCGTGCGATCCTAAGGGATCAGTTTTCTTAGCTCCCTAGAATCGGTTTATGTATTTATCGACGATTTTCGATCCGTTGGAGTAGTCCATGAGTACGCAGGTGTTTTTGATTAAGGTTAGGGGTTTGTCCCCTAAAACGTGAGGTAGACTTCCACATATATCTAGTTGACAATGCAAAGCTAGTTATGCGATCAACGATAGTTTTGGAGCAAGATTGGCGAGGATAGCCAGAGTCGGTTAAGTGCTCAATTGTTTGGTTGTTTTGCTAGTATCATCTCACATAGATCGTCCAAATTCGGAGGAGGTATTCCTTGGGTGCTTGTCTTATATTGGTTTAGGTTGTGGGGCTTGTACTTGAGGGATGTCAAGTTCGACTAGGATGGTTTGCATAAGAGATATCGACCCTCAGATTTGTGACATGATGAATAAGCTAAGTAGAAGAGAGACCTCTAATCATCTTAGTATATACACTTGGTATCATGGTTAATATCTGTTTATCTTTTAAAGATAGTTCGACTACATTGGATACCCTCTAGCATAGTAAGTGATCGAGGTCCTATCTTTACTAGTGGGTTTTGGAAATGGAGGTCAAGAAGCTTCCCAATCGTGAAGTTAAATTAGTTAAGGTACAGTGGAGTGAAGCTCAAGAAGAAGCGACTTAGAAGACTGTAGAATGGATACGCGCATAATACCCTTTTTGAGGGTATATCCTTGATTTCTGTAATATTTATTTGCATGCTAGTCTTTATCTTTTAGGTATATCCTCTAGGTCCCATCCTCGATCCTTAGGTAGAAGCCAATGAATGTAAACATGTGTTTGAGACATGCTATGATTGATGGTTGCAAGTGGTTGCAAGTGTTTGCTAGTGGTTGCTCGTGGACGCATATACACACATTAGGCACTAGATCAGCTTAGTCACTTTCATATTGCATATGCATGAGTGAACTTTTATATATATGGATTGAAACTTGATGTGTTATCATATGCATGTTGCATTTGTATGAATGAATGTGCACTCATGTAGAAGTTATAAAGTGTGATTAGGAATAATTGCATACCTGATGGACTCATGGCACCAACATAATCCGCATTAAGGAGGTCAACTCAATCAGTAGACCACCTGATTTCGCATTAGATAAGGACATGTACACAATCTATGCATATGATCATGAAAGCATTAGAATTTTTTTTAAGGACAATGGATGCCTGTGATTGAATGGTTGAGTAGATGGATGTTGGATGTTAGGATATGAATTCTTCTTAACTTGAAGATTCCGGGGACAAAATCCTTTAAGGAGGGGAGAATGTAACACCCCGTATTTTCTGTGAACATCAAAGTAACAAATTAAAGTATACTTAATTTCTAAGAAAAGAATTAAGGGAAACGGGTTACTCCATTGCGTTCATCTCGAAATTCTGCTTGGAATAGAGTCCAAGTTTTCATAAATCGGACTTCGAATGAAGAAGTTATGGCACTTAGAAGTTTCAGTAAAAACCAGCCTAAATTCAAATTTAAAGTTTCGAAATTCAAATAACACACCCGGGCTGGGCGGGAAATTTCCCACCCAGGACCCAGGTCGACCAGGGGGTCGACCTGGGTAGAACAGGTTGACCATGTGGTCGACCTGGGGGTCGACCACCCCCCTTTTCCAGATCCGTGGACATATTCGTTTTTCTACATTTAGACGCCTGTTCTGACCAGATTCGTTGCTCCTAAGCAATTTAAACACCCCCAAACCCCACTTTCTCTCCGCACAATTCATTATACCTATACTCTACCCTAATTAATATCAAAATAAATCAAAGACGGGGTTATGCTGCTCAAGTCCTTCGTAGAAATCAAGTTTAGAATTCTAGTAGAGGTTCAAAGGCCAATTCAACAACTATTTCTAAGAATCAAATCAAATCTAAATTAGAAGAAGAAATAATTTGCTTCAAGGGAGAGCTATTCAATTTCAGAATACAGATCCCAGAATTCAATACCCTTCTGTTATTTGTAAGTTCACGTTACTTTCAAAAATAAAAGTTAATTGTGATTCTGACATTGTAATAAATCTGCATCTGAGATTATGCCTGTCTTTCTATATCCTTTGTATCTATCTCATTGATATTATTATGTCCATTCTTTGTCTCTTCTTTCCTTCTTCCCTTTTTGCTTTATAGACAGGCTACTGCGAGCCTGAGCCAGATCTCATAAGAGATGAACGTACGTTGGAAATAAAATTGGGCATAATATATGATTTGATCATGGCCAGCGCTAAAATTGGGCATAATATATGATTTGGACATGACTAACGCTAAAATTGGGAAAGTTTTAAATTGTGTATAATTGGGCATAATTGAGTTGTAACTGATTTGAGGACATAACACATGTTGTATTCAAAACATAAAGTATTGGACATATGACTTGAGATTTGAGGCGTAAAGTATTAGACATATGACTTGAGATTTGAGGCATAAATTATTGGACATATGACTTGAGATTTGAGGCATAAAGTATTGGACATATGACTTGAGATTTGAGGCATAATGTATTGGACGTGTGACTGGAGATTTGAGGCATAAAGTATATTGGACATATAACTTGGGATTTGGGGCGTAAATTGAACTGTAAATTTTACTCACCAACCCGATATGTACTTAGCCAATACAACAAGATGAACACATGGGGTTAAGTAACAAGGAAACACTTAACCAATATAACTTGATGAACGGACGGGGTTAAGTAAATAAGGAACACTTAACAAACATGACACGATGAATGGGTGGGTTAGGTTAACTTGGACACTTAACCAATTTAACATGTTGACTAGGAAACCCTAGTAACAGGGACCCATTTCAGCAGTAACCCACATAGATGTATCATGGTACCCTGAACTAGGCTGGGTGGGGCACGATTACTGGCCTGATTATAAGCAGTCAAAGCAGCTGCAGGAGGTACGTCAGTGTAGGTTCCGACGTTTTATGGGCGTGCACGTACTCCGGAGTGGGAAAAAGCAGGCACTGAGTACCAGTAGTTATAAACTGTGCATCTTGAATTGTGTTGGGTTGCTATCATAAGGATTGATACACCTTATGGTGGGACCAGCACAGGGTATCTACACGCAAGAGAGGGCTGATTGACACAGACACATGGAACATTAATGCAAGTAAAGAGCCGATCGATAGGGTAGTACGGGTACATCTAACATGTTCATGGCAATTAGGCAGATTAAGGTGGAATCCTCATGATAGATGTACACATGAAGGCTACCACAATTATGGGGATTGGGATCACATTATCATTTTAAACAAATTTCTAGTAGTTGTATAGTAGAAGATCCCATTATTGTCTCAAATCCAATTTGTGGTTCGGCTCATTTATCTTTGGTTTGTAAGAATTTCAGACACTTATGTTTTTGGTTTCGTGGGCTATGGGTTGACTCCAGGCATGGATTGGTTAGCTAATAATTGTGAAAGGAGGGTAGTTAGACTTTCGACTTGCCTCAGGAATACCCTCGAAATTTCGTGCGATCCTAAGGGATCAGTTTGTCTTAGCTACCAAGAATCACTTTATGTATTTGTCGACAATTTTCGATCTGTTGGAGTAGTCCATGAGTACGCAGATGTTTTTTATTAAGGTTATGGGTTTGTCCCCTAAAACGTGAGGTAGACTCCCACATATATCTAGATGACAATGCAAAGCCAGTTATGCGATCAACGACAGTTTTGGAGCAAGATTGGCGAGGATAGACAAAGTCAGTTAAGTGCTCAATTGTTTGGTTGTTTTGCTAGTATCATCTCACATAAATCGTCCAAATTCGGAGGAGGTATTCCTTGGGTGCTTGTCTGATATTGATTTAGGCCTTTGGGGCTTGTACTTGAGGGATGTCAAGTTCGACTAGGATGGTTTGCGTGAGAGATATCGACCCTCAGATTTGTGACATGGTGGATAAGCTAAGTAGAAGAGAGACCAATAATCATCTTAGTATATACACTTGGTATCATGGTTAACATCTGTTTATCTTGGAAAGATAGTTCAACTACATTGGATACCCTCTAGCATAGTAAGTGATCAAGGTCCTATCTTTACTAGAGGGTTTTGGAAATGGAGGTCAAGAAGCTTCGCAATCGTGAAGTTAAATTAGTTAAGGTACAGTGGAGTGAAGCTTAAGAAGGAGCAACTTAAAAGACTGAAGACTAGATACGCGCATCATACCCTTTTTGAGGGTATATCCTTGATTTCTGTAATATTTATTTGCATGCTAGTTTTATCTTTTAGGTATATCTTCTAGGTGTTATCCTCGATCCTTAGGTAGAAGCCAATGAATGTAAACATGTGTTTGAGACATGTTATGATTGATGGTTGAAAGTGGTTGCAAGTGTTTGCTAGTGGTTGCCCGTGGATGCATATGCACACATTAGGCACTAGATCGGCTCAGTCACTTTCATATTGCATATGCATGAGTGAACTTTTATATATATGGATTGAAACTTGATGTGTTATCACGGTGTTGTCTCATATTCAGTTTATTCATGTCATGATGCTCTTACCAATTTACACGCTGAATAATCACTGGACTTAACAGACTTATGTCTGACCCATTTTTCTTTCGCTCTCTTTTCTTCTGCTCCACTTCCCCTCCGGTAGCCAGGGAGGGAATAGCTCAGCTTAATTTGGACCGTTCAACTTTCCAAGCTTGAACACTCTGCGATGTATAGCTTGGAATCTCTTATCTATGGCTATGGCTTTGGACACACTACCACTTGGGGATTTATGCAGTTTTATTTATGTTTTATGATTCTTTACGTAATAATCAAGACAGAGATTTTGATGTAGTGATTTGGAAGTTGTTTTGATACATTTTGCTGTAATGTTTTGTTATGAACCACATATGAAATAAATTTGGTTTTATTTTTGCTGGTTATATATGTTTGTCTTGTAAATTATCTGTCTCTTTTACCTATAATGCTCCACCAAAGTTAAGGCATTCCCTTTGTGAGTGACCTTAACGGAGGTGGGGTGTTTCACTTGGTATCGATGGGAGGGTTAAGTACATCTTGTGTAGGTGGGTAATATTAGTACATATAGGCCCACAAACTTAACTGTTAAATAAACATGCTTGAATCAGTGGGAGGGTTAAGTACATATCGGGTCGGTGGGTAATATTAATAAATATAGGCCCACAAAACTTAACTGTTTAATAAACATGCTTGAATCGATGGGAGGGTTAAGTACGTCTCGTGCAGGTGGGTAATATTAATACATATAGGCCCACAAACTTAACCGTTAAATAAACATGCTTGAATCAGTGGGAGAGTTAAGTACACATCGGGTTGGTGTGTAATATTAGTAAATATAGGCCCACAAACTTAATCAATAGGAAACCCTAGTAACGGGGACCCATTTCAGCAGTAACCCACATAGATGTATCACAATACCCTAAACTCAAGGTGTGACACGATTACTGGGCTGATTGTAAGTGGTCAAAGCAGCGGCAGAGGGTACATCAGTGTAGGTTACGACGGTTTATGGGCGTGCACATACTCCAGAGTGGGAAAAAGCAGGAACTAGGTACCTGTAGTTATACACTGTGCATCTTGAATCGTGTCGAGTTGCTATCATAAGGATTGATACACCTTATGGTAGGACCAACACAGGCTATCTACATGCAAGAGAGGGCCGATTGACACAGATACATGGAATATTAATGCAAGTAAAGAGCCGATCGTTAGGGTAGTAAGGGTACATCTAACATATTCTAAGCAATTAGGCTGATTGAGGTGGAATCCTCACAATAGATGTACACCTGAAGGCTACCACAATTACGGGGATTTTGACCACCTTATCATTTTATACAGATTTCTAGTTGGGGCACTAGTTAGGTGGTACAGAGATAGATGTAGAAATCAGAATAACAAAGTAGTAGCGAAGCAGAGAAAGAGTAGAAGCGCATTCAGTTTATCTTGCCTTATCATACCTTATGCTTATCCTATGTTATCTTGTTATCCCTGTTATCACGGTATTGTCTTATATTCAGTTAATTCATGTCAAGAAGCTTTTTCCTGTTTATATCCTGGAAGTCACTGGACTTACCAGACTTATGTCTGACCTAGTTTTATTTCGCCTCTTTTCTTCCATCCCCCCCCCCCCCCCAGCTTTACAGGGAGGAAATGTTACCACTTAGCTAAGTTTTCCTTCCAAGCTCGAAGATAGAAGATGTATTGCTTTGGACTCTCTCTTCCACTGCTATGGCTGGTTCATGCTTTATTGGGGAATATCATTGTAATTTTTATGCTTCTTTTTACTTGGGAGTTTTTGAATCAAGATAGAAGTTTTATGTAATACTTTTAAGTATGATTGAGATAACTGTTGTAAAAGCTTGACTGAATTAAGTTGTTAATAAAATGACTTCATTTTTTGCTGCTATATTTGTCTGTCCTGTAATTTATCTACATCTTTTACCTAAAATGCTCCACTAAAGTTAAGGCATTCCCTTTGTGAGTGACCTTAACGGAGGTGGGGTGTTTCACTGAAACACCCCAAATTCGCAACAATAACAATTTTGCTCAGAACATGATTTATATGCCAACATCATACTTTGTCGTTCATGCCAATTCTAGGTTCAATATGTCAAATTACATATTCCATAATTCATGTCAAATTTCATCTTAACAGTTATGCCATGTTACATGTTCCAAATTATGCCAAATAATGTCAATTTCATGTTATACCCAATTTCCCCTACATTCATAACGTACGTATTTCGAGATTCAACTCAAGATTCATAATATAAGGGGAGAAGCAAGATGGAACATCATAAGAATAGGCATAGTCATATGATGATAAGAACTACTGGTCCAATAAACATGATGTACTAAAAAGACAAGTTTTGCATGGAATACATCGCAGGCATTAGATATGATAAGAATTATATCATGAACATAAAAAGGATTACAATTCCGATATACAACAAGGATAGATATGATTGGACCAGTTTCATAGTCAAAAATGATTCCCAAAGATATATATACTCAAGCACAGATTTCAATGAAAGGATAGCTTACGTCAGGCATATTCTCATATCAATTTTATTACATGTCACAATTAGATTTAGGTGTTCAAATCTAAAAAGTAACTAACTTACAAAACAAAGGCAAGTCTTGTTCTCATGCCTAAGCCATACATCACTATAGACCCTAATCTTCTTCATCCAAATCATAAACTATCATATATATATATATATATATATATATATATATATATATATATATATATATATATATGCCCCAATTTTAGATCTTAGACCACAACATGTACTATGCCTTATATTTACAATCCAATTTACGCCCCAAATCCCAAGTCATATGTCCAATACTTTATGCCACAAATCTCAAGTCATATGTCCAATACTTTATGCCTCAAATCCCAAGTCATATGTTTGATACACTTTATGTTTTGAATACAACATGTGTTATGTCCTCAAATCAGTTACAACTCGATTATGCCCAATTTTTATTTGCAACGTACTTTCATCTCTTATGAGATCTGGCTCAGGCTCACAGTAGCCTGGCTATAAAACAAAAAGGGAAGAAGGAAAGAAGAGACAAAGAACGGACATAATATTATCAATGAGATAGATCCAAAGGATATAGAAAGACAGGCATAATCTCAGATCCAGATTTATTACAATGTCAGAATCACAATTAACTTTTATTTCTGAAAGTAACGTGAACTTACATATTACAGAAGGGTCTTGAATTCTGGGATCTATTTTCTAAAAATGAATAACTCTCCCTTGAATTAGACTATTTGTTCTTCTAATTTAGATTTGATTTGATTCCTAGAAATAGTTGTTGAATTAGCCTTTTGAATCTCTACTTGAATTCTGACTTGATTTATACGAAGGACTTGAGTAGCATAACCCCGTCTTAGATTTATTTTGATATGAATTAGGGTAAAGTATAGGCAAAATGAAGTTGTGTGGAGAGAAAGTGAGGTTTGGGGGTGTTTAAATAGCTTAGGAGCAACGAATCTACTCAGAACGGGCGTCTAAATGCAGAAAAACGAATCTGTCCACGCAATGCGACCGAAGTCCGAAGCTTCCTCGGGCTAGAAGGATTTTACCAAAAGTTCATCAAAGACTTTGCGAAAATCTCAGCTCGACTTACAAGATTGACGAAGAAGATACGGCCCCGCTCGATTGTAGATACCTGTGCTAGTCCCAGCATGGGGTGTATCAAATCCTATAGTGGCAACCCGACATGATTCACGATGCACAGTGTATAACTACTGATGCCCAGTGCCTGCTTTTTCCACTCTGGAGTACGTGCATGCCCGTACTCCGTCAGAACCTACACTGACGCACCAACTGCCGTTGTTTTGACCAATTATAATCCGCCCAGTAATCGTGCCCTACCCTGCCTAGTTCAGGGTACCATGATACATCTATGTGGGTTACTGCTAAAATGGGTCCCCGTTACTAGGGTTTCCTGCCACAAATCAAGTTATATTGGTTAAGTGTTAACTTAACCCTTTCCATTTATCATGCTATAACGGTTAAGTGTTTTCTATTAACTTAACCCTAGTCATCCATCTTGTCATATTAGTTAAATGTTTCTCATTACTTAACCCTAGTCATCTGTGTTATATTGGTTAAGTATTCCTATGAACTTTACCCTACTCATTCATCTTGTTCATTAGCATTAATTGATTTATTAATGCACCAACCTCTCACATTAGATATGTGTTGTTGCGGTTACTGGATGTGTCGGGCGGTTCCAAGCAGTTTTACACCATAACTCAATCTAACCTCGGATTTTTCTTGGGCATGATGCACTAACCTCTCACACTAGATAGGTGTTGTTGTGGTTACTGGATGTGCCGGGCGGTTCCGGGCAGTTTTACACCACGACTAAATCTAAACTCAGGTTAGGCATGTTCATCTTCAATCTACACATTTACCCTATAAACCCAAATCTAGATTTTACATGCTAATTACCAAATTCACCAAAACTAGTCATGTTACATTTTATGCCCAATCTAGATTTAATGCTCAAGTTACCCCAAAATCGCAACAATAACAATTTTGCCCAAAACTTGTTTTATATGCCAACTTCATACTTTGTCGTTCATGCCAATTCTAGGTTCAATATGTCAAATTACATATTCCATTATTCATGTCAAATTACCCCAAATTGTGTCTCAACAGTTATGCCATATTACATGTTCCAAATTATGCCAAATAATGTCAATTTCATGTTATACCCAATTTCCCCCGCATTCATAACGTACATATTCCGAGATTCAACTCAAGATTCATAATATAAGGGGAGAGGCTAACTGGAACATCGTAAGAATAGGCATAGTCATAAGATGATAAGAACTACTGGTCCAATAAACTTGATGTACTAAAAAGACAAGTTTTGCAAGGAATACATCGCAGGCATATAGGTATGATAAGAATTAAATCATGAACTTAAAAAGGATTACAATTCCGATATACAACAAGGATAGATGTGAGTTGACCAGTTTCATAGTCAAAAATGAATCCCAAAGAGATATATACTCAAGCATAAATTTCAATGAAAGGACAGCTTACATCAGGCATATTCTTATATCCATTATATTACATGTCACAATTAGATTTAGGTGTTCAAATCTAAAAAGTAACTAACTTATAAAACAAGGCAAATCTTGTTTTCATGCCTAAGCCATACATCACTATACACACTAATCTTCTCCTTTTAAATTGAAACACCCCACCTCCGTTAAGGTCACTCACAAAGGGAATGCCTCAACTTCGGTGGAGCGTTATAGATAAAAGATGCAGATAAATTACAAGACAGACAAATAAAACAATGGAAAATAAAGTCATTTTATTAACAATGTGGTTCAGTCAAGCTTTTACAACGGTTGTCTCAATCATACTAAAAGTAATACATAGAACTTTTGTCTTGATTTAAAAACTTCCAAGTATAAAAGAAGCATAAAAAAATAACAATGATTAATTCTCCAATAGAGTAAAGCAAGCCATAGCTGAAATGAGACTGAATCCAAAGCAATACATGATGATCTTGAAGCAACAAGTAATCCAAGCTAAGAAGAAGTGTTTCCTCCTTGAAAACCTGTGGGGGAAACGGAAGAAAAGAGGCGAAACAAAACTAGGTCAGACATAAGTCTGGTAAGTCTAGCTACTTTCAGCATATGAACAAGCAAGAACAACATGACAAGAATTAAACTGAATAAAGACATAACTGCAATGATAAGGAACATACAATACACAAGATAAGCAATAGGCAAGATAAACTAAGTATAACATCGCATGTTAACTATTCTCTGCTTCGCTAGTACCCTGTTATTCTGAATTCTATATCTCTGCACCACCTAACGAGTGTCCCAACTAGTAATCTGTATAAAGGATAATATTACAACGTGATTCCAATCCCCACAATTGTGGTAGCCTTCAGGTGTACATCTATTATGAGGATTCCACCTCAATCAGCCTAATTGCCATGATGATGTTAGATGTACCCTTACTACCCTATCGATCGTTTCCCTACTTGTACAAATGTTCCATGTGTCTGTGTTAATTGGCCCTCTCTTACGTGTAGATACCCTATGCTGGTCCCACCATAAGATGTATCAATCCTTATGATAGCGACCCGACACGAATCAAGAGACACAGTGTATAACTACTGGTACCCAGTGCCTGCTTTATCCCACTCCGGAGTACGTGCACGCCCGTAAACCGTCGGAACCTACACTGATGTACCCCCTACCGTTGTTTTGACCGCTAATAATCAGCCCAGTAATCGTGCCCCAACCTGCCTAGCTCAAGGTACCATGATACATCTATGTGCGTTACTCCTGAAATGGGTCCCCGATACTAGGGTTTCCTACTGGTTAATTTTGTGGGCCTGTATTTACTAATATTACCCACCAACCCGATATGTACTTAACCCTCCCACCGATCCAAGCATGTTTATATAATGGTTAAGTTTTGTGGGCCTATATTTACTAATATTACCCACCAACCAGACTTGTACTTAACCTTCCCGCAGATTCAAGCATGTTTATTTAATGGTTAAGTTTTGTGTGCCTATATTTACTAATATTACCCACCAACCCAACGTGTACTTAACCTTGCCACAGATTCAAGCAGGTTTATTTAATAGTTAAGTTTTGTGGGCCTATATTTACTAATATTACCCACCAACCCGACGCGTACTTAACCTCCTACAGATTCAAGCATGTTTATTTAATGGTTAAGTTTTGTGGGCCTATATTTACTAATATTACCCACCAACCTGACATGTACTTAACCTCCTACTCGTCAAGTCGTGTTGGTTAAGTGGTTCTTATTAACTTGACCTTTCTCGCTTATCATGTTGGATTGGTTAAGCATGATTTATTAACTTAACCCTGTTCATTCATCAGTTTATATTGGTTAAGTATTTCCCATTTAACTTAACCCCATTCGTTCACCAAGTTATATTGGTAAAGTGTCATTAATCAATTCAAGTTAACATAACCCACCCACTCGTCACATCATGTTGGTTAAGTGTTTCCTTCTAGTGTTGACTTGACCCTACCTCAAATCATGTTATATTGGTTAAGTGCTGCCTTCTCGTGTTAATTTAACCCTTCCCATACATCATGTTATATATTGGTTAAACGTTATCCTCTTGTATCACTTAACCCCACCACATGTCATTATATATTGGTTAAGTGTATCCACTTGTGTTACTTAACCCTACCACAAGTCATTATATATTTTAGTTAAGTGTTACCTTAGTTAACTTAACCGTACCATCTGTTTAATTAACATGTTATAATGGTTAAGTGTTCCCTTAGTTAACTTAACCCTACCATCCGTTTAGTTAACATGTTATAATGGTTAAGTGTTCCTTTAGTTAACTTAACCCTACCATTTGTTTAGTTAACATGTTATAACGGTTAAGTGTTCCCTTAGTTAACTTAACCCACCCATATGTCATATTGGTTAAGTATCATTAACCTAACCCTCCCATACTTAGCATGCATCATTAGCATTAATTTATTTATTAATGCACCAACCTCTCACATTAGATATGTGTTGTTGCGGTTACTGGATATGCCGGGCGGTTCCGGGAAGTTTTACACGCAACTCAATCTAACCTCGGGTTTTTTTTGGGCATGATGCACTAACCTCTCACATTAGATAAGTGTTGTTGTGGTTACTGGATGTGCCGGGCGGTTCTGGGCAGTTTTACACCACAACTCAATCTAACCTCGGGTTATGCATTCTCATCTTTTAACACATTTACATATTTACAGTGTATATGTAAATTATTCAAAATTAAATTATAACATTAATTATGTTCATAATTAATGGCATACCAATTTTACTGTTTTCATGCTAATTACCCCAAATCCACCAAAACTAGTCATGATCCCGTTTCTCAAGTTATGCCCAACAATTCCAATTTAAAGTTATTAATCAAAATAGGCTATACCCCATCTTCCCAAACATGCAATAATAGTCATTCCCAAAATCACTATGTCATATATTTGGCGTTCCAAATCAATAGTTATGCCCATTCTAGTTTTAATATTGTAGTTTGCAGTGTATGGCCAAAACTTGGTTTACAAGCCAACTAACCAAAACTTGCATTTAAAATGATAACAATGCCCCAATGTCCATTACAAGTTTTGCTCAACCATTTCACCAAATATGTTATGTTCAATTACTTTCCCCAATTATGTTATGCCAATATTGTCAATTTCATGTTTGTGCCCCAATAACCCAAACCTTCTCCGTATTCCCATCGTACGTATATCGCGATTCATCCTAGATTATAGGTCAATCTAGATTCACAAATAAAAAGGAACAAATAGGAATAATATGACAATGATAGGCGTAAGAACTGGCACAAGATGATAGTCCCAAAACACAAGAATTACAGATCTAATAGAATTACAGCATAACTGAATAAACTAATTTAGAATCATTGCAGGCATATAGATAAAATTTTGAACATTATTATGGACATGAAAGGCTTGAATAATAAACTAGGTTTGACAACTTGTATAGGTTCGATTGGATCGATAAGAAGCAACCCAAAGTCATAGATTCACAAAGTCTAAGAATAGATCCAAATAGAAAATCAAGCATAGGTCAAAATTCATTTCATTCCATGTCCATACTATAATTGGTTTTCTAAATCTGAAAGTAATCGTGAACTTGTAAAACAAAGGCAATTCATGTTTTCTGGAATCTGTATTCTGAAACTGAATTGCTCGCCTTTGATGTAGATCGTTGAATACTCTAAATTAGATTTGATTTGATTCTTTCTTTAATCTTGCTTTCTAGTTTGATAAGAGATGGTGGCTAGGTTAGGAAGATGATTGACAACATGGTGGCTCCTTGGAATGAATTTGTGTGGTTTAGGGTTTAGATTTAGGTTGCTTATATAGAAGTCTAGGATTGTTTAGAGCCCTTAGATGAACTAGCAGTCCATCAGAATCACCCTGCTCAAATACACATCATCCGGCCACTTAGAAAAAGACACATCATCATAGAACACTCCAAAATTCTGTGCTAGATTAGTATGGGCGCACTTGGCAGGTGCGCCAATGCATTTTTGTACTGACGCACTTGTGTAGTGCGCCAGTGCATTCTGGTCGACTTCCGGTTATTCTGCCTAACTTCGTTCGTCCATATCTACTTCATACGATATCCGTTTTACGCAAACTCGGACTCTATCTCAAGCAGAATTTTGAGACGAACGCAATGGCGTAACCGTTTCATTTCATTCTTCATTTAATAATTAGTTATTCTTTAATTATCTCTTATGTCCCGTTTTAAAATTACGGGGTGTTACATTCCCCCTACTTAAAGGATTTCTTCCCCGAAATCTTCAAGTTAAGAAGAATGTATATCCTACCATCCAACATCCATCTACTCAACCATTCAATCACAGGCATCCATTGTCCTTAAAAAGGTTTCTAATGTTTTTCATGAACATATGCATAGTGTGTGTATATGTCCTCACCCAAATGCAAAATCAGGCGCTCTACTGATTAGGTTGACCTCCTTAATGCGAATCATGTTAGTGCCATGAGTCCATCATGTATGCAATTATTCCTAATCGTACTTTATAACTTCTACATGAGTGCACAATCATTCATACAAATGCAACATCCATATGATAACACATCAAGTTTCAATTCATATGTATAAAAATTCACTCATGCATATGCAATATGAAAGTGACTGAGCCGATCTAGTGCCTAATGTGTGTATATGCATCCACGAGCAACCACTAGCAAACACTTGCAACCACTTGCATCCACCAAACATAACATGTCTCAACCACATGTTTACATCCATTGGATCCTACCTAAGGATCGAGGATAGGACCGAGAGGATATACTTAAAAGATAAAGACTAGCATGCAAATAGATTTTACAGAAAAAGAGGAATCAAGGATATACCCTCAAAAAGGGTAAGATGCACGTATCTAGGCTTCAGTCTTCTATGTCGCATCTTCTTGAGTTTTACTCCACTGTACCTTAACTAATTTAACTTCATGATTGCGAAGATTCTTGACCTCCATTTCCAAAACCCACTAGTAAAGATAGGACCTTGATCACTTACTATGCTAGAGGGTATCCAATGTAGTCAAACAATCTTTCCAAGATAAACAGATGTTAACCATGATTCCAAGTGTATATACTAAGATGATTATAGGTCTCTCTTCTACTTAGCTTATCCATCATGTCACAAATTTGAGGGTCGATATCTCTCATGCAAACCATCCTAGTCGAAGTTGACATCCCTCAAGTACAAGCCCCAAAGGCCTAAACCAATATCAGACAAGCACCCAAGGAATACCTCCTCCGAATTTGGACGATTTATGTGATATGATACTAGCAAAACAACCAAACAATTGAGCACTTAACTTACTCTGGCTATCCTCGCCAATCTTACTCCAAAACTATCGTTGATCGCATAACTGGCTTTGCATTGTCATCTAGATATATGTGGGAGTCTACTTCACGTTTTAGGGGACAAACCCCTAACCTAAATCAAAAACATATGCGTACTCATGGACTACTCGAACAGATCGAAAATCGTTGATTAATACATAAAGTGATTCTTGGTAGCTAAGACAAATTGATCCCTTAGGATCGCACGAAATTTCGAGGGTAATCCCGAGTCAGTCAAAAGTCTAACTACCCTCCTTTCACAATTACTAGCTAAACAATCCATGCCTAGAGTCAACCCATTGCCCATGAAACCAAATACATAAGTATCTCAAATCCTTACAAACCAAAGATAAATGAGCCGAACCACAAATTGGATTTGAGACAATAATGGGATCTTCTACTATATAAGCTCTAAGGTGCAGAGACTCAACTATGGAAGCAGATATAAACGAATGTGAAGTGCTAAACTCAAAAGAGTACTAACAGGATGATCAAAAAAGAAAAACTAAAATCTTTCAATAAAAACCTTACTACCTCTCTCTCAAACACACTGGCGGTGAGAGCATGCATTTGCCCTCTTGAAAATCCTGTCATTTGTTCTTGCCCTTGTCCTTAATTATATGACCCGTTATACCATAATAAAGACACTTCCTCTTGTTTTAGGTTTTACTAATCTTTCCTTTTTACCTCCTTTGTGAACCAAGTCTATATCCATGATTTCCTCATCCTTGGGTTGTGCTCCGTGGCGAAACTCCCTCATTCTCATCTTTACTATCCTTGTGTAACACGTTGGCAAGTCTCTCGAAAGATTCCTCCATCGCATGGAAAATTCTACGAAGCTTGAAATAAAATTAGCCGCGGGTGAAACTACTGCGGCTATAAATGGAAGTTGGGTACTTCTTCGCCCTTTGACGGATATCATAGTCTTATCAAGCCTACAAAACCATGTCGCGATGAGGGTCCCTCCCAGAAAGCCAAGAGCCCCGGAGAATCAGGAAAGAAGGAAACAAGGATTCAAACAGAGGAGCAAAAGATAGTGCATATGGCTTTGGGGAATATGCCTTTAAAACAAAATTTTCTTTTGAAAATGCTTCTTTTAAAACCATTTTGAAAATAATTTTTCAAATCTTTTATCTGATCCGGTAACCTTCAGCTCTGATACCAAGTGAAACACCCCACCTCCGTTAAGGTCACTCACAAAGGGAATGCCTCAACTTCGGTGGAGCATTATAGGTAAAAGATGCAGATAAATTACAAGACAGACAAACAAAAATAGCGGAAAATAAAGTCATTATTAACAATGTGGTTCAGTCAAGCTTTTACAACGGTTATCTCAATCATACTAAAAGTAATACATAGAACTTCTGTCTTGATTTAAAAACTTCCAAGTATAAAAGAAGCATAAAAAAATAACAACGATTCATTCCCCAATAGAGTAAAGCAAGCCATAGCTGAAATTAGACTGAATCCAAAGCAATACTTGATGATCTTGAAGCAGCAAGTAATCCAAGCTAAGCAGAAGTGTTTCCTCCCTGAGAACCTTGGTGGGGGGTGGGGAACGGAAGAAAAGAGGCGAAACAAAACTAGGTCAGACATAAGTCTGGTAAGTCTAGCTACTTTCAGCATATGAACAAGCAACAACAACATGGCATGAATTAAACTAAATAAAGGCATAAGTGTGATGATAAGGAACATACGATACACAGGATAAGCAATAGGAAAGATAAACTAAGTATAACATCGCATGTTAACTATTCTCTGCTTCTCTACTATCCTGTTATTCTGATTTCTATATCTCTGCACCAACTAACGAGTGTCCCAACTAGTAATCTGTATAAAGGATAATATTACAACGTGATCCTAATCCCCGCAATTGTGGTAGCCTTCAGTTGTACATCTATTATGAGCATTCCACGTCAATCAGCCTAATTGCCATGAAGATGTTAGATGTACCCTTACTACCCTATCGATCGGCTCCCTACTTGCACAAATGTTCCATGTGTCTGTGTCAATCGGCCCTCTCTCGCGTGTAGATACCCAGTGCTAGTCCCACCATAAGGTGTACCAATCCTTATAATAGCGACCCGACACGAATCAAGATGCACAGTGTATAACTACTGGTACCCAGTGCCTGCTTTTTCCCACTCCGGAGTACGAGCATGCCCGTAAACCGTCAGAACCTAAACTGACGTTCCCCCTACCGTTTTTTTGACCGCTTATAATCAACCCAGTAATCGTGCCCCACCCTGCCTAGCTCAGGGTACCGTGATACATCTATGTGCGTTACTACTGAAATGGGTCCCCGTTACTAGGGTTTCCTACTGGTTAAGTTTGTGGGCCTATATTTACTAATATTACCCACCAAACCGATATGAACTTAACCCTCCCACCGATCCAAGCATGTTTATATAATGGTTAAGTTTTGTGGGCCTATATTTACTAATACTACCCACCAACCCGACGTGTACTTAACCTTCCCACAGATTCAAGCATGTTTATTTAATGGTTAAGTTTTGTGGGCCTATATTTACTAATATTACCCACCAACCCGACGTGTACTTAACCTTACCATGGATTCAAGCAGGTTTATTGAATGGTTAAGTTTTGTAGGCATATATTTACTAATATTACCCACCAACCCGACGTGTACTTAACCTCCTACGGATACAAGCATGTTTATTTAATGGTTAAGTTTTGTGGGCCTATATTTACTAATATTACCAACCAACCGACATGTACTTAACCTCCTACTCGCCAAGTCGTGTTGGTTAAGTGGTTCTTATTAACTTAACCTTTCTCGCTTATCATGTTGGATTAGTTAAGTGTGATTTATTAACTTAACCTTGTTCATTTATCAGGTTATATTGGTTAAGTATTTCCCATTTAACTTAACCCCATTCGTTCATCAAGTTATATTGGTCAAGTGTCATTAATCAATTCAAGTTAACTTAACCCACCCACCCATCAGGTCATGTTGGTTAAGTGTTTCCTTCTGGTGTTGACTTGACCCTACCTCAAATCATGTTATATTGGTTAAGTGCAGCCCTCTCGTGTCAACTTAATCCTTCCCATTCGTCATGTTATATATTGATTAAGTGTTATCCTCTTGTATTACTTAACCCCACCACATGTTATTATATATTGGTTAAGTGTATCCTCTTGTGTTACTTAACCCTACCACAAGTCATTATATATTTTGGTTAAGTGTTAACTTAGTTAACTTAACCCTACCATCCATTTAATTAACATGTTATAATGGATAAGTGTTCCCTTAGTTAACTTAACCCTACCATATGTTTAGTTAACATGTTATAATGGTTAAGTGTTCCCTTAGTTAACTTAACCCTACCATCTGTTTAGTTAACATGTTATAACAGTTAAGTGTTCCCTTAGTTAACTTAACCCACCCATATGTCATATTGGTTAAGTATCATTAAACTAACCCTCCCATACTTAGCATGTGTCATTAGCATTAATTTATTTATTAATGCACCAACCTATCACATTAGATATGTGTTGTTGCGATTACTGGATATGCCGGGTGGTTCCGGGCGGTTTTACACCAAAACTCAATCTTACCTTGGGTTCTTCTTGGGCATTATGCACTAACCTCTCACATTAGATAGGTGTTGTTGTGGTTACTGGATGTGCCGGGCGGTTCCAGGCAGTTTTACACCACAACTCAATCTAACCTCGGGTTAGGCATTCTCAACTTTTAGCATATTTACATATTTACAGCGTATATGTAAATTATTCACAATTAAATTATAACATTAATTATGTTCATAATTAATGGCATACCAATTATACTGTTTTCATGCTAATTATGCAAATCCACCAAAACTAGTCATGATCTCGTTTCTCAAGTTATGCCCAACCAATTCCAATTTCAGGTTATTAATCAAAATATGCTATACCTTGTCTTCCCAAACTTGCAATAATAGTCATTCCCAAAATCACTATGTCATATATTTGGCGTTCCAAATCAATAGTTAAGCCCAATCTAGTTTTAATATTCTAGTTTACAATGTATGGCCTGAATTTGGTTTAACAAGCCAACTAACCCAAACTTGCAGTTAAAATGATAACAATGCGCCAATGTCAATTACAAGTTTTGCCCAACAATTTCACCAAATATGTAATGTTCAGTTATTTTCCCCAATTATGTTATGCCAATATTGTCAATTTCATGTTTATGCCCCCAATAACCCAAACCTTCCCCGTATTCCCATCATACGTATATCGCGATTCAACATAGATTATAGGTCAATCCAGATTCACAAATAAAAAGGAACAAATAGTAATAATATGACAATGATAGGCATAAGAACTGGCACAAGATGATAGTCCCAAAACACAAGAATTACAGATCTAATAGAATTACAGCATAACTGGATAAACTGATTTAGAATCATTGCAGGCATATAGATCTGATTATGAACAATATTATGGACATGAAAGGCTTGAATAATAAACTAGGTGCGACAACTTGTATAGGATCGATTCGATCGATAAGAAGCAACCCAAAGTCATAGATTCACAAAGGCTAAGAATAGATCCAAATTGAAAATCAAGCATTGGTCCAACTTCATTTTATTCCATGTCCATACTATAATTGGTTGTCAAAATCTAAAAGTAATCGCGAACTTACAAAACAAAGGCAAGTCTTGTTTTCTGGAATCTGTATTCTGAAACTGAATTGCTCGCCTTTGATGTAGATCGTTGAATACTCTAAATTAGATTTGATTTAATTTGATTCTTGCTTTAATCTTGCTTTCTAGTTTGATAAGAGATGGAGGCTAGGTTAGGATGATGATTGACAGCATGGTGGATCCTTGGAATGAATTTTTGTTGTTTAGGGTTTAGATTTAGGTTGCTTATATAGAAGTCTAGGATTGTTTAGAGCCCTTAGATGAACTAGGAGTCCATCAGAACCACCCAGCTCAAATACACATCATCTGGCCACTCAGAAGAAGACACATCATCATAGAACACTCCAGAATTCTGTGTTGGATTAGTATGGGCGCACTTGGCAGGTGCGCTAGTGCTTTTTTGTACTGGCGCACTTGTGAAGTGCTCCAGTGCATTCTGGTCGACTTCCGGTTTTTCTGCCTAACTTAATTCGTCCATATCTTCCTCATACCGTATCCGTTTTACGCAAACTCGGACTCTATCTCAAGCAAAATTTCGAGATGAACGTAATGGCGTAACCCATTTCATTTAATTCTTCTTTTAATAATTAGTTATTCTTTAATTATCTCTTATGTCCCATTTTAAAATTATGGGGTGTTACACAAATCATAAACTATCATATATATATATATATATATATTGTAACAACCCGGAAAATCCGAACCAATTTAAAAATTTTATTTTGGCAATTTTAATGAATTTTGAATATTTAAAATGAATTAATTTAAATAAAAACGACGAGAAATTTATTTTGAATAGAATTAGAACGTATATATTTATTTTAATCGACGTTAGAATATAAATATTTTATTTTAATTATAAAAGGAATTGAAAAACGGCGTGGTAGTTCGAAAATTCGATTTCAAATTTCAAACAAAAGTACAGGATTCAAAATAAATCGGATTTTGATGAAACGAAAAATATTAGAGTCTATTTGAAAATATCTTTCCAACGAATCCAAAAAATTGAAATTTCATAGCGGGAATAAAAAGTTATGCCCAGTTGAAATTTCAGAATAGTCGCTATGGAAAATATAGCCCTTAAAAATGGAAATTTTGCAAACGACCTCCATTTTTGACGAAACCACTTTTGTTGGATCCGGGATGTTGAATTATTTCTAGATTCCAAAATTCAAAATTTTTGAAGTCAATATGTGAGGATGGCGAAGTAAAACGTGTTTTGACAGTTTCAGTCAATTTGGATCGACCAAAAAATGACCATTTTTCAAATGGTCTTCAAATTTGGCGAAATTAGTTTTGTTAGGACCGTATCGTCAATACGAAGCTAGAAATATTTTTTGTAGAATTTTTAGAATCCGTATGTGACCCCAGTAAATTAAAATGTGTGTTTAAATTCAATATATATTGAATTATATTTTAATTCAAATCAAAACTGATCGAAACGATAAAATTGGCTGACGAAAATATCCCATTGTGTTCAGGATAGGGGTAATTAGCTAGGGACGACAGTCAGTGGTTCGATCTGGGGTTCAAATGAAGAGTGTACTTTTTATTGAAAAAAAAAGAAAAAATATAATAATAAATTAAATAAATATATTCCCTATATAACCCCACCCCAAATCAGAAACTGTCGATTAAAACCCTTTCTCCTTTTTCCAGAAACCGCTGCCACCATCGTTCTCCAACCCCACCATCGCGCCGCCACTCCCCTCGCGCGCCGCCGTCAACGGTACCCCCTCCCCCCAGTCGCGCTCAGGCATAGCCTTTCGCTTCCCCTTCCCTCTCAACCAAAAACCGATGAAAACCCTAAAACCGCCGACTGAAGGCCCCGCTGCCCCATTCCAGCCACCTCGAGACCGCTACCAGACCCCGCGCCCTCCTCCGACCATCTCCTTCAGTTGTAGATCCTCCCCCATTTTTCTGTAAGTCTTCATTTATTTGATTTCATTGTAATTTATTTAAAATATTTAATTTAGTTTAAATCGATTTAGAAATCTGATTTTTTCATGAATGAAAATACACATTGTTTTAAAATGTAAAAAGTTATGATTTTTCTTTTCTTTTTTAAAATGAAAAAGATTTGATTTTTAAATGTAGAAGGTTAAGATTTTTAGCTTTATAAACATTTGATTTCATAGAATATATAAAAGTACGGTTTATAACATGAAAGACGAGATTTTTAAATGAAGAAAGGCGATATTTTTATATAAAGAAAGGCGAGATTTTTAATTATAGAAAGGCGGTATTTTTATATGATAGAGAATATAAGAATATAATTTTTGTTCATGTAGCGGAATAAAGATACTATCTTTACATATAGAGATTTGAAATAAAAATATGATTTTTATATATGGAAAAGTGATATAAAAATATAATTTTTATTTGAATAGCAAGATAAAAATTCGATTTATATATATATATATATGAAGTAGCGATAAAAATTTGATTTTTATATATATGAAGTAGCGATGAAAATTTGATTTTTATATATATGAAGTAGCGATAAAAATTCGATTTTTATATATATGAAGTAGCGATAAAAATTCGATTTTTACATATATGAAGTGGATATAAAAATATGATTTTTATGTACATGTAGTGATAATAAAAATGTGATTTTTACTATGAACAACGCGTAAAGGATTCCGTTGAATTTTAGGCAAATCCAAGCCATTCAGAAATTCAGATGAAACGACGGAGTGGAAACCCAAGGTGAGAACTCCTCACTATAATTTTTCTATATAGTTATTTATTTTATAACTGCATATATGAACTGTTCCCCGTTGTCCATAGACCATAGACGACTTGATTGATTCTTTGGTTTAGTTGATTAGATTATTTGGTTGAATTTGGTTTGGAAAATAATTAATGGAATTGATTAGATATGTATGTGTATAGCACGGGCCACTGTTAGACTGGGGATAAGGCTAGGCCTTATCCCATTTCTAGTATCGTGTCGTTATACCGTCGAAATTTTCCAAAATATATTAGAATAATAAAAATATTATTTTTATTGTGTAAATGAACCGAATGAATGTTTTATCGTTAAAAATATAATTTTTAACGTGTATGTGAATAAAATAAATATTCATTTACAAATCAGATGATTTGTTTATGTACACTGATTTGACTGATATTGATTGGGACGATAAATTTTACACATCGCCCAACTGCACAAATAATACCTGTGTTTGATTGTTTGAAACCCCACACGGGTATTGGGATGAAATTGGACATACACTAATCCCAATAATTAGCTCTATGTCGATCGATTGATTGTCAGGCTGTTATAAGCGTTAAATATTCATATTTGATGCTTATGCAGTGAAGAATGCACTCTGGATGATGGATGATTATTTATCACTGTTGTTGCATACATGCGTTGTATGAAATCCATATAATCATATTATATGGTAATTGACTGTGTCTGATTCCAGTTCATAAGAAAAGAATATTTTAAAATAACAATTATTTTAAAATGACGAATATTTTCAAATAATATTCAGAAAATATCAAAATCAAAATTTGATGTCTGATTTGGGATGGACACGGTTATATTTAAATATATAAAGCCGTGTTGATTAGATTTATGCCATTTTGACGAGAACAATATTTATATCGATTTTATTCATTTTTATAATGAATATCGAAAAGGAATTGATTTCAAAATCTAATGTTTTGAAAATATTATCATTTATATATCGATGATATGGAATATTCAATTTTGATTTGAAATTGAATATGAAGTTGAAATCATTTTGAAAACGAATTGAAAACGATTTATAAAATACATTTCAAATGGAAATCGACGAAATATATGTTATATATATTATATATATAATATAATGGCCTGAATAGAACGCGCCGCGCTGCGGAAGTTCGTGAATTTCGACCATTGACTTCGAACGGACATTACGGGAGATTCGACCATCGGATTCTCCTAAAACCGAAACCGTTGGGTTCATATCGAAAAGAGCTTTTTAACGAGTACAAGAAATTAGAAATCTAACGGTTGGATTTGGAATTATGTCCAAATCAAATTTGGAAAAGGTCGGTGTAAGTGCAGTTCGATGGCCGTTTATGGAAATCGACTGTACGGGCCTTGATAAAATTATTAAAAATATCAATAATTAGTGTAAAATCATGAGAAATAATTTGAAAAAGAACTAGGACAAAAAATTCCATATTTGAGAAGATAAAAATTTATTTTTATCGAAATGAACTAGTTATTAACTCGAATTTTAATCCGATTATTTTTAAATAAATAAATTGGATTGAGAAATGGTTTTAAATAATCAGAATTTTCCAACGAATAAATTGGAATGGAAATATTCTTCGTAATATTTCGATATTGGATTCCGTGATTATACGGATATTGTGATGGGAATTTGAAAGATATTGATATCGTTATTCCCGATATGGTATCTGTTGGTTTCAGGATTTGAGATTGAAAATAAGCCGATATATTTTCTATTCAGAGCTTTGTATTTAATATCAAATTGGAATTTGGGTTTGCCGTGAATGGTGTCTTCATTAACACTATTCTTAAAACCCAGTTGAGAAAAAGATTAAATCTTTTCATTTAGATTTAATGAAGTATACCAATTAAATAATATTTAATTGGAATTGAATTGGAATTATTTTTTGGGTTTATCGTGAACGATATTTTAAATAACACTTGTTCTTTAACCCGATCGTTAATGGAATGTGAATTAGGCTTATCGTGAACTGTGTTCTAGCGACATTCGTTCTTTAACCCGATTTACAGTTAAATGGGATTTGGAATTTATAAATCTTTTGTTTAGATTTAAAGGAGATTTTCCAAAGTAAAGTTTTCCAATTTAATAAAATAAATTAGAATGGAATGGAATTCGATTTGGTAATAATCGACGTGAATTTTTGTGGATGAGGACTGCTTGTATATATGGAATTTAAAAGGCTTTGCCGTTATTCCATTTATATTATTAGTCGGATATGGAAGTTGATATCGATTATATATATATCGATTTATTTTCCATGAATTTTTCATCATTAATGGAATGTGATTTTGGGTTGTCGTGAATGGCATCTTTAATAATACTGTTCTTAGACCCAACGGAGTTAAGAAAATCAGAAACTAACTGGGGATTAGTTAAGTTGAATGGTTTCCTGGGTATTGATCTGATGTTGGTTTTGGCCTTCGGGGTTATTACTTAGGGAACTGTTCACTTGCTAATTTACGGTTAAAGGCTGATGGAATAGAATGTGATTTTGGGTTATCGTGAACCGTGTTTTAAATGACATTGGTTCTTTAACCCAGTTAAAGACACGATATGACTTCTCAAGTTAAACAATCATTAATATTGATTTTCTGGGAAGATTAAAACCAAGTGGAGTTTTAATGAATCTTTAAATAGATTGAAAGGTGAATTTGATAACTGAAATTATCAAATTCAAGAAATGGTCGAGAATGGAGTATCGCCAGTTTTGCTCCAAGCGATAGTTAAATCTTTAATTAGATTTGAATGTGAAATGGTAATTGAATTTACCGATAACACCGGTGTTAGATATGAAGTATTACCATTTTTACTTCATGGGATGAATAGGTTGGGGTTGGAAATTTAAACAAATGATTACTTCGATGAGGTTCGCTAATCCCGACTAGTTTGGATAAACCATAATTTGGTTTGAATTGATATTCAAAGGAAGATTAAAGAATAAATTTAAAGAATTTATCTCTGATAAAATTAATGGGAACCTTTCCCAAAGTAAAATAATATTTGAATAAAGGAATATTCTAGATTGGAATAAGGCGTATGTTGTGCTTTTATAACACTTGTTTATTATATACGCGAGTTATTAGGAAAGAACGGGTTTATCCCATTCTGAATAACTGCTACGACGATAAGTCGATGATGAAGACGGTGGTTGAAGACCGGAGGTCTTCGCATCGTTTGGATGATTCCTGATGGTCTTGATTAAGCTGTACACCCAAGAGGAGGGAATAAGTTGGTGATCGTCCAGACGTACTTGGAGATCGATGGATATGCGATGTACAAGGTGCCTCCGGTTTCGTTCAGACCCAGAATGGACTTGTAAATGGACTATGTGTCTGACATTGGATTTTGCCCTATGTTGATTGATCTCTATTAAATATACATCTGCCTCGTGAAGGGGAATTTATTCCCTTACTTCACCCTTCTTTGAGACGTACAGCATCAGAGGTTGTATATAGATAGGCATCAGTCGCATGGAGTGAATTGCCTGTGTGGCATGGTGAGATGCAAATGATCAAGGCTTTTGTTGAAAAGCAGAGCCTTGTGGTTGATGATCAAAGCATAGCTTTAATATAGCGTCGCTTTGTGTAGAACTAATTCATGAGCCTCACACCCTGGTGTGAACCAAAAACGGGAGTGGACGTCAGGGAGGGCATGTGTTTCCTTCTAGCTAGAAGTGGCGTCAGAGGTTTTACACGCCTTGACGAGTTTGACTTTTGTGGTTGTTCGAATGCGAGGCGCGTCGGTTATATCGGTCGATCCGGGACCGATGGAGTCATTTGTTGGGCTCATTTACTCCCTATAGGTCGGGGAAACGCATGTTCAGGTTTAAGTTTAATACTCTCCGTGTGGACTGGCCCTGAGGATCCAAGGGACGATGCGTTCTGTTCCTGAGACGCGGGCTAGAGGATCTCGAAGCGGTGAGGACTATCTTTTGCCTCGGTTCACAAATGGAAATCCAACTTCCAATACGACATTTTGCGGTTTTGATTGTAGAACCTATATATGGCGACATAGTGGTATAGGGCACTTATGTCGTCTATGATTGATACTTACGATTGAAATTGTTTTGACACTATAAACTTATAGTAATAATAAAAGATGAAATTTAGCGTATCAAGCATTCTTTGGCTATTATAAGGTAAAACCCTATCCTCCGGCTTGTGTTGCATTGTGTGATGGGACCTGGGTCTTATAATAGCTTCATTGTTCTTTATTTAGCATTGCGTTGTGGTTTTATGCACTGGTATTCTTGGAGGAAACCCGTTCCGTGTTATACGGCGTGGTCCCTGAATTTACCTAACTTTAAAATAAAGATTAATAACTGTTTTAGTTCTCACACCAGTCACATGACTGACCTGGAGTTTATTGTTTTAACCTAAACTCTGGGTGCCCCTATTTTCCATGGGCAGTTAGTAGTTTTGGTTTTGTAGATTTATATTCACAGGATCCTGGTTTACAGCTGGAACGATATCTGGAAAGCTCTGCATCCGTATATTTCTTTCAGTTGTGTTTTGTATTATTTTCCGCTCCTATGTAATGTAATTTAAATCTCTAATATTTTATGATGTGTAATATTTATTCATACTCTGTATATTCTTGTAATCTGATGAAATTGTTGTAATATACAATGAAATGTTCTTCTGTTTGTCAACTGATTCGTCTTGTCCTCAAAGCAATCCGGGCTTTCCTTCACGGGGAAGTTCGGTTGTTTCATATATATGTATCCCAATTTTTAGATCTTAAACCACAACATGTACTATGCCATATATTTACAGTTCAATTTACGCCCCAAATCCCAAGTTATATGTCCAATATACTTTATGCCTCAAATCTCCAGTCATATGTCCAATCCTTTATGCCTCAAATCCCAAGTCATATGTCCAATACTTTATGTTTCGGATACAACAAATGTCCTCAAATAGGTTACAACTCAATTATGCCCAATTATACACAATTTAAAACTTTCCAAATTTTAGCGTTAGGCATGTCCAAACCATATATTATGCCCAATTTTAGCGCTGGCCATGTTCAAATCATATATTATGCCCAATTTTATTTCCTACGTACATTCATCTCTTCTGAGATCTGGCTCAACCTCACAGTAGCCTGGCTATAAAGCAAAAAGGGAAGAAGGAAAGAAGAGACAAAGAACGGACATAATATTATCAACGAGATAGTTCCAAAAGATATAAATAGACAGGCATAATCTCAGATCCAGATTTATTACATTGTCAGAATCATAATTAACTTTTATTTCTGAAAGTAACATGAACTTAAAAATTACAGAAGGGTCTTGAATTCTGGGATTTGTATTCTGAAACTGAATATCTCTCCCTTGAAGTAGACTATTTGTTCTTCTAATTTAGATTTGATTTGATTCTTAGAAATAGTTGTTGAAGTTGTTGAATTAGCCTTTGAATCTCTACTAGAATTCGAAACTTGATTTCTACGAAGGACTTGAGCAGCATAACCCCGTCTTTGATTTATTTTGAAATGAATTCGGGTAGAGTATACGCGAAATGAAGTTGTGTGGAGAGAAAGTGAGGTTTGGGGGTGTTTAAATAGCTTAAGAGCAACGAATCTGGTCAGAACGGGCGTCTAAATGCAGAAAAATGAATTTGTCCACGGATCTGGAAAAGGGGGGAGGTCGACCCCCAGGTCGACCCCATGGTCGATGAGTTCTACCCAGGTCGAACCCCTGGTCGACCTGGGTCCTGGGCGGGAAATTTCCTGCCCATCCCGGGTGTGTGATTTGTATTTCGAAACTTTAAATCTGAATTCGGGCTGGTTTTTATTGAAACTTCTAAGTGCCATAATTCTTCATACGAAGTCTGATTTACGAAAACTTGGACTCTATTCCAAGCTGAATTTTGAGATGAACGCAATGGCGTAACCCGTTTCCCTTTATTCTTCTCTTAAAAATTAAGTATACTTTAATTTGTTACTTTGATGTTCACAGAAAATACGTGGTGTTACATTCTCCCCTCCTTAAAGGATTTCGTCCCCGAAATCTTCAAGTTAGGAAGAACGTATATCCTAACATCCAACATTCATCTACTCAACCATTCAATCACAGACATCCATTGTCCATAAAAGGTTTCTAATGCCATATGAACATATTAAGAGTGTGCGTATATGTACTTATCTAATGCAAAATCAAGCGGTCTACTGATTCAGTTGACCTCCTTAATGCAAATCATGTCAGTGCCATGAGTCCATCATGTATGCAATTATTCCTAATCGTACTTTATAATTTCTACATGAGTGCGTAGTCATTCATACAAATGCAACATCCATATGATAACACATCAAGTTTCAATCCATATATATAAAATTTCACTTATGCATATGCAATATGAAAGTGACTGAGCCGATCTAGTGCCTAATGTGTGTATATGCATCCACGAGAAACCACTTGCAACCACTTGCATCCACAAAACATAACATGTCTAAAACACATGTTTACATCCATTGGCTTCTACCTAAGGATCGAGGATAGGACCGAGAGGATAGACCTAAAATAAAAATTACAAAAAAGTGGAATCAAGGATATACCCTCAAATAGGGTATGATGTGCGTATCTAGTCTTCAGTCTTCTAAGTCGCATCTTCTTGAGCTTCAATCCACTATACCTTAACTAATTTAACTTTATGATTGCATAGCTTCTTGACCTCCATTTCCAGAACCCACTAGTAAAGATAGGACCTCGATCACTTACTATGCTAGAGGGTATCCAATGTAGTCGAACAATCTTTCCAAGATAAACAGATATTAACCATGATACCAAGTGTATATACTAAGATGATTAGAGGTCTCTCTTCTACTTAGCTTATCCACCATGTCACAAATCTGAGGGTCGATATCTCTCACGCAAACCATCCTAGTCGAACTTGACATCCCTCAAGTACAAGCCCCAAAGGCCTAAACCAATATTAGACAAGCACCCAAGGAATACCTCCTCCGAATTTGGATGATTAATGTGAGATGATACTAGCAAAATAACCAAACAATTGAGCACTTAACTGACTCTGGCTATCCTCGCCAATCTTGCTCCAAAACTATCGTTGATCGCATAACTAGTTTTGCATTGTCAACTAGATATATGTGGAAGTCTGTCTCGAGATTTATGGGGAAAACCCCTAACCTAATAAAAACATCCGCGTACTCATGGACTACTCCAACGGATCGAAAATCGTCGATAAATACATAAAGTGATTTTAGGTAGCTGAGACAAACTGATCCCTTAGGATCGCATGAAATTTCGAGGGTATTCCCAAGGAAAGTCGAAAGTCTAACTACGCTCCTTTCACAATTACTAGCTAACCAATCCATGCCTAGAATCAACCCATAGCCCATGAAACCAAAAACATAAGTATCTCAAATCCTTATAAACCAAAGATAAATGAGCCGAACCACAAATTGGATTTGAGACAATAATGGGATCTTCTACTATACAAGTACTAAGTTGCAGAGACTCAACTATGGAAGCTGATATAAAGGAATGAGAAGCGCTAAAATCAAAAGAGCACTAACAAGATGATCAAAAGAAAACTAAACTTTTCCAACCGGAGCTTTACTACCTCTCGCCCCCAGGTATGCTGGCAGTGAGAGCATGTACTTGCCCTCCGTAAAATCCTTTCCTTAATTATACGACCCGTTATACCATAATAAAGATACTTCCTCTTGTCTTAGGTTTTACTATTCTTTCCTCCCCTCCTTTGTGAACCAAGTTTATATCCATGAGTTCTTCATCCTTGGGTTGTGCTCCTTAGCCAAACTCCCTCATTCTCATCTTTTCCATTCTTGTGTAACTTGTTGACAAGTCTCTTGAAAGCTGCCTCCATCGCATGGAAAACCCTACAAAGCTTGAACGAAAATTAGCCGTAGGTAAAACTATTGCGGCTACAGATGGAAGTTGGGCACTTATTTGCCCTTTGACAGGTGTCGTAGTCTCATCAAGCCTACAGAACCATGCCGCGATGAGGTTACCCCCCAAGAAAGCCAGGAGCCCTAGAGACTCGGGAAAGAAGGAAACAAGGATTCAAACAGAGGATCAAAAGATAGTGCATATGACTTTGGGGAATATGCCTTTAAAAACAAAACTTTTCTTTAGAAAATGCTTCTTTTAAAATCATTTTGAAAATAATTTTTCAAATCTTTTATCTAATCCGGTAACCTTCTAAGGCACAAAGTAATGGACATATGACTAGGGATTTGAGGCATAAAGTATATTGGACATATAACTTGGGATTTGGGGAGTAAATTGAACTGTAAATATAAGGCATAGTACATGTTGTGGTCTAAGATCTAAAATTGGGGTATATATATATATATATATGATAGTTTATGATTTGGAAGGAGAAGTTTAGTGTGTATAGTAATGTATGGCTTAGGAATGAAAACAAGATTTTCCTTGTTTTGTAAGTCAGTTACTTTTTAGATTAGAACACCTAAATCTAATTGTGACATGTAATAAAATGCATATGAGAATATGCCTGGTGTAAGCCATCCTTTCATTGAAATCTATGCTTGATATATATATATATATATATATATATATATATATATATATCTTTGGGAATCATGTTTGACTATGAAACTGGTCCAATCATATCTATCCTTGTTGTATGTCGGAATTGTAAACCTTTTTAAGTTCATGATATAATTCTTATCATATCTATATGCCTGCGATGTATTCCTTGCAAAACTTGTCTTTTTAGTACATCAATTTTATTGGACTAGTAGTTCTTATCATCATATGACTATGCCTATCCTTACGATGTTCCTTCTTGCTTCTCCCCCTTATATTATGAATCTTGAGTTGAATCTCGAAATACGTACGTTGTGAATGCGGGGGAAATTGGGTATAACATGAAATTGACATTATTTGGCATAATTTGGAATATGTAATATGGCATAGCTATTAAGACGCAATTTGGGGTAATTTGACATGAATTAGGGAATATGTAAAACATAGAATTGGCGTGAACGACAAAGTACGAAGTTGGCATATAAATCAAGTTTTGGGCAAAAATGTTATTGTTGCGAATTTGGGGTAACTTGAGCATTAAATCTAGATTAAGTGTAAAATGTAACATGACTAGTTTTGGTGAATTTGGTAATTAGCATGTAAAATCTAGATTCGGGTATATAGGGTGAATGAGTAGATTAATGATGAACATGCCTAACCCGAGGTTAGATTGAGTTGTGGTGTAAAACTGCCCAGAACCGCCCGGCACATCCATTAACCACAACAACACCTATCTAATGTGAGAGGTTAGTGCATCAAGCCTAAGAAAAACCCGAGGTTAGATTGAGTTGTGGTGTAAAACTGCCCGGAACCGCCCGGCACATCCAGTAACCGTAACAACACATATCTAATATGAGAGGTTGATGCATTAATAAATCAATTAATGCTAATGAACAAGATGAATGAGTAGGGTTAAGTTCATAGGAATACTTAACCAATATAACATTGATGACTAGAGTTAAGTAATGAGAAACACTTAACCAATATGACAAGATGGATGACTAGGGTTAAGTTAATGGAAAACACTTAACCAGTATAGTATGATAAATGGAACGGGTTAAGTTAACACTTAACCAATATAACTTGATTTGTGGTAGGATTAAGTTAACATAAGAAGGCAACACTTAACCAAAGTAACATGACATGATGAGTATGTGGGTTAAGTTAACTTGAATTGACTGATGACACTTAACCAATACAACAAGACGAATACGTGGGGTTAAGTAACAAGGAAACACCTTACCAATATAACTTGATGAACGGACGAGGTTAAGTAAATAAGTAACACTTAACCAACATGACACGATGAATGGGTGGGTTAAGTTAACATGAATGGACAACACTTAACGAATATGACATAATGTGCGGGAGGGTTAAGTACATATCGGGTTGGTGGGTAATATTAGTAAATATAGGCCCACAAAACTTAATTGTTCAAAAAACGTGCTTGAATCGATGGGAGGGTTAAGTACATCTCGTGTAGGTGGGTAATATTAGTACATATAGGCCCACATAATCATTAAATAAACATGCTAGAATCGGTGGGAGGGTTAAGTACATTTCGTGTAAGTGGGTTATATTTGTATATATAGGCCCATAAATTTAACCAGTAGGAAACCTTAGTAACGAGGACCCATTTCAGCAGTAACCCACATAGATGTATCATGGAACTCTGAAACTAGGCAGGGTGGGGCACGGTTACTGGGCTGCTTGTAAGCTGTCAAAAGTAGCGGCAGGGGGTACGTCAGTGTATGTTCCGACGGTTTACGGGCATGCACGTACTACGGAGTGGGAAAAAGCAGGCACTGGGTACCAGTAGTTATACACTGTGCATCTTGAATCGTGTTGGGTCGCTATCATAAGGATTGATACACCTTATGGTGGGACCAGCACAGGGTATCTACATGCAAGGGAGGGCCGATTGACACAAACACATGGAACATTAATGCAAGTAGGGAGTCGATCGAAGGGGTAGTAAGGGTACATCTAACATGTTCATGGCAATTAGGCAGACTGAGGTGGAATCCTCACGATAGATGTACACCTGAAGGCTACCACAATTACGGGGATTTGGATCACGTTATCGTTTTATACAGATTACTAGTTGGGACACTAGTTAGATGGTGTAAATATATATATATATATATATATATATATATATATATATATATATAAATCAGCCATTTCCAAAAAAAATAAATAGAAATCAGAATAACAAAGTAGTAGCGAAGCAGAGAAAGAGTAGAAGCGCATTCAGTTTATCTTGCATTATGCTTATCCAATGTTATCTTTTTAACCCTGTTATCACGGTATTGTCTTATATTTAGTTTATTAATGTCATAATGCTTTTGCCTTTTTATATGCTGAAAGTCATTGGACTTACCAGACTTATGCCTGGCCCAGTTTTGTTTCGCCTCTTTTCTTCCGTTCCCCCACCCCCCAGGTTTACGGGGAGGAAATATTACCACTTAGCACAGTTTTCCTTCCAAGCTCGAAGATAGAAGATGTATTGCTTTGGACTCTCTCTTCCACTGCTATGGCCGGTTCATGCTTTATTGGGGAATATCATTGTTATTTTTATGCTTCTTTTTACTTAGGAGTTTTTGAATCAAGACAGAAGTTTTATGTAATACTTTTAAGTATGATTGAGTCAATTGTTGTAAAAGCTTGACTGAATTAAGTTGTTTATAGAATGACTTTATTTTCCACTGCTTTATTTGTCCGTCTTGTAATTTATCTGCATCTTTTACCTAAAATGCTCCACCAAAGTTAAGGCATTCCCTTCGTGAGTGACCTTAATGGAGGTGGGGTGTTTCACTTACCAAGTGAAACACCCCAAATAACTACATCAAAATCTTTGTCTTGATTATTACATAAAGAAGCATAAAACATAAATAAAACTGCATAAATCCCCAAGTGGTAGTATGTATATGCATCCACGAGCAAACACTTGCAACCACTTGCAAACGTCAATCATAACATGTCTCAAACACATGTTTACTTTCATTGGATTCTACCTAAGGATCGAGGATAGGACCTAGAGGATATAACTAAAAGATAAAGACTAGCATGCAAATAAATATTACAGAAATCAAGGATTTATCCTCAAAAAGGGTATGATGCGCGTATCTAGTCTTTAGTCTTTTAAGTCGCTTCTTCTTGACTTCACTCCACTGTACCTTAACTAATTTAACTCACACACAAAGGGAATGCCTTAACTTCGGAGGAGCATTATAGGTAAAAGATGCAGATAAATTAAAAGACAAACAAATAAAGCAGCGGAAAATAAAGCATTTTATAAACAACTTAATTCAGTCAAGCTTTTACAACAATTGTCTCAATCATACTTAAAAGTAATACATAGAAATTCTGTCTTGATTCAAAAACTTCCAAATATAAAAGAAGCATAAAAATAACAATGATATTCCCCAATAAAGCATGAACCAGCCATAGCATTGGAAGAGAGAGTCCAAAGCAATACATCGACTATCTTCGAGCTTGGAAGGAAAACTGAGCTAAGTGGTAACATTTCCTCCCTGTGAACCTGTGGGGGGTGGGGGGGAACGGAAGAAAAGAGGCGAAACAAAACAAGGTTAGGCATAAGTCTGGTAAGTCCAATGGCTTTCAGCATATAAACAGAAAAAAACATCATGACATGAATAAACTGAATATAAGACAATACCGTGATAACAGGGATAATATGATAACATAGGATAAGCATAAGGTATGATAAGGCAAGATAAACTGAATGCGCTTCTACTCTTTCTCTGCTTCGCTACTACCCTGTTATTCTGATTTCTATATCTCTGCACCATCTAACTAGTGTCCCAACTAGTAATCTGTATAAAATGATAATATGATAACGTGATCCCAATCCCCGCAATTGTGGTAGCCTTCAGGTGTACATCTATTACGAGGATTCCACCTCAATCGGCTCCCTACTTGTATTCATTTCTCTTGTGTCTGTGTCAATCGGCCCTCTCTTGCATGTAGATACCCTGTGCTGGTCCCACCATAGGTGTATCAATCCTTATGATAGCGACCCGACACGATTCAAGATGCACAGTGTATATCTACTGGTACCCAGTGCCTGTTTTACCCACTTTGGAGTACGTGCACGCCCGTAAACCGTCAGAACCTACATTGACGTACCCCTTGCCGCTGCTTTGACTGCTTACAATCAGCCCAGTAATCGTTCCCCACCCTGCATAGTTCAAGGTACCGTGACACATCTATGCGGGTTACGGCTAAAATGGGTCCCCGTTACTAGTGTTTCCTATTGGTTAAGTTTTTGGGCCTATATTTACTAATATTACCCACCAACCCGATATGTACTTAACCCTCCCACTGATTCAAGCATGTTTATTTAACAGTTAAGTTTGTGGGCCTATATGTACTAATATTACCCACCTACACGAGATGTACTTAACCCTCCCATCGATTCAAGCATGTTTATTAAACGGTTACGTTTTGTGGGTCTATATTTACTAATATTACCCACCAACCCGATATGTACTTAACCGTCCCGCACATTATGTCATATTGGTTAAGTGTTGTCCATTCATGTTAACTTAACCCATCCATTCATCGTGTCATGTTGGTTAAGTGTTCCTTATTTACTTAACCCCGTCCGTTCATCAAGTTATATTGGTTTGTTGTTTCCTTGTTACTTAACCCCACACGTTCGTCTTGTTGTATTGGTTAAGCCTCATCAGTCAATTCAAGTTAAATTAACCCACCTACTCATCATGTCATGTTACTTTGGTTAAGTGTCGCCTTCTTGTGTTAACTTAACCCTACCACAAATCAAGTTACATTGGTTAAGTGTTAACTTAACCCTTTCCATTTATCATACGATACTGGTTAAGTGTTTTCTATTAACTTAACCCTAGTCATCCATCTTGTCATATTGGTTAAGTGTTGCCCTCTTGTTTTAACTTAACCTTACCACAAATCAAGTTATATTGGTTAAGTGTTTCTTATTACTTAACCTTACCCATTCATCATGTTCATTAGCATTAATTGATTTGTTAATGCCCCAACCTCTCACATTAGATATGTGTTGTTGTGGTTATTGGATGTGTCGGGCGGTTCTGGGCAGTTTTACACCACAACTCAATCTAACCTTTGGTATTTCTTGGGCATGATGCACTAACCTCTCACATTAGATATGTGTTGTTGTGGTTACTGGATGTGTCAGGCAGTTCCGGGCAGATTTACACCACAACTCAATCTAACCTCGGGTTAGGCATGTTCATCTTTAATCTACACATTTACCCTATATACCCAAATCTAGATTTTACATGCTACTTACCAAATTCACCAAGACGAGTCATGTTACATTTTGCACCCAATCTAGATTTAGTGCTCAAGTTACCCCAACTTTGCAACAATAACAATTTTGCCCAAAACTTGATTTATATGCCAACTTCATACTTTGTCGTTCATGCCAATTCTATGTTCAATATGTCAAATTACATATTCCGTAATTCATGTCAAATTACCCCAAACTGCGTCTTAACAGTTATGCCATACTACATGTTCCAAATTATGCCAAATAATGTCAATTTCACGTTATACCCAATTTCCCCCGCATTCATAACGTACGTATTCCAAGATTCAACTCAAGATTCATAATATAAGGGGAGAAGCAAGATTGAACATCGTAAGAATAGGCATAGTCATATGATGATAAGAACTACTGGTCCAATAAACTTGATGTACTAAAAAGACAAGTTTTGCAAGGAATACATCGCAGGCATATATATATGATAAGAATTATATCATGAACTTAAAAAGGATTACAATTCCGATATACAACAAGGATAGATATGATTGGACCAGTTTCATAGTCAAAAATGATTCCCAAAGATAAATATATATATATATATATATATATATATAAAATCAAGCACTGATTTCAATGAATGGATAGCTTACATCAGGCATATTCTCATATCCATTTTATTACATGTCACAATTAGATTTAGGTGTTCAAATCTAAAAAGTAACTGACTTACAAAACAAAGGCAAGTCTTGTTTTCATGCCTAAGACATACATCACTATACACCCTAATCTTCTTCTTCCAAATCATAAACTATCATATATATATATATATATATATGCCCCAATTTTAGATCTTAGACCACAACATGTGCTATGCCTTATATTTACAGTTCAATTTACTCCCCAAATCCCAAGTTATATGTCCAATATACTTTATGCCTCAAATCTCCAGTCGCATGTCCATAACTTTATGCCTCAAATCTCAAGTCATATGTCCAATACTTTATGCCTCAAATCTCAAGTCATATGTCCAATACTTTATGTTTTGAATACAACATGTGTTATGTCCTCAAATCAGTTACAACTCAATTATGCCCAATTATACACAATTTAATACTTTCCCAATTTTAGCGTTAGTCATGTCCAAATCATATATTATGCCCAATTTTAGCGCTGGCCATGTTCAAATCATATATTATGCCCAATTTTATTTCCAACGTACGTTCATCTCTTATGAGATCTGGCTCAGGCTCGCAGTAGCCTGGCTACAAAGCAAAAAGGGAAGAAGGGAAGAAGTGACAAAGAACAAACATAATATTATCAATGAGATAGATCCAAATGATATAGAAAGACAGGCATAATCTCAGATCTATATTTATTACAATGTCAGAATCACAATTAACTTTTATTTCTGAAAGTAACGTGAACTTACAAATGTTGAGTATAACAGTATGATTTTTATTTGATGATAACAAACATATATTTATTATTTTATAAATGTGTTTGTAAACAGTACTATTCTAGATTTCACATCACACACAGAAACAAATATTTATTTGAATAGAATACTATCAGGCAGAATTAAATATTCAAATAGTCTTTTCTATTTAAATAAATATTTTATTTCAGCATTTGAAATAGTACATACACATCACTCCACTGTTTACATTTCAAATAGTTTTTGAATATTTCTGACATGAAACATCACACATGAAACTGTAATTCTGAAGAAATTGAAATAAAAATAGATAAATTGAGTTGAACACAATAAAATAATATCTTATTCACATCTGTTTATTACAAATAACACTACATTTTTTAATCACGTCAATAATCGATTTCATATACACAGATTCCTCATTACATTTACACACAGTGACACTCTGTCTTCTGAATCTTCACGTGCTCCAATCCAGTTCACCATCTTCATACCTGTCACATACAGAAGAACACACACAGTTGACTGCAACAAAAAATAAAATGAAATAAAAGCAAATAAAAATTTATTTTAAATTTTATTTGCCTCAGAATTACAGTGTGTTTCTCATCACTTTTCTGACTTGGTCTGATATATATATTACAAGTATGGCACAATATTATACAAGATCAGAAACGATCAAGTATAGCAAGAAAGCCGAATACTTGAATATACACCAAAATCGAACACAATCAAACCAAGATTAAAAATAATATCTGTTCTTTTCAAAATTATTTTACAGGTTCACAGGAGCTTGCGTATACACACGCGCACATGTACATGTGTGTACTGCCACAATATCCCGGATATGTACACATGCATAACAGCGACAAAATTGAAAAAATAAACAAGAGAAAAACATATGTGTATGGGTCAAGTGATGGACAAATAAGTTGTGTGCATAAGAATGGATATAACACAAAAGTGACAACATGAATAAAGCAAAAACAGTGGAGCAGCAGTGATAATGGTGTACATTATGAATCATGGTACTATGTATACTACATGGTACAGCAAGCAACTAGGTTAAAATGGTCAAGTATCTCTGAATATGGTGGATCACATGTACATGGTGCAAATAACACAAAACTCGGCATTAGCAAGTAACTCAAGTATGGTGAATGATCAATTACAACACAATTTTAAAGTGGAGTAGGAGTACAAGAAGCATGGTCGAGGCAGGACAAAGATTACAGGTCTAACATATATGAAAACAGAATTGCGAGTGCATGTGGACACACTGCAATTACAAGCAGAATACATATACATGGTGCAGGCAACAACTCAAAAGACATGGATAAATATTCAAGCAAGTGCAAGTGTACAACACAATAGTAATGGCCAAGCAATCTCACAAGCCATGACAGATAAACTATGAAGACATGGTCGCACATGGCATAAACACATGAAGCAAGTGTAGACATGGGAGCATAGTCAAAGACATAAGACAACGGGGAATAAGGTTATAGTAGTGCACAGGAGATATCAAGTTACCAAAAGTGTTCTAGTGCCAAGTAATCAAGTGCAGCATATACAATAAGGTGTTTGAAACAACATGTGCAAGTAAAAGTAAACTGGAAATGAATTAATAAGTTTAAAAGCCATAGCACAACATAAAAGTTCGCTGAACCAGATTCGAGTGCACAAGCACAAGGCTACAACATGATCAGTCTTAAATACGACATGCATGTAAATGGTGCAAGGGTGAAAACAGTTTGGGCACAGCAAACTGGAATACATCAGCAACAAGGGGCCACAAGTATAGCAATGCAGATAGTCACATTTATGGTGTAACAAGAACAAAAACGACACTGCAGTTTTAAAGATGACAGTTTGAAGCTAAATCAATTTAGATACAACAGCTTAAAGACACATACAAAAGCCAGTGCAAATTTTAACAAGTTAAGACAAGCATCACTTAAATTTGTTCAAATATCTTCTCTTATCAGTTCAGAAAGTTATCAAGCAAGAAAATTACTCAAGCAAGGCAGAACCAATAAGTGGTCAAAGCAAACTACTCAAGTAAAGTATCCATTCGAGAATACCAATGTAGCATCTGTTCGTACCAGTTTTTTTTAAGCAGTTAATCCAAGGATTCAAAAAAAATTCAGTCCAAATCAGCTTTGGCAATATGAAGCATTTGTATGAGGGTATAAGCAATTTTATCAAAAGGAACATTGAGTGTGTTTGAATGATTCAAAGTACAGTCCAAAATTTCCTAAAATCAGAAGTTTAAATTTGTTAGTGAGAAATATAATAGAAAGACACAATCAAAGTCTAGAATTCTCACGCAAGTTTGAAGCTTTCAAAGTTCACAAATTCAAAGTCAAGGACCAAAATTTAAGCAATATACGTTCAAAATTTAAATTGAGGAAACCACTAGAATTCCAGAAGATTTCAAGCTCCAAAATTATCGTACATATATCATGACCAAATCCATATGAAATCAGAGATTATCTCGAATCTTAATTCCTATTTAAAGACAACAATTCATCACTGGCGTGATCAACCAAGTTCTAGCACTAATTCAAAACCGAAAATCAAATTAAAATTCATACCAGATAAGCAATAAGCTTGGATCGAAACCCAACATTCAATCGAAGAAGAAAGCCACCAGAAACTCGAGATCATCACACGAGAAAGTGACAGCCTTCAGATTGAAAGAGAATCGAAACCCTAAAGTCAATTGCAACTTTAATCTTCAATTTCAAGGAAGAACCAAACCCTATATCACAAAGAAAAGCCGTTGCCGCCATTTTTTTCCAGAGAGTAACAAAAGTGATCGGGCTCAAGTAAAAGGGGTGATGCAAGGAAAAAATATGGCCAGCCAAGTTATAAAAGGACAAGGGAAAAAAGGAGTTTATTAAAACTAGGGTTTAGTTTTTAAAGGGGGTTTTAAATTGTTTAAATTTTGTTTTTTAATTTCGCCTTTAAATTCAAGTTGTAAACGAATTAGAGTTTTTCTCTAAAACTAGGGAGACAAATTACAGGACTTGTAATTCGGAAAAATCTGATTTCGGGGATAGAAACCAATGCAGGGTTTTGAGCGTAGGGTTAATAACAGTTGGGAGCTAGTGTCGCGAGTTTACAGGGTATTGTAAGCGTAGAGATTGTTTTAACTCCTAGTAGAAACCTTGGGGAATGCAGCAGTAGGCAGGGTTTTGCCGAAGATGGGTATATCTGTGTGTTATTTATTTTCCGCATTTATTCTGATTATTATCTGTGCTATTTTTATTTAATTACTCTACGAAAATCTATGTTAAACCTTATTCACCCCCCGTCGAGGGTTAATTTAGATCTTACAAGTTGTATCAAAGCAGGTATTTTTTATTTTATTTTAACTCTAGAGTCATGAATCTATCTAATAACGCGTTTTCGGAGGGTCAGTCCATAGCTAGGCCACCAATGTTTAATGGAACTGATTATGCATATTGGAAAGCTAGGATGAAAATTTATCTGAGTTCAGTCGATTATTATGTGTGGCATATAAATGAAACGGGTTATAGATCTCCCACTGTTATTGTTAGTGGTGTTGAAATTCCTAAATCAAAATACAGGTGGGATGCTAATGATAAAAAATTATTTTCAACTAATGCCAAAGCGATGAATGCTTTAAGCTGTGCTCTTGATAAAACATAATGTAATTGAATTTCTCATTGTGAAACTGCACAGGAAATATGGCATACGTTGGAGGTCACACACGAAGGTACTCTCAAGTGAAGGAATCTCGTCTCGCTTCTCTCAGCAACTAATATGAAAATTTCTCTATGCAACGAGATGAAGATATAAAAGAGATGTATGGGCGCTTCTCATCACTAGTCTACAATGTAAAAGCTCTTGAAAAAACTTATACCGAAGTGGAATTGATCAGAAAAATATTGAGAGTGCTACCGATGAATTTTGAAGCAAAAGTGACGGCAATTCAAGAATCAGAAGACCTGAATAAAATAAGCATGGAGGAGTTGATTGGAAATATCATCACTTACGAGATGGAGTTAAAAGCAAGGGAAGAACAAAAGAATTCTAAATCAAAGAAAAAGACGATCACTCTAAATAATACTATTGAAAGTGATAATGAAGATTCCGCTGAAGAGCTAGCCATGGTTTTGAGAAAGTGGGCCAAAGGAAATTACAAGCCACGAAAGAAGAATTCAAAAACCGATAAGTCCGAAAGTTCAGATAGTTCAAACGATGAAGCGTTTTGCTACAATTGCAAGAAACCCGGACATATCAAACCGAACTGCCCACAGCTCAAAAATGAAAAGAAGAAGAAGTTCATAAGAAAGAAGAAGGCTTTTGCTGCAACATGGGATGACGAGGAAGGAGAAGAAGTTTCTGAAAGTGATGATGAGGAAGCTAATTTGTGTCTTATGGCTCAATCTGATTCAGAAGGTAGTGAAGAGGATTCTAGTGAGGTATCGAATTTTACCTATAAAGAATTAATTTTAATGTGTCATGACCTCACAAAAACCGTTGATTCTCTTGAACTAAAAGTTAAGAAATTGAAATCTGATAGGTCAAAACTAGTTCAGGAAAATAACAGTTTAGAAAGAAAACTTGAAAAGGTTAAGAATTCACCATTTTATAATGCGAAAAATGTCAATATTTGAGTAATGATCCTTTGAAATTCAAAACTGATTTTGAATTACTCAAAAGTGAAAATGTGAATTTGAAAAATGAAAATCGTGATTTTGAGAAGGAAATTGAAAAGCTTAGAGAATCTGAAAAACTTGATTTTGAAAAGCGAAAACAATTTGAAATTGAAATTTCTAAGTCCAATGCTAAAATCAAAGCACTTGAAAACAAAAATTTGGTTTTGAAACAAACTAATGCTGAAAAGAGGGAAATCGCTATTAATCGTTGTTCAAATTTAATGAAAGAAAATAGCGATCTTAAATTTAAAATTCATCGACTTGAGTAAGCTTTAACTAAATTTTCTAAAGGAGAGAAATCATTGAATATGTTGTTAAAAAATCATTTTTTTTGTTCAGAATAAAAACGGACTTGGTTTTCGATTTGATCTAGTTGAAAAACAAAATCCTAATGATTTTAAAAATCCTTTAAATGGCTTTGAAATTGATCAAATTAAACATTTAGGTACCGTGCATAGGCTAAGGAATAATTGTGTTTAGAAGATAAAAATTCAAATTGTTCCATTGTTTGAAGTTCCTTAGTCATAAATTCAGAGTTGGAGATTCATTGGATCACATCGATTATGGTAAGTCATGTATGATCTCTAAACTTGTATTTTTATTTCCTTTTTTAGTTTATTTTCTTTTTTGGTTTTTATTTCTTTTATCTTCTTTATTTTTTACTTGGCTGATTTTGAAATCATTCGTTAGTGATTATTGAATTTCCTAAATTATAAAATATTTTGATTTTTTTTAAGTGATTTCAAATAATTATCTGATCGTTGACTGTTTCTTGTGCTTGTTTTAAAAATTCTCTGAAAAAGTTTCACGTGTGATTCTTACCTTGAAAATGATCTTGTGCTGCTCTGATAAGGAAATTGATTTAATTCGTTTGAATATCTTGATGACTGGACGATGAGTTGAAAAATCAGTAATTAAATATCTTCAATTCCATAGACAATTTGAATATAAGTTGTTTTTAAAATTGTCTAGGAGCAATAAGCATTAGAAATATTTGGTAATTTCATATTCTACTGATTGAATTTTTTTTAAACAGATTTTCAAACTTGCATTGATATTTTCAAAAAACTCCTCTTGGAATTGATATTTTCAATTTTAAAATTATTTTTGATTATTTATTCAAAAATTGAAACTATTGATTAATTTGAACCGTTTTGTGACTCATCAAAATTATTAATAGATTTATGAAATTGTGATGAGTTATGACTATGGTATAATTCATAACTAGAGGAGATATTATTTTAAATGTCATGATGATTGGACAGATTTTATAATATCTTTGAATTAGAGCTTATTTCATGACCATCTTCTATATCTACCATATTTTTGCCGTCCATCATGGTTTTATTTAATTTGGAAAGTTCAAGTTATTTTTTTTTGAAAGAAAAATATCTTGGAAATAAAAATAAAGAAAAAGAAAATTAAATAAATAAAAATTTATCCTTGGTATTCACTCCCATTTAAAAGTCCTCGCGGTTATGCGTGGGTGAATTACCTTAATCTCTATGTGCTTCCATTCTCACTTTTAAAAGACCTTTGGGCTATGCATGGATGGAACTCATTAGAGAGGATAAAGTTAAGTTACTACTAACCTATTTAAAAGACCTTTGGGCTATGCGTGGTTAGAAAGTGCTTAACACATTTTTGAGCATATTTAAAATCTTTGAAATTCATATTTAAATATTCAATTGAACTTTCCTCATTCTATAGAATCCATCGTAAATCCATTCATTCTGAAAGTGAAATTTGCTTCTGATTTAAAGATTATTATGATTTTTTGTTTGATTAAATGGGTTTTACGATATATATTCTCTCTCTTAATTTGAATTTATATTGATAGTCTATATTCATCACTTTTTCAATTTCTATTGTCCTTTTGATGATAACAAAAGGGGGAGAATGGTCAAGATTTTGATTGATGAGTATTTAATTGAAAAATATTTTAAGATTGGAAATTAAATATCTAGAGGGAGAATGGTCAATTGGATTTCATCATTAATATTTTCTACATATATAGGCGGAGTTCAGTTGTAGGGGGAGCATACAAATAGGGGAGTAATATATTTCATGTACGAACACATTTAACACATTCAAAATCTTGTATATGTTTGTCATCATCAAAAGGGAGAGATTGTTGTGTGTAAAAGTATAATTTTTGTTTAATGATAACAAACATATAATTATTATTTTATAAATGTGTTTGTAAACAGTACTATTCTAGATTTCACATCACACAGAAACAAATATTTATTTGAATAGAATACTATCTTGCAGAATTAAATATTCAAATAGTATTTTCTATTTAAATAAATATTTTATTTCAGCATTTGAAATAGTACATATACATCACTCCACTGTTACATTTCAAATAGTTTTTGAATATTTCTGACATGACACATCACACATGAAACTGTAATACTGAAGAAATTCAAATAAAAATAGACAGATTGAGTTGAACACAATAAAATAATATTTTATTCACGTCTGTTTATTACAAATAACATTACAATTTTTAATCATGTCTATAATCGATTTCACATACACAGATTCCTCATTAAATTTACACACATTGACACTCTGTCTTCTGAATCTTCACGTGCTCCAATCCAATTCACCATCTTCATACCTGTCACATACAGAAGAACACACACAGTAGACTGCACCAAAAAAAAAATGATGTAAAAGCAAATAAAAATTTATTTTAAATTTTATTTGCCTTAGAATTACGGTGTGTTTCTCATCACTTTTCTGACTTGGTCTGATATATATATTACAAGTATGGCACAATACTATACAAGATTAGAAACGATCAAGTATAGCAAGAAAGCCGAATACTTGAATATACACCAAAATCGAACACAATCAAACAGGATTAAAAATAATATTTGTTCTTTTCAGAATTTTTTTACAGGATCATAGGAGGGAACAGGATCACAGGAGCTTGCGTATACACATGCGCACACGTACACTTGTGTACCGCCGCAACATCCCGGATATGTACACATGCATAGCAGCGACAAAATTGCAAAAATAAACAAGAGAAAAACATATGTGTATGGGTCAAGTGGTGGACAAATAAGCTGTGTGCATAAGAATGGATATAACACAGAAGTGACAACATGAATAAAGCCAAAACAGTGGAGCAGAAGTGACAATGGTGTACATTGTGAATCATGGTACTATGTGTACTACATGGTACAACAAGCAACTAGGTTTAAATGGTCAAGTATCTCTGAATATGGTGGATCACATGTACATGGTGCAAATAACACAAAACTAGGCATTAGCAAGTAACTCAAGTATGGTGAATGATCAATTACAACTCAATTTTAAAGTGGAGCAGGAGTACAAGAAGCATGGTCGAGGCAAGACAAAGATTACAGGTCTGATATATGAAAACAGAATTGCAAGTGCAAGTGGACACAAAACAATTGCAAACAGAATACATATACATGGTGCAGGCAACAACAACTCAAAAGACATGGATCGATATTCAAGCAAGTGCAAGTGTTCAACAAAATAGTAATGGCCAAGCAATCTCACAAGCCAAGACATAAAAGCTGTGAAGACATGGTCGAACATGGCATAAACACATGAAGCAAGTGTAGACATGGGAGCATAGTCAAAGACATAAGACAATGGGGAATAAGGTTATAATAGTGCACAAGAGATATCAAGTTACCATAAGTGTTCTAGTGCCGAGTAATCAAGTGCAGCATATACAATAAGGTGTTTGAAACAACATGTGCAAGTAAAAGTGAACTGGAAATGAATAAACAATTTTAAAAGCCATAACACAACATAAAAGTTCGCGAAACCAGATTTGAGTGCACAAGCACAAGGCTACAACATGATCAGTCTTAAATACGACATGCATGTAAATGGTGCAAGGGTGAAAACAGTTTGGGCACAGCAAACTGAAATACATCAACAACAAGGGGGCCACAAGTATAGCAATGCAGATAGTCACATTTATGGTGTAACAAGAACAAAAACGACACTGCATTTTAAAGATGATAGTTTCAAGCTAAATCAATTTAGATATAACAGCTTAAAGACAGACACAAAAGCCAGTGCAAATTTTAACAAGTTAAGACAAGCATCAGGTAAATTTTTTAAGTATCTGCTCTTATCAATTCAAAAAGTTATCAAGCAAGAAAATTACTCTAGCAAGGCAGCACCAATAAGTGGTCAAAGCAAACTACTCAAGTAAAGTATCCATTCGAGAATATCAATGTAGCATCTGCTCGTACCAGTTTTTTTTAAGCAGTTAATCCAAGGATTCAAAATAAATTCAGTTCAAATCAGCCTTGGCAATATGAAGCGTTTGTACGAGGTTATAAGTAGTTTTATCAAAAGGAACATTGAGTGCGTTGGAATGATTCAAAGTACAGTTCAAAATTTCCTGAAATCAGAAGTTTAAATTTGGTAGTGAGAAATATAATAGGAAGACACGATCAAAGTCCAGAATTCTCACACAAGTTTGAAGCTTTCAAAGTTCACAAATTCAAAGTCAAGGACCAAAATTTAAGCAATATACGTTCAAAATTTAAATTGAGGAAACCACTAGAATTCCAGAAGATTTCAAGCTCCAAAATTATCGTACATATATCATGACCATGACCATATGAAATCAGATATTATCTCGAATTTTAAATCCTATTTAAAGACACCAATTCATCACTGGCGTGATCATCCAAGTTCTAGCACTAATTCAAAACCGAAACTCAAATTAAAATTCATACCTAAAAAGGAGTAAGCTTTGATCGAAATTCAACATTCAATCGAAGAACAAAGCCACCAGAAACTCGAGACCATCACACGAGAAAGCGGCAGCCTTCAGATTGAAAGAGAATCGAAACCCTAAAGTCAATTGCAACTTTAATCTTCAATTTCAAGGAAGAAGCAAACCCTAGATAACAAAGCAAAGCCTCCTCGCCATTTTCTTTCAGAGAGTAACAAAAGTGATCGGGCTCAAGTAAATGGGGTGAAGCAAGGAAAAAATATGGCCAGCCAAGTTATAAAAGGACAAGGGCAAAAAGGAGTTTATTAAAACTAGGGTTTAGTTTTTAAAGGGGGTTTTAAATTGTTTTAACTTTTTTTTAATTTCGCCTTTAAATTCAAGTTGTAATTGAATTAGAGTTTTCTAGTTTGTCTCTAGAACTAGGGACACGAATTATGGGATTTGTAATTTGGGGAAATCTGGTTTCGGGTATAGAAACCAGTGCAGGTTTTAAGCGTAGAGTTAATAACAGTTGGGAGCGAGTGTCGCAAATTTACAGGGTATTGTAAGCGTAGAGATTGTTTTAACTCCTAGTAGAAACCTTGGGAAACGCAGCAGTAGGCACGGTTTTGCCGAAGCTGGGTATATCTGTGTGTTATTTATTTTCCGCATTTATTCTGATTATTATCTGTGCTATTTTTATTTAATTTCTCTGCGAAAATCTGCGATAAACCCTATTCACTCCCCCCTCTAGGGTTAATTTAAATCCTATAACAAATTACAGAAGGGTCTTGAATTCTGGGATCTGTATTCTGAAACTGAATAGCTGACCCTTGAAGTAGACTATTTGTTCTTCTAATTTAGATTTGATTTGATTCTTAAAAATAGTTGCTGAAGTCGTTGAATTAGCCTTTGAACCTCTACTAGAATTCTAAACTTGATTTCTACAAAGGACTTGAGCAGCATAACCCCGTCTAAGATTTATTTTGATATGAATTAGGATAGAGTATAGGCAAAATGAAGTTGTGTGGAGAGAAAGTGAGGTTTGGGGGTGTTTAAATAGCTTAGGAGCAACGAATCTGGTCAGAACGGGCGCCCAAATACAGAAAAATGAATCTGTCCACGGATCTGGAAAAGGAGGAGAGGTCGATCCCATGGTCGACCTGTTCTACCCAGGTCGACCTGGGTCCTGGGCGGAAAATTTCCCGCCCAACCCAGATGTGTTATTTTAATTTCGAAACTTTAAATTTGAATTTGGTTTAGTTTTTATTTTAAATTCCTGAAACTTCTAAAACGGAAGAAAAGAGAGCGAAAGAGAAATGGGTCAGACATAAGTCTGGTAAGTCCAGTGATTGTTCAGCATGTAAACTAGTGAGAGAACCATGACATGAATAAACTGGACGCAGGACAATAACAAAGAAATAAGGTAACATAGGATAAGGGAAGATAAACAAGGCAAGGCAAACTAATCATACTATCGCACTCGTATCCATATTCTCTGCACCTACTAGATATTTCAACCATTATCGTGAGTTCAAACCCAGTGATCCCTTTTCATTGGTCGGCTCCTACTCGTACGCATTTACTACTTGTGTCATACGGTCCCGCTCGATTGTAGATACCTGTGCTGGTCCCACCATGGGGTGTATCAAATCCTATAGTGGCAACCCGACACGATTCAAGATGCACAGTGTATAACTACTGATGCCCAGTGTCTGCTTTTTCCACTCCGGAGTATGTGAACTCCCTATGTAAATTTATGCCTATCCTTTTTGTTAAACTGAATTTATTACGACTCTTATCATGATTAAGTTTTTGATTATGTTGTATGTGATTTGATGATAAATGTTAAATGCTTAAGCACGGCCTATTACCCCCAAACCGATGGTCAGACGAAAGCGGTGAAGAGAGTATTAGAAGACCTCTTGAGATTATGCATTCTTGACTTTGGAGGAACATGGGAGGATCATCTTCCTTTGGTGGAGTTTGCCTACAACAATAGCTACCAAGCCACCATTGGCATGGCACCCTTCGAAGCTTTATATGTAAGACCATGTCGATCACCAACTTGTTGTGAAACACCCCAGCTCCATTAAGGTCACTCATAAAGGGAATGCCTTAACTTTGGTGGAGCATTTTAGGTAAACGATGCAGATAAATTACAAGACAGACAAATAAAGCAGCGGGAAATAAAGTCATTTTATTAACAATGTGATTCAGTCAAGTTTTACAACAGTTGTCTCAATCATACTTAAAAGTAATACATAGAACTTCTGTCTTGATTTAAAAACTTCCAAGTATAAAAGAAGCATAAAATGACAACGATATTCCCCAATAAAGCATGAGCCAGCCATAGCAGTGGAAGAGAGAGTCCAAAGCAATACATCGACTATCGTCGAGCTTGGAAAGAAAACTGAGCTAAGTGGTAACATTTCCTCCCTATGAACCTAGGGGGGGAGGGTGGGAAACGGAAGAAAAGAGGTGAAACAAAACTAGGTCAGACATAAGTCTGGTAAGTCCAGTGACTTTCAACATATAAACAGGCAAAAGCATCATGACATGAATAAACTGAATATAAGACAATACCGTGAGAACATAGACAACATGATAACAAAGGATAAGTATAAGGTATGATAAGGCAAGATAAACTGAATGCGCTTCTACTCTTTCTTTGCTTCGCTACTACTTTGTTATTCTGATTTCTATATTTATCTCTGCACCACCTAACTAGTGTCCCAACTAGTAAACTGTATAAAATGATAACGTGATCCCAATCCCCGTAATTGTGGTAGCCTTCAGGTGTACATCTATCGTGAGGATTCCACCTCAATCTGCCTAATTACCATGAACATGTTAGATGTACCCTTACTACCCTATCGATCGGCTCCCTTGTATTCATGTTCCATGTGTCTGTGTCAATCGGCCCTCTCTTGCATGTAGATACCCTGTGTTGGTCCCACCATAAGGTGTATCAATCCTTATGATAGCAACCCGACACGATTCAAGATGCACACTGTATAACTACTGGCACCCAGTGCCTGCTTTTTCCCACTCCGGAGTACGTGCATGCCCGTAAACCGTCGGAACCTACACCGACGTAACCCATGCCGCTGCTTTGACTGCTTACAATCAACCTAGTAACGGGTCCCCGTTACTAGGGTTTCCTATTGGTTAAGTTTGTGGGCCTATATTTACTAATATTAACCACCAACCCGATAAGTACTTAACCATCACACTGATTCAAGCATGTTTATTTAACGGTCAAGTTTGTGGGCCTATATGTACTAATATTACCCACCTACATGAGATGTACTTAACCATCCCATCGATTCAAGCATGTTTATTACACGGTTATGTTTTGTGGGCCTATATTTATTAATAATACCCACCAACCCGATATGTACTTAACCCTCCTGCACATTATGTCATATTGGTTAAGTGTTGTCCATTCATGTTAACTTAACCCACCCATTTATCGTGTCATGTTGGTTAAGTGTTCCTTATTTACTTAACCCCGTCCGTTCATCAAGTTATATTGGTTAGGTGTTTCCTTGTTACTTAACCCCATGTGTTTGTCTTGTCGTATTGGTCAAATGTCATCAGTCAATTCAAGTTAACTTAACCCACGTACTCATCATGTCATGTTACTTTGGTTAAGTGTCGCCTTCTTGTGTTAACTTAACCCTACCACAAATCAAGTTATATTGGTTAAGTGTTAACTTAACCCTTTCCACAAATCAAGATATATTGGTTAAGTGTTAACTTAACCCTTTCCATTTATCATGCTATACCGGTTAAGTGTTTTCTATTAACTTAACCCTAGTCATCCATCTTGTCATATTGGTTAAGTGTTTCTCATTACTTAACTCTAGTCATCCATGTTATATTGGTTAATTATTCGTAAGAACTTAACCCTACTCATTCATCTTGTTCATTAGCATTAATTGATTTATTAATGCACCAACCTCTCACATTAGATATGTGTTGTTGTGGTTACTGGATGTGCCGGGCGGTTTCGGGCAGTTTTACACCACAACTCAGTCTAACCTCGGGTTTTTTTGGGCATGATGCACTAACCTCTCACATTAGATAGTTGTTGTGGTGGTTACTGGATGTGCCGGGTGGTTCCGGGCAGTTTTACACCACAACTCAATCTAACCTTGGGTTATGCATGTTCATCTTTAATCTAGACATTTACCCTATGTACTCAAATCTAGATTTTACATGCTGATTACCAAATTCACCAAAACTAGTCATGTTACATTTTACGCCCAATCTAAATTTAATGCTCAAGTTACCCCAAATTCTCAACAATAACCATTTTGCCCAAAACTTGGTTTATATGCCAACTTCATACTTTATCGTTCATACCAATTCTAGGTTCAATATGTCAAATTACATATTCCATAATTCATGTCAAATTACCCCAAAATGCGTCTTAACAGTTATGCCATATTACATGTTCCAAATTATGCCAAATAATGTCAATTTCATGTTATTCCCAATTTCCCCCGCATTCATAACGTACGTATTCCGAGATTCTCAAGATTCATAATATAAGGGTAGAAGCAAGATGGAACATCACAAGAATAGGCATAGTCATATTTTAATAAGAACTACTGGTCCAATAAACTCGATGTACTAAAAAGACAAGTTTTGCAAGGAATGCATCGCAGGCGTATAGATATGATAAGAATTATATCATGAACTTAAAAAGGATTACAATTCCGATATACAACAAGGATAGATGTGGTTGGACCAGTTTCATAGTCAAAAATGATTCATAAAGATATATATACTCAAGCATAAATTTCAATGAAAGGATAGCTTACATCAGGCATATTCTTATATCCATTTTATTACATGTCACAATTAGATTTAGGTGTTCAAATCTAAATAGTAACTGACTTACAAAACAAGGTAAATCTTGTTTTCATGCCTAAGCCATACATCACTATACACAATAATCTTCTCCTTCCAAATCATAAACTATCATATATATATATATATATATGTATCCCAATTTTTAGATCTTTAACCACAACATGTACTATGCCATATATTTACAGTTCAATTTACGCCCCAAATCCCAAGTTATATGTCCAATATGCTTTATGCCTCAAATTTCCAGTCATATGTCCAATACTTTATGCCTCAAATCACAAGTCGTATGTCCAATACTTTATGCCTCAAATCTCAAGTCATATGTCCAATACTTTGTGTTTTGAATACAACATGTGTTATGTCCTCAAATCGGTTACAACTCAGTTATGCCCAATTATACACAATTTAACACTTTCCCAATTTTAGCGTTAGTCATGTCCAAATCATATATTATGCCTAATTTTAGCGCTGGCCATGTTCAAATCATATATTATGCCCAATTTTATTTCCAACGTACGTTCATCTCTTATGTGATCTGGCTCAGGCTCGCAGTAGCCTGGCTATAAAGCAAAAAGGGAAGAAGGAAAGAAGAGACAAAGAACGGACATAATATTATCAATGAGATAGATCCAAAAGATATAGAAAGACAGGCATAATCTCAGATCCATATTTATTACATTGTAAGAATCACAATTAACTTTTATTTCTGAAAGTAATGTGAACTTACAAATTACAGACGGGTCTTGAATTCTGGGATCTGTATTCTGAATCTAAATAGCTCTCCCTTGAAGTAGACAATTTGTTCTTCTAATTTAGATTTGATTGGTTCCTAAAAATAGTTGTTGAAGTCGTTGAATTAGCCTTTGAATCTCTACTAGAATTCTAAACTTGATTTCTTCGAACGAATTGAGCAGCATAACCTCATCTTTGATTTATTTTTATATGAATTTGGGTAGAGTACAGGCAAAATGAAGTTGTGTGGAGAGAAAGTGAGGTTTGGGGATGTTTAAATAGCTTAGGAGCAACAAATCTGGTTAGAACGTGCGTCTAAATCCAGAAAAACGAATCTGTCCACGGATCTGGAAAAGGGGGGAGGTCAACCCCCAGGTCGACCCCATGGTCGACCTGTTTTGCCCATGTCGACCCTCTGGTCGACCTGGGTCCTGGGCGGGAAATTTCCCGCCCAGCCCGGGTGTGTGATTTGAATTTCGAAACTTTAAATTTGAATTCGGGCGGGTTTTTATTGAAACTTCTAAGTGTCATAACTTCTTCATACGAAGTCCGATTTATGAAAACTTGGACTCTATTCCAAGCAGAATTTCGAGACGAACGTAACAGCGTAACTTGTTTCCCTTAATTCTTCTCTTAAAAAATAAGTATACTTTAATTTGTTACTTTGACGTTCACAGAAAATACGGGGTGTTACATTCTCCCCTCCTTAAAGGATTTCGGCCCCGAAATCTTCAAGTTAGGAAGAACGTATATCCTAACATCCAACATCCATCTACTCAACCATTCAATCACAGGCATCCATTGTCCTTAATAGGTTTCTAATGCCATATGAACATATGAAGAGTGTGTGTATGTCCTTATCTAATGCAAAATCAGGCGGTCTACTGATTCATTTGACCTCTTTAATGCGAATCATGTCAGTGCCATGAGTGTATCATGTATGCAATTATTCCTAATCGTTCTTTATAATTTCTACAAGAGTGCACAGTCATTCATACAAATGCAACATCCATATGATAAGACATAAAGTTTCAATCCATATATATAAAAGTTCACTCATGCATATGCAATATGAAAGTGACTGAGCCGATCTAGTGCCTAATGTGTGTATATGCATCCAAGAGCAACCACTAGTAAACACTTGCAACCTCTTGCATCCACCAAACATAACATGTCTCAAACACATGTTTACGTCCATTGGCTTCTACCTAAGGATCGAGGATAGGACCGAGAGGATATACCTAAAATAAATATTACAGAAAAAGTGGAATCAAGGATATACCCTCAAATAGGGTATGATGCGTGTATCTAGTCTTCAGTCTTCTAAGTCGCATCTTCTTGAGCTTCACTCCACTGTACCTTAATGAAACGACCCGAACTTCCCCGTGAAGGAAAGCACGGATTGAGTTGAGAACAAGCCACATCAAAAGACAAACAGAAGAACATTTCATTATTAATTACAAAAATTTCATCAGAATATAAGAATATACAGAGTATGAATGAATATTATACATCAGAAAAATATCAGATATAACAATACATTACATAGCAGCGGAAAAATAATACAATACACAACTGAAGGTGATATATGGATACAGAGCTTTCCGAATATCGTTCCAGTTGTAAATCAGGATCCTGTGAATATAAATCTACAAAACCAAAACAACAAGCTGCCCGTGTGGAAAATAGGGGCACTTAGAGTTTAGGTTAAAACAATAAACTCCAGGTCAATCATGTGACTGGCGTGAGAACTAAAACAGTTATTGATTTGATTTTAAAGTTAGGTAACTCAAGGGACCATGCCGTATAACACGGAACGGGTTTACCCCCAAGATTACCAGTGCATAAAACAAACAACACAATGCTAAATAAAGAACAATGAAGCTATTATAACACTCAGATCCCATCACACAATGCAACGCAAGCCGGAGGATAGAGTTTTTACCTTATAATAGCCAAAAATGCTTGGTACGTGAAATTTCATCTTTTATTATTACTATAAGTGTATAGTGTCAAAGCAATTTCAATCATAAGTATCAATCATAGACGGCATAAGTGCCCCATACCACTATGTCGCCATATATAGGATTACAACTAAAACCGAAATGTCGTATTGGAAATTGGATTTCCATCAAGAGTCGAGGTAAGGGGCAAGCTCCACACCGCTTCGAGACACTCTAGCAAATGCCTCAGGACTACACACTCTGGGTAACCCTTGGAATCGACTGGGCCGGTCCTCCCTTACGTTTGAGGATTAGTTATTCCTGAACACACGTTTCCCGATCCTATCGGACCTATCCATCGGCTCCGAAGAGACCGATATATCTGAGGCACCACGCATTCCAACATCCACAAAGGTATATAATCAACGATGTCAGGGCTAGTAAAACGCTGACACCACCCATAACTAGAAAGAAACGTCGTGTTCTCCCAGCGGTCCGTATCCCGTTTTTAACTCTTACCGAGGTGTGAGTCTCGCGAATTAACGCAATACACAAAGCTACGCTTTATTAAAGTCGTGCTTTGATCATCAACCACAAGACTATTCTTTTCAACAAAAGCTTTGATCATTGCATCTCAGCATGCCACACAGGCAATTCATGCCATGCGACTGATATCTATCGATATATAACCTCTGAGCTTGTACGTCTCAGAGAAGTGCGTTAAGCAAGAGAATAAATTCTCCGTCGCCAAACAGATATATATTTAATAGAAATCAATCAATGCAGAATAAAATCCAATGTCAGACACACAATCCATTTACAAGTCCGTTCTGGGTCTGAACAAAACCGGAGGCACCTTATACCTCGTATATCCATTGATCTCCAAATACGTCTGGACGATCACCAACTATTTCCCTCCTCTTGGGTGTACGGCCCAATCAAGATCACCAGTGATCGTTCAAACGATGTGAAGACCTTCGGTCTTCAACCACCTTCTTCATCTTCGGCTTATCGTCGAATCAGTTATTCGGAATGGGATAGACCCGGTCTTTTCGAATAACTCGCGTATATAATAAACAAGTGCTATAAAAACACAACATACGCCTCATTCCAATTCTGAATATTCTTTTATTTAAATATTCACATCTTTAGGGATTTGTTCCCATTAATTTGATCAAAGATATATTCTTTAAAATTTATTCTTTAATCTTCCTTTGGGTATCATTTCAAACTATATTACGGTTTTCCAAACTAGTCGGGATTAACGAACCATACCGAAGTAACAATTTATTTTATTTCCCAATCCCAACCTATTCATCCCATGGAGCAGAACTGTTATTACCCCATAACTAACACCACAGTGTTATCGGTAAATTTAATTACCATTTTCCGATCAAATCTAATTAAAGATTTAACTATCGCTAAGAGCAAAACTGGTGATACTCCACTCTCGATCATTTTCCAAATTTGATAATTTAAATTATCAATCCACCTTTCAATCTAATTAAAGATTCATTAAAACTCCACTTAGTTTTAATCTTCCCAAAAATCATTATTAATGATTATTTAACTTTGGAAACACAAACATGTCGCATCGACAATCTACACCATACTATTGATTTCTGCCGATATATAACCTCTAAGCTCGTACGTCTTAGAGAAGGGCGTTAAGCAAGAGAATAAATTCTCCGCTGCCAAACAGATATATATTAAGAGGAGATCAATCATACAGTTCGAAATACAACTACAGACATGTAATCCTGTCTTTTACTGGGTTAAAGAACTAATGTCATTTAAAATACAGTTCACAATAAACCCAAATCGCATTCCATTAATTATGGAATATTCACGGAAAAACAAATCAATATATAATTGATATCAATTTCCGTATCCGACCAATAATATAAATGGAATAACGGCAAAGCCCTTTAAATTCCATATGTACTAACAGTCTTCCTCCACAGAATTTCATTGCGATTATTATCAAATCGAATTTCATTCAATTCCAATTTAATATATATTAAATTGGAAAACTTTACTTTGGAAAATTCCTTTAAATCTTTAAAAATATATTTATAAATTTCAAATCATATTTCAATGTAAATCGGGTTAAAGAACGAATGTCATTAAAAAAACAGTTCACAATAAGCCCAATTCACATTCCGTTTATAATCGGGTTAAAGAACAAGTGTTATTTAAAACAACATTCATGATAAACACAAAAATCAATTCTATTTCAATTCCAATTAAATATATTAATTAATTGGTATACTTCATTAAATCTAAATAAAAAGATTTAATCTTTTCCTCAACTGGGTTTAAGAACAGTGTTAATGAAGACACCATTCACGACAAACCCAAATCCCATTTGATATTAAATACAAGGCTCTGAATAGAAAATATATCGGCTTATATTCAATATCAAATTCTGAAACCAACAAATATCGCTTTGGAAATAACGATATAAAACATATCTTCCAAATTTCCATAACAATACCCATATAATCCGGAATCCAACATTGAAATATTCTGATGATAATTTCAATTCAAATCCATCCCAATTCATATATTGGAAATTCTGGTTATCTTTAAAACCATTTCAAATCCAATTTATTTATTTTTAAAAATAACTGAATTATAATTATAGTTCAAAACTAGTTCATTTCAATAAAAATATATTTTTATCTTTTTAAATATGGAATTTTTCTTCCCAGTTCTTTCCAAATCATTTCCTATGATTTTACACAAATTATTAATATTTTTAATAATTTTATCAAGGCCCGTAATGTCGATTTCCATTAACGGCCATCGAACAACACTTACAACGACCTTTTCTGAAATTGATTTGGACATTTCTCCAAATCCAACCGTTAGATTTCAAATATCTTGTATTCATTGGAAAGCACTTTTCGATAAAAACCCAACGGTTCCGGTTTTAGGAGAATCCGACGGACGAATCTCCCGTAATGTCTGTTCAAAGTCAATGGTCGAAATTTTCGATCTGCCGCTGCGTGGCGCGTTCTATTCAGGCCATTATAATATATATATATATATTATATATTATATATTTTGTCGACTTCCATTTAAATCGTATTTTATAAATCGTTTTAAATTAGTTTTCAAAACGATTTCAACTTCCATTGCAAATCCAAATTGAGCTTTTCCTTATAAATTCGTTTTAAATTCATTTCAATTCAGTTCGAATTTCAAATTCATTTCAATTCAATTCGAATTTCAATTCAATTCGAATTTCAATTCTATTCAATTTAATTTGATAATATTTTCAAAATAGTCGATTTTAAAATCACTTTTTGATATTCATTATATAAATGAATAAAATCGATAAAATTATCGTTCGCGTCAAAACGGCGTTAATCTAATCAACACGGCTTCATTTATTTAAATATATTCGTGTCCATCCCAAATCGGACATCAAAATCAAATTTTGATCTTTTACTGAATATTATTTTAAAATATTCATTCATTTAAAATAGTCATTATTTCAAAATATTAATTCGTTCTGAACTGGAATCAGACACAGTCAATTACCATATAATTCGATTATATGGATTTAATACCACACACGTACACCACAACAATCATACACAATCAACCATCATCCAAAGTGCGTTCTACACTGCATAAGCATTAAATATAAATATTTAACGCTTATAACAGCTTGTCAATCTATCGATCGACATACAGCTAATTATTGGGATTAGTGTATGTCCAATATCATCCCAATACCCGTGTGGGGTTCGAAACAATCAAACACAAATTTTATTTGCGCAGTTGGGCGATGTGTAAAATTTATCGTCCTAATCAATATCAGTCAAATGTGTGTACATAAACAAATCGCCTGATTTGTTTATAAATATTTATTTTATTCATATACATGTTAAAAATTATATTTTTAACTATATAAAATATATTATTCCATTCCACATCACACAATCAATTTTCACAACAACATACAATCAAACAAACAAGTTGTCCATGTTCTGTGGACGACGGGTGTTGGGTACTGCTAAGCACCGTCTGCATCCTAGTATATATTTCAAAGTAGAAAATAAATTAAAAGTGATAGATTCTCACCGAGGGTTCCACTCCGTTGTTCTCTATTCTGAATTTCTGATCGATTGGATTTGCCCGAAATTCCTACGCCATCCTTTTCACGCTGTTCATATTAAAAATCACATTTTTAATATGATGTTTATATATTTCTAAAAACCTCATCTTTCTATTTTTAAAAGATCTAACTTTTCACTTATAAAAATATAATCTTTTCATCGCTACCTCATATATAAAAATCGAATTTTTATCGCTACTCTATATATAAAAATTATATTTCTACATTGCTATTCAAACGATAAAAATCGTATTTTTACCTTGCTACCTATATGATAAAAATTATATTTTTATTTTGCTAATCAAACAATAAAAATCCCATTTTTATTTTGCTACTTTTTAAAATAAAAATCACATTTCACACAGCTACTATATATGAGAAAAAAAAATCTCATTTTTATATCAACACTAGGTAGATAAAAATCACATTTTTACCTTCTAAAAATTATATTTTTTTATTATTATTAATTAAAAATCGAATCTTTATACCTTAACCACATATGTAAAGATCGGATTTACCTAGCTTTAAACACATACGTAAAAATCTAATTTTTTTCTTCATATAAAAATATGATCTTCCATTAATAAAAATCAAATTTTTACAACATTCTTCATATCATAAAAATTATAGCTTTTAAACTGAAAAAAATCAGAGTTTTTAAACAAAATAGAAAATAAATAAAAACTTACTTTTTTTCTTCATGTTTTTCCAGAGGAGGGGGCTGTTGAGGGTCAGTCGGAGGTCATCATGGAGACGGAGGGGAGGTGGCGAGGTCGGGCTCAGGTGGTGCGGCGGCTTCTGGGTGGCGCGGCTAGGGTTTGCAATTGGGGTGAGGAGAGAGTGAGGGGGGGTGGTCGCCATCGATGAGGAGGGGGGTCTGGGGAAGGCGGCGGTGGCGGTGGGTGAGCCACGATGGGGGGGTGGGCGACAGGTTTTTTTTTTCTTTTCTAAAAATCGATTTCTGAGGGAAGAGGGAGTCGACTTTGAATAAGGGGGTTATACGAATATATATATATATATATATATATATATATATTTATAATTTTTAAATTTCAAAAAGCTACTTTTATTTCGAACTCGAAATCGAGCCCACCGACTGTCGCTCATAGCTAATTACACCTATTCCGAACACAATGGGATATGTATCGTAAGATGATTCGATCGTTTCGATCAGTTTTTGCCAAAATCAAAATATAAATCTATATATTGAATTTGAATGCGCATTTCAATTTACCGGGGCCACATACGGACTCTAAAAATTCTCAAAAAATATTTTCTAGCTTCATATTGACGATACGGTCCTAACAAAACTAATTTCATCAAATTCTGAGATAGTTTGAAAAATGGCCATTTTCTGGTCGATCGAAATTGACTGAAATTGTCAAAACACATTTTCCTTCGCCACGATCACATATTGATTTCAAAAATTATGAATTTTGGAATCTAGCAATAACTTGACCTCCCAGATCCAACAAAAGTGGTTTCGTCGAAAACGAAGGTCGTTTGCAAAATTTCCATTTTTAAGGGCAAGAATTCCACACCGACTATTCTGAATTTTCAAATAGGCATAACTTTTTATTCCCGCTATGAAATTTCAATTTTTCGGATTCGTTGGAAAGATATTTTCAAATAGATTCTAATATTTTTGGTTTCGCTAAAATTCGGTTTATTTTGAATCCTGTACATTCGTTTGAAATTTGAAATCGAATTTACAAACTACCGCGCCATTTTCAATTCCTTTTATAATTATAATTAAATATTTATATTCTAATGATGATTCAAATAAATATATACGTTCTACTTCTATTCAAAACAAATTGCTCGTCGTTATTATTTAAAATAAATCATTTTAAATATAAAAAATTCACTAAAATTGCCAAAATAAAAATTTTAAATTGGTTCGGATTTTCCGGGTTATTACAATCTCCCCCACTTAAGATCTTTTTGTCCTCGAAAAGGAACAAAGCTGAAAGTTATTTTACAAACCAACTCAACTTTCATTCTTTCCATTATTGTTTAAGTTCTTCAACTTTTCGATCTCTAAGAAATTTTCAACTTTTCAAAAATTTGGCTAACACCCTAAATTTTCGAAAAATTTCACCATAACCTCCCCTGCACGGGAGCAATGGGAAAATCCCGAAATTGCCATACAGGCCTCTCCAATCCAAAAAGAAAAAGAAACAGTCAAGCGGCTAGCCAATCGGCTCATAAAATCATCTAAAACCCAAGAAATATAATAAACATGTACCTATTTGTCAGGCAAACAATTTTATTCCTCTACTCTAGCCTCCTTGCAATGACCTATTCAATGGATACACATGTATATGCATGCAATTTCAAACGATTTGCAATGTAGTTCAATATTTGGTTCAATTTGCCCTAAATGGTTAAAAATATCAAACCAATAATCAAACAACACAACCATAAATCAATTAGTTGATTAACGTTTCAAACACATATCTTTAATATATATATTCAAAAATCACATTTTTGATGCCAAATCACACAAATAAGCTCAATCTAGTTTTGGTTCTCACACCAGTCTAATGGAAATATATAGAAATCCCACTTTCGTTACCCGAACATAAATATTGGTGATGGAGCTCCATCATCAAAATCATCTCGGAGCGACAAGAGTGTGATTCTATATCTATCCAGTATATTAAAACTTCGAATATACGTTTGCAAGGCGTATATGCAAAATCTTTATATATTGGATTGTCCAAATTCTATACAAATAATTATTCAAATACGTTGAATAAGATTTAAATTTTCAAAACAAAATTGGTTTTCATTTTAAAAATATACTCTTCACACTCGTTCTAGGATACTACTGATCCCATCTCCGACGAGTCATTCTCATTGGATATTACTAATCCAATCTCTGAATTCTTTCGTATGGTTCTAATGTACCTTGTTCTCGAGCTCTGTAAACAGGAGCTCTAATACCAGCTGAAACGACCTGAACTTCCCTGTGAAGGAAAGCATGGATTGAGTTGAAAACAAGCCACATCATAACACAAATATAAGAACATTTCAGTGTTAATTACAACAATTCCATCAGAATACCAGAATATACAGAGTATGAATGAATATTATACATCAGAAAAATATCAGAGATTACAATACATTACATAGCAGCGGAAATATAATACAATACACAACTGAAGGTGATATACGGATACAGAGCTTTTCGGATATCATTCCAGCTTTAATCAGGATCCTGTGAATATAAATCTGCAAAACCAAAACTACTAGCTGCCCGTGTGGAAAATAGGGGCACCCAGAGTTTAGGTTAAAACAATAAACTCCAGGTCAGTCATGTGACTGGTGTGAGAACAAAAACAGTTATTGATTTGATTTTAAAGTTAGGTAAATCAAGGGACCACGCCGTATAACATGGAACGGGTTTACCACCAAGAATACCAGTGCTTAAAACAAACAGCGCAATGCTAAATAAAGAATAATGAAGCTATTATAAGACTCAGGTCCCATCACACAATGCAACGCAAGACGGAGGATAGAGTTTTTACCTTATAATAGACAAAAATGCTTGGTACATGAAATTTCATCTTTTATTATTACTGTAAGTGTATAGTGTCAAAACAATTTCAATCATAAGTATCAATCATAGACGGCATAAGTGCCCCATACCACTATGTCGCCATATATAGGATTACAACTAAAACCTAAATGTCGTATTGGAAATTGGATTTCCTTCATGAGTCGAGGCAAGGGGCAAGCTCCTCACCACTTCGAGACACTCTAGAAAATGCCTCAGGACTACACACTCTGGGTAGCCCTTGGAATCGGCTGGGCCGGTCCTCCCTTACGTTTGAGGATTAGTTATTCCTGAACACATGTTTCCCTATCCTATCGGACCTATCCATCGGCTCCGAAGATACCGATATATCCGAGGCACCTCGCATTCCAACATCCACAAAGGTATATAATCAACGATGTCAGGGCTAGTAAAACGCTGACACCACCCATAACTAGAAAGAAACGTCGTGTTCTCCCAGCGGTCCGTATCCCGTTTTTAACTCAACCGAGGTGTGTGGCTCGCGAATTAACGCAATACACAAAGCTACGCTTCATTAAAGCCGTGCTTTGATCATCAACCACAAGACTATATTTCCAACAAAAGCCTTGATCATTGCATCTCAGCATGCCACACAGGCAATTCATGCCATGCAACTGATATCTATCGATATATAATCTCTGAGCTCGTACGTCTTAGAGAAGTGCGTTAAGCAAGAGAATAAATTCTCCGCCGCCAAACAGATATTTATTTAATAGAAATCAATCAACACAGAATAAAATCCAATGTCAGACACACAATCCATTTACAAGTCCGTTCTGGGTCTGAACAAAACCAGAGGCACCTTATACCTCGCACATCCATTGATCTCCGAATACGTCTGGACGATCACCAACTATTTCCCTCCTCTTGGGTGTATGGCCCAATCAAGATCACCAGTGATCGTTCAAACGATGTGAAGACCTCCGGTCTTCAACTACCTTCATCATCTTCGACTTATTGTCGAATCAGTTATTCAGAATGGGATAGACCCGGTCTTTTCGAATAACTCGCGTATATAATAAACAAGTGCTATAAAAACACAACGTACGCCTCATTCCAATTCTGAATATTCTTTTATTTAAATACTCACATCTTTAGGGATTTGTACCCATTAATTTGATCAAAGATAAATTCTTTAAAATTTATTCTTTAATCTTTCTTTGGGTATCATTTCAAACCATATTACGGTTTTCCAAACTAGTCGGGATTAACGAACCATACCGAAGTAATCATTTATTTTATTTTCCAATCCCAACCTATTCATCCCATGGAGCAGAACTGTTATTACCCCATAACTAACACCACAGTGTTATCGGTAAATTTAATTACCATTTTCCGATCAAACCTAATTAAAGATTTAAATATCTCTAGGAGCAAAACTGGCGATACTCCAATCTCGATCATTTTCCAAATTTGATAATTTAAATTATCAATTCACCTTTCAATCTAATTAAAGATTCATTAAAACACCACTTAGTTTTAATCTTCCCAAAAATCATTATTATTGATTATTTAACTTTGGAAACACAAACATGTCGCATCGACAATCTACACCATACTATTGATTTCTGCCGATATATAACCTCGAAGCTCGTATGTCTCAGAGAAGGGCGTTAAGCAAGAGAATAAATTCTCCGCTGCCAAACAGATATATATTAAGCGGAGATCAACCATACAGTTCGAAATACAACGGCAGACATGTAATCCTTTATTTTACTGGGTTAAAGAACTAATGTCATTTAAAACACAGTTCACAATAAACCCAAATCACATTCATTAATTATGGAATATTCACGAAAAACAAATCAATATATAATCGATATCAATTTCCGTATCCGACCAGCAATATAAATGGAATAACGGCAAAGCCCTTTAAATTCCATATGTACTAACAGTCTTCCTCCACAGAATTTCATTGCGATTATTATCAAATCGAATTGCATTCAATTCCAATTTGATATATATTAAATATGAAAACTTTACTTTAGAAAATTCCTTTAAATCTTTATTAAAAGATTTATAAATTCCAAATCATATTTCACTGTAAATCGGGTTAAAGAACGAATGTCATTAAAAACACAGTTCACAATAAATCCAATTCACATTCCATTTATAATTGGGTTACAGAACAAGTGTTATTTGAAACAGCATTCACGATAAACCCAAAAATCAATTCTAATTCAATTCCAATTAAATATATTAATTAATTGGTATACTTCATTAATTCTAAATAAAAGGATTTAATCTTTTCCTCAATTGTGTTTAAGAACAGTGTTAATGAAGACACCATTCATGACAAACCCAAATCCCATTTGATATTAAATACAAGGCTCTGAATAGAAAATATATCGGCTTATATTCAATATCAAATTCTGAAACCAACAAATATCACTTTGGAAATAACGATATAAAATATATTTTCAAAATTTCCATAACAATACCCATATAATCCCGAATCCAACATCGAAATATTCTGATGATAATTTCGATTCAAATCCATTCCAATTCATATTTTGGAAATTCTGGTTATCTTTAAAACCATTTCAAATCCAATTTATTTATTTTTAAAAATAATTGAATAATAATTATAACTCAAAACTAGTTCATTTCGATAAAAATATATTTTTATCTTTTCAAATATCTAATTTTTCATCCCATTTCTTTCCAAATCATTTCTTATGATTTTACACAAATTATTAATATTTTTAATAATTTTATCAAGGCCCGTACAGTCGATTTCCATTAACGTCCATCGAACCGCACTTACAGCGACCTTTTCTGAAATTGATTTGGACATATCTCCAAATCCAACCGTAAGATTTAAAATCTCTTGTATTCATTGACAGCTCTTTTCGATACGAACCCAACTGATCTGGTTTTATGAGAATTCGACGGTCGGATCTCCCGTAATGTCCGTTCGAAGTCAATGGTCGAAATTTCCGACCTACCGCTGCGCGACGTGTTTTATTCAGGCCATTATAATATATATATTATATATTTCGTCGATTTCCGTTTAAATCGTATTTTATAAATCGTTTTAAATTTGTTTTCAAAACGATTTCAACTTCAATTTCAAATCAAAATCAAAATTGAATTTTTCCTTACAAATTCGTTTTAAATTCATTTCAATTCAATTCGAATTTCAAATTCATTTCAATTCAATTCGAATTTCAATTCTATTCAATTTATTTCGATAATATTTTCAAAATAATCAATTTTGAAATCACTTTTCGATATTCATTATATAAATTAATAAAATCGATAAAAATATCGTTCGCGTCAAAATGGCGTTAATCTAATCAACACAGCTTCATTTATTTAAATATATTCGTGTCCATCCCAAATCGGACATCAAAATCAAATTCTGATCTTTTACTGAATATTATTTTAAAATATTCATTCTTTTAAAATAGTCATTATTTCAAAAAAATTAATCGTTCTGAACTGGAATCAGACACAGTCAATTACCATATAATTTGATTATACGGATTTCATACCATACGTACACCACAACAATCATACACAGTCAACCATCATCCAAAGTGCATTCTACACTGCATAAGCATCAAATATAAATATTTAGCACTTATAACAGCCTGTCAATCCATCGATCGACATACAGCTAATTATTAGGATTAGTGTATGTCCAATATCATCCCAATACCCGTGTGGGTTTCAAACAATCAAACGCAGGTTTTATTTGTGCAGTTGGGCGATGTGTAAAATTTATCGTCCCAATCAATATCAGTCAAATGTGTGTACATAAACAAATCGTCTGATTTGTTTATAAATATTTATTTTATTCATATACACGTTAAAATTTACATTTTTAACTATATAAAATATTTTATTCCATTCCATATCACACAATCAATTTTCACAACATACAATCAAACAAACAAATCGTCCATGTTCTGTGGACGACGAGTGTCGGGTGCTGCTAAGCACCGTCTGCATCCTAGTATATATTTCAAACTAGAAAATAAATTAAAAGTGAGAGATTCTCACCTAGGGTTCCACTCCGCCGTTCTCTATTCTGAATTTCTGATCGATTGGATTTGCCCGAAATTCCTATGTCATCCTTTTCACGTTGTTCATATTAAAAATCACATTTTTAATATGATGTCTATATATTTCAAAAAACCTCATCTTTCTATATTTAAAAGATCTAAACTTTCACTTATAAAAATATAATCTTTTCATCGCTACCTCATATATAAAAATCGAATTTTTATCGCTACTCTATATATATAAAAATTATATTTCTACATTGCCATTCAAACGATAAAAATCGTATTTTTGCCTTGCTACCTATACGATAAAAAATATATTTTTATTTCGCTAATCAAACAATAAGAATCCCATTTTTATTTTGCCACTTTTTAAAATAAAAATCACATTTCACACCGCTACTACATATGAGAAAAAAATATCTCATTTTTATATCAACACTAGGTAGATAAAAATCAAATTTTTGCCTTCTAAAAATTATATTATTTTTTATTATTAATTAAAAATCGAATCTTTATGTAAAGATCGGATTTTCCTCGCTTTAAACACATATGTAAAAATATAATTTTTACTCCCTATAAAAATCTAATTTTTTTCTTCATATAAAAATATGATCTTCCTTTAATAAAAATCAAATTTTTACAACATTCTTCATATCATAAGAATTATAGCTTTTAAACCAAAAAAAATCAGAGTTTTTAAACTAAATAGAAAATAAATAAAAACTTAGTTTTTTTCTTCACGTTTTTCTAGAGGAGGGGGCTGTTGAGGGTCGGTCGGAAATCATCAGGGAGATGGAGGGGAGGTGGCGAGGTCAGGCTCAGGTGGGGCAACGGCTTCTGGGTGGCGCGGGTAGGGTTTGCAATTGGGGCGAGGAGAGAGAGAGGGAAGGGGGGTGGTGGCCATCGACGAGGAGGGGGGTTTGGGGAAGGCGGCGGTGGGTGAGCCACGATGGGCGGCGGCGCTCCACGATGGGGGGAGGGGGCGACGGGTTTTGTTTTGTTTTTTTTTTCTTTTCTAAAAATCGATTTCTGAAGGAAGAGGGAGTTGACTTTGAATAGGGGGGTATATGAATATATATATATATTTTATTATTATTTTTAAATTTCAAAAAGCAACTTTTTATTTCGAACTCAAAATCGAGCCCACTGACTGTCGCCCATAGCTAATTACCCATTTCGAACATAATGGGATATGTATCGTAAGCTGATTCGATCGTTTCGATCAGTTTTTGTCAAAATCAAAATATAAATCTATATATTGAATTTGAACGCGCATTTCAATTTACCGGGGCCACATAAGTACTCTAAAAATTCCCGAAAAATATTTTCTAGCTTCGTATTGACGATACGGTCCTAATAAAACTAATTTCATCAAATTCTGAGATCGTTTGAAAAATCGCCATTTTCTGGTCGATCGAAATTGACTGAAACTGTCAAAACACGTTTTCCTTCGCCATGCTCACATATTGATTTCAAAAATTATGAATTTTGGAATCTAGCAATAACTTGACCTCCCGGATCCAACAAAAGTGGTTTCGTCGAAAACGAAGGTCATTTGCAAAACTTCCATTTTTAAGGGACAGAAATCCACAATGACTATTCTGAATTTTCAACTGGGCATAACCTTTTATCCCCGCTATGAAATTTCAATATTTCGGATTCGTTGGAAACATATTTTCAAATAGATTCTAATATTTTTGGTTTCGCTAAAATCTGGTTTATTTTGAATCCTGTACATTCATTTGAAATTTGAAATCGAATTTTCAAACTACCGCGCCATTTTCAATTCCTTTCATATTTATAAATAAATATTTACATTCTAACGATGATTCAAATAAATATATACATTCTAATTTTATTCAAAACAAATTGCTCATCGTTATTATTTAAAATAAATCATTTTAAATATTCAAAATTCATTAAATTTGCCAAAATAAAATTTTTAAATTGGTTCGGATTTTCCGGGTTATTACACTTAACTAATTTAACTTTACGATTGCGAAGCTTCTTGACCTCCATTTCCAGAACCCACTAGTAAAGATTGGACCTCGATCACTTACTATGCTAGAGGGTATCCAATGTAGTCGAACTATCTTTCCAAGATAAACAGATATTAACCATGATACCAAGTGTATATACTAAGACGATTAAAGGTCTCTCTTCTACTTAGCTTATCCATCATGTCACAAATCTGAGGGTCGATACCTCTCACGCAAACCATCCTAGTCGAACTTGACATCCCTCAAGTACCAGCCCCAAAGGCCTAAACCAATATCAGACAAGCACCCAAGGAATACCTCCTCCGAATTTGGATGATTTATGTGAGATGATACTAGCAAAACAACCAAACAATTGAGCACTTAACCGACCCAATCTTGCTTCAAAACTATCGTTGATCGCATAACTGGATTTGCATTGTCAACTAGATATATACGGAAGTCTGTCTCGAGTTTTAGGCGAAAACTCCTAACCTAATCAAAATATCTTCGTACTCATGGACTACTCCAGCGGATCGAAAATCGTCGATGAATACATGAAGTAATTCTAGGTAGCTAAGAAAAATTGATCCCTTAGGATCGCACGAAATTTTGAGGGTATTCCCGAGGCAAGTCAAAAGTTTAACTACCCTCCTTTCATAATTACTAGCTAACCAATCCATGCCTAGAATCAACCCATAGCCCATGAAAACAAAAACATAAGTATCTCAAATCCTTATAAACCAAAGACAAATTAGCCGAACTACAAATTGGATTTGAGACAATAATGGGATCTTCTACTATACAAGTACTAAGGTGCAGAGACCCAACTATGGAAGAAGATATAAACGAATGTGAAGCGCTAATAGGATGATCAAAAGAAAACTAAACTTTACCGACGGAGCTTTACTACCTCTCTCCCCCAATTATGCTGGCGGTGAGAGCATGCACTTGCCCTCCGGAAAATCCTGTCCTTAATTATACGACCAGTTATACCATAATAAAGATACTTCCTTTTGTCTTAGGTTTTACTATTCTTTCCTCCCCTCCTTTGTGAACCAAGTCTATATCCATGAGTTCTTCATCCTTGGGTTGTGCTTCTTAGCAAAACTCCCTCATTCTCATCTTTGCCATCTTTGTGTAACTTGTTGACAAGTCTCTTGAAAGCTGCCTCCATCGCATGGAAAACCCTACAAAGCTCAAAAGAAAATTAGCCGCAGGTGAAACTACTGTGGCTATAGATGGTAGTTGGGCACATATTTGCCCTTTGACAAGTGTCTTAGTCTCATCAAGCCTACGGAACCATGCCGCGATGAGGTTACCTCCCAGAAAGCCAGGAGCCCCCGAGACTCAGGAAAGAAGGAAACAAGGATTCAAACAGAGGATCAAAAGATAGTGCATATGGCTTTGGGGAATATGCCTTTAAAAACAAAACTTTTCTTTAAAAAATGCTTCTTTTAAATTTGTTTTGAAAATAATTTTTCAAATCATTTATCTGATCCGGTGACCTTCAGCCCTGATACCAAGTGAAACACCCCACCTCCGTTAAGGTCACTCACAAAGGGAATGCCTTAACTTTGGTGGAGCATTTTAGGTAAAAGATGGAGATAAATTACAAGACAGACAAATAAAGCAGCGGGAAATAAAGTCATTTTATTAACAATGTGATTCAGTCAAGTTTTACAACAGTTGTCTCAATCATACTTAAACGTAATACATAGAACTTTTGTCTTGATTTAAAAACTTCCAAGTATAAAAGAAGCATAAAATGACAATGATATTCCCCAATAAAGCATGAGCCAGCCATAGCAGTGGAAGAGAGAGTCCAAAGCAATACATCAACTAAGCTTGGAAAGAAAACTGAGCTAAGTGGTAACATTTCCTCCCTGTGAACCTGGGGGGGGTGGGGGGTGGAGGGACGGAAGAAAAGAGGCGAAACAAAACTAGGTCAGACAAAAGTCTGGTAAGTCCAGTGACTGTCAGCATATAAACAGGCAAAAGCATCATGACATGAATAAACTGAATATAAGACAATACCGTGAGAACAAGGATAACATGATAACATAGGATAAGTATAAGGTATGATAAGGCAAGATAAACTGAATGTGCTTCTACTCTTTCTTTGCTTCGCTACTTACTTTGTTATTCTGATTTCTATATTTACCTCTGCACCACCTAACTAGTGTCCCAACTAGTAATCATTATAAAATGATAACATGATCCCCATCCCCGTAACTGTGGTAGCCTTCAGGTGTATATCTATCGTCAGGACTCCACCTCTATCTGCCTAATTACCATGAACATGCTAGATGTACCCTTACTACCCTATCGATCGCCTCCCTTACTTGTATTCATGTTCCATGTGTCTGTGTCAATCGACCCTCTCTTGCGTGAAGATACCCTATGTTGTTCCTACCATAAGGTGTATCAATTCTTATGATAGAAACCCGACACGATTCAAGATGCACAGTGTATAACTACTGGTACCCAGTGCCTGCTTTTTCCCACTCCGGAGTACGTGCATGCCTGTAAATCATCGGAACCTACACTGACGTACCCCTTGCCGCTGCTTTGACCACTTACAATCAGCCCACTAATCGTGCCCTACCCTGCCTAGTTAAGGGTATCGTGATACATCTATGTGGGTTACTGCTAAAATGGATCCCCGTTACTAGGGTTTCCTATTGGTTAAGTTTTTGGGCCTATATTTACTAATATTACCCAACAACCCGATATGTGCTTAACCTTCCCACTGATTCAAGCATGTTTATTTAACAGTTAAATTTGTGGGCCTACATGTACTAATATTACCCACCTACATGAGATGTACTTAACCCTCCCATCGATTCAAGTATGTTTATTAAACGGTTAAGTTTTGTGGGCCTATATTTACTAATATTACCCACCAACCCGATATGTACTTAACCCTCCCGCACATTATGTCATATTGGTTAAGTGTTGTCCATTCATGTTAACTTAACCCACCCATTTGTCGTGTCATGTTGGTTAAGTGTTCCTTATTTACTTAACCCCGTCCGTTTATCAAGCTATATTGGTTAGGTGTTTCCTTGTTACTTAACCCCACATGTTCATCTTGTTGTATTGGTTAAGTGTCATCAGTCAATTCAAATTAACTTAACCTATCTACTCATCATGTCATGTTACTTTGGTTACGTGTCGCCTTCTAGTGTTAACTTAACCCTACCACAAATCAAGTTATATTGGTTAAGTATTAACTTAACCCTTTCCACAAATCAAGTTATATTGGTTAAGCATTAACTTAACCCTTTCCATTTATCATGCTATACGGGTTAAGTGTTTTCTATTAACTTAACCCTAGTCATCCATCTTGTCATATTGGTTAAGTGTTTCTCATTACTTAACCCTAGTCATCCATGTTATATTGGTTAAGTATTCCTATGAAGTTAACCCTACTCATTCATCTTGTTCTTTAGCATTAATTGATTTATTAATGCACCAACCTCTCACATTAGATATGTGTTGTTGCGGTTACTGGATGTGCCGGGCAGTTCCTGGCAGTTTTACACCACAACTCAATCTAACCTCGGGTTTTTCTTGGGCATGATGCACTAACCTCTCACATTAGATAGGTGTTGTTGTGGTTACTGGATGTGCCGGGCGGTTTGGGGCAGTTTTACACCACAACTCAATCTAACCTCGGGTTAGGCATGTTCATCTTTAGTCTACACATTTACCCTATATACTCAAATCTAGATTTTACATGCTAATTACCAAATTCATTAAAACTATTCATTTTACATTTTACGCCCAATCAAGATTTAATGCTCAAGTTACCCCAAATTCGCAACAATAACCATTTTGCCCAAAACATGATTTATATGCCAACTTCATACTTTTTCGTTCATGCCAACTCTAGGTTCCGTATATCAAATTACATATTCCATAATTCATGTCAAATTACCCCAAATTGCATCTTAATAGTTATGCCATATTACATGTTCCAAATTATGCCAAATAATGTCAATTTCATGTTATACCCAATTTCCCCCGCATTCATAACGTACTTATTCCGAGATTCAACTCAAGATTCATAATACAAGGGGAGAAGCAAGATGGAATGTCGTAAGAATAGGCATAGTCATATGATGATAAGAACTACTGGTCCAATAAACTTGATGTACTAAAAAACAAGTTTTGCAAGGAATACATCACAGGCATATAGATATGATAAGAATTATATCATGAACTTAAAAAGGATTACAATTTTGATATACAACAAGGATAGATGTGATTGGACCAGTTTCACAGTCAAAAATGATTCCCAAAGATATATATACTTAGGCATATTCTTATATCCATTTTATTACATGTCACAATTAGATTTAGGTATTCAAATCTAAAAAGTAACCGACTTATAAAACAAGGCAAATCTTGTTTTCATATCTAAGCTATACATAACTATACACACTAATCTTCTCCTTCCAAATCATAAACTATCATATATATATATATATATCCCAATTTTTAGATCTTAAACCGCAACATGTACTATGCCATATATTTACGGTTCAATTTATGCCCCAATTCCCAAGTTATATGTCCAATATACTTTGTGCCTCAAATCTCCAGTCATATGTCCAATGCTTTATGCCTCAAATCTCAAGTCATATGTCCAACACTTTATACCTCAAATCTCAAGTCATATGCCCAATACTTTATGTTTTGAATACAACATGTGTTATGTCCTCAAATCGGTTATAACTCAATTATGCCCAATTATACACAATTTAATACTTTCCTAATTTCAGCGTTAGTCATGTCCTAATCATATATTATGCCCAATTTTAGCACTGGCCATGTTCAAATCATATATTATGCCCAATTTTAGCACTGGCCATGTTCAAATCATATATTATGCCCAATTTTATTTCCAACGTGCGTTTATCTCTTATGAGATCCGGCTCGGGCTCGCAGTAGCCTGGCTATAAAGCAAAAAGGGAAGAAGGGAAGAAGAGACAAAGAACAGACATAATATTATCAATGAGATAGATCCAAAAGATATAGAAAGATAGGCATAATCTCAGATCCGGATTTATTACATTGTCAGAATCACAATTAACTTTTATTTCTGAAAGTAACGTGAACTTACAAATTACGGAAGGGTCTTGAATTCTGGGATTTGTATTCTGAAACTGAATAGCTCTCCCTTGAAGTAGACTATTTGCTCTTCTAATTTAGATTTGATTTGATTCTTAGAAATAGTTGTTAAAGTCATTGAATTAGCCTTTGAATCTCTACTAGAATTCGAAACTTGATTTCTACGAAGGACTTGAGCAGCATAACCCCGTCTTTGATTTATTTTGATATGAATTAGGGTAGAGTATAGGCGAAATGAAGTTGTGCGGAGAGAAAGTGAGGTTTGGGGGTGTTTAAATAGCTTAGGAGGAACGAATCTGGTCAGAATGGACGTCTAATTGCAGAAAAACGAATCTGTCCACAGATCTGGAAAAGGGAGGGGAGGTCAACCCCTAGGTTGACTCTATGGTTTACCTGTTCTACCTAGGTCGACCCCCAGGTCGAACCCCTACTCAACCTGGGTCCTTGGTGGGAAATTTCCAGCCCAGCCCGGGTGTGTGATTTGAATTCCTAAACTTTAAATTTGAACTCGGGCTGTTTTTTATTGAAACTTCTAAGTGCCATAACTTCTTCATACGAAGTCCATTTTACAAAAACTTGGACTCTATTCCAAGAAGAATTTCGAAATGAATGCAATGGAATAACCCTTTTCCCTTAATTCTTCTCTAAAAATTTAAGTATACTTTAATTTGCTACTTTGATGTTCATAGAAAATACGGGGTGTTACAGTACTAGGCTTGGGCAAGTAAATCTCGTAGTGCGGCATCAGGTGTGGAGTAGGAATCAGGAACTGGAAAATAAAGGAGGAAGGGAAATTTGGGCCAAAGGATTTTGGGCTGGGCTTTTTAGTAAATCAAGCTTTAAAATAAAAATAGGAAATCGAATGGGCTGGGCTTTTTAGTAAATCAAACTTTAAAATAAAAACAGGAAATCAAATAAAAATAGGAAATCAAATAAAAATAGAAAATAAAATAAAAAGAATAAAAATAAATAAAAAGAGATTTTTGATAAATAGGATTAAAGAAGGAAGAAGCCAACATTTTGGACGATGGAAGGAAAGACATTAGAAGTGATAAGGATTGTCGTAGCTTGGCGTAAAAGGTTTAACGAGTTTGAAAATAAAACAAAAAGGAAATAATTAAATATGAAATAGAAAGTAGTGTAAATTAAGTTATTTATGATCACTTAGGGATAAAATGATAATTTACACACTATGATAAAGGTATAAAATGTCGTATACACAAGCTGATATTTAAGAGTAAAGTACCGTATGCGATGCACACGCTTAAGTTTTTCATTTATAAAGGATATTCGAAAATGGAAAAAATTACCGTGTGCGACGCACACGCTTCAGTTGTTCATTTTCAACAAGATAACCAAAATGTCCAGATTGAAACAATGCAGACATATACCATTCTATTTGGTTGAAGCTCGTAAAATAAAGGGTTTATAAAATGAATTATAATTAATCCAGTTCATTTTAAGTTGATAACTTTTTCTTTGACAAAGAAATGTTTGAGATCAAACGAATATTGAAATTTGTCGCTTAAGTATCGACTAACCGTAAAAGACATTACGCTAATCATTTCGAAGAGAACGGATTAATATTCCACTTCGATTTGATTTATACGTCCTTGCCAGAGATTATTGAAGATAATTAAAGACGGAGATCAGCAAGGGCTATTTTGTTTTACAGAATAGTGCCTTCGGTTCATCCTGTTCCTGGATGACTTGTATGGACAAATATCTGATAGGGTATTTCCTGAAAAACTCACGAACGTTGATTTTTTCAAATGTACCATAGTTGGTAGTGGAGGGGGACGCTTCTCTTAGCTTAACTGCTAGGGTATTTTTATGGACGTCAATTAGTGATTTGACAGATCTGATGATGTGGCATTCAAAGAGAATGATTGTAACAACCCAAAATTTCTGAACCAATTTAAAATTTTTATTTTAGATATTTTAATGGATTTTAATATTTAAAATAATTTATTTTAAATAATAACGATTAAAATTTATTTTAATCGAAGTTAGAATGTATAAATTTATTTTAATTATAAAACGAGCCTGAAATGGCTCGGTAGTTTGAAAATTCAATTTTAAATTTCAAATGAATGTACAAAATTCAAAATAAACCGGATTTTAGTAAAACCAGAAATATTCGAATCTATTTAATTATATCTTTCTAACGAATGTGAAAAACTCAGATTTCATAGTGGGAATTGAAAGTTATGTCCAGTTTAAAATTCAGAATACTCGCTATGGAATATATATATATATATATATATATATATCTGAATATAATATATTGTCATTTTACAAACGACCTCTGTTTTCGATGAATCTACTTTTGTTGGATCCAGAATGTCAAATTTTTGGTAGAATCCAATTTTCATAATTTTTGGAATTAATATGCGAGTGTAGCAAAAGAAAATGTGTTTTGTCAATTTCAGTCAAATTGGATCGACGAGAAAATGGTCATTTTTCAAACAGTCTCCAAATTTGACGAAATTAGTTTTGTTGGGACAGTATGTCAAAACATAGCTATATTTATTTTTCTGGAATTTTCGGGGTCAGTATGTAGCCCCAGTAAATTAAAATGTACGTTTAAATTCAATATATATTGATATATATTTTAATTTTGAGAAAAACTAATCAAAATAGTCGAATTGGCTTACGAAAAATATTCCATTATGTCTAGAATATGTGTGTTTTACCAGGGGCAACAGTCGTTGGGTTCGATTTGGTGTTCTGGAATTAAACAAGTAAAATTGGGAAATTATATAATATTAATTGATAAAAATATTTTCTATAAAGGGCCCAAACTCCAGAACCCTAATTCTATTCTTCAGTCAAGCCACCGACGACGTTTTCAATGGCCATACTTTCTCGAAATAAAACCCCTCAATCCAGTTCGATTCAAACAATGATTTTAGAAATTTCCAAAACAAAATTCATAAAGAAAAGTTCGATCTTCAGTTCTATATGCGTTTGATCAAATCTCGTATGTTATTTTGCTTGATTTATCCTCATAAACCCGCCGACTTCGTGACGATATCTGGAAGAGGGGGGCCATCGAGTTTTGAGTTGGCGCCAGCGTCGGGAAGGTCAGGTGGCGGCGCATCTCATGGCACCGACCGATCATCTTCCAGTCATCAATTCTGGCAGCGCAATGAAACCCTAAGGCTGAAGAGTTTTGTGCGATGTCGGCTGTTTCCTGGAAGAAATGAAACAATGAGGATAGGTTAAAAATAATTAAAATATTTATTTATGTTAATTAAATTAATGTAATTCGAATCGCTATAACTTTTGCAAACTGAATCAAAATTCAGCAAAACGAATAGCGTTGGGACCCTGACAAAGAGCTCTACATCACAGAACAGACCAGAATGGAAATGGAGCAAGTGATAGTTTTTGGTTAAACTAAACGCCTTTCTTAATTTAATCAGAGTTATCGTTTAATAACGATTTCTATCCGATCAAGGTGAGAACTCCTCACTAAAAGTTCTGCATTGTTATTTATTTATTTATTTTCATAACTGAAAATATATGTAGAAATGCCAGTGTAGATTTTTACCAGTTTAATCATTATAAATTGTACATAGTACCTGTTAGATCACTTTCCTCATCACAAACCATGGACGAATTAAATTGACTGTATTGTGTGTTGTTTGTGATGTTGAAAATGTTAGCATATTAAAAATAATGTTAATATTAATGTGATAGTGAAAATTAAATTATAAATATTCATTTATAATTTGAACATTGAAAATTGGTTAAATATAAAATAATTCAAACCGAATTAGAATTGGTTAAATTTATTAGCCAATGATTTATTTAAACAGACTATAGTTGTTTGAAAACCTCGCACGGGTGTTGGGATGATATATGACATGCACTAGTCCCAATATTTAGTTGTATATCAATCGATCGATTAACAATCTGTGATGATCATTACTTATTTATTTTAATGCTCACACAATTGTAAATTTCACTCTGAATGTGAACAGACTGTTTGATGATTATTTATCATTATTGTTGCATACATGTGATGTATGAAAACCATATAACTGAAATTATATGCTAATTGATTGAGTCGCATTCTGATTTAGAAATAAAGATCATTTTAAAATAAAGAATTTTTTTAAAAATAAAGAATCTTTTAAAATAAAGAATATTTTAAAATAAAATGTTTTAATAATAAAAATCACATTTTTATTGTATGTATCAAGAAATGATTCCAAAATTTAATATAATGAAAATAAAATAATCATTTGTTGAAATATATTTTTATTTTGTACATTAAAAATGTCACCTTTAGCATGTTAATGAAAATAAAATAATCATTTGTTGAATTATAGTTTGTACATTAAAAATGTCATCTTTAACATGTTAATGAAAATAAAATAATCATTGATTGAATTATATTTTGTACATTAAAAATGTCAGCTTTAACATGTTAATGAAAATAAAATAATCATTTGTTGAAATATATTTTTGTACATTAAAAATGTCATCTTTAACATGTTAATGAAAATAAAATAATCATTTGCTGAATTATATTTTGTACATTAAAAATGTCACATTTAACATGTTAATGAAAATAAAATAATCATTTGCCGAATTATATTTTGTACATTAAAAATGTCACCTTTAACATGTTTATGAAAATAAAATAATCATTTGTTGAATTATATTTTGTACATTTAAAAATGTCACCTTTAACATGTTAATGAAAATAAAATAATCATTTGTTGAATTATATTTATGTACATTAAAAATGCCATCTTTAACATGTTAATGAAGTGTATAAAATATTCATGTATTGAATAAAAATTTTGAACAATAAAAATATAATTTTTATTGAATGTGTAAACCATATAAAATATTCATGTGTCGAATAAAATTTTTGAACTATAAAAATATCATTTTTATTGGATGTAAAAAACATATAAAATATCCATATATTGAATAAAAATTTTGAACAATAAAAATATTATTTTTATTGAATGTATAAACCATATAAAATATTCATGTGTCGAATAAAATTTTTGGAACAATTAAAATAGTTATGGGGTTAAACGCCCTTTTTACCGATCGAGTTATTCATTTTATAATGAATATCGAAAAGAAGTGATTTCAAAATTTAATATTTTGAAAATATTATCATTTTAATATAATAAAGATATAGAATATTCAATTTAGATTTAAAATTGAAAATTAAGTTGGAATCATTTTAAAACGATTTATGAAATATGTTTTTAATGGAAATTGACGAAATGTATACAATATATATATTATATATATTTAATGGCCTGAATAGAACGCATCGAGCTACGACCTTTGCGAATTTCGACTATTAACTTCAAATTGATGTAATGGGAGATCCGACCGTTGGATTCTGCTAAATCCAGAACCATTTGGGTTTGTATCGAAAAGAGCTTTCCAATGAATATAAGAAATTTGAAATCTAACGGTTGAATTTGGAATTATGTCCAAATCAAAATTGAAAAAGGTCGCTATGGATGCAGTTCGGTGGCCGTATTGGAAACTGACTGTACGGGCCTTAATAAAATTATTAAAAATATGAAAAATTATATAAAATCATAATTAATAATGTGGAAAGATTTTGGATGAAAAATTCCATATTTGAAAGATAAAAATATATTTTTATCAAAATGAACTAGTTATTAACTAGTATAATAATCCAATTATTTTAGAAATAATAAATTGGATTTGTAATGGTTTCATTATAATCAAATTTTCCAATGTATGAATTGAAGTGAAATTGGATTTTGGGTTTGTCGTGAATGGTGTCTTAAATAACACTGTTCTTAAACCCCGAGTGAAAAGAATAAATCTTTTAATTAAGATTTAGAGAAGTTTACTAATTAATTAATGTTTAATTAGAATTGAAATGAAAGTTAATTGTGGGTTATTATGAACTATGTTTTAAATGATTTGTTCTTTAATCCCAATTAACAGTGAAAATATAATTTGGAATTTATGAATCTTTTATTAAGATTTAAATGGAATTTATAAATCTTTTTTTAAGATTTAAATGGAAAATTTTCCAAAGTAAAGTTTTCCAATTTAATATAATAAATTGCAATTGAAGGGAATTCGATTTAATAATAACCGAAATAAGCTTCTATAAAAGAAGACCGTTACTATATATGGAATTTGAAAGGCCTTGCCGCTATTCCATTTATATTATTAGTCTGATACGGAAACTTATATCGATTATATATATATATATTGATCCGTTTTCCGTGAAGATTCCATAGCTAATGGAAGATGATTTGGGTTTATTGTGAACTATGTTTTAAATGAAAATAGTTCTTTAACCCAGCTAAAGATATAGATAAATTTCCTAAATTTAAATAATCATAAAGTAATGATTTTTGATATTGAAACCAAATTGGAGTTTTACTAAATATCTAATTAGATTGAGATGGGAATGAGATAATTTAATTTATCGAATTCTTGAAATGATCGAGAATGGAGTACCACTAGTTTTACTCCAGGCGATTGTTAAATTATTTAATTAGATTTAAACGTGAAATGGTAATTAAATTTACCGATAATAGTGTTGGTGTTAGATATGGAGTGCAACCAGTTTTGCTCCATGGGATGATTAGGTTGGGATTGGAATAATAAATATAAATAAACGATTACTTCGGTAAGGTTCGATAATCCCGACTAGTTAATAAAATATTTTGAAATTGATTTCTTTTTCGAAGATTAAAGAATAAATTTAAAAGAATTTATCTTTGATAAAATTAATAGGAACCTTTCCCTAATAACGTGAATATTGGAATAAAAGAATATTCTGAATTGGAATGAGGCGTATGATGTGTTTTTATAGCACTCGATTATAAAATACACGAATTATTCGGAAAGACCGGGTTTAATCACTTTTGAATAATTAATACAACGACCAAGAGTCGAAGATGAAGACGGTGATTGAAGACCAGAGATCTTCACATCGTTTGGATGATTATTGATGTCTTGATTGGGTCGTACACCCAAGACAAGGAAATAAGTGGTGATCGTCCAAACGTACTAGGAGATCGACGGATATGCGAGAACCTCTCTCTTGTATTGGACATATCGGACGAGGAATAATGTGCCTTCGGTTTTGTTCAGACCCAGAACGGACTTGTAAATGGATGGTATGTCTGAAGTTGTATTCCTTTATGGTGTATTCGCCGATCTCTGCTAAATATATATGTGTTTGGTGGTGGAGAATTTATTCTCTTGCTTAACACCCTTCTTTGAGACGTACGAGCTTAGAGGTTATATATTGGCAGAAATCAATGGTATGGACTGACAATGTGGCATGCAAATATGCAAATGATCAAGGCTTTTGTTGAAAAGCTGAGCCATGTGGTTGATGACCAAAGCATAACTTATTTAGGCATAGCTTTGTGTATAGCGTTACTCCGCGAGCTTCACACCCCGGTATGAACCAGAAACGGGATGAGGAATTCAGGGGAATGGACATATGTTAGTTTCTAGCTAGGAGTAACGTCATGGTATGGAGCCCAGACTATTTACTCATGTGGATGTTGCTTATTACTTGATGGATAGAGAGGCGCCTCGGATATATCGGTCACTACGGGATCGATGGATGTTCTGGTCGATATACTGACCAAATTATTTTATGCTCCTTGGGGAAGGCTAACATATTGTTTATGGTATTACCAATCATCGATGGATGACCGACACTGTCGCTAACCGCAGGTGCGGTCACAGCTGTATCCTGAGGCTCGGGCTAGAGAGTCTCGAATCGGTAAGGACGATTGCTTTCCTTGGTTCATAGATGGAAACCAAATTTCCAATATGTGATATTCGGTTCTAGTTGTGTGTGTGTATATATATATAGCGACGTAATATAATGGTACCTGCGTTGCCTATGACTGATACATTTATATTTGAAGTTGATTTCTTCACATATAGTAATAATAAAAGATGAAATTTCGCGTACCAAGCATATTTGGCTATTATAAGGGAAAACTCTATCCTCGATTGCGTTCATTGTGTAATGGGACCTGAGTTTTATAATAGCTTCATTTATCTAAAAAGCATTGCGTTGTTTTATTTTAAACTAAGATTCATGTGGAGTAAACCCATTCCGTGTTATACGGCGTGGTCCCGTGATTTATCCAACTTTAAAATCAAGCTAATAACTGTTTCGTTCTCACACTAGTCCCATGACTGACCTGGAGTTTATTGTTTTAACCTAAACTCTGGGTGCCCCTATTTTCCACACGGGCAGCTATTAGTTTTGGTTTTGAAGATATTATATTCATAGGATCCTGGTTTACAGCTGAAGCGATATCCAAAAAGCTCTGTATCCTTGTATTTCTTTCAGTTGTGTTTTGTATTATTTTTCTACGGCTATATAAATGTAATTTAAATCTCTGATATTTTCCAACGTGTATTATTTATTCATACTCTGTTATATTCTTGTACTCTGATGTAATTGTTGTAATAAGCAATTAAATGTTCCTTCGTTTTTGTTCTGATTTATCATGTTCTCAACTCAATCCGGGCTTTCCTAAAAAGGGAAGTTTGGGTCGTTTCAATGATGGCCAGGTGTTCTAAAAGATAAACGTAGGCTCTAGCCTCACGACCCGAAAAAGATAAAATTCGGGCAAGCAGCATGGCTAGGTGGTTCATTCCCAAGCAGGGTGTATTATCACCATCTAGAGAAATTCCTTTCGTCTTCATAATCTATAGTTCGATGCTGCAGCTTTTGGAATTGTGGATAGCTACCACCGTGAGTGTGATAATATATTCGCTACCCCCAAGATAAATGAGTGGGCGGTCATGTGTGGTCGAGTTGCAGGACGTTCTTGTTGAACCCCAGTGTATCCCCTCTAGAGTACACTGATCGGCAGATGGTCCCATACCTTTTCTGTTGGAATCCAATCTCCAATAAGAGCCAGCGGTTTTTGATTTTATATTATATATATGTGGAGCGTGAGATGCAAGCGTTCCGATAGGTAGTTATTTAATTGATACGAACTATTATAATATCAGATGATTTTGATATCAAAATTGTTTTGGGTTATAGTAAGGTAAAAACAATCCATGTTTATGTGTGGGCTGGTCTTACTATTATCATTTCTTTTGAAGGATTTTCTAAAGTTAAATAAATATGTTCTCGTAAGGAGATAACCCATTCTCGTTCCAATCTGTTTTAAAATGTGTTTACTCACACCAGTCCCTTGAGTGACACAGAGTTTATTTTTCTGTGTTTTTCCCTAAACTCTTGGGTACTCATAACACTTGTTATGAGTAGATAAGTGATCCAGGTAACTAATGGAACGAACCCTTTTGGTGTATGTAGAGTACGAGTCCAAGAACCTGTCTAGTAGGTATATCTATCTCTAAGTATCCAGTTTTAATATCTGTATTAAACTAGAAATCATGTATGATGATATATTATGATGTTGTACTATGATGTAACAAAACATGTCATGTAATATATTATATATTTTGTTTAAATTCCGCTATCTTGTTTAGTTCTATTCTTTATCTATTCTATTTCTTTAATAATTACATGACTTCCGAGGTCATCGAAAGTCAAGCCATTACAATTGGTATCAGAGCTTAAGTTTACTGAACACCTAGGCTTTGGGTAAGTGTTGAGTGAGCGTATTTTAAAAATTGAAACTATAAAATAAATTATATACTTAGTATAGGTGATCAACCCTAGTTATCGACTTAGGTCATCCTTAAAGATATCTCCAATTGAGTTATTAATTATCAAACCATATACTCACATAGATGAAAATGAGTTCTCATAGAAGAAGAGGCCGAGGGGCAGGAAGGACAACAACGACAACCAATGGGAGAAGTCAAATGATCAGGGTCGGCCTCAAGATAAGTTAAATAACGTTGATTTAAATTTAGAGTAATATCCATTAAAAAGAATTGGTATTTCCCAGTAATAAAGACGAGACTTAAGTATTAGTTGGATATAGACTCATGTGTGTTAAGTATCTGATTTTGTAATAAAATCATAATTTTGTATTTCAGAAATAAGGATAGCTAATTCTAAATAAAGAAGGAGTCCATCCATAAGGTGGATAGGTAGTTATGGATGTGTTTGACTAAAACTGAAATCTACACATGACTCTTTAATTTCGGGGACGAAATTCTTTAAGAGGGTGGATTGTAATGTCTCAGTTTTTAAACGGCTTGGTTAATAATAAAATATTGATTTTAATGAGATAATTAAAATAAAATGGGTTTACAAAACAAACTTAAGGAATTATAGTTATAAGTATGTAAATGAATGGATATATGAATATGCATAAAACTGAAGTTATGTTTTAAACTTGAAAACATATTATAAGTTTACAACAAAAGAAAACAAAAATCATATTTCACATATTCATGTTACCATTTAAATGAACTTTGGGTTAGAAACAAATATGGACAAGGGAACTTATGCAAGAAAATTCAAAAGCAAACATAAGTGCCGAAGAATGATTAAAACAAATATCCTTGGCATTGAACACGAGGTGTATAGTAAAATGCCTAAATAAAAAATCAAAGGGAAAATGCATGAAACAAACAAAAGAAAGAAGTCAAAGACCATATTCTTAATTTGATTTAACACCAAATAGTAGTTAAGATAGGAAAGAGCCATTCCTTTAAAATCAGCAAAACAACTTGCAAGTATAAAAATCATTTACCTAAAATATCAAGTAAACAAAACTGTTTTAAATTACCACCAAAATTCGAGAATAGTTTAAACAATTCAGCAACATTAAATAGAGTATGGCCTTGGTTGTGTCATGCTTCTAGAAGAACTAATAAGGACAAGTGGAATAGTAAAAATCTAAGTAAAACAATTCATTTCATGCATAATTTTCCTAAACCCATTTGTATAGGATTATAAGCTAGTATACTGTAACTATTGAAAGAGAGACTAAAGCCCTTAAATTAAGGAGACAAGGGGATTGTTAAATATTGAAAACCTGCCTAAATATATAACTTGAATTCCCAAATTTTCTCCCACATGATTTCACTTAAAAAATGAAAAGATAAAGACTGCAGACTCCCTAGAACAAGAGCAGATTTGAAAGCATCTAAGGTAAGTAAACTCTCTTCTATTTTTAATGTTTAAACTTTTGAAATTACTTCCATGAAATGATTTAGAATGTTAAGTGAATTAGCTTGGGTTCATAGTTCATGTAAATACATACATTAACATCTGTATATTCTCTGTAAAAACCCTGCTATGAACACAAAAACCATATGTATATTCTGTTGTCAAATAATGTTCTCTGTTTTTCCAAACTGATGATCCAGCGATGAGAAATACCCATGTTAGATGACATAGTAGGTTGCTTTGGCTTGATGCTAAGTTTAAACCATTTGAATAGCAAACGAGTATGTCTGCTATACACCTGAATACAAGTAAAAATAATGCAAATGAATATATGTAAAAGAAACCAGGAAACTATATTGTTCTCTGTAATCCTCATATAAATATGAGATTTTTGATCCACTCTAAAACATATTTTACGTATATCAATGGAATCGTGATACAAAACGATGACTTTTAGTCTTGGTTTCACGATTTTTAAGTGGGTAGTTGAAGAGAAATTAAGGGATGAACTGAAAATGCTTTTTGGTCAATATCCGACGAACGAGGCAACCGGAATTCGTGGCGTGAGGAAGGTAGTGAGGTGATGGACTGGAGATCATGGGAAAAATAATAAATAATTTTTCTATTGCATAGATTTCGTAAACGAGACGAAAATAGGATTTTTATTTGAAAATCGAGAGGGTGGAGTTCATTGGAAACTGCTCTGACACGGTGGCATTTGGAGGTTGCGCATGGTGGGGGATCGGAGATGGAGGTCGTGGGCTTAGTGTGGGTGAAGTCGGAGGTACCCTGGTGGTCGGAGGAGGTGGCAGTCGATTATTTCTTCAATTTAACCCATTCGACGATGAAGAGGAAAGACAGTGAAAACACTGTGGCAACTCGCGTGATTAGATCAGAGTAGGGTGACGAGTCTAGGAGGTGGCAAGTGACTTGGGTGGATGATCGCAAGGGGTCAATGGTGGCTCATCTGGTTGTGCACATGTATAGCGTACATGCTGTGCACTGCAAATGGCACAGAGGGATTGGGCAAGAAGGATTTTGTAGTGTGGTACTTGGCAGATGGGAACTTGGTACTTTGGCTAGAGTACAGGGATTTCCTGTGAACGGGCGTGTGTGGCATAGGGTCTGGCAAGTGGTACATTGGTAAAGTAGCAAATGGGAATTTCTACTTGGCAAGGTGATCGGGCATGGAGTTTTCGTGGGGATCAGGCGTGTGTGGCATGAGTTTTTGAAGTGAGAACCTGGTACTTGGAAAATGAGCAAAGGGGTACTTCGGCAAGTTGGCAAATGGAAGTGGTACTAGGCTCAGGCAAGTAAATCTTGTAGTGTGGCATCATGTGTGGAGTGGGAATTAGGAACTGGCAAATAAAGGAGGGAGGGAAATTTGGGCCGAAGGATTTTGGGCTGGGCATTTTAGTAAATCAAGCTTTAAAATAAAAATAGGAAATCAAATAAAAATAGAAAATAAAATAAAATGAGTAGAAATAAATAAAAAGAGATTTTTAATAAATAGGATTAAAGATGGAAGAAGCCAACGTTTTGGACGTTGGAAGGAAAGACATTAGAAGTGATAAGGATCGTCGTAGCTTGGTGTAAAAGCTTTAACGAGTTTGAAAAAAAAGGAAATAATTAAATATAAACTAGAAAGTAGTGTAAATTAAGTTATTTATGATCATTGAGGGATAAAAATATAATTTACACTGTATGACAAAGGTATAAAATGTCGTATAAACAAGCTGACATTTTAGAGTAAAGTACTGTGTGCGACACACACGTTTAAGTTGTTCATTTATAAAGGATAGTCGAAAATTGAATAAATTACCGTGTGTAATGCACACGCTTAAGTTGTTCATTTTCAAAAAGATAATCAAAATGTCTGGATCGAAACAATGCAGACATATACCATTCTGTTTGGTTGAAGCCCGTAAAATAAAGATTTTATAAAATGAATTATAATTAATCCAATTCATTTTAAGTTGATAACTTTTTCTTTGACCAAGAAGTGTTCAAGATCAAATGAATATTGAAATCTGTATCTTGAATATCGACTAACCGTAAAAGACATTACAATAATCATTTCGAAGAGACCAGAATTAATATTCCACATCGATTTGATTTATACGTTGCGTGTCAGAGATTATTGAAGATAATTAAAGATGGAGATCAGCAAGGGCTATTTTGTTTTACAGAATAGTGCCTTCGGTTCATCCTGTTCCTGGATGACTTGTATGGACAAATATCTAATAGGGTTTTTTCCTGAAAAACTCATGAACGTTGATATTTTCAAACGTACCATAGTTGGTAGTCGAGGGGGACGCTTCTCTTAGATTAGCTGCTAGGGTATTTTTATGGACGTCAATTAGTGATTTGACGGATCTGACGATGTGGCATTCAAATAGAATGATGGCCAGGTGTTCTAAAAGATAAACGTAGCCTCTAGCCTCACAACCAAGAAAAGACAAAAATCAAGCAGGCAACATGGCTAGGTGGGTCATTCCCAAGCAGGGTGTATTATCACCATCTAGATAAATTCCTTTTGTCTTCTTAATCTTTATTTCGATGCTGCAGCTTTCGGAATGGTTGGCTAGCTACCACCGTGGGGGTGATGATATATTCGCTACACTCAAGTTAAATGAGTGGGCAGTCATGTGTGGCCGGGATGCAAGACGTTCTTGTTGAACCCCAGTGTATCCCCTCTAGAGTACACTGATCAGCAGGTGGTCCCATACCTTGTCTGTTGGAATTCAATCTCCAATAAAAGCCCATGGTTCTTGATTTTATAATATATATATGTAGGGTGTGAGATGCAAGCGTTCCGCTAGATGGTTATTTAATTGATACGAACTATTATAGTACCGGATGATTTTGATATCAAAATTATTATGGGTTATAATAAGGTAAAAAACCTCCATGTTTATGTGTGGGCTGGTCTTACTATTATCATTTTTTTCGAAGTATTTTCTAAAGTTAAATAAACCTGTTCTCATAAGGAGATAACCCATTCTCGTTCCAATCTGTTTTAAAATATGTTTACTCACACCAATCCCCTGACTGACCCAGTGTTTATTTTTCTGTGTTTTTCCCTAAACTCTTAGGTACTCATAACACTTGTTATGAGTAGATAAGTGATCCAAGTAACTAACGGAACGAACCCTTTTGGAGTATGCGGAGTACGAGTCCAAGAACCTGTCTAGTAGCTATATCTATCTCTAAGTATCCAATTTGAATATCTGTATTAAACTAGAAATTATGTATGATGATGTATTATGATGTACTATGATGTTGTACTATGATGTAACAAACCCTATCATGTAATATATTATATATTTTGTTAAAATTCCAATGTGAGATTCTGATGTCTTGTTTAGTTCTATTCTTTATCTATTCTATTTCTTTAATAATGACACGACTTCCGAGATCATCGAAAGTCAAGCCATTACATCATTATGATTGAAGGGTCGATTTCAGTGCTTACAAAAAAACCTTAGATCTAGCAAATATATTTGCAATACAGAATAATTTAACCAAGCGATCAAATTGCGGATTAGGAACAAAAGCAATATTACTAGTCATTAATACTCTTTACAGTTCACTTTGCATCAAATTACATATGCCCAAAAAAAAATTTGTCACACTGAAAAGATCACAATGGCGAATAAGGGTAATGGAAAAAATAATTAAACAAACAGTCTAAATGAATTTCTTAACCTTTCATTCGAGGTTTTAGATGCCATGGAAGAATTTTTCTATTCTGGCTCGCTTGTTAATTTAATTCCTGCAAACTCTAAAGTGCATGTGAAGACAGGTAAGTGAGCAAGCCCTGGGCAGAGGTTGCGTATGATGGTAATGATGCTTCTACCCTTTGAGATATTTCTTGCAAAAGGTTTTTGTTTTCAGGCTAAACTTAAACTAAAGCAACACAATGATATACCCTAGTAGAGTGCGAGTGTTTTACTATGTATTTAGTACATATAGAAGCAACCATCAATTTGTTATATATCATATCCATCATTTCAAGTAAATGTTGGTGCTATACAAAATACAGACTTCAGCTCAGTTTCTAAACCATGTAAATGTGAATCCAAAATTACACATATTATTTAAAGATCTCTTTCCATCAATCAGCCATCTATTTATTCAGAAATAACAAAAATAATCTAGGGATGCTAGTCCAGCTTCAAGTCAGTGATCCAAGGGAAAAAATATGCAAAAACACGTTATTTTTAGGTAACATAATTATGAAATAAACATTCCAAGAAAATAATCATGAAATACGCATATCATTTAATGATCTCTTACTACGGAGTGTTGGTTGCTAAAAATTTGTTGCCATTTTGTGATGTTTAAAGGCATAAACAAATAGTAAATGATCATACATGTCAAATTGATGTTTCCCTTAAAAAACACAATTCTAATACATGTTATTGCAGGACTTAAACCACATTGCATGTATTTTCAAACTTATATTTACAGCTGCTTACATATATATCATTAATAGCTTGGGCTGGGCATGTATCATAAATGGATATATATTTAAATTCTAAAAAAGGGACATAGATGGCTTGGGCTATGCATGTATCTTAATTGACCATAATTCATTATTCAAAGGATTGGTTCTCCCAATTTTTTGCAAATTACATTGTAGGAATCATGCGCAAGTCTAATCCACGTAGAAACATAAGAAAATTCCTCCAACCCATAAACCCGTGCATAACCTTTCAACTCATACAAATCACACGCAAAACAAGTAATAAGAAAAGAAGTAGGCTTGTTTAAAATAGAACTCAAAACAAAAATAATTAACACAAAACTTCCAAGACATGAATATAAAATTCTAGCTTACAAAGTAATTAGTTAAATCGTTTAATATGATAATTAGCTTAGGTAATTTTAATTCTAATCCACATTTTTAAAAAGTTAATCCACCATTTTACTTTAATTAGTTAATCCACAACTATTTTGTTTGTTAATCTACAAGTGGATTAACTTAAAGATTTCATGTTTCTTTTTTTAAAATCTATATGTTGCTTCCTGTACAAAGAGTTAGACCCACAAACTGACTTAAAATACGCGCAACAATGAAAAAAAGGCCAAACGAATGTTTTCAGTAAACAGAAGGAAATACAAAATACACCACCAACAATACTAGTTCACCATACAAGAGCTAGAAATATAGTAGAAGATACAGACTATATAAGGATGAACTGACATATTTAACCGTTCTCTTTTCCAATAGTTAGAATTGTTGCCATCTTGGATAATGCTTGCAATTTATCATAATGTAATTAAATGCCTATGAATGCAATATGAACATCGTCAATCCTACAGCTGGGCATCTCTTGTAGAAAGGGGTATAAAGCAAACATCTAACTCTCACTGCGCATAGAAATGGAACCATCTTCCTTTTTATCCACTACCTTTTATTCTTGGAAGTCGGCGCGAATTGGAACCACTAGTCGACCACCAGGCTTTAGCTGCCCGAATTGTGCCCTTGGAATCTTTGATGTCGTTGCTCCTAAATAAATTCCATCATATGGTGCCAGTTCAGGCCAACCCAGTCTTCCATCTATATCATTTAGCAACATATTTTCGCAGTCCCCCAAATTAAGCAACTTCAAACTAAAAATAAACAAACTACATGTTGTTATTACGTTTTACGTAACATCCCGAGATTTTACGGCAATTTAGAATATTATATTTTATGTGGTTTTGAATAAAATTGTTTTAGATATACAAATTTAATTATTGGTGTCATGAATTGTTAAGATATGAACTTAAATTGACTTGTTAAACAGTTAATTCAAATGGCTATATATGACAATAACCTTTGTTTAATAACTCAATTATGTAGAAACTTGAAGTTAATGTTGGATTAACAAATTTTATTGGATCAACTAATTTTGGAATTTCATATATGTTGAGAATTGTAATCTATTGAATATGGTAGTAATGTACATTTGTTGTTTGTACAATTAAAGTCAACCAGTAATAAATGTATTTATCTATATGGATTGAAAATATAAATTATAAGTTGTTTTGTATCGTAATAGTCGAGAATTAAAATTTGATTTTTACTTATTTGAATTAAATTGATTCAATGAATATATAATTAAAAATTTAATGATTTAATTTTTGATGAAATTATGGTGGAAACTTAATTTAATGGTTTAAGTATTGAAATTTAATCTATTATGACAATTGTGACTCGTATTGGTTCCAAATTGTAACACCCCATGTCCATTAATGTCACTCACAAAGGGAATGCATTAACTTCCATGGAGCGTATTTAGTGTATAGAACAGAATATAACAAGACAGATACAAATAATGGTACTTGAAAGATTTAAAACAACTTTTATTGCAGCGAAGAAATAGTTTGATAACAACAACTTCATAAACCAAGTACACTTAATATCCATCTTGAAATATTGTTTCAGAGTACATAAAATAAAACGCATAAACCCCAACACAAGTAGCCATAAAAGAGATGAGCTGAACTTTACTTTCAGCAATTCAAGCACTTCAAAAAGAGAGAAAGAGATCCAAGATCATGCTCCACTAGTACTAGTCCCACCCTGAGAACCTTGGGGGGGGGGGGAGGAAGAAAAGAGGCGAAAACAAAGGGGTCAGACATAAAGTTTGGCGAGTATAATAACTTTAACAATATAATTATTAAAGTAACTAGGATAAGGCATAAACTGGTAAGACAAGATATGACCATGAAACATGTGGGCATGACAAAGCAAATAAGAGGAATATTCTGGCGCTATCTCGTTCCTAATCACTATAGGATAATTACTATACTGCACCACCACTAGTCACCCTAAAAGTTAATCCCGCCTACATAACTTAATAATGATAATGGTAGTTTCGTGTACCCCCAGCTGCCTTCATAGGTGTCGGCTGCCCCTATCTCTACTAATTGTACCCACTACCCCCATTCGATCGGCTCCCTAACCCGTAGATACCCGTGCTGGCCCCATAGTGGGGTGTATCACTCCCCAAAGTGGCAACCCAATACCACTAAAGAAGCACGGCTTATATCAACACGATGCAACAACGTCTTACCTACCAGCCCAGGCCCATGCACGCACAATACCCCGTTGGACTGGCGTTGCCACCGCTAACCCGTTTTGACCTCTTACAATCAAATCCAGAATGCGTTTCCCGTCCTCGACTTGGGTCGAGCTCACAAAGATACTTAATGGGTTACTGGTTTGAAAAGGACCCCCATGCTTGACACAAGCCTTCCACCTATGCTTGGTCCCCACTAAGGTTTCCCCACTTAACCCCATCCTTATTCATGTCTTCTTACATGTTTCAATCTTGGTTAAGTGCATCTAATCGTATTTCACATGCCACTCAAGGAACCCACTTAATTTCACATGCCACCCAAGGCACCAACTTAACCCCCCATGTACTACAACATGTTTATCTGGTTAAGTGTTACTTAATTCATTAGAACCATAACCTTGTAAAGACCTCCCACATTAGGCTGACATTTGCGGTTGCTGGATTTGCCGGGCAGGTCCGGGCAGTCTTATACCGCAAACGAGCCTAACCTCGTGTCTTTACAATTGTACGCATTTAATTCGTGCCTTTGACCTCTCACATTAGACTGGCATTTGTGACTGCTGGATTTGCTGGGCGGGTCCGGGCAGCCTTACACCACAAAAGAGTCTAACCTCGTGTCTTAGGCGGTTAATTATTACATATCTTTATTTATCCCCAAATTGGATTAATATCCCTATTCAAATTTGTCAATAAATTCCAAATTTATTTATGTCCATAATTGTCTCTTAAAATTATGTCCATAAATACCAATTATGCCAATTAATGTCTCAAATTAATTATATGCCTTTTAAGGCCATTTTATGCCAATTCACAATTTATGTATATTCAACATTATCCCATCATCCCCACGCTATTCGTACGTTTTCATATGACATATGTTAGACTCGCAAATAGTCTAACTTATAAAAAGAAAAACAACATCACATAACACATAAAATAGATCTAAGGATCATGACATAAGATAACATAGCCAATAACTTGCATATGAATTTCATTAAAACTAGCATATGATACAAAACTAGCATAGGTAATGGGCATAAACTTGCATAACTTATGCACTGCTATAGATCCAAACATAAAGGTGTGAACTTGCATATAGATCTAAACATAAAGATGTAAACTTGCATATAGATCTAAACATAAAGATGTAAACTTGCATATGGGTCCAAACATAAAGATGTAAACTTGCATACGGATCCAGACATAAAGGTTAATGTCACATAAACTAGCATATGCATATACATGTCTCACATATATTTTAACAACCCAAACTTGCATAAGATTCATACATGAATATATGATCCAATCATCACAAACTTGCATAAGATATATGATTCAACTTGCATAAGATTCACATAAGAACTAACATATGATCCAACTTGCATAAGATTCACATAAGAACTAACATATGATTCAACACCACAAACATACATATAATTTACATCACATGATTTAAAATCATATTCTCATAATCCTAATTATATCTTATCATAATTAAATTAATTAATTTGTGAAACCTATCTTACTCACAATTAAAAGGAGTAGTCTTTGTCTTTCTGGGATCTGTATTCTGAAACTGAATTGCTCGCCTTTGATGTAGACTAATCGTTATTTAGATTTGATTTGATTTTGATTCAAGCTTCTATCTTGCTTTAGGGTTGAAAGTGTATGGCAGCTACTCTAGGTTCTCCATTGATGGCATGGCTGCTCTTGTTATGAATTAATGTTATTAGGATTAGCGGTTTAGGAGTGTTTTAATAGAAGTTTAATTTAATAAGAGCCGTCAAATTAACCTAGGGTTAACCAGAACCATGTGACGAAAAGGAATTTTGCTCGATCCGAATAAGTCGCTAAATCAATCTAGACCGTTCGAAACGCCTGATTGTTTTGAGAACACGACAAATCAGAACACAAACGGAAGAACATTTCATTGTATATTACAACAATCCATCAGTTTACAAGAATATACAGAGTATAAATGAATGTTACACAGAAATATCAGAGATTTAGATTACATTTAAATACATAGCAGCGGAAAATAATACAATACACAACTAGAAGAGACATACGGATACAAAGCTTTCCGGATATCATTCCAGCTGTAAACCAGAATCCTATGAATATAAATCTGCAAAACCAAAACTACTAGTTGCCCGTGTCAAATAAGGGCACGCAGAGTTTAGGTTAAAACAATAAACTCCAGGTCAGTCATGGGACTGATGTGAGAACTAAAACAGTTATTATTCCTTATTTTTAAAGTTAGGTAAATCAAGGGACCACGCCGTATAACACGGAACGGGTTTCCTCCCAAGAACACCAGTGCATAAAACAACAGCGCAATGCTAAATAAAGAAAAATGAAGCTATTATAAGACCCAGGTCCTATCATACAATGCAATGCAAGCCGGGGGATAGGGTTTTCCCTTATAATAGCCAAAGCATGCTTGATACTTTTAAAAACAGATTATTTGATACTGTTATAAGTGTATAGTGTCAAAACAATTTCAAATCATAAATATCAATCATAGATGGCATGGGTACCATATATCATGTCACCATACTAGGCTCTACAATCAAAATCGCAAATGTCACGTATTTGGAAATTGGATTTCCATTTGCGAACTGAGGCTAGGGATCGTCCTCACCGACTTCGAGACTCTCTAGCCCGAGCCTCAGGGTCAGAGCGCATCGACCCTTGGATCGTCAGGGCCGGTCCACCGATGTGGATTAAAATTCCTGAGCACTGCATTTCCCCGCCCTATGGGGCGTAAATGAGCCAGCGAATGACTCCATCGGACCCGGATCGTCCGATCAAACCGAGGCGCCTCCAATTCCAACAACCACATGAGTCAAACTCGTCAGCCATTTCAAGCACTGACGCCACTCCTAACTAGAAAGAAACGCATGCCCTCCCTGAGGTCCTTCTCCCGTTTTGGTTCACACCGGGATGTGAGGCTCGCGAATTAACGCTACACAAAGCTACGCCACAAAGGCCGTGCTTTGATCATCAACCACAAGACTCTGCTTTTTAACAGAAGCCTTGATCATTTGCGTCTTAGCATGCCACACAGGCAAATCACCCTATGCCACCGATATCAGTCACACAGAATGAAATCCAATGTCAGACACACAGTCCATTTACAAGTCCGTTTTGGGTCTGAACGAAACCGGAGGCACCTAGTACCCCGCATATCCATCGATCTCCAAGTACGTCTGGACGACCACTAACTGTTTCCATCTTCTTGGGTGTACAGCCCAATCAAGATCATCAGTAATCACCCAAACGACGTGAAAACCTCCGGTCTTCAACCACCGTCTTCATCTTCGACTTATCGTCGTAACAGTTATTCAGCATGGGATAAACCCGACCATTCTGAATAACTCGCGTATATAATAAACAAGTGTTACACAAACACAACTTACACCTCATTCCAATTCATCAGTCACTAACCGTAAATTAATCAAGAGAATAATTCCCTTAATATTAATCCCGAAGGCCGAAACCAACATCAGATCAATATCCAGAAAACCATTCTACTTAGCTAACCGACAGTTAATTTCTAAATTTCACATTCTTAGGAAAAGGTTCCCATTAATTTTATCAAAGATAATTTCCTTTAAATTTATTCTTTAACCTTCCTTTGAATACTATTTCAAACTAGTCGGGATTAGCGAACTATACCGAAGTAATCATTTGTTTTAATTTCCCAACCCCAACCTATTCATCCCATGAAGTAAAACTGGTTATACTTCATATCTAACACCACGGTGTTATCGGTAAATTCAATTACCATTTCACGTTTAAATCTAATTAAAGATTTAACTATCGCCTGGAGCAAAACTGGTGATACTCCATTCTCGATCTTTTCAATCTAATTAAAGATTCATTAAAACTCCACTTAGTTTTAATCTTTAACTGGGTTAAAGAATCAGTGTCTTTTAAAACACGGTTCACGATAAACCCCAAAATCACATCACCTTTCAATCAGTCCCTAATCGTAAATTAGCAAGTGAGCAATTCCCTAAGCATTAACCCCGAAGGCCGAAACCAACATCAGATCAATACCCCAGAAACCATTCAACTTAACTAATCTCCAGTTAGTTTCTGATTTTCTTAACTCCTTTGGGTCTAAGAACAGTATTATTGAAGATACCGTTCACGACAACCCAAAATCTGATTCCATTAATTATTGGGTTAAAGAACAAGTGTTATTTAAAACACTGCTCACTATAAACCCAAAAAATCAATATCAATTCAGTTCCAATTAAATATTATTGAATTGGTACACTTCACTAAATCTAAATAAAAATATTTAATCCTTTTCTCAACTGGGCTTAAGAACAGTGTTAATGAAGACACCATTCACGACAAACCCAAATCACATTTGATATTAAATATAAGGCTATGAATATAAAATATATCGGCTTATATTCAATATCAAATTCTACGACCAACAAATATCGTATTGGAAATAACGATATATATATATATATATATCTTTCAAATTTCCATAACAATATCTGAATAATCACGAAATCCAACATCGAAATATTCCGAAGACAATTTCGATTCAAATCTATTCCAATTCAATTATTGGAATTTCTGGTTACACTACTACAAAAGTGGGCATATTCGACACTATTTTTATGTGGCCGTAGATCAAAAAAGCGTTGCCGTAGGCCATTTTTTCAAATAGGCAACACCAGGGGGGCGTGGCATCCGCGGCCGTTGCATTAGCCACCTAAGACAACACTTTTGCCCATCTACGGCCACGGAAAGAAAGTGTTGCATTATAGCCATAATGCAACACTATTTGCACGTAATGCAACACTATTCAGCGTTGCCTTAAGCATTAGTTAGGGCCTGGCTTCCAGTGCCGCCACGTCAGTTGTCTACATGTCACACGACACGTCATCTCTCCATATCAGCACTCCACGTGTCACATGCCACACCAGCTATCCACGTCAGCTGTGGGGTCCACGTGCGACGGGTAAGCAGTTATATTTAATGTAATGCAACACCACTACAATATGTAATGCAACACCATTACAATGAAATGCAATATCAATAAAAGCTAACGCAACAGTAGAAGAAGTAAAATGCAACACTAATTTGATAGAAATACAATGCTTTAATTAAATATTTTGCAATACAGGTTTTGTACAAGAAACTCATCCAAAGAAATTGTTTTAATTATCCAAATATCAAAACTCAAAAATCAGCTACACCGTTTTGTTCATTGTATACAGTAAGCTCGAACTACTTCAAGAATAGGTGCACGGCATAAGGGACATTATCCTGATCCATTCCTGGCCAATTCTTTAGCGAATTCTGAACATGTACACATGTGTCCACACCTGCAAAATGTATTACTCATTTATATATATGAATCATATATATGCAGCAATCCGATTGCAATAGGAAATATATATGTATGTTAGTATGTACCTATATATGAATCATATATATGCAGCAATCCGATCTGCAAAATGTATCCCTCTGCCTTCCAGAATTAAATATGCACCTGATCAAATGATAACAAGTTATTTGATAAGTGGTGGCATCGAATGGCCATTGGCCTTCTTAGTAAAATGTTATGAACACAATTATTACAATTGACTTACTGACCATCGGCGATTGGTCACTCATGCCAGCCAACAAATAAGCAATTTCATATGGCCATTCGTCTTCTGAGCAAAAAGTTTTCAGTTCCCATATTACTGCCACGTACAGTGTGTCACTTCATATCCTGTCAAGCTTTAGAAGCATATCGTCATCTACATCTTCTACTCCTAAACAAAACTCCATCGTCAAAAGTTAAAAAAAAAACAATGGAGGACTCTTCACTATGCATCACTGCCACTGTTCTTTCAGGACATTGGACTTACGAATTTGTGCATCTCACGCTTAGGCATACGCTGAAGCTTAATGAGGAGTGGACTATACGGGTTATACCCAAAAACTCTTTTCTAATAACATGCCCATCTTACAGTACGCGTGATCATGCGCTAATGTTGAAACTTTTTACAAAAATTGGAGGTGCTTTTTATGTGCAACAATGGTCTGCTGAAGAATTTGAGCCTGAACCAGCGTTCGAGGCAGAATCATGGGCCAGAGTTGTTGGCTTTCCCGAGTTCCTGAAGACAAATGTTCCTGCAATAAAAGAATTAATGACGCCAATGGGAAATGTGTGTGAAATTGACGACTGTCATTGGTCTCGAATTGACCATAGATCATTATACCTGAAAATGGAATTTTATGAAGGCATTGGCTTGGAGAATGTTTTTGCTACTCGATTCGACAACAAGAAATACATCATTAGGGTTGAGCGCACCACACATACTCATCCTTTGACGAGGCCTGAAATTCTGTTTGTGAGCAATAGGGAGGAACCGGTGGTACCATTTTTTTGTGATCATAGGTAAATTTTACTTCCATCCACAGTTTCTTATAGTGAGACACAACCACACATGCACACACTCACATACATACATACAAGGTTATAATGCCCCACCCAAGATTCTGAAATAATAATACAAACTGGTGCTCTGTTAGTTGTACATAGATGTGGTTGTGTGGCTTGAATTTGAGACACTGTTATTGTATGGCTTGAATTTCCTTCAGATGTGGTTACATGTCAAATTGTTTGATAATTAATGTGTGTTACATGTCAAATTGTTTGATAATTAAGGCATATAAACTCGTAGGTGGATCACATTATTTGAGAATTGAATCATATAATATATTAGGTGGATCACAAAATGTTTACAGAAATAGAAGTTTGATCATATAATATATTAGGTGGATCACAAAATGTTTACAGAAATAGAATTAACATACCTATTGAAGTTTGATCATCCAAAGATCACTTTGCCCTCCACAACAAGAAATTCTGGTTTGGTCGCTGACTATGCTCTATCCTTAACAGCCACTCTGACATAGACAATGACTCTGACATGGATGCAGGTGCTGATGCTGGTGTGGATGCCGGTGATGATGCTGGTGATGACTGGTGATATTTGTGGATGTTGGTTTTATTCTGCTGGTAATGATTTTTGGCTTGAAATTTTGTGAATATTTGTGAAACTTTGTGTGGTTGTGGAAGTTTGTGATGACTGGTGATGACTGATGATGGATACTGGTGAATGTTTTTGAATGTTTGTGAATGGTACGTTGTTTTGTTTGTGAATGCTGGTGATTTTTTAAAATCTCTGCGTATGTCTCTGGTGTATACTTATGATACTTGTGCGTGTATACTTGTGCGTGCCTTCAGATGGCTGCCTTATGATAATTGTGCGTGCATGTATACTTGTGCGCGCGTGTATACTTGTGCGTGTCTACTTGAGCGTGTATACTTGTGCGTGTATACTTATGATACTTGAGCTTGTATACTTGTGATACTTGTGTGTGTATACTTGTGCGTGTATACTTATGATACTTGAGCGTGTGTACTTGTGCGTGTATACTTATGATACTTGAGCTTGTATACTTGTGATACTTGTGCGTGTATACTTATGATACTTGTGCGTGCGTGTATACTTGTGAGTGTATATATGCACTGCGTGTATGATGTGTATTGTAATAAAACAAAAATGCTTGAGTGCCCGCTTCAGATTTTGTCAAAATCTGCGGTAAGAGGCTTAAAATTCGGATGTCACCGCAGTGCATACACACCGCAGTGCAAATTAACCTCAAGCATACAAATTAACCGCAGTGTAAGGTATGAACCTCAAGTAGTGCAAATTAACCGCAGTCCCCATTCCTTAACTAGCTCGACCTCTATAATAAACCAATGTCTTTTTCATGCCAGTAGCCCGGTTCTCATGGTTTATTGCTGGGTATAATTTTCGAATAAACCTCAGCATAATCCCAAATCCCAAATCAATAATAAGCGCAACTAATTACTCATAAGCGAATGGGTTTTCCAAAATGTAACAAATGAACTAATTACTAATTACTCATAATCCAATCTATAATAAGCGCAACTAATTCACAGTGCAATACAAACTGAACCTGAGGGAAAAAACTGGCGATGTCAGCGCCCTGAGCAATCAAAACTAGAAAGCGTTTCAAAGCTTCATCCTTTTCGGAATAGAATTTGCTGTCGAGGAGAGGATCGATACTGACGTGAATTTAGGTTTAAATTTTTGTCAATAGTAAAAAGGGGGAAAAACGATTAGATGATAGAGAAGAAAACGATTTCATGAAGGGAGAAGATCGCGCCAAAATTTCGTCAAAAGAATGAAATGACGTGGCTGTCAATGATTGGATGATGGCTAACATTAAGATCATCAGATCCATAGATGGTTTGAACCGTTGGATTAATCTTTCATCTATGGTTGGGGTTTTTATATGTTGATAACGCGGATAGCTGAGCTGGATTATATATACGTAATGCTACACTTTTAACTGGTGTTGCACATCAGAACACTAAAATTCCCACCGCAACAGTGCATCCACGTATAATGCAACAACATATGAATGCTGTTGCAGAAGCTCGAAAAAATCATAGCTTTCGCCACACTTTTCATGCAACGCACACAAATTAGTGTCGAATATGCCCACTTTTGTAGTAGTGTTATTTTCAAAACCATTTCAAATCCAATTTATTTATTTTAAAAATAAATAAATTATTATTCTTGTACAAAACTAGTTCATTTCGATAAAAAACTATTTTTATCTTTTCAAATATGGAGTTTTTCATCCTAATTCTTCACAAATCATTTCTTATGATTTTACACAAATTATTGATATTTTTAATAATTTTATCAAGGCCCGTACAGTCGATTTCCATCAACGGCCACCGAACTGCACTTACAACGACCTTTTCCAAATTTGATTTGGAAATAATTCCAAATCCAACCGTTAGATTTCTAATTTCTAGTATTCGTTAGAAAGCTCTTTTCTATACGAACCCAACGGTTCCAGTTTTAGGAGAATCCGACGGTCGGATCTCTCACAATATCCATTCGAAGTCAATGGTCGAAATTCGCGAACTGCCGCGGCACGGCGCGTTCTATTCAGGCCATTATATTATATATATAATATATACTTCGTCGATTTCCTTTTAAAACGAATTTTATAAATCGTTTTAAATTCGTTTCAAAAACAATTTCAACTTCCATTTTCAATTTCAAATCGATTTCAATTCGATTTCATTTTCTATTCTATTCAATTCGAATTCCTTTTTCTATTCTATTCAATTCGAATTTAATTTCTATTCTATTCAATTCGAATTCATTTTCTATTCTATTAAATTCGAATTCATTTTCTATTCTATTCAATTCGAATTCCTTTTCTATTCTATTCAATTCGAATTCATTTTCTATTCTATTCAATTCGAATTCATTTCCTATTCTATTCAATTCGAATTCATTTTCTATTCTATTCAATTCGAATTCCTTTTCTATTCTATTCAATTCGAATTCATTTTCTATTCTATTCAATTCGAATTCATTTTCTATTCTATTTTCAATTCTTTTCGAAATATCAGATTTTGAAATTACTTTCGATATTCATTATAAAATGAATAAAATCGATATAAATATCGTTCACGTCAAAATGGCGTCAATCTAATCAATACGGCTTCATATATTCCTATTTTCAAATATTATATTTCGAATATTTCTATTTCAAATATTTCTTTTTCAAAACTGGAATGAGGCCCAATCAATTACCATAGAATGTTAATTATATGGATTTTCTACCACACATGTATACAATAACAACGATGAATAATCAACCATCATCCAAAGTGCATTCTACACTGTATAAGCATCAAATATAAATATTTAACGCTAATGACAGTCTGTCAATCAATCGATCGACATACAACTAATTATTGGGATTAGTGTATGTCATATATCATCCCAACACCCGTGTGGGGTTTCAAACAATCAAGAACAGATTTTATTTGTGCAGTTGGGCGATGTGTAAAATTTATCGTCCCAATCAATATCAGTCAAATGTGTGTATATAAACAAATTGTCCGATTTGTTTATTTTTATTTCCTTTAATATACACGTTAAAAATTCTATTTTTAACTATAAAATATTTTTAACTATATAAATATTTTATTTCATTTCACATCACATCACACAATCAACTACACATCAAAATCAAACAACCAAGCATACAAGCCGTCCATGGTTTGTGGACGACGGGTGCTACTAAACACCGTCTGCATCGTAGTATATATTTCAACTAGAAAATTAAATTAAAGAGTGAGAAATTCCCACCATATTGCTAATCCAACGCCACGACTCTTCTTATGTAGAAATCATCGCCGTTCTTGCCTTTCTTCACTTTCGTTGCCCGTATTCACTACATATGTAAAAATCGAATTTTTACTTCGCTATTCAATATATAAAAATCGAATTTTTACTTCGCTATTCAATATATAAAAATCGAATTTTTACTTCGCTATTCAATATATAAAAATCGAATTTTTACTATGCTATTCAATATATAAAAATCGAATTTTTACTTCGTTATTCAATATATAAAAATTGAATTTTTACTTCGCTATTCAATATATAAAAATCAAATTTTTACTTCGCTATTCAATATACAAAAATCGAATTTTTACTATGCTATTCAATATATAAAAATCGAATTTTTACTTCGCTATTCAATATATAAAAATCGAATTTTTACTTCGTTATTCAATATATAAAAATCGAATTTTTATCGCATTAAAAATCATATTTTTATATTGTTCACTTCACAATAAAGATCAAATTTTTATTTGCTAATTTATATAGATCAAAAACTGATTTTATATATTGAATTTACTAATCAAAAACTTATTATATATATATTTCTAAAACTAATTACACTAGTTAAGAACAAAAAGGAAGTAAAATAAATAAACTTACTGTTTATTTTCTTTCAGCGAAGTAAAGGAAAAAAAGGCGGGGTCTGTGTCAAATCGGAGGAGAGTGGTTAGGGCGGTGGCGTTCAGGTGGCCAGGGGGAGGAGCTGCGGCGGTTGCGGGCGTCGGATGTGGGTCAGGGGGCAGGCGGCGCTGGAGGAGTTGATGGGTTTGGGGAGGGTCGCGGCGGGCTGTAGAAGAGGAGAGAGGAGCGAGTGGCGATGGCAGAGGAGGAGGAAGACCGAAGGAGTAGATCGCGGAAGTGGGGGGAGCGGTTCTCGATGGTGAACGGCGGGGGAGGGATGAACGGAGGGGCGGCTTCGACTTCCTCGATCGCGATTTAGGGTTGACCCTTTTTTTTTCGATCTGTATAATGAAAGAGGGGGGGTATATGCATATAATTATTTATATTTTATTTTTATTCTCTAAAAAGTTACTTTACCATTCGATCTCAAAACGGGACACACCGCCTGTCGTACCTAGCTAATTACCCCCATTCTGAACACAATGGGATATGTATCGTAAGCTAATTCGACTGTTTCGATCAGTTTTCGTTAAAATCAACATATAACTCTATATATTGAATTTGAACGCGCATTTAAATTTACCGGGGTCACATACTAACTCGAAAATTTCCCGAAAAATATTTTCTAGCTTTGTATTGACGATACAGTCCTAACAAAACTAGTTTCGTCAAATTCTGAGACCATTTGAAAAATGGCCATTTTCCAGTCGATTAAAATCAACTGAAACTGGTCAAACGCGTTTTCCTTTGCCACGCTCACATATTGATTCGAAAAATTATGAAATTTGAAACCTAGCAATAACTTGACATCATGGATCCAACAAAAGAGGTTTCGTCGAAATCCGAGGTCGTTTGCAAAATTTCCATTTTTAAGGGCCTGAATTCCATAGCGACTATTCTGAATTTTCAACTGGCCATTTGATTTTTCGGATTCATTGGAAAGATATTATCAATTAGATTCAAATATTTTTTGTTTCACTAAAATCCGGTTTATTTTGAATCCTGTACATTCATTTGAAGTTTGAAATCGAATTATCGAACTACCGCACCATTTTCAATTCCTTTTATAAATATAAATAAATATTTATATTCTAACGACGAACTATATAAATATTTTCGTTCGAATTCTATTCAAAATAAATTTTTCGTTGATACTATTTAAAATAGCTCATTTTAAATAGTCAAAATTCGCTAAAATTGCCAAAATAAAATTTTTAAACTGGCCCAGATTTCCGGGTTATTACAATCTCCCCCACTTAAAACTTTTCGTCCCCGAAAAGGAACGAAGCCGAAAGTTGTTTCATTAATCAACTCAACTTTCGTTGTTTTTATTATGGCTTAAGTTCTTCAACTTTTCAGTTTCTAAGAACTTTTCAAATATTTCAAAAATTTGGCTAACACCCTAAATTTTCGAAAAATTTCGCCATAACCTCGCCTGCACCGGGAACACGGAAAAATCCCGAAATTGCCATACAGGCCTTTTGACCTCAAAAAGATAAAGAAAAAGCCAATCGGCTCATAAAATCATCATCACCCAAACAAAACAGTAAATTATGGTAAATATGTACCTATTTGTCGGGCAAACAAATTTTATTCTTCTGCTCTAGCCTCCTTGCTAAGACCTGCTCAATGTAAGTGCATGTATATGCAAGAAAATGCAACAAAATTTCAATACAATTTACTATTTGGTTCAATTGGGCTATATGGCACAAATTTTCAAACAAATAACCAAACAACACAAACATCAATCAATTAGTGGATTATCATTTCAAATTCATAATTTTGATATGTAGTCAAAAATAAAAATCGGATTTTTGATGCCAAATCACAACAATAAGCCCTATCTAGTTTCGGTTCTCACACCAGTCTAATGGAAATATAGAAATCTCACTTTCGTTACTCGAAAATAAATAGTGGCAACGGTGCCCCATCACCAGAATTATCCCCGGGCAACTAGAGTATGATACTATAACCATCCAATATATTAAAACTTCGAACACACGTTTGCAAGACATATATACGAAACCTTCATATATTGGATTGCCCAAATTAATATATAATAAATAATCAAATATGAATAATTGATTTAAATTTTCAAAACAAAACTTGTTTTCATTTTAAAAATATACTCTTCACACTCGTTCTAGGATACTACTGATCCCATCTCTAACGAGTCATTCTTATTGGATATTACTAATCCAATATCTGATGAATTCTTTCGTATGGTTCTAATGTGTCTTGTTCTCTGAGCTTTGTAAACCAAAGCTCTGATACCACCTATGACGAAAAGCAATTTCGCTCGATCCGAATCAGTCGCTAAACCGATCTAGACCGTTCGAAACGCCTGATTGTTTTGAGAACACGACAAATCAGAACACAAACGGAAGAACATTTCATTGTATATTACAACAATCCATCAGATTACAAGAATATACAGAGTATAAATGAATATTACACAGAAATATCAGAGATTTAGATTACACTTAAATACATAGCAGCGGAAAATAATACAATACACAACTAGAAGAGACATACGGATACAAAGCTTTCCGGATATCATTCCAGCTGTAAACCAGGATCCTGTGAATATAAATTCGCAAAACCAAAACTACTAGCTTCCCGTGCCAAATAAGGGCACCCAGAGTTTAGGTTAAAACAATAAACTCCAGGTCAGTCATGGGACTGGTGTGAGAACTAAAACAGTTATTATTCTTTATTTTTAAAGTTAGGTAAATCAAGGGACCACGCCGTATAACACGGAACGGGTTTCCTCCTAAGAACACCAGTGCATAAAACAACAGCGCAATGGTAAATAAAGAAAAATGAAGCTATTATAAGACCCAGGTCCTATCACACAATGCAACGCAAGCCGGGGGATAGGGTTTTCCCTTATAATAGCCAAAGCATGCTTGATACGTTTAAAAACAGATTATTTGATACTATTATAAGTGTATAGTGTCAAAACAATTTCAAATCATAAATATCAATCATAGACGGCATAGGTACCATATATCATGTCACCATACTAGGCTCTACAATCAAAATCGCAAATGTCATGTATTTGGAAATTGGATTTCCATCTGCGAACTGAGGATAGGGATCGTCCTCACCGACTTCAAGAATCTCTAGCCCGAGCCTCAGGGTCAGAGCGCATCGACCCTTGGATCGTCAGGGCCGGTCCACCGATGTGGATTAAAATTCCTGAACACTGCGTTTCCCCGCCCTTTGGGGCGTAAATGAGCCAACGAATGACTCCATCGGACCCGGATCGTCCGATTAAACCGAGGCGCCTCCAATTCCAACAACCACATGAGTCAAACTCGTCAGCCAGTTCAAGCACTGACGCCACTCCCAACTAGAAAGAAACGCATGCCCTCCCTGAGGTCCTTCTCCCGTTTTGGTTCACACCGGGGTGTGAGGCTCGCGAATTAACGCTACACAAAGCTACGCCACAAAGGACGTGCTTTGATCATCAACCACAAGACTTTGCTTTTCAACAGAAGCCTTGATCATTTGCATCTTAGCATGCCACACAGGAAAACCACTCTATGCCACCGATATCAGTCACACAGAATGAAATCCAATGTCAGACACACATTCCATTTACAAGTCCGTTCTGGGTCTAAACGAAACCGGAGGCACCTAGTACCTCGCATATCCATCGATCTCCAAGTACGTCTGGACGACCACTAACTGTTTCCATCTTCTTGGGTGTACAGCCCAACCAAGATCATCAGTAATCACCCAAACGACGTGAAGACCTCCGGTCTTCAACCACCGTCTTCATCTTCGACTTATCGTCGTAACAGTTATTCAGAATGGGATAAACCCGGCCTTTCTGAATAACTCGCGTATATAATAAACAAGTGTTACACAAACACAACTTACGCCTCATTCCAATTCATCAGTCACTAACCGTAAATTAATCAAGAGAATAATTCCCCAAATATTAATCCCGAAGGCCGAAACCAACATCAGATCAATATCCAGAAAACCATTCTACTTAGCTAACCGACAGTTAATTTCTAAATTTCACATTCTTAGGGAAAGGTTCCCATTAATTTATCAAAGATAATTTCCTTTAAATTTGTTCTTTAACCTTCCTTTGAATATTATTTCAAACTAGTCGGGATTAGCGAACTATACCGAAGTAATCATTTGTTTTAATTTCCCAACCCCAACCTATTCATCCCATGAAGTAAAACTGGTTATACTTCATATCTAACACCACGGTGTTATCGGTAAATTCAATTACCATTTCACGTTTAAATCTAATTAAAGATTTAACTATCGCCTGGAGCAAAACTGGTGATACTCCATTCTCGATCTTTTCAATCTAATTAAAGATTCATTAAAACTCCCCTTAGTTTTAATCTTTAACTGGGTTAAAGAATCAGTGTCTTTTAAAACACGGTTCACGATAAACCCCAAAATCACATCACCTTTCAATCAGTCCCTAATCGTAAATTAGCAAGTGAGAAATTCCCTAAGCATTAACCCCGAAGGCCGAAACCAACATCAAATCAATACCCCAGAAACCATTCAACTTAACTAATCTCCAGTTAGTTCTGATTTTCTTAACTCCTTTGGGTCTAGGAACAGTATTATTGAAGATACCGTTCACGACAACCCAAAATCTGATTCCATTAATTATCGGGTTAAAGAACAAGTGTTATTTAAAACACTGCTCACTATAAACCCAAAAAATCAATATCAATTCAATTCCAATTAAATATTATTGAATTGGTACACTTCTCTAAATCTAAATAAAAAGATTTAATCATTTTCTCAACTGGGCTTAAGAACAGTGTTAATGAAGACACCATTCACGACAAACCCAAATCACATTTGATATTAAATACAAGGCTATGAATAGAAAATATATCGGCTTATATTCAATATCAAATTCTACGACCAACAAATATCGTATTGGAAATAACGATATATATATCTTTCAAATTTCCATAACAATATCTGTATAATCACGAAATCCAACATCGAAATATTCCGAAGACAATTTCGATTCAAATCTATTCCAATTCAATTATTGGAATTTCTGGTTATTTTCAAAACCATTTCAAATCCAATTTATTTATTTTAAAAATAAATAAATTATTATTCTTGTACAAAACTAGTTCATTTCGATAAAAATCTATTTTTATCTTTTCAAATATGGAGTTTTTCATCCCAATTCTTCACAAATCATTTCTTATGATTTTACCCAAATTATTGATATTTTTAATAATTTTATCAAGCCCCGTACAGTCGATTTCCATCAACGGCCATCGAACTGCACTTACAGCGACCTTTTCCAAATTCGATTTGGACAAAATTCCAAATCCAACCGTTAGATTTCTAATTTCTAGTATTCGTTAGAAATCTCTTTTCGATACGAACCCAATGGTTCCGGTTTTAGGAGAATCCGACGGTCGGATCTCCCGCAATATCCATTCGAAGTCAATGGTCGAAATTCGCAAACTGCCGCGGCGCGGCGCGTACTATTCAGGCCATTATATCATATATATAATATATACTTCGTCGATTTCCTTTTAAAACGAATTTTATAAATCGTTTTAAATTCGTTTCAAAAACAATTTCAACTTCCATTTTCAATTTCAAATCGATCTCAATTCGATTTCATTTTCTATCTATTCAATTCGAATTCCTTTTTCTATTCTATTCAATTCGAATTCATTTTCTATTCTATTCAATTCGAATTCATTTTCTATTCTATTAAATTCGAATTGATTTTTTATTCTATTCAATTCGAATTCCTTTTCTATTCTATTCAATTCGAATTCATTTTCTATTCTATTCAATTCGAATTCATTTTCTATTCTATTCAATTCGAATTCATTTTCTATTCTATTCAATTCGAATTCCTTTTCTATTCTTTTCAATTCGAATTCATTTTCTATTCAATTCAATCCGAATTCATTTTCTATTCTATTTTCAATTCTTTTCGAAATATCAGGTTTTGAAATTACTTTCGATATTCATTATAAAATGAATAAAATCGATATAAATATCGTTCACGTCAAAATGGCGTCAATCTAATCAATACGGCTTCATATATTCCTATTTTCAAATATTCTATTTCAAATATTTCTATTTCAAATATTTCTATTTCAAAACTGGAATGAGGCCCAATCAATTACCGTATAATGTTAATTATATGGATTTTCTACCACACATGTATACAATAACAACGATGAATAATCAACCATCATCCAAAGTGCATTCTACACTGTATAAGCATCAAATATAAATATTTAACGCTCATGACAGTCTGTCAATCAATCGATCGACATACGACTAATTATTGGGATTAGTGTATGTCATATATCATCCCAATACCCGTGTGGGGTTTCAAACAATCAAGCACAGATTTTATTTGTGCAGTTGGGCGATGTGTAAAATTTATCGTCCCAACCAATATCAGTCAAATGTGTGTATATAAACAAATCGTCCGATTTGTTTATTTTTATTTCCTTTCATATACACGTTAAAAATTCTATTTTTAACTATAAAATATTTTTAACTATATAAATATTTTATTTCATTTCACATCACATCACACAATCAACTACACATCAAAGTCAAACAACCAAGCATACAAGCCGTCCATGGTCTGTGGACGACGGGTGTCGGGTGCTACTAAACACCGTCTGCTTCCTAGTATATATTTCAACTAGAAAATTAAATTAAAGAGTGAGAAATTCTCACCATATTGCTAATCCAACGCCACGACTCTTCTTATGTAAAAATCATCGCCGTTCTTGCCTTTCTTCACTTTCGTTGCCCGTATTCACTACATATGTAAAAATCGAATTTTTACTTCGCTATTCAATATATAAAAATCGAATTTTTACTTCGCTATTCAATATATAAAAATCGAATTTTTACTGTGCTATTCAATATATAAAAATCGAATTTTTACTTCGCTATTCAATATATAAAAATTGTATTTTTACCTCGTTATTCAATATATAAAAATCGAATTTTTACTTCGTTATTCAATATATAAAAATCGAATTTTTATCGCATTAAAAATCATATTTTTATATTGTTCACTTCTCAATAAAGATCAAATTTTTATTCGCTAATTTATATAGATCAAAAACTGATTTTATATATTGAATTTACTAATCAAAAACTTATTATATATATATTTCTAAAACTAATTACACTAGTTAAGAACAAAAAGGAAGTAAAATAAATAAACTTACAGTTTATTTTCTTTCAGCGAAGTAAGGGAAAAAAAAGGGGGGGTCTGCGTCTGATCGGAGGAGAGTGGTTAGGGCGGTGGCGTTCAGTTGGCCAGGGTGAGGAGCTGCGGCGGTTGCGGGCGTCGGATGTGGGTCAGGGGGCAGGAGGCGCTGGAGGAGTTGATGGGTTTGGGGAGGGTCGCGGCGGGCTGTAGAAGAGGAGAGAGGAGCGAGTGGCGATGGCAGAGGAGGAGGAAGATGGAATGAGGAGATCGCGAAAGTGGGGGGCGCGGTTCTCGATGGTGAACGGCGGCGGAGGGATGAACGGAGGGGCGGCTTCGACTTCCTCGATCGTGATTTAAGGTTGACCCTTTTTTTTTCTTTTTCGATCTGTATAATGAAAGAGGGGGGGGGGTATACGCATATAATTATTTTATTTTTATTCTCTAAAATGTTACTTTACCATTCGATCTCAAAATGGGACCCACCGCCTATCGTCCCTAGCTAATTACCCCCATTCCGAACACAATGGGATATGTATCGTAAGCTGATTCGACTGTTTCGATCAGTTTTCGTTAAAATCAACATATAACTCTATATATTGAATTTGAACGCGCATTTAAATTTACCGGGGTCAAATACTAAATCGAAAATTTTCCGAAAAATATTTTCTAGCTTCGTATTGACGATACGATCCTAACAAAACTAGTTTCGTCAAATTCTGAGACCGTTTGAAAAATGGCCATTTTCCAGTCGATTAAAATCAACTGAAACTGGTCAAACGCGTTTTCCTTTGCCACGCTCACATATTGATTTAAAAAATTATGAAATTTGAAACCTAGCAGTAACTTGACATCACGGATCCAACAAAAGTGGTTTCGTCGAAATCCGAGGTCGTTTGCAAAATTTCCATTTTTAAGGGCCTGAATTCCATAGAGACTATTCTGAATTTTCAACTGGCCATATCTTTTGATTCCCGCTATGAAATTTTGATTTTTCGGATTCGTTGGAAAGATATTATCAACTAGATTCAAATGTTTTTTGTTTCACTAGAATCCGGTTTATTTTGAATCCTGTACATTCATTTGAAGTTTGAAATCGAATTATCGAACTACCGCGCCATTTTCAATTCCTTTTATAAATATAAATAAATATTTATATTCTAACGATGAACTATATAAATATTTTCGTTCGAATTCTATTCAAAATAAATTTTTCGTCGATACTATTTAAAATAGCTCATTTTAAATAGTCAAAATTCGCTAAAATTGCCAAAATAAAAATTTTAAACTGGCCCAGATTTCCGGGTTATTACAAACCATCAGGACCACTCAGATGCCACATCAGCCCTTAGGGCGAATCGAGCCACGGGTTGACAGCCAAACACCCTGGATCGACCCCTAGTCGACCCAGCGAGGCTCGGGTCGACTCCAAAAATTGTGCGGTTCGGCTATTCCCCCTCCCGATTCGCTGTTTTGAACTTTTTTTTTTGAATATTTTTTTAATATATATATCTATATATATATTTCTCTCATATGCATACAAACATCAAGGCTTAATAACTTCTTCATAAGTTATCCATTTTATGCAAACCAAATGTCTATTTTGACCCAAAATTTTGAGATGAACATAATAGCGCAAACCATTTCACTTAATTCTTCTTCTAAAAATTAAGTATGCTTTAATTTGTGAATTTTAATATTATAAAATTACGGGGTGTTACACAAGTAAACTTGTGATTTTGTTTATATGCATAGTCATTGAGAATTTTTAATTTAATATTTAATGAAATTGAATAAATAAATTTGGAAAGGGTTAAATTAGTAAAATATTCCAAATGAATTGGTATTGATCGAAATGAATCTAATTTGTGAGGTGAAATCAAATATAGTAAACAATAAATGAGTCAATTGGATATTAGGTAATATAAATTAACTGAATATGAATCCGTTTAAGAAAATAAATATATATAAACCTAATAAATTGAAATGAACCAAATTTGGAATCAAATCAAAAGTAAAGGATTTATTGCGTTACTCACTCAATAACCTTTAAAATATTTGTAAGAAATTATCTTAATTTATTTAAAATTTGAACTACAAAATTGAACTTGGTAAATAAGAATAAATATAAAAATATCCTTTGTTTCCTATTATTAATTAAGTGGACCACTATTGATCCTTTGTTAACCAGCCTTACGTTGCCTTTTATGTTTGGCTATTATATTAACATTGAGATAATATTACATATACTAAATCAAAAAAAAGTTTCTCAATATAATAACATTACCTTCTAATACCTAACTTCCCTCTTATCATTTTCTTTTATCTGATTATCGAACCATTTCATGGCCGCTTCCCATCCAAATCTTCAACAAATTAAATCAAATCCAAATCTCCACAAATTCAAACACCAATCGATTCGTTAAACTGGTATCAATGAGATCTTCCCAGCCATGGTCTTCTCGGAGGGTGCGATGATGATGCATCAATGACTGTTGTTGAAGCAGCGATTTAGGGCAAGTACAGAGGTAGATTTGCAGATGTAGGAGTGTATATGAATGTAACAACCCGGAAATGCGAGCCAATTTAAAATTTTTATTTTGGCAATTTTGACGGATTTTGAATATGTAAAATAGATTATTTTAAATAATATCGACGAGAAATTTATTTTGAATAGAATTCAAACGTATATATTTATATAGATCGACGTTAGAATATAAATATTTATTTTAAATTATAAAAGGAATTGAAAATGGCGCGGTAGTTCGATAATTCGATTTCAAACTTCAAATGAATGTACAGGATTCAAAATAAACTGGATTTTAGTGAAACTTAAAATAATAGAATCTAATTGAGAATTTCTTTCCAACGAATCCGAAAAATCAAATTTTCATAGCGGGGATCAAAATATATGTTCAGTTGAAATTTAAGAATAGTCGCTATGGAATTTCGGCCCTTAAAAATAGCCATTTTGCAAACGACCTCGGAATTCGACGAAACCACTTTTGTTGGATCCGTGATGTCAAGTTATTGCTAGGTTTCGAATTTCATAATTTTTCGAATCAATATGTGAGCGCGGCAAAGGAAAACGCGTTTGACCAGTTTTAGTTGATTTTAATCGACTGGAAAATTGCCATTTTTCCAACGGTCTCGGAATTTTACGAAATAGTTTTGTTAGGACCGTATCGTTAATACGAAGCTAGAAAATATTTTTCAGGAATTTTTCGAGTTAGTATGTGGCCCCGGTAAATTGAAATGCGCGTTCAAATTCAATATATAAAGTTATATGTTGATTTTGACGAAAACTGATCGTAACGATCGAATCATCTTACGATACATATCCCATTGTGTTCGGAATTGGGGTAATTAGCTATGGATGACAGGCTGTGGGTCCCGTTTCGAGTTTGAAAATAAAAGTACCTTTTTGAAATTAAATTAATTAAATAAATAAAAATAATAATATATCCCCCCTCTCTCCTTATTCCCTCTCAGCCCCCCCTCCCATACGAAATAAACACATTCAATAAATAAAAAGGGGCAGAGCGCTGTCGCGCTCCACCCGCCATCACCGCCGTAGGTGGTGGAGCAGCGCCGCCACCTCCCCAGCTCGGCGCGCCCCACCGTCGAACCCCCCTTCTCTCTCCACCGCGTGCTCCCCTAGCCGACCACCCAGCGCCGGAGACACCCCCAAATCCTTCCTCGAACGCCCATCTTCTCATTTCCTCTAAAGCCCTAGCCCCCGTTTTCCGCAACCAGTCGCCTCCACGGACCTGCGCGCACCCCCTCCCTACCTCCAATGACCTTCACCACCGCGAGGCACCTCTCCAAGCCGCGATTCATCTCAGCGAAGCCCCCCCTCTCGCTAATTATACTGTAAGTATTTATATATTTCTTTTATGTTTTTTTTGTATGAAATCAGTTTTGAAAAATCAGTTTCCTTGTATAAAGTAGCAAGATAACAATATAGATTTTATGTATGATTTCAAAATAAAAAGCTAGGATTTTAAAAGCGCTCAAAGCTATGATTTTAAACTTAGAAAAGGTGAGATTTTTATATTAGAAAGCAATGTTTTTACTTATATGAAGTTTAGATTTTTATAGAAGCAAGGTTATGATTTCTATCATGAAGTTAGAGGAGAAAAATATAATTTTTATTATAGTAGAAGAAGAAAAATATAATTTTTATTATAGTAGAAGAAGAAAAATATAATTTTTATTATAGTAGAAGATTAAAAATATGATTTTTATATTGTAGAAAGAATAAAGATACGATCTTTATAATATATAGTTAGTAAAATTTTGATCTTTATATATGTAGCAAAGGAAAAAATTGTTTTTTTCATTATATATAGGTTGAAATAAAAATATGATTTTTATATATGTAGCAACAATATAAAAATGTGATTTTTATATACTGAATAGCGAAGAAAAAATTCGACTTTTATATATTGAATAGCGAAGTAAAAATTCGATTTTTATATATGTAGTGGCTACGGACGATGAAATTGACGAAAGGCGAGAACGGCGGAGATTTCTACATAAGAAGAGTCGTGCCATTTGGATTAGCTAGTCAGTGAGAACTTCTCACTTTTAAATTTAATTTTCTAGTTAAAATATATGCTAGGATGTAGACGGTGTTTAGTAGCACCTGACACCCGTCGTCCACAGACCATGGACGGCTTGTATGCTTGTTTGTTTGATTTTGATGTGTAGTTGATTGTGTGATGTGATGTGAAATGAAATAAAATATTTATATAGTTAAAAATATTTTTATAGTTAAAAATAGAATTTTTAACGTGTATATGAAATGAAATAGATTAATATAAACAAATCGAACGATTTGTTTATATAAACACATTTGACTGATATTGATTGGGACGATAAATTTTACACATTGCCCAACTGCACAAATAAAATCTGTGTTTGATTGTTTGAAAACCCCACACGGGTATTGGGATGATATATGACATACACTAGTCCCAATGATTAGCTGAATGTCGATCGATTGATTGACAGGCTGTTATAAGCGTTAAATATTTATATTTGATGCTTATACAGTGTAGAACGCACTCTGGATGGTGGTTGATTATTTATCGTTGTTATTTTATACATGTGTTGTAGAAAATCCATATAATTAACATTATATGGTAATTGATTGGGCCTCATTCCAGTTTTGAAATAGAATATTTGAAAATAGAAATATATGAAGCCGTGTTGATTAGATTGACGCCATTTTGACGTGATCGATATTTATATCGATTTTATTCAGCTTTCAATGTATATTGAAAGTGATTTCGAAATTTGAAATATATTGAAAATAATCGAAATTCGAATTATATTGAATAGAATTGAATTCGAATTGAAATTGAATTGAAAACGAACTGAAATTGAATTAAAAATCGATTTAAATTGAAATCAATTCGAAATGAATTTAAAACGAATTTATAAGGAAAAATTCAATTTTGATTTGAATCTGAAATGAAGTTGAAATCGTTTTGAAAACGAATTTAAAACGATTTATAAAATACGTTTTAAAAGGAAATCGACGAAATATATAATATATATATTATATATATATAATGGCCTGAATATAACGCGCCGCGCTGCGGTAGTTCGTGGATTTCGACCATTAACTTCGAACGGACATTACGGGAGATCCGACCGTCGGATCCTCCTAAAACTAGAACCATTGGGTTCGTATCGAAAAGAGCTTTCTAGCGAATATTAGAAATTAGAAATCTAACGGTTGGATTTGGAATTATGTCCAAATCAAATTTATAAAAGGTCGATGTAAGTGCAGTTCGATGGCCGTTGATGGAAATCGACTGTACGGGCCTTGATAAAATTATTAAAAATATCAATAATTTGTGTAAAATCATAAGAAAGGAATTTGTGAAGAATTAGGATGAAAAACTCCATATTTGAAAAGATAAAAATAGATTTTTATCGAAATGAACTAGTTTTGAACTAGAATAATAATTTATTTATTTTTAAAATAAATAAATTGGATTTGAAATAGTTTTGAAAATAACCAAAATTTCCAATAATTGCATTGGAATGGATTTGAATCGAAATTGTCTTCGGAATATTTCGATGTTGGATTTCGTGATTATACAGATATTGTTATGGAAATTTGAAAGATATATAAATATCGTTATTTCCAATACGATATTTGTTGGTCATATAATTTGATATTGAATATAAGCCAATATATTTTCTATTCAGAGCCTTGTATTTAATATCAAATGTGATTGGGGTTTGTCGTGAATGGTGTCTTCATTAACACTGTTCTTAAACCCAGTTGAGAAAAAGATTAAATCTTTTTATTTAGATTTAATGAAGTGTGCCAATTAAATAATATTTAATTGGAATTGAATTGGGATTGATTTTTGGGTTTATCGTGAACGGTGTTTTAAATAACACTGGTTCTTTAACACGATAATTAATGGAATGTGATTTTGGGTTTATCGTGAACCGTGTTTTAAATGACATTGGTTCTTTAACCCAGTTAAAGACAGGATATTGATTTATGTAAAGATTAAAACTAAGTGGGGTTGTAATGAATCTTTAATTAGATTGAAATGGTCGAGAATGGAGTACCACCAGTTTTGCTCCAGGCGATAGTTAAACCTTTAATTAGATTTGAACGTGAAATGGTAATTGAATTTACCGATAACACTGTGGTGTTAGATATGAAGTATTACCAGTTTTACTTCATGGGATGAATGGGTTGTGAATGGGAAATAAAATAAATGATTACTTCGGTGTGGTTCGCTAATCCCGACTAGTTTGGATTGATTAAAGAATAAATTTAAAGAATTTATCTTTGATAAAATTAATGGGAACCTTTCCCAAAGTATAAGAATATTTGAATAATAGAATATTCTGAATTGGATTGAGGCTTATGTTCTGTTTTTGTCACACGTGTTTATTATATACGCGAGTTGTTCAGAAAGACCGGGTTTATCCCATTTTGAATAACTGATTTGACGTGGTGTCGAAGATGAAGACGGTGGTTGAAGACCGGAGCTCTTCACGTCGTTTGGATAATTACTGATGATCTTGATTGGGCCGTACACCCAAGAGGAGGGAATCGGTCAGTGATCGTCCAGACGTACTTGGAGATCGATGGATATGCGGGGTACCAGGTGCCTCCGGTTTCGTTCAGGCCCAGAACGAACTTGTAAATGGACTGTGTGTCTGACATTGGATTTTATTCGGTGTGATTGATTTCTATTAAATATATATCTGTTTGGCGGCGGAGAATTTGTTCTCTTGCTTAACGCCCTTCTCTGAGACGTACGAGCTCAGGGGTTATATATTGGTGGATATCAATCGCATGGAGTGAATTGCCTGTGTGGCATGCCTAAGTGGCAAATTGATCAAGGCTTCTGTTGAAAAGCAAAGTCTTGTGGTTGATGATCAAAGCACGGCCTGTGTGGCATAGCTTTGTGTAGCGTAGATTCGCGAGCCTCACACCCCGGTAGTGAACCAGAAACGGGAGAAGGACCTCAGGGAGGACATGCGTTTCCTTCTAGTTAGAAGTGGCGTCAGTGGTTTTACACGCCCTGACGAGTTTGACTTATGTGGTTGTTGCTGTTGCGAGGCGCCTCAGATATATCGGTGACTATGTGAAACCGATGGAGTCATTTAGTTGGCTCACCTGCGCCCCAAAGGGTGGGGAAACGCAGTGTTCAGGAATTTTAACCCACATTGGTGGACCGGCCCTGACGATCCAAAGGTCACTCGAGCTCTGACCTGAGACACTGACTAGAGCGTCTCGAATCGGTAGAGGTCTATCTTTTGCCTCGGTTCACTGATGGAAATCCAACTTCCAATACGTGACTTTTCGATTATAGTTGTAATCCTATATACGGCGACAGAGTGGGATGAGGCGCTTATGCCGTCTATGATTGATATTTATGATTTGAAATTGTTTTGACACTATACACTTATAGTAATAATAAAACATGAAATTTCACGTATCAAGCATTCTTTGGCTATTATAAGGGAAAACCCTATCCCCCGTCTTGCGTTGCATTGTGTGATAGGACATGGGTCTTATAATAGCTTCATTGTTCTTTATTTAGCATTATGTTGTTGTTTTATGCACTGGTATTCTTGGGAGGAAACCCGTTCCGTGTTATACGGCGTGGTCCCTTGATTTACCGAACTTTAAAATAAAGATTAATAACTGTTTTAGTTCTCACACCAGTCCCATGACTGACCTGGAGTTTATTGTTTTAACCTAAACTCTGGGTGCCCTTATTTTGACATGGGCAGCTAGTAGTTTTGGTTTTGCAGATTTATACTCACAGGATCCTGGTTTACAGCTGGAACGATATCCCGAAAGCTTTGTATCCGTGTATCTTCTTCAGTTGTATTTTGTATTATTTTCCGCTGCTATGTAATGTATTGTAATCTCTGATATTTTTCTGTTGTGTAATATTTATTTATACTCTGTATATTCTTGTATTCTGATGGAATTGTTGTAATATACAATGAAATGTTCTTCTGTCTACGTTCTTTTGTGTGTTGTCCTCGAAGTATCCGCTCTTTACTTCACGGGGAAGTTACTGGTCCTTACAGTGGTATCATAGCCAGGTTTACAAAGCTCAGAGATACAAGACACATTAGAACCATACGAAAGAATTCATTAGAGATTGGATTAGTAATATCCAATGGGAATGACTCGTTAGAGATGGGATCATTAGTATCCTAGAACAAGTGTGAAGAGTGTTGTTTTTAAAAATAAAAATGAAAACAATTTTTGTTTTGAAATTTAAATCGTTTTATTTGTATTTGAATTTATATTGATTTGGACAGTCCAGTATATAAAGATTTTGCATATACGTCTGATCCACAGGTATTCAAAGTTTTAATATAGTGGATAGATATAAAATCGCACTGTAGTCGCTCGGGGATAATTCTGGTGATGTCACGACATCATCAGTATTTGTGTTCGAGTTTCGAAGGTGTGATATTTATATATTTCCTATTGACTGGTGTGAGAACCAAAATTATATAAGGCCTATTGTTGTGATTTGGCATCAAAAATGTGATTTTTGACTATGTATCAAAGTTATGAATTTGAAACGTTAACCCACTAATTGATTGCTGGTTGTGTTGTTTGTTTATTTGTTTGATAATTTTGAACCATTAGGCCAAATTTAACCAAATAGCGAAGTGCATTGAAAATTGGTCGCATTTGCTTGCATATACATGTACTTACATTGAACAGGTCATAACAAGGAGGCTAGAGCAGAAGAATAAAATTGTTTGCCCGACAAATAGGTACATGTTTTCCATAATTTACTGTTTTGTTTGGGTGATGATGATTTTATGAGTCGATTGGCTAGCCGCTTGCCTTTTTCTTTTTCTTTTGGATTGAAGAAGGCCATGGGAGGCTATATGAAATATCCCGAAGTCCCCGGTGCAGGGGAGGTTATAGCGAAATTTTTCGGAAATTTAGGGTGTTAGCCAAATTTTTGAAAAATTTGAAAAGTTCTTAGAAACTGAAAAGTTGAAGAACTAACCCGTAACGAAAATAATGAAAGTTGAGTTGGTTTGTAAAACAACTTTCGGCTTCGTTCCTTTTCGGGGACGAAAAGTTTTAAGTGGGGGAGATTGTAACAACCCGGAAATGCGAGCCAATTTAAATTTTTTATTTTGGCAATTTTGACGGGTTTTGAATATTTAAAATAGATTATTTTAAATAATATCGACGAGAAATTTATTTTGAATAGAATTCGAACATATATATTTATATAGATCGACATTAGAATATAAATATTTATTTTAAATTATAAAAGGAATTGAAAATGGCGCGGTAGTTCGATAATTCGATTTCAAACTTCAAATGAATGTACAGGATTCAAAATAAACCGGATTTTAGTGAAACTGAAAATAATAGAATCTAATTGAGAATATCTTTCCAACGAATCCGAAAAATCAAAATGTCATAGCGGGGATCAAAAGATATGTCCAGTTGAAATTTCAGAAAAGTCGCTATGGAATTTCAGCCCTTAAAAATAGCCATTTTGCAAACGACCTCGGAATTCGACGAAACCACTTTTGTTGGATCCGTGATGTCAAGTTATTGCTAGGTTTCGAATTTCGTAATTTTTCGAATCAATGTGAGCGTGGCAAAGTAAAACGCGTTTGACCAGTTTTAGTTGATTTTAATCGACTGGAAAATGGCCATTTTTCCAACGGTCTCGGAATTTGACGAAATTAGTTTTGTTAGGACCGTATCGTCAATATGAAGCTAGAAAATATTTTTCAGGAATTTTTCGAGTTAGTATGTGGCCCCGGTAAATTGAAATGCGCGTTCAAATTCAATATATAGAGTTATATGTTGATTTTAACGAAAACTGATCGTAATGATCGAATCAGCTTACGATACATATCCCATTGTGTTCGGAATGGGGGTAATTAGCTATGGACGATAGGCGGTGGGTCCCGTTTCGAGTTCGAAAATAAAAGTACCTTTTTGAAATTAAATTAATTAATTAAATAAAAAAATCCCCCTTTCTCCTTATTCCCTCTCAGGCCCCCCTATTCGAAATAAACTCTTTCAATAAAAAAACAGGGCAGAGCGCTATCGCGCTCCACCCGCCATCACTGCCGCAGGTGGTGGAGCAGCGCCGCCACCTCCCCAACTCGGCGCGCCCCACCGTCGAACACCCTTCTCTCTCCACCGCGTGCTCCCTTAGCCGACCACCCAGCACTGGGGACACCCCCAAATCCTTCCTCGAACGCCCCTCTTCTCCCTTCCTCTAAAGCCCTAGCCCCCGTTTTCCGCAACCAGTCGCCACCACGGACCTGCGCGCACCCCCTCCCTACCTCCAATGACCTGCACCACCGCGAGGCACCTCTCCAAGCCGCGATTCATCTCAGTGAAGCCCCCCCCCTTTCGCTAATTATACTGTAAGTATTTATATATTTCTTTTATGTTTTTTTTGTATGAAATCAGTTTTGAAAAATTAGTTTCCTTGTATAAAGTAGCAAGATAACAATATGGATTTAATGTATGATTTCAAAATAAAAAGCTAGGATTTAAAAAACGCTCAAAGCTATGATTTTTAACTTAGAAAAGGTGAGATTTTTACATTAGAAAGTAATGTTTTTACTTATATGAAGTTTAGATTTTTATAGAAGCAAAGTTATGATATCTATCATGAAGTTAAAGGAGAAAAATATAATTTTTATTATAGTAGAAGAAGAAAAATATAATTTTTATTATAGTAGAAGAAGAAAAATATAATATTTATTATAGTAGAAGATTAAAAATATGATTTTTATATTGTAGAAAGAATAAAGATACGATCTTTATATTATACAGTTAGTAAAAATTTGATCTTTATATATGTAGCGAAGGAAAGAATTGTTTTTTTTTTCATTATATATAGGTTGAAATAAAAATATGATTTTTATATACGTAGCAACAATATAAAAATGTGATTTTTATATATTGAATAGCGAAGAAAAAATTCGATTTTTATATATTGAATAACGAAGTAAAAATTCGATTTTTATATATGTAGTGGCTACGGACGATGAAATTGACGAAAGGCGAGAACGGCGGAAATTTCTATATAAGAAGAGTCGTGGCATTTGGATTAGCTAGTCGGTGAGAACTTCTCACTTTTAAATTTAATTTTCTAGTTAAAATATATGCTAGGATGCAGACGGTGTTTAGTAGCACCCGACACCCGTCGTCCACAGACCATGGATGGCTTGTATGCTTGTTTGTTTGATTTTGATGTGTAGTTGATTGTGTGATGTGATGTGAAATGAAATAAAATATTTATATAGTTAAAAATATTTTTATAGTTAAAAATTGAATTTTTAACGTGTATATGAAATGAAATAGATTAATATAAACAAATCGAACGATTTGTTTATGTACACACATTTGACTGATATTGATTGGGACGATAAATTTTACACATCGCCCAACTGCACAAATAAAATCTGTGTTTGATTGTTTGAAAACCCCACACGGGAATTGGGATAATATATGACATACACTAGTCCCAACGATTAGCTGAATGTCGATCGATTAATTGACAAGCTGTTATAAGCGTTAATTATTTATATTTGATGCTTATACAGTGTAGAACGCACTCTGGATGATGGTTGATTATTTATCGTTGTTATTTTATACATGTGTTGTAGAAAATCCATGTAATTAGCATTATATGGTAATTGATTGGGCCTCATTCCAGTTTCGAAATAGAATATTTGAAAATAGAAATATATGAAGCCGTGTTGATTAGATTGACGCCATTTTGACGTGATCGATATTTATATCGATTTTATTCAACTTTCAATGTGTATTGAAAGTGATTTCGAAATTTGAAATATATTGAAAATAATCGAAATTTGAATTATATTGAAAATAATCGAAATTCGAATTATACTGAATATAATTGAATTCAAATTGAAATTGAATTGAAAATGAACTGAAATTGAATTAAAAATCGATTTGAATTGAAATCAATTCGAAATGAATTTAAAACGAATTTATAAGAAAAAATTCAATTTTGATTTGAATCTGAAATGAAGTTGAAATCGTTTTGTGAACGAATTTAAAACGATTTAAAAAATACGTTTTAAAAGGAAATCAATGAAATATATATAATATATATATTATATATATATAATGTTTAACAACCCGTATTTTCAATAACCTGTTATAACGTAAATCAAGGCAGAATTTAATTTATAAATCTGAATCAAGGGAAACGGGCTATGCCATTGCGTTCGTCTCGGAAAAATACGCGAAATAGAGTCCGAGTTTTCGAAAATCGGAGTCCGTATGACCCGATTAAGGCCCAACAAAGTTTTCAGAAAATTTCAAAGTAAAAACAGATTTCAAATTCAAGTTTGAATTTGGAAATTAGAGCAGTTGGGCGCAGGCGGGAAATTTCCCGCCAGACCACCCATGTCGACATCCCTGTCGACTGGGCAGTCGACATGGTTAGGCCCAAGTCGACAGCCCTGTCGACTTGCCTGTCGACTTGGTTCAGCCGGGCAGTTTTGCCTGGTGCACCATTTTGGGGTTTTGGTTAGGTTTTGGGGCCAGATTCGGTTTTAAGGGCTGAGATTGGAATTAGGGTTTAATCCTAAGGTTGAAACTAATCCTAATCTCTATAAATAAGCCCCTAACCTAACCCTAAATCATCATTATTCATTCAAGTAACTAAACTATGGCAAAATCATTCCTCTCATGGCCTCCACTCTCTTCATAAAATTCCTAAGTCATTTCTATGAGAGATTTTCAATGCATACAAGTGTTTTCAAGCTTGTATGAGCATCATTAGCTTGCATTCAAGTCAAGTTTCCATATTTACATCATAAAGCAAGGGTTTTGATCATTTTGGCTCAAGGGTTTTTCTATTGGAGCTTGCATTTTGGGTTTATTTGATTGCATAAGGGCTTTGTCTCAATCTATATATATTTTTGTGTTTTCTTAAGCATTGTAAGCCCTTTTCTACTTTCATATTTAAACTCTAAAGTTAAATGAATGATGCAAGCTTGGTTGATCATTATGATATGCAAGTTTGCCATGATATGCAAGTTTACTATGTCATGTTATGCAAGTTTGATATGTTATGATATGCAAGTTTGCCATGTTATGATATGCAAGTTAATCATGTTATGTTATGCAAGTTAGCCATGTTATGATATGCAAGTTTATCATGTTATGATATGCAAGTTTATATGCAAGTTTGCCATGTTATGTTATGCAAGTTTGCTATGTTATGATATGCAAGTTTGCCATGTATGTTATGCAAGTTTGGGTTGATCATTTTACTCATGTTATCATGTTATGCAAGCTTACCTTGAGTATATGAACATAAAGCTTCAAGCTTTATGCTAAAGGTTGCATTTTGGCAACATGTAGGTTATCATATCTCTTATGATAACTTGCATGTGAGGCTAAATGCGAACTTATGGCCATTTCTACATGTCATTTATCACCATGTATCACCAATATGCTAAGTTTGGTTTTATGCATGCTTTTGAGGCCTAAAAATGTAATATGCAAGTATATGAACATATGTACATTTCATATGCCACCATGTTAAACTTGTGGCTTCAACACCTTTATGTCATGATTATGCCAAGTTCCCTCTTTCTATCCTTTATGCGCTATTGCGATATGTAAGCGATGGGATTGCGTTTGGGGTTGGGTAAACTTAAAAGACATAAAAACATAAGATTGGGAATTTACCTATTAAGTTAGGTCTACCCATTGGAAATTTACCTATTAATTTAGGTCTACCCAAATTCTTGAAAACTTGTAATATGTTTTGGAAACATGATGGACATGACACTTAGAAAATATAAGTGTGACCAACTCGAGGTTGGGTTGAGTTTGTAGCGTAAAACTACCCGGAACCGACCGGCTTAACTAGTTGCTACAAACAATAGGACCCAATATGAGAAGTTGGTCATGTTGTACCTTGAGCCCGAGGTTAGACCAAGTTGTGGTGTAAAGCTACCCGGACCCGCCCGGCTTAACTAGTAACCACAACAAGGTCTAATGTGAGAGGTTAAGGCACATTAAATTAATTAATGCCTCATGATTAGGGTTAAGTCATGGTCCACTTAATACTTAACCAATTTGGGCTTGGTAGATTAATCAGGGTTAAGTCGTGAACTCATCGTTACACTTAACCAAGTTAATCCATGATTAGCAAGAGGGTTAAACCATACTTAACCCACTAGAAAATCCTAGCAATGGGGGTCCACTCCAGCAGTAATCCCAAGTTTGTATCATTACGACCCTAGGGACTAGGCTAGGGAGGGGCACGATTACTGGACTTGAGGTAAGTGACCAAAAACGACGGTCGAGTGGTACGCCGATGTAGTTCCGGACGGACTATGGTCGTGCACGTAGTCCGTATTTGGAGAAGTCAAGCATGGGTACCAGTAGATCGAGACTGTGCACTTATGTTTATGGTGTCCAGGGGTTGACACCCTAGGGCTTGATACACCCGACGGGAGACCCGGCACAGTCCGACTACAATTATGTTTGGGCCGTATTGACACCAACACGTGACGAGTTAGGCTTAGGGAGCCGATCGATTAGACCATTTGGTTGGACCTCGTATTAGGGTCATTTCATGTCATTGGGCCAAAGCTTGGGCCAAGGGATCAATACTTGCTTATTCAAGTTATGTTAGCTTGCTAGTACACCTGTGGTGCAAAAACCTTAAACCTGAGTATGCGATGACACCTTTATCTACCTTGTTAGTTAATCATCATGCTAGTATGTTGTTATCCTTATGTTCATCCCTGCTTCTCATGCCAGTTAACTTTATCAGTTTACATTGATTGTAGTAGGGCTTACTCAGTCTTTTTGACTGACCTGTTTTTCTTTCGCCTCTTTTCTTTCGTTTCCCCCCCCCCCCCCAGGTTCTCAGGGTGGGAATATTGGAGCTTAGCTTGGATCTCTGATCGCTTGCTTGTGGGATTTTAGCTCATGTACGGTCTTGACATGAAGCTAGCTATGGTTATCACTTATTTTGGGGATAGTACTTATGTATTTCAGTTTTTCAGTGATGTTGTTTTTATCTAGACTTGTGTATTTGGAAAGTTGACATTATGTTGTACCAGACTTGTTTTGAACTCATTTGAAATCTTCCGTTGTTTTACTTATTTTATTTACTCTGTTTACATATATACATATGTTCTTGTTCTGCCTTGATATATCATTATGCATGTTTACCTGATTCAAACGCCCCTCCAAAGTCAGAGTGCTTGCAAGAGCCACCCTGGCGGAGGTGGGGTGTTACATTTGGTATACGAGCATATGGTTTACGAGAAGGAACAAAAAAAAGGTTTTTAAAACTTTTGGAAAACTATTTTCAAAACCAAGTATAAAGTATTTTCCAAAGAAAAGTCTAGTTTATTTTAAAGGCTATTCCCCAAAAAGCCATTAGCAAAATTCCTTCGTTTTTCTCCATTCTGAATCTGTCTTTTCTTCGTTTTCAGTATGGCCGATAACTTTGCTATTCCGGAGGGAGTACACGTACCTGTTTGGTATAGGAGACTTTTGGAGGCTAGGGCGACCGAAGCCGGCCCCGCAGATGTTCCTCCTCCTCCTCCGGTAGTTAATGTTCCTCCTCCTCCTGTCGCTGATGTTTCTCCTCCTCCTCCCATAGCTGATGTTTCTCCTCCCCCTCAGCCTCCACAAGCGGATTTTGCGGAAACTTGTAAGAACTTTAAGACGATGGGTGGCAAGAATTTCATTGGAACCGAGACTTATGTAGAGGCAAGGAATTGGTTGAAAGAAACCGAAGATCTTTTTGCCTTCTTTGATATAGATGACCGTAGGAAGGTTTTATTGGCAGTGTGGTTGCTAAAGGAAGAAGCTGCACATTGGTGGGTGGTCACCACCGCTACTAGGCCAATTGAGACTTGGGATGACTTTCGGGGAAAGTTTGGACTAAGGTTCCTATCACTGAAGCAAGGGGACATGACTATTAGGGAATACATAGATAAGTTTAATCAACTGGCTCGGGTCGGTTTAGACTTGGTTAACACAACTCAAAAGAAGGCCCTATACTTTGCTCTAGGATTAAATGAGCCATTACATGGTTTGGCCATATCTCATATACCCTTGGGGGCAACTTTCGAGAGTTTGGTGAATATGGCCCTACTCAATGAAGAGGATAGGAGTGACAAGAAGGAGGTCAAGATGAATGAGTCTCAAAACAAGGAAACGGAGCCCAAAAAGGAAATGAAAAAGAAGGAGGAGAAGTCTGAAGATAAGAAGGAAAAGAAGTGCTTTACTTGTGGAAGCTTGACTCATCTAAACAAGGATTGCAGAAAGAGGAAGGGCACTTGCTTTGACTGTGGAGAAATGGGACACTTCACTAGGGACTTCCCGAAGAAGGGAGGGCCTACGTCGGAAGGAACGGTGAATTCCGGGAAGTAAGGCAAGAACTCCAAAAACCGCAAGAACAAGAACAAGAGTCAAGGCAACAAGGGGAACAACAGCAAGGGCAATAACGACAAGAGGAAGTGCCATTATTGTGGTTCAGTTGGGCATCTTATTAAGGATTGTAGGAAGAGAAAAAGGAAGAATGGTGAATGCTTTCATTGTGGTGAGTTTGGACATTTCAGCAAAGATTGCCCGAAGAAGCAAGGGCAAGGTCAGACTCAGTGTGCAAGACCATCTGGAGGGCGAGTTCATCCCCTCAACATCGTTCTTTCAGCTCATGATCGAGGTAGTGTTTCTGTTGAAAGTCTTTTTTATATTTCTGATTTTCCAGTTCGTACCTTGTTTGATTCTGGTGCATCGCATAACTTTATCTCATCAGATCTTGTTGAAAGTTTGCACCTAAGTACTAGTCTAGTTAATGATCCCGTGTGTGTTTCAAATCCAATTGGGGGTTCCGCCCATTTGTCTATTATCTACGTGGATTTGAAAATCTCTATCTTGAGTGTAGAGTTCTCGTGTGATGCTTATATTCTCGGTTTCATGGGGTATGGGTTGATTTTGGGCATGGATTGGTTGTCCAGTTTTGGAGCCATTCTTGATTTTTGAGCATAGGGTTGTAAGGCTCATGACTCGCCTCGGTAATACCCTGAAAATTTCTTGTAACCCTATGGGTCTCGTCATGTTGTGTTATCTTGAATCCCTCAACTCGTCTATCGATAGTTTGCAATCGGTGAGGGTGGTCCGAGAATATCCTGATATCTTGGGTGAAGTGAAGGGGGGTTACCCCTAAGCGAGAGATTGATTTCCGCATTTATCTGGTTGATAATGCCAAGCCAGTTACGTGGCCGGTTAGGCACATGGTCCCGCAAGATGAGAGTTAAGTCAAGGAGTTGCTTGAGAAGAACTTCATACGATGAAGCATTTCCGAAGAGGGTGCTCTAGTATTATTCGCTACTAATGTGGACAGTTCGCTTCGCCCATGTGTTGATTATCATGAGTAGAACGAGAAGAATAGACAACCATTACCAAGGATTGATGATTTGTTTGATCAGCTTGTAGGAACATCTGTTTTCTCTTGATCTTGCTACTGGATTCCATCAGCTCAGAGTAGCTGAGGATAGTATAGACAAAACTGCGTTCAGAACTCCAGATGGATTCTTAGAATGGCTGGTCATGCCATTCGGTTTGACTAATGCACCCGCCTACTTCGTGGACTTGATGAGTAGGGTGTATAGAGAGTTCCTGAACGAGTTTGTGGTAGTCTTTGTAGACGATATCCTGACTTTCTTAAAGAACGAGGAAGAACATGCTAGACATCTCAAGGAGGTGATGGATACGCTTAGAGCCCATCAGTTGAAAGCCAAGTCCTCCAAATGTCATTTTGGAGAAAAGAAGTTAGATTTCTTGGGCACATAGTTACTAATCAAGGCTTAGCGGTGGATCCCGCTAAAGTGGTCGCAGTTCAAGACCGGAAAGCTCCGACGAGGACAATTGAAATAAGAAGCTTTCTCAGTTTAATTAGTCAGTTAGCGTCCCTTGAGCTTAGACCTACCCTTCTGGATCAAGTAGGGACTTCGCAGAAAGAAGACCCGCAGTTAGTCGAGATCATGGACAAGTTGATTCGAGGCGAAATGGTAAGTCACCTCGTTATAGATGACAAGGGATGGCTAAGATGCGATGAGAGAAAGAAGGTTCTTGAAGATGCACATCACTCGAGGAGGTGGCCGAGTTTGTCCCAAGGTGCATGTTGTGCCAACAGGTTAAGGCCGAGTCATAAAAAGCCCGGTGGGCTATTGCATCCTCTAGACGTTCCACTATGGAAGTAGAAGAGTATTCCCATGGATTTTATCGATGGATTACCAAGGTCAAGGAAAGAGAATACGAGCATGTGGGTCATAGTAGGTAGACTCACGAAGAGTGCTCATTTCACTCCGGTAAACAGCGAAAGGACTGCATCATAGCTAGCGACAGTTTACTTTCAAGAAATAAGGAGGTTGCACGGGGTTCCCTCAAGTATAGTTAGTAACCGTGACTCAATCTTCACTAGCCAGTTTTGGGATAGTCTACGGGAAGTCATGGGCAAGCACTGAATCTAAGTACGGCCTATCATTCGTAGGCGGATGGTTCATTTCGTTCAAGCATGAGTTATAGAAAATCACGTTAGTAAGAGAAATTAGCAACGTGGATTGGTATTCCCAAGAAAAGTTCTGCTGCGTGGAATACTTTATAGTAAGTAAACGAGATCCAGGATTCACTGGTGAATTTTGGGGAGCTTGCATGAAACCATGAGGTCATAGTTATGTTTAAGCCAAGAATGATAGAAGAGTAAGTGAAAGAGGAAGACGAGAGGCGACAATGAAATGGGTTCCAACTCATATTTGGAAATAAGAGTTAAGAAGCTAAGAAATCATGAGGTAAAAGACGGTCAAAGCACAGTGGAGTTAAGCTCAAGGAAACGTGACTCAGAAGACTGAAGGCTAGATACGCGCATCATATCTCTTTTTAAGAGCATATCCTTGATCCTTGTTTTCCTGTGGAACTTACTCGCATGTTATCTTTTTACATATATCCTCTCGGTCCCATTCTCGGTCCTATTTCTGTCGGGAGGTATGACTTATTGGCTAGTAATACATGTCAGGGTTTGAAGGGGTCCGTTAGGTTGACTAAACCTTTTGGGCTTTTATAGAATATGGGTTGGGTTAGGAAGGGATTTCTTGTAATCCGAAAGGAGTATATCCTGCTTATCTTCCCGATCTCTTTGTAGCATATCTTTCTTTTGCTATCTATATCGTGTTAATCTTGTCATGAGAACCTTAGGTAGAAACCCTTTGGATGAAACATGTGTTTGAAACATGTTATGCTTGATGTTTGCAAGTGGTTGCAAGTGTTTGCAAGTGGTTACTCGTGGATACATTATACACAATAGGCACCAGATCGGCTCACACACTCCTCATATTGCATATGCATGAGTGTTTACGCTTATTCATGGATGAAAATTTTTGTGTTATCACATGGATGTTGCATATGGATGTATGTTATGTGCACGCATATAGATGTTATACATTATGTTAGGAATTGCATACATATGGATTCATTTCACTAACATAATTTGCATTGATGATATTTGCATTAGATAAGTACATATACACACACCTCTGCATATGTTCATACAACATTTAGAATCTTGTAAGGACAATGATTGCTCGTGGATGATGTTTTGAGTAGATGGATGTTGGATGGTAGGATACGTTCTTCCTAACTTGAAGATTTCGGGGACGAAATCCTTTAAGGAGGGGAGAATGTAACAACCCGTATTTTCAATAACCTGTTATAACGTAAATCGAGGCAGAATTTAATTTATAAATCTGAATCAAGGGAAACGGGCTATGCCATTGCGTTCATCTCGGAAAAATACGCGAAATAGAGTCCGAGTTTTCGAAAATCGGAGTCCGTATGACCCGATTAAGGCCCAACGAAGTTTTCAGAAAATTTCAAAGTAAAAACAGATTTCAAATTCAAGTTTGAATTTGGAAATTAGAGCAGTTGGGCGCAGGCGGGAAATTTCCTGCCATACCACCCATGTCGACAGCCCTGTCGACTGGGCAGTCGACATGGTTAGGCCCAAGTCGACAGCCCTGTCGACTTGCCTGTCGACTTGGTTCAGCCGGGCAGTTTTGCCTGGTGCACCATTTTGGGGTTTTGGTTAGGTTTTGGGGCCAGATTCGGTTTTAAGGGCTGAGATTGGAATTAGGGTTTAATCCTAAGGTTGAAACTAATCCTAATCTCTATAAATAAGCCCCTAACCTAACCCTAAATCATCATTATTCATTCAAGTAACTAAACTATGGCAAAATCATTCCTCTCATGGCCTCCACTCTCTTCATAAAATTCCTAAGTCATTTCTATGAGAGATTTTCAATGCATACAAGTGTTTTCAAGCTTGTATGAGCATCATTAGCTTGCATTCAAGTCAAGTTTCCATATTTACATCATAAAGCAAGGGTTTTGATCATTTTGGCTCAAGGGTTTTTCTATTGGAGCTTGCATTTTGGGTTTATTTGATTGCATAAGGGCTTTGTCTCAATCTATATATATTTTTGTGTTTTCATAAGCATTGTAAGCCCTTTTCTACTTTCATATTTAAACTATAAAGTTAAATGAATGATGCAAGCTTGGTTGATCATTATGATATGCAAGTTTTCCATGATATGCAAGTTTACTATGTCATGTTATGCAAGTTTGATATGTTATGATATGCAAGTTTGCCATGTTATGATATGCAAGTTAATCATGTTATGTTATGCAAGTTAGCCATATTATGATATGCAAGTTTATCATGTTATGATATGCAAGTTTATATGCAAGTTTGCCATGTTATGTTATGCAAGTTTGCTATGTTATGATATGCAAGTTTGCCATTTATGTTATGCAAGTTTGGGTTGATCATTTTACTCATGTTATCATGTTATGCAAGCTTACCTTGAGTATATGAACATAAAGCTTCAAGCTTTATGCTAAAGGTTGCATTTTGGCAACATGTAGGTTATCATATCTCTTATGATAACTTGCATGTGAGGCTAAATGCGAACTTATGGCCATTTCTACATGTCATTTATCACCATGTATCACCAATATGCTAAGTTTGGTTTTATGCATGCTTTTGAGGCCTAAAAATGTAATATGCAAGTATATGAACATATGTACATTTCATATGCCACCATGTTAAACTTGTGGCTTCAACACCTTTATGTCATGATTATGCCAAGTTCCCTCTTTCTATCCTTTATGCGCTATTGCGATATGTAAGCGATGGGATTGCATTTGGGGTTGGGTAAACTTAAAAGACATAAAAACATAAGATTGGGAATTTACCTATTAAGTTAGGTCTACCCATTGGTAATTTACCTATTAAGTTAGGTATACCCAAATTCTTGAAAACTTGTAATATGTTTTGGAAACATGATGGACATGACACTTAGAAAATATAAGTGTGACCAACTCGAGGTTGGGTTGAGTTTGTAGCGTAAAACTACCCGGAACCGACCGGCTTAACTAGTTGCTACAAACAATAGGACCAAATGTGAGAAGTTGGTCATGTTGTAACTTGAGCCCGAGGTTAGACCAAGTTGTGGTGTAAAGCTACCCGGACCCGCCCGGCTTAACTAGTAACCACAACAAGGTCTAATGTGAGAGGTTAAGGCACATTAAATTAATTAATGCCTCATGATTAGGGTTAAGTCATGGTCCACTTAATACTTAACCAATTTGGGCTTGGTAGATTAATCAGGGTTAAGTCGTGAACTCATCGTTACACTTAACCAAGTTAATCCATGATTAGCAAGAGGGTTAAACCATACTTAACCCACTAGAAAATCCTAGAAATGGGGGTCCACTCCAGCAGTAATCCCAAGTTTGTATCATTACGACCCTAGGGACTAGGCTAGGGAGGGGCACGATTACTGGACTTGAGGTAAGTGACCAAAAACGACGGTCGAGTGGTACGCCGATGTAGTTCCGGACGGACTATGGTCGTGCACGTAGTCCGTATTTGGAGAAGTCAAGCATGGGTACCAGTAGATCGAGACTGTGCACTTATGTTTATGGTGTCCGGGGGTTGACACCCTAGGGCTTGATACACCCGACGGGAGACCCGGCACAGTCCGACTACAATTATGTTTGGGCCGTATTGACACCAACACGTGACGAGTTAGGCTTAGGGAGCCGATCGATTAGACCGTTTGGTTGGACCTCGTATTAGGGTCATTTCATGTCATTGGGCCAAAGCTTGGGCCAAGGGATCAATACTTGTTTATTCAAGTCATGTTAGCTTGCTAGTACACCTGTGGTGCAAAAACCTTAAACCTGAGTATGCGATGACACCTTTATCTACCTTGTTAGTTAATCATCATGCTAGTATGTTGTTATCCTTATGTTCATCCCTGCTTCTCATGCCAGTTAACTTTATCAGTTTACATTGATTGTAGTAGGGCTTACTCAGTCTTTTTGACTGACCTGTTTTTCTTTCGCCTCTTTTCTTCCGTTTCCCCCCCCCCCCAGGTTCTCAGGGTGGGAATATTGGAGCTTAGCTTGGATCTCTGATCGCTTGCTTGTGGGATTTTAGCTCATGTACGGTCTTGACATGAAGCTAGCTATGGTTATCACTTATTTTGGGGATAGTACTTATGTATTTCAGTTTTTCAGTGATGTTGTTTTTATCTAGACTTGTGTATTTGGAAAGTTGACATTATGTTGTACCAGACTTGTTTTGAACTCATTTGAAATCTTCCACTGTTTTACTTATCTTATTTACTCTGTTTACATATATACATATGTTCTTGTTCTGCCTTGATATATCATTATGCATGTTTACCTGATTCAAACGCCCCTCCAAAGTCAGAGTGCTTGCAAAAGCCACCCTGGAGGAGGTGGGGTGTTACATAATGGCCTGAATAGAACGCGCCGCGCTGCGGTAGTTCGTGGATTTCGACCATTGACTTCGAACGGACATTACGGGAGATCCGACCGTCGGATCCTCCTAAAACCGGAACCGTTGGGTTCGTATCGAAAAGAGCTTTCTAGCGAATATTAGAAATTAGAAATCTAACGGTTGGATTTGGAATTATGTCCAAATCAAATTTAGAAAAGGTCGTTGTAAGTGCAGTTCGATGGCCGTTGATGGAAATCGATTGTACGGGCCTTGATAAAATTATTAAAAATATCAATAATTTGTGTAAAATCATAAGAAATGATTTGTGAAGAATTGGGATGAAAAAATCCATATTTGAAAAGATAAAAATAGATTTTTATTGAAATGAACTAGTTTTGAACTAGAATAATAATTTATTTATTTTTAAAATAAATAAATTGGATTTGAAATGGTTTTGAAAATAACCAGAATTTCCAACAATTGCATTGGAATGGATTTGAATCGAAATTGTCTTCGGAATATTTCGATGTTGGATTTCGTGATTATACAAATATTGTTATGGAAATTTGAAAGATATATAAATATCGTTATTTCCAATACGATATTTGTTGGTCGTAGAATTTGATATTGAATATAAGCCGATATATTTTCTATTCAGAGCCTTGTATTTAATATCAAATGTGATTTGGGTTTGTCGTGAATAGTGTCTTCATTAACACTGTTCTTAAACCCAGTTGAGAAAAAGATTAAATATTTTTATTTAGATTTAATGAAGTGTGCCAATTAAATAATATTTAATTGGAATTGAATTTGGATTGATTTTTGGGTTTATCATGAACGGTGTTTTAAATAACACTGGTTCTTTAACCCGATAATTAATGGAATGTGATTTTGGGTTTATCGTGAACCGTGTTTTAAATGACATTGGTTCTTTAACCCAGTTAAAGACAGGATATTGATTTCTGTAAAGATTAAAACTAAGTGGGGTTGTAATGAATCTTTAATTAGATTGAAATGGTCGAGAATGGAGTACCACCAGTTTTGCTCCAGGCGATAGTTAAATCTTTAATTAGATTTGAATGTGAAATGGTAATTGAATTTATCGATAACACTGTGGTGTTAGATATGAAGTATTACCAGTTTTACTTCATGGGATGAATAGGTTGTGAATGGGAAATAAAATAAATGATTACTTCGGTGTGGTTCGCTAATCCCGACTAGTTTGGATTGATTAAAGAATAAATTCAAAGAATTTATCTTAGATAAAATTAATGGGAACCTTTCCCAAAGTATAAGAATATTTGAATAAAAGAATATTCTAAATTGGATTGAGGCTTATGTTGTGTTTGTGTCACACGTGTTTATTATATACGCGAGTTGTTCAGAAAGACCGGGTTTATCCCATTCCGAATAACTGATTCGACGTGGTGTCGAAGATGAAGACGGTGGTTGATGACCGGAGGTCTTCGCGTCGTTTGGATAATTACTGATGATCTTGATTGGGCCGTACACCCAAGAGGAGGGAATCAGTCAGTGATCGTCCAGACGTACTTGGAGATCGATGGATATGTGGGGTACTAGGTGCCTCCGGTTTCGTTCAGGCCCAGAACGCACTTGTAAATGGACTGTGTGTCTGACATTGGATTTTATTCTGTGTGATTGATTTCTATTAAATATATATCTGTTTGGCGGTAGGGAATTTGTTCTCTTGCTTAACGCCTTTCTCTGAGACGTACGAGCTCAGGGGTTATATATTGGTGGATATCAATCGCATGGAGTGAATTGCCTGTGTGGCATGCCTAAGTGGCAAATTGATCAAGGCTTCTGTTGAAAAGCAAAGTCTTGTGGTTGATGATCAAAGCACGGCCTGTGTGGCATAGCTTTGTGTAGCGTAGATTCGCGAGCCTCACACCCCGGTAGTGAACCAGAAACGGGAGAAGGACCTCAGGGAGGACATTCGTTTCCTTCTAGTTAGAAGTGGCGTCAGTGGTTTTACACGCCCTGACGAGTTTGACTTATGTGGTTGTTGATGTTGCGAGGCGCCTCGGATATATCGGTGACTATGTGAAACCGATGGAGTCATTTAGTTGGCTCACCTACGCCCCAAAGGTTGGAGAAACGCAGTGTTCAGGAAATTTAATCCACTTCGGTGGACCGGCCCTCACGATCCAAAGGTCACTCGAGCTCTGACCCGAGACACAAACTAGAGCGTCTCGAATCGGTAGAGGACTATCTTTTGCCTCGGTTCACAGATGGAAATCCAACTTCCAATACGTGACTTTTCGATTTTAGCTGTAATCCTATATATGGCAACATAGTGGGATGGGGCGCTTATGCCGTCTATGATTGATATTTATGATTTGAAATTGTTTTGACACTATACACTTATAGTAATAATAAAACATGAAATTTCACGTATCAAGCATTCTTTGGCTATTATAAGGGAAAACCCTATCCCCCGGCTTGCGCTGCATTGTGTTATAGGACCTGGGTCTTATAATAGCTTCATTGTTCTTTATTTAGCATTGAGCTGTTGTTTTATGTACTGGTATTCTTGGGAGGAAACCCGTTCCGTGTTATACGGCGTGGTCCCTTGATTTACCGAACTTTAAAATAAAGATTAATAACTGTTTTAGTTCTCACACCAGTCCCATGACTGACCTGGAGTTTATTGTTTTAACCTAAACTATGGGTGCCCTTATTTTGACATGGTCAGCTAGTAGTTTTGGTTTTGCTGATTTATATTCACAGGATCCTGGTTTACAGCTGGAACAATATCCGGAAAGCTTTGTATCCGTTTATCTTCTTCAGTTGTATTTTGTATTATTTTCCGCTACTATGTAATGTATTGTAATCTCTGATATTTTTTTGTTGTGTAATATTTATTTATACTCTATATATTCTTGTATTCTGATGGAATTTTTGTAATATACAATGAAATGTTCTTCTGTCTGCGTTCTTTTGTGTGTTGTCCTCGAAGTATCCGCTCTTTACTTCACGGGGAAGTTATGGGTCCTTACAATGAATTCGTTGTAAAAAAAATAATGTAGCAAAGTTTGTAGCATTTTGGAGCAAACTGAATTCGCAACCTCTACAGAAACTTTCATTCTAGACAAGAGGATCGGTTTTCATTGCGGTGGCGCGAGAATAGGATGATGGGGCCAGGCGGATGGGGCATATAGCGTGAAATAGGTTGGCGAAGTCGGTTTGTCAAATGGTGGTCGGTAGCCGTGTGTTAGTGATTGATATGTACGAATGAATGGGTTGTCAAGTACAAGCATTTGCGTTTGGAGTGAGGAAGAAGAAGGGTAGGGAGGGATGATGTGGCAATACATATATATTGGTGAGATATTATTTTATTTTATATAATTTCAAATTAGTATGTTTAAACTCGTATAACTTTTCCATATGAATTCAGAATGACGCACGATTGTATACGTTGGAATTGTATCGACGAGCTATTCGCGATGTCAGTGGTTTGGAATGATTGTAAGACAGTTGATTTTTGGGACTTATTTTAGATTTCAAATGCGTTCATAAATCAAGGTGAGTCAATTTCTCACTCACAATTAACTGAAATATTTCCATATTTGTTAAATTAAATTATGAAATAAATTTGATTTTCTGGTTGTGATTGGTTATTGATATTTGCTTAAATTCACATACAAGTAAATTGCAGTGTTAATTTAGAATTGACATTAAATTATTTATTCGAAATTTAATTGCTAGTTTGAAAACCTGAAATTTGTTAACTAGTGAAACGACATAATATTGACTGTTTGATGAAATGTTTGTGATGTGTGCCTTATATTGATTACTGCATGGATATCGTTAATGTAAATTGTCCCCGTTATTCATTTTATGATGTGTATGTTTGTTTGTGCTAAATTGTTGAAATTTGAAGAAAGGACAATTACGGTTTAAAAATTAGTTACATATATGTATATCTATAGTTTTGAAATAAATTATGACATATTACTTATAATTAAAAAGAAAATTATTTTAGTAAAATATTTAATATATGTACATATACTGATTCAAATCATTTTATTTTACTCAAATTATTTTAATATATATTTTCATAAAAAGGTTTTATTTATAATAATCTATTTTTTTTCTTTCTTCAAGTTAGTTGAATATTAGTAATTTCCCATAAATCGGATTTAAACCGTTGATTCAAGTTAAAAAAAAATCGATGTTTAAATAATCTTGATATTGATATGAAAATTTAGAGGCATGACTATTGTTTTAAAAATGCGCTTATTGCTTGGAAAGTCTGGGATTGAATATATATTCGAAACCCATTGCAAGTAATAATACGACGTGATAAAGAAACTAAAGACTTGGAAATCGATAAATGAAGACCGGGAATTGTTGAATTTATTTGGATTGACTACTGATGTCTCATTTGGATTGATGTCTCTTTTGGGTTGATCACTCAATACGAGGTTATAAGTAGCATGAGGTCTGAATATATTTGAGAATTTTCGGATTTTGTTCCGTTCAGACCCAGAATGAACTTGTATGGATTGTGTGTCTGACATTGTAATTGACTGCGTAGCACTGATTTCTATTAATATATATCAGATTGTGGCAATTAATTATTCCCCTCTCTAAGTTTTACGCGCTTAGAGGTTATGTTTCAATAGAAATCAATGACAAGTTGTAAATTGACAATACGGCATACTCAAGTTATGAAGTGAGGTAGTAGTGATAGCGTTGTGTAAATCGTGACTTCGACGAACCTCACACACCGGATTGATGTTAAACTGGCGGTTAGGATGTGTGTGTGTATATATATATATATATATATATATATATATGTGTGTGTGTGTGTGTGTGTGTGTATACTCGAAAGCTTCGGCGGTAGATCTACTTCGAAACCTAGGGAAAATAAAGGGTATGTTTGGTTCCCGTGTCTAGATGTTAACCGGTGATTTACCTGGTGTTTAGTGTCTGAGTATGGATGAACCCATGAACCGTGAGGTTGCACCTTGTTCACGATTGATCTTTCATGTCAGGTACCATCATATTGGAATCCAACAAACAATACAAGCCTTTCATTTTGTTTGTAAAATATGTATGTAGGCATAGCCACTATGCTTGCTAATATTAATATATTTATTTGCGAAATGGTTTCCAACACTATGCACTAATAATACTATTAAAAGAGGATTTTCACGTATGAAAGCATGTTTGGTTATCATAAGACAAAACTCACCCATTTGGTGTGCGCTTGCATTGTGTGATGTGGGACAAGCTTATGATAACTTCATTTTTCCAAAATCATTAGCGAATTTCCATAATACATCTTTAGATTACTGCACCCATACCACTCATGTTATTTCGTATTTTAATTTGACTAAAATGTGAATGATTTAGTTCTAATCCGAGTGTTTGTTGTGTTTTCTTTTTACGCAATACGCTCGGGTCAGCTTGAGTTTCAATTATCGAAGATACCATTTTGAAGTTGAAGATGGAGCTTGCCAGAAGTATTATTATTTATTTCCGCTGCAAATATTGGTCTGATTATTATTGTTAAGTCTGATAATTGTTGTAAAATAAAATCAAACATATGTTTTAACAACTTCATGAACTGTTATTCATTTATTATATTTTTGTCCTTCCGCTATGAGATTCTGTGATTTTTTTCTTCTTACTTCTTTTTCTTTTTTTATCCTAATAACTATCTGTATTTTTGATTTGTTTAAGTCGACATTGAGGATCATTATCGATTTGAACGGTCAAAAATCTCGGATGTTACATTTGGTATCAAAGCTTTGGTTTAACGAAAACAATGGCACTATTTGGGATTAACTCATTAGAGACAGGGTAGTAATACCCTAGAATGAGTTTGAGTTTATATGAGAGAGAATACTTGTAATTTTGATATAAAATGGTTTTGTATAGTGTTGATTTGTTCTGTTGAGTATTTATGAATTCTAGTTGGTACTTGAGACGCCAATATATCGATAGGGATTTCTAAACACTCGAACAGGGCTTATCGACATAATATTGTTTTGAATTATATTATATATATAGAATTATTTGAATTTTTATTTATTTTTTGATGATAATATCAAATTTTTCAACATTTATCATTCGATTAACTAATAATTAGAACTGTTGATTATTGAACGGTTTAATGAAATCAAATATTGAAATTTATTGATAATGAAATAAGAAGTAAAACATGAATTTGAGAATTTTATGTCAGGTGGTTTTGTAACATTGATTTGCAAATGGTTTGAAATAATATATCTATATTTTAAATCTTGTTTCATATAGAAATTATTTCAAATGAATTTTAGAAATAAGTGTATACCCTCTTGTCTTTGGAAATGATTTCGGTGATGAGTACACGCATCATCGATGCTTATTTTCAAGAGTCTAAGGAGGGAGACTTTTAATATTTTGTACTTTTTTTTATGAAATTGAACTTTATTTAAATCCTTTTATAGTATGGTTTTCTTTAAATGATATATTATATGAAGCAAAAAAGAATATTTGATTTGAAAAGAAACCCGAAATTTAATTCTTGAAATCTTGAATAATTAATGAAATGAGATAAACACAAATTTTCGAAACTTCTGAATATTATGAATGTAAGAGAGTTATAATTAAAATATGTTATAATTAAAATAAAACTCTTAAGAATTGGATAATAAACTGAAACGAATGGTAACCATTGAAACTTTTCTAATAATAAATTCTTTTCTATAGCATGAATAACTTACTAATTAATTAAGAAGTTAAATGTTATAAGAATAAGCAATTAAATAATGCACAATATTAGAATGGATAATGAATGTGAAAAATTGATTGGTCATATATATATAAGTAAACTTTAAGTTATGTAATAAATGATATATACATAGTCACGTTATGCTAAGTAACATGAATTAACAGAATCAATGAAAAATTGATTAAGCTTGGTAATAAACTAAATGTATTGATATTAATGTATGGTTTTGTGAAAATATAAGTCGAATGGTTTATAATTTATAAATTTTAACAATGGTTAAACGAATTAATTAAATTTAATTAAAAATGAGCTCGTCGTGTAGCATCAGTTCGTCATTTTCCGAATTGAAGTTTAAATGAATGTATAGAATCCAACATAAGTCGAAATTCCTTGAAACAAGAATCTTCCGGTTCTATTGGATTATAATTTTCTAATGAACGAGAAAATTTTAAATTTCAACCTGTAAATTTCAAGATATGTGTAAACCAAATTTTCTGAAAAACAGCACCAGGGAAATTCACGATTTAAAGCTAAATTATAAAAAAAAATGATTCAACTTAAAAGTAAAATGAGTTGAGTGTAAATTTATATAATTATTGATAAAATGAATGTCAATGAGTGAATGTAAACAATTTTAACTATGATAGAAAGTAATAGATATAATAAACCAAATATTGACATTTAGAAATGGATAAGAATGCAATATGACAAATAAAATATGGATTGTTTAAGAATGGAATGAACAAATGAGGTCATACAAATAAAATATTGACATTTAAAAATTTGTTATGGTGCTTGTTTGCATAAATATAATTGTTTGGATTTTTTATTTGTTCTTTTAGTTGCATTCGCTATTCATGAATGTTTATTACAAAAAACATATATTTATTTATCTCTTTTATAAGTATGTTCATTTGTTGTTGAGTATTTTAGTAGATATTGAAGGAAAATGATTTCTTTTGGAGCTTCTTGCGCATAAAATATTATTTTGCTTTCTTAAAAATAAGCTAAATCGCTAATAACGCAAACGAAAGGTACGTATATTGAATTTTATATCGTATTTTAATGTATATATTGTTTCCCCATTGTTTGGGATGCCTCATTACTAAGATGAGTTGTATATTTGTAATTATATATATATATATATATATATATATTGTTGTTTCTCGGACCTAACCGTACAAAGGAGACTCTACCGAAATTTTTCGTGAATTTTTTATGTAGAAATTTTGTGAAAAATCGAGTTTTCAAACCTATATTAAACTTTTGTATAGATAAATTTCTCTAGCTTGAATAAAAAATTATATGATTAAATATATAAATTGACAACTTTCTTACTACGCCTTTTCGAGGACGAAAAGTTTTAAGTGGGGGAGAGTGTAACATCCTGAGAGTTTACAGTAATTTAGAATATTAAATTTAATGTGGTTTTGAATAAAATTGTTTTAGATATAAAAATTTAATGATTGGTGTCGTGAATTGTTAAGATATGAACTTAAATTGACTTGTTAAACAATGAGTTCCAATGGCTATATATGATAATAACCTCTGTTTAATAATTCAATTATGTAGAAATTTGAACTTAATGTTGGATTAACAAATTTTATTGGATCAACTAATTTTGGAGTTTCATATATTTTGAAAATTTTAATTTATTGAATATGGTAGTAATATACATTTGTTGTTTGTACAATTAATGTCAACTGGTAATAAATGTAATTATCTTTATGGATTGAAAATATAAATTATAAATTGGTTTGTATCGTAATTATCGAGAATTGAAATTTATTTTTTATTTATTTGAATTGGATTGATTCAATGAATTTATAATTAAAACTTTAGTGATTTAATTTTTGAAGAATTTATGGTGGAAACTTAATTTAATGGTTTAAGTATTGAAATTTAATCTATTATGACAATTGTGACTCGTATTGGTTCTAAATAAACTTGTGATTTTGTTTATATGCATAGTCATTGAGAAGTTTGAATTTAATATTTAATGAAATTGAATAAATAAATTAGGAAAACGTAAATTAGTAAAATATGCCAAATGAATTGGAATTGATCTAATATGGAAATGAATCTAATTTGTGAGGTGAAAACAAATATAGTGAACAATAAATGAGTCAATTGGATATTAGGTAATATACATTAACTGAATATGAATCCATTTAAGAAAATAAATGTATATAAACCTAATAAATTGAAGTGAATCAAATTTGGAATCAAATCAAAAATAAAGGATTTATTGCGTGACTCACTTAATAACTTTCAAATATTTGTATGAAATTATCTTAATTTATTTAAAACTTGAAATATAAAATTGAACTTGGTAAATAAGAATAAATATAAAAATATCCTTTGTTAATTGAACGAACCACTATTGATCCTTTATCAACCAGCCTTACATTGCTTTATATGTTTGGCTATTATATTAACATTGAGATAATATTCCATATACTAAATCAAAAAAAAAAGTTTCTCAATGTAATAACATTACCTTGTAAAACCTAACTTCCCTTTATCGTTTTGTTTTCTCTGATTGTTGAACCATTTCATGGCCGCTTCCCATCCAAATCTTCAAAAAATTTAATAAAATCCAAATCTCCAGAAATTCAAACACCAATTGATTTGTTAAATTGGTATCAATGAGATCTTCCCAGCCATGGTCTTCTCGGAGGGTGCGATGATGATGCAAAAATAGCCGTTGTTGAAGCAGTGATTTAGGGCTTCGATTTAGGGTGAGTACAGAGGTTTATGTGCAGATGTAAGATCATATATGAATTCGTTGTAGAAAAAAAAAATTGTGTAGAAAAGTTTGTAGCATTTTGGAGCAAACTGAACTCGCAACCTATACAGAACTTTTCAATCGAGATAGGAGGATCTGTTTTCATTGGCGTGGCGCGAGCATAGGATGACGGGGCCAAGCGGATGGAGTTTGTAGCGAGAAATGGGTTAGCGAAGTCGGTTTGTCAAACCGTGGTTGGTAGTTGTAATGTCCCGTATTTTTATGGTTGAACGTATAAATTATATTATAATCGAGCTTGAAATGGCGCGGTTGTTCATAATTTGGCGATGCGAACTTTAATTGAATATACAGAATCTGTTTTAAATCGGATTTCTGTGAAATAAGAAACGTTCGAATCCGTTGAACGATATTTTTCTAATGGAAGAGAATAATCGAGATTTCGTTGTGTAGATTTTGATTTATGTCCAAATCAAATTTTGAAAAAGTTGTTATGGAATTCCTTTATAATTTATAGCGATTTATTTATATTATAAATGGATTTTTCAATATAAATTGAATATCGATTCAACCGGGATTTTGAATATCGAGTTATAAATCCAATTAGAGCTGTACGATATTATATTGTGAATATATACGATAATATAAATTTATTTATATTTAATTTAGTTATTTTTAAATATATTAATATTTAAATGGGTTTGTTTCGAGCTTTAAAAATAGCCACTTTTACAAATGACCTCCGTTTTCGACGAAATTAATTTTGTTGGATCTGCAGTATTAAATTATTGCTAGATTTCAATTTTCGTGATTTTTGAAGTCAGTATGTGGTCGTACGGAATTTTAATGTGAAAAAAGTAAATTATTTGACTTTAAAAATACGTTGTGTGAGCAAACTAAGTCGGAATTCGACGAAACCAGAATCGTTGGGTCCGCAATGTCGAACCATAGCTGCATGTCAATTTTCATCAAATTTGAATATTGTATGTGATCATAGAGATTTTTAAGGACAAATATTGATAGCGTTGTATTATAAATTAATATAATATTCGAATAAAAATATATATTTTCTCTCTATAAATACACCCACTATTTCTCTAAACCTAATTCATATTTTTCCTGGTCAACAAAGACAGGCCGTCGGCATACTCCTTAAACAAAAATAGTAATTTCCTCAAATCATTAAAAATCAAATATAGCTTCTTAAATCACAAAATTTATATGGTTGAATTCTTTATGATGAGAGTTTTCAGCTCATATGAACCTTATATAGTTCGATGGGTTCTCCTAGAACTCAAAGTTTGCACAGAAAACCCTCGGCCGATATTCACTGGTGGCGTAGTGCATCGATGAGGGGAGGGGTTGACTAGGAAGTGTTTGGAGGAGGCGGGTAGTCACACTGACGATGGGTGGTGATGATAGGGACGTCGGGAGGTGGTGCAAACTGCAGTTAACTGGAGACTGTTTGCGAGTTAGTTCTGGCAAACTCTGGGGAATTTGGGGCAAGCGGTTTCAGGCCAAGGCGGAGGTGGATGTGGCGCATCAATTGGGCGTGGTCCGGTCAAGGATGTTGGTCCGAGGTGTAACACCCCACGTCCATTAATGTCACTCACAAAGGGAATGCATTAACTTCATGGAGCGTATTTAGTGTATAGAACAGAATATAACAAGACAGATTTAAATAAAGGTACTTGAAAATTTTAAAAACAACTTTTATTGCAGCGGAGAAATAGTTTGATTACAACATCTTCATAAACCAAGTACACTTAATATCCATCTTGATAAATTGTTTCAGAGTACATAAAATAAAAAGCATAAACCCCAACACAAGTAGCCATAAAAGAGATGAGCTGAACTTTACTTTCAGCAGTCCAAGCACTTCTAAAAGAGAGAGAAAGAGATCTGAGATCAAGCTCCACTAGTACTAGTCCCACCCTGAGAACCTGGAGAGGGGAGGAAGAAAAGAGGTGAAAACAAGGGTGTCAGACATAAAGTCTGGCGAGTATAATAACTTCAACAATATAATTATTAAAGTAACTAGGATAAGGCATAAACTGGTAAGATAAGATATGACCGTAAAACAAGTGGGCATGAAAAAGCAAATAAGAGGAATATTCTGGCGTTAATCTCGTTCCTAATCACTATAGGATAATTACTATACTGCACCACCACTAGTTACCCCAAAAGTTGATCCCACCTACAGAACTTAATATTGATAATGGTAGTTTCGTGTACCCCTAGTTGCTTTCATAGGTGTCGTCTGCCCCTATCTCCACTAGTTGTACCCACTACCCCATTCGGTCGGCTCCCTAACTCGTAGATACCCATGCTGGACCCACAGTGGGGTGTATCACTCCCAAAAGTGGCAACCCGATACCACCAAAGATGCACAGATTATATCTACACGATGCAACGTCTTACCTACCAGCCCGGGCCCACGCACGCACATGACCCGGTTGGACTTGTGTGGCCACCGCTAACCCGTTTTGACCTCTTACAATCAAATCCAGTAAGCGTGTCCCGTCCTCGACCTGGGTCGAGCTCACAAAGATACTTAATGGGTTACTGGTTTGAAAAGGGCCCCCATGCTTGACACAATCCTTCCAACTATGCTTGGTCCCCACTAAGGTTTTCCCACTTAACCCCATTATTATTCATGTCTTCTTACATGTTTCAATCTTGGTTAAGTGCATCTAATCGTATTTCACATGCCACCCAAGGCACCCACTTAATTTCAAATGCCACCCAAGGCACCCACTTAACCCCCCATGTCCCACCACATGTTTATCTGGTTAAGTGTTACTTAATTCATTAGAACCATAACTTGTAAAGACCTCCCACGTTAGGCTGACATTTGCGGTTGCAGGATTTGCCGGGCGGGTCCGGGCTGCCTTATACCGCAAATGAGTATACCCTCGTGTCTTTACAATTGTTACGCATTTAATTCGTGCCTTTGACCTCTCACATTAACTTGGCATTTATGGCTGCTGGATTTGCCGGGCAGGTCCGGGCAGTCTTACACCACAAAAGAGTCTAACCTCGTGTCTTAGGCGGTTAATTATTACGCATCTTTATTTAACCCCAAATTGGATTAATATCCCTATTTAAATTTATCAATAAATTCCAAATTTATTTATGTCCATAATTGTCTCTTAAATTTATGTCCATAAATACCAATTATGCCAATTAATGTCTCAAATTAATTATTTGCCTTTTAAGGCCATTTTATGCCAATTCACAATTTATGTATATTCAATATTATCCCATTATCCCCACGCTATTCGTACATTTTCATATGACATATGTTAGACTCGCAAATAGTCTAACTTATAAAAAGAAAAACAGCATCACATAACACATAAAATAGATCTAAGGATCATGACATAAGATTACATAGCCAGTAACTTGCATATGAATTTCATTCAAACTAGCATATGATACAAAACTAGCATAGGTAATGGGCATAAACTTGCATAACTTATGTACTGCTATAGATCCAAACATAAAGGTGTGAACTTGCATATGTGTCTAAACATAAAGATGTAAACATGCATATAAATCTAAACATATAGATGTAAACTTGCATATAGATCTAAACATAAAGATGTAAACTTGCATATGGGTCTAAATCTAAAGATGTAAACTTGCATATGGATATGGACGTAAAGGTTAATGTCACATAAACTAGCATATGCATATACATGTCTCACATATATTTTAACAACCCAAACTTGCATAAGATTCATACATGAATATATGATCCAATCATCACAAACTTGCATAAGATATATGATTCAACTTGCATAAGATTCACATAAGAACTAACATATGATCCAACTTGCATAAGATTCACATAAGAACTAAGATATGATTCAACACCACAAACATACATATAATTTACATCACATGATTCAAAATCATATTCTCATAATCCCAATTATAACTTATCATAATTAAATTAATTAATTATTTTGTGATAGCTATCATACTCACAATTAAAAAGAATAGTCTTGTTTTTCTGGGATCTGTATTCTAAAACTGAATTGCTCGCCTTTGATTTAGACTAATCGTTATTTAGATTTGATTTGATTTTGATTCAAGCTTCTATCTTGCTTTAGGGTTGAAAGTGTATGGCGGCTACTCTAGGTTCTCCTTTGACGGCATGGCGGCTCTTGTTATGAATTAATGTGATTAGGGTTAGGGGTTTAGGAGTGTTTTTATAGAAGTTTAATTTAATAAGAGCCGTCGGATTAACCTAGGATAACCAGAACCATTAGGACCACTCAGATGCCACATCAGCCCTTAGGGTGAATCGGACCACGGGTTGACAGCCAAACACCCTGCATCGACCCCGAGGGCTCGGGTCGACTCCAAAAATGGTGCGGTTCGGCTATTTCCCCTCGCAATTCGATGTTTTGAACTTTTTTTTGAATATTATATATATATATATATATCTATATATATATATATTTCTCTCATATGCATACAAACTTCAAGGCTTAATAACTTCTTCATAAGTTATCCATTTTATGCAAACCAAATGTCTATCTTGACCCTAAATTTTGAGACGAACATAATAGCGCAACCCATATCACTTAATTCTTCTTCTAAAAATTAAGTATAATTTAATTTGTGAATTTTAATGTTATAAAATTACGGGGTGTTACATTCTCCCCTCCTTAAAGGATTTCATCCCCGAAATCTCTTACTTAAGAAGATTGTATCCTACCAACCAATCATCCATCAACTCAACCATCATCCACAAGAATCCATTGTCCTTAAAGAAAATTCTAATGCTATATGAACTTATGCAAAAATATGTGTATATGTTCCTTATCTAATTCAAAGATCAGGCGGTCCACTCATTCAGTTGACCTCCTTAATGCAAATCATGATAGTGCCATGCGTCCATGATGTATGCGAAAGAATCCTATCGATACATATTATTTCTACATGTGTGCACAACCATTCATCAAAATGCAGCATCCATATGATAACACAACCATTATACATCCAATAATTTAGATATGCACACGCATTTATATGCAACATGAAGGTGATTGAGCCGATCTAGTGCCTAATGTGTGTGTACATGCATCCACGAGCAACCACTAGCAACCACTTGCATCCATTTGCATCCACCAAACATAACATGTCTCAAACACATGTTTGCAACCATAGGGTTCTTCCTAACTAAAGATCGAAGATTTCATCGCAAAGACAATACTAAAAGATAGGAAAAGTGACAACAAAGTGGTAGAAAAAGGATAAATTAAAACATAGCCTCAAAAAGGAAAGGGTACAACGTACGCATCTTATCTTCCGTCTCCCAAGTCGCGTCTCTTTGATCATCTCCCCATTGCACTTTGACCAACTTGACCTCTTTGTTGCGAAGCTTTTTGACCTCCGATCTGAGAATGCGTGTAGGAGCTCGTCTGATCGTGGCATTGCTCTCTACTTCCACTTCTTCGAGCATGCTCGACTGTACCACTTCTGCCGTATCGTATAAACACTTACGCAAATGCGAAACGTGAAACACGTCATGAACTCCGTTGAGCTTCTCTGGTAACTTTACTCTATACGCCATCTACCCAATCCTCTCTGTAATTGGAAAAGGTCCAATGTACCTTGGTGCCAACTTCCCTACTGATCCAAAGCGGACTACGTTTCTCAACAGTGACACCTTAACAAAAACCATGTCCCCAATATTGAACTCAAGATCAGTCCATCTCCTATTAGCATATGACTTCTGTCGGTCCTGCGCCGTCTTCATTTGCCGTCGAATCAGGTCTATCTTCTCCGAAGTATCCCTAATCATGGCGGGTCCAAGCAAAACCTTGTCCATGGATTCCCACCAACATGTAGGTGATCAGCACGGTCGTCCATAAAGTCCCTCAAAAGGTGCTATGCCAATGCTAGCCTGAAAACTATTATTATAGGCGAACTCCACTAGTGGAAGGTGTTCTTCCCATGTTCCTCCAAAGTCTAGGATGCATAGTCTCAGAAGGTCTTCTAGAACCCAATTTACTCTCTCGGTCTGGCCGTCCGTCTGAGAATGATAATCAGTACTTAAGCATAATTGCGTTCCAACCGCCTTTTGTAAGCTTTTACAAAATTTGCTTGTGAAAATGGGATCTCTATCGCTCACAATGCTGGAGGGTATGCCGTGCAAACGAACTATCTCCCGAAGGTAAACTGATGCTAACCATGCGGCGGTCCTTCTACTTTTAACGGCAATAAAATGGGCACTCTTGGTAAGTCGGTCTATAATTACCCAAATCCCCGTATTACCCTTCCTTGATCTTGGTAACCCATCTACAAAATTCATGAAAACACTTTCCCATTTCCAAAGAGGAATCTCTAAGGGATGGAGCAAACCTCTGGGCTTCTTTTGCTCCACCTTGATTTGTTGGCACACAAAGCATTTAGCAACGAACTCGGCCATGTCCTTCTTCATTCCGGCCCAAAAGAAAACTCGCTTCATATCCCTATACATCTTATCACCACCGGGATGTATGATCATCTTAGAGCAATGTGAGTCTTCAATAATTGCCATCTTCAAACTCTTGTCTTGTGGTACGCAAAGTCTTCCATCTCTACGTAGCCAACCTCTCTTGTCTATAGCATATCTATCAAGATGACTCAAGGACTCCCCTCCTATAAGCTTGCCTACTATCTCAACCAACTGTGGGTCATTTCGCTGTGCCTCTCCAACTCGACCCAAAAGTGTAGGTTGCACCTCTAGCGATGCTAATAATCCAGGTACATAATCGACATAGGGTCTGAAGTCAAAGGAAGATATATACTCCAAACCCTGTCGCTCTACGAACAAAGGACTTAAAGTTAACTTTTTTCTACTTAAGGCGTCGGCTACAACTTTACCCTTGCCAGGGGTATATGCGATCTCAAAATCGTAGGATGCCAAAAACTCCATCCATCTCTATTGCCTCAAGTTTAGGTCCTTCTGAGAGAATAAGTAATTTAGCGACTTATGGTCTGTATACAACTCAAACCTCTCGCCAAGCAAATAATGACGCCATGACTTAAGCGCAAAAACTATGGCTGCCAACTCTAAGTCGTTGGTAGGGTAATTTTTCTCGCGGGCTTTCAACTGTCTTCCACCATAGCATGTCACCCTTCCCTCTTGTATTAAAACTGCGCCAAGCCCTGTCCTGCAAGCATCGGTATATACAGTGAATGTCTTACTCCCGTCTGGCAAAATGAGACGACCCCAAACCCCGTTCTGACGGTGGCAAGGGTAATCCTTGGAATATAACACAGAAAAAGATAATAGCGGAACAAAATTAAGTAAATACACCAGATAATGAACAATAGAATACACTGGGTAAAAATAATCATCAGAGTTACACAGTATACAGGATCTTACTTAGTACAAATACAGTTCAGCTATACATAAATGTCTACAGCGGAAAACAAACAAAATATGTACAATAGGAGCTGAACAGCATAAAAAGAGATAAATGATAGAATCCATCTTCAGCTCCAGCTATCCAGAAAGAACCAGCTAAACCTGAATACAAGGCTGCCCGTGTAGAAAAAGGGGCACCCGAGTTTGAAAGTGAAACAAACTACGAGTCAGTCATGGGACTGGTATGAGAAATCTACTCAACACATATATAATTTGGCTAATCACAGGACCACGCCACTTTCGTGGAACGGGTTTACTCCATTGGATTGCCAGTGCTTTAAAAACAAATCTTTCTTTTAAACATCGCAATGCTTTTTATAAAAATGAAGCCATTATAAGACTCAGTTCCCATCACATAATGCAACACAAACCGGGGGATAGAGTTTTACCTTATAATGGCCAAAATATGCTTGATACGAATAAAACAAAGGCATTTGATATTATTGCTAGTGTTTACATGTTTTGAAAACAATTTCAAATCATAACTATCAATCATAGACGGCATGGGTACCATATATCATGTCGCCATATATATATATATACAATCAAAACCGCACAGTCACGTAATTGGAAATTGGATTTCCGTCATGAACCAAGGCAAAAGATAGTCCTTACCGAATTCGAGACTGCCTAGCCCGAGTCTCAGGATCAGAACGCATCGACCCTTGGATCGTCAGGGCCGGTCCACACGGAGTGGATTAAAATGCCTGAGCACTACGTTTCGGTGCCCTTTGGGGCGTAAGCGAGTCAACAAGTGACTCCATCGGACCCGGATCGTCCGATCTAACCGAGGCGCCTCGCAACAGCAACAACCACATAGGTGAAAAGTATATAAATGTCAGGGCTGGTAGGTCACTGACACCACCCTAGCTAGGAGGAAACGCAGGCCCTCCCTGAGGTCCTTTCCCCCGTTTCTGGTTCATACCGGGGTGTGAGGCTCGCGATTTCACGTTATACACAAAGCTACGCCACACGGGCGGTGCTTTGATCATCACCACAAGACTTTGCTTTTCAACAGAAGCCCTGATCACTGCATCTTAGCATGCCACACAGGCAATTCATGCCATGCGACTGATGTCCATCGATATACAACCTCTGAGCTCGTGCGTTTCGGAGAAGGGCGTCAAACAAAAGAATAAATTCTCCGCCGCCAAACAGAGGTATATTTAATAGAGATCAATCAACACAGAATAAAATCCAATGTCAGACACACAGTCCATTTACAAGTCCGTCCTGGGTCTGAACGAAACCGGAGGCGCTATATACCTCGCAAACCCATCGATCACCACGTACGTCTGGACGATCACCACTCATTATCCATATTTCGGGATGCCTCCCAATCAGGACCTCGGTTACCATCCAAACGAGGTGAAGATCTCCGGTCTTCGACCACCGTCTTCATCTTCGACTTTCAATCGTCGGTCAATTATTTGAAATGAGAATTGACTCGGCCTTTTCAAATAATTCACGTATATATTTAGAATTTCAAATCAATTTATTTCAATGGTTAAATCATTCGACCACACCAATTTTGTTCTTTAATGTAATTTTCACACCAAACACATTCAACCATTAAATACCACATAAATCGAGCAAATTCAGTTTATTTCCATTCCATATTGTTTATGATATTTTATAGCGATTTATCGCTATTTTTATTTATTTTAAAATAGCCAATTTATTCAAAACGACGCTTCGGGCCTTAACGCGGCCGTGGCGCTGTTTTTCTTCAGATTTGATTTACACATATCTGAAAATCTAACCGTTGGATCTTCACAAAATTTACATCATTAGAAAGGTCTTTTCCAAAACGAATCCAACGGTTCCAGTTTCGGGAAAATCCGACGGTCGGATCTCCCGGTACTATCGCTTGAAGTTTCGATTTCAAAATATGAACTGCAGCGTCGTTATTCGATTAAATATAATTATATATATATATATATATATATATAAATATAATCGTTTCTGGCGCTGTTTTTCTTTAGATTTGAATTAAACATTCCAGACAATCCAACCGTTGGATTTTTACAAAGTTGGTGCCGTTGGAAAGATATTTCCAAGGCGAACCCAATGGTTGCGGTTTCGGGAAAATCCGATGGTTGGATCTCCCAGTACAATCGTTTGAAATCACGGTTTCAAAATGCGAACTGCACGGCCACGTTTCCTTTTAATTATATTTATATTTATATATATAAATGTAGTTCATTCTATAATTCCAACTATAGTTCATTCTATATTTTCAACTTCGTTTTCACTTCAAATATTTCACTAACGCCTTAATATTTCGAAAAATTTCGCCATAACCTCCTTTGTACGGGGAGGGGTTTGGAAATTTATTGGGCCGTGTTAGGTACCCAATAAATCCTAAAAAGCATTCACATATTTATAGTGATATATTCTGGTGTTTACGGGGGAGCATGTATAGATAATCACTCCAGAGAATAAATTCTCGTCACCCCATTTCCGTGTGGAAATAAATAGTCCATGTGCCGTATCTAATAACTAGAGAGACGTGATTATTGTCAACTCCAGACCCGTGTGGGTTTTTTTATTAATCTGGTAATTTATCGTTATATTTTATAGAGTCCATATCAGTCATCAATTCAACCTGTAGTATATAATCATCGCCATAAAAGCCTCTCGCTCGTATGGTAAATCTTCCACCTCGTCACACAAGCTCCAATTGCTTATGTGGAATATGATGAAGTATGCATATCGTCAAGAAGTATGCCATGTAGCGTAGTTCAAATTTAATTGTTACTATCCTATGGCGATATTTATTATTTCACACAGAATAACCAGCACTCCGCATCCAATGGCATTCACAGGAGTTGATATAAAAATAAAATTGCGCAGCCAACTCATCAAGGCTTACCTATTTGTCGGGCACGCAAATAATTTCTTTACACTACAGCTAATCCATTTTTCCTGTTCAACACATGTATATATATGCAGAACAAAGCCAATTATAATATTTCTAGCAAACTATTATTTATTTCAGCACGTGTGTATTTTTATCAAAGCGTATACATGATAAAAGAAATATTTTTATCATCAAAAATATTTATTCAACACGTGAATGTTTTTAACACTTCATATTCACAATAAAAATGTAGTTTTTATTGTCTATTCATTTTATTTTAAAATACGATAACATTCAACACATGAATTTCAACTCGACGAACGAATTTCAATTCAACACATGAATATTCTCTATAGTTTGTATATATATAAAAATGTGATTTTTATCGCTAAAACTATTTTTTTAAATTCAAATAATATTCAACACATGAATTTCAACTCAACGAATGAATTGCAACTCAACACATGAATATTCTTTCAACATATGTAATTTATTTCAACGAATGAAAATTATTCTAACACATGTATATTTGTTTCAACATATGTAATTTATTTCAACGAATGAAAGTTATTCTAACACATGTATATTTCAGAAAATTTCGGCAGCATAACGGCAGGGTAGTTAAAACCGGGACCGTCCCTAGTACGGCTCCTCGCTTTACCTTAAAACCTCGCGGTTTTTGACAATGGGGATCATGCATCTAGTTCGCACGCAGGCGGCATGTATATATTTCATTTCCACAAACTAATCCTATGTGGTTTCAACCAAATATTTCTCAACCACAAACGGATATTTTTCAATCACAATCAATCAATATCAACCACAAACAATCATTCGCTATCAATCAATTTTCACAACAATCACAACCAATAAATATCGTCCATGGTTTGTGGACGAGGGGCGTGTATATATATATATATATATATAGCAATTCACTTCTATTTCAACACATATATAATTTTTACAACGCATATACAACTTATACATCGAACGTACAACTTATACAATGCTTATACAAGAGGTGTACAACGCTTATATAACTCATACATCGACTATATAATTTATACATCGACGTTTTCCATATTGTTTATAAATTAGAAATCTCACATTGGGTTCCACTCCACCAAAAATAGCAGAAGGCTCAGGAAAATATGCGGTCTCTTCTAAAATGTAGAAGGCGTCCACACGATCACGATGTTTCCTGTTTCATCGAATTTCGTTAACGAAGCAAAAAGATATGATTTTTCAAAGTTTGCAACGGGTTTAAACTGTTAAAATCAGTTTTAAAATTACACAGCCGTACCTCCATTGTTTTGTTCGAAACTAGGTTTCGATTTCTCGCGAAATCCGTGAAACTAGAGGACGATCGGCCTTCGCAGCGTCGAAGGGCTAGGAGAGGGCTTCGCGCGCGTGGGGGAGTTGGCCAGCTCGGTGGGGCCCAGTGGCCACGGCGGCGCTCCAAAGTCCGGCGGTTCTCGAAGGTGATTCAGCCCCAATACCCCACGATAAATCCCAAACCTTGTCTTGATTTGAAGAGCGTGCGGGGAGCTTCAAAATGGATCCAAGAACACCCGATTTCGTTGAGAAACGGAGGAGAAAATTGGCCGGGAAGATCTGAATCAAATCCGCCGTGCGCACGAAGAACGGGGAGAGAGAAACGGGAAGAGAGAAAAATAATTGACCAATCAGAATTTTTCTTATATTTATAATTTTTAAAAATCCGAAAATACCCCACGTCACACACGAACACCAATCCAAGCCCAACGACTGTCGTCCCTAGCGTTTTACCCCCATTCCGAACACAATGGGATATGTTTCGTAGGCCCATTCGACTGTTTCGGTCAGTTTCCCTTCAAATTTAAAATATAAAACATTCAATATTTGATTTGAACGTTCATTTCAATTTGCCAGGGCCACAAACTAATTCGAAAAATTCCAGAAAAATTAATCTAGCTATGTTTTGATGATACGGTCCTAACAAAACTAGTTTCGTCGAATTCTGAGACCGTTTGCAAAAAGGCCCATTTCTGGTCGATCCAATTTAACTATAATTGGCCAAAACACGTTTTCCTTCGCCACGCTCCCATACTAGCTTCAAAAATTATGAAACTTGAAACCTAGCAATAACTTTACATCCCGGATCCAACAAAAGTAGTTTCGTCGAATTCCGAGGTCGTATGCAAAATGGCCAATTTCACGGGCTATATAAATTCCATAGCGACCTTTCTGAAAATTCATTCGGCCGTAACTTTTGCTTTCCGCTATGAAAATTCGATTTTTCAGATTCGTTAGAAAGGTATTCACTAACAGATTTAAATATTTTTGGTTTCACTAAAATCCGTTTTGTTTTGCACCCGGTACAGTCCGACAAAGTTTGAATTCAATTTTTGAAACTGCAGCGCCATTTCAGGCCTTGTTTATAATTATAATTAATTATATTCATTTTCAATTGTCGATTCCACTCACTTTTTATCTCTATTATTTAAAATATTTATTTTAAATATTTAAAATCCATTATTTTAGCCAATTTAAAAATTTTAAATTGGTTCAGATTTTCTGGGTCGTTACAATCTCCCCTACTTAAAACTTTTCGTCCCCGAAAAGGAACAAAGTCGAAAGTGGTTTGATAAATCTACGATCACAACACAACAACCAATCCAATTGTTTTTAACCTTTCAAAAATATACTAATCAACTTCTATATTCTTTTAAAACCATTCAGACTATAGAATTAAAAGTGCACATCCATGGAAAGAAAATAACAACAGAGTAGAGAATTAAATGGTAATGCAAAGTATGGTAAATATACCTTGCACCGGAGTCAATCAGAGATATCTACTCGGCATCTAGGATAGGCTTTCTGAATGCTCTCCTCAGTTTCCCAAGTACAATCTCGCGGATCTCCACTCCATTGCACTTTGACTATGTGAACCTTCTTGTTCCTCAGCTCTTTGGTTTCTTTGCCGATAATCTTTAGCGGCTCTCTTCTCACAGCTAATTCTGGAGTAATTTCAATGTCCTGCTGAGCTGCTTCTTCCACGATCAAGTCTGGATCGTGAACGTGTTTTCGGAGTTGAGATATGTGAAATACATCATGAACTCCAGGCAACCAATCTGGCAATTTAACCCTATAAGCGAGAGTCCCTATCCGTTCCAGAATAGGAAACGGACCAATGAATTTGGGCGCCAATTTCCCTGTTTTACCGAACCGGATAACTCCTCTCATCGGCGATACTTTCAAATATACATAGTCGCCAACAGCAAAGGATATATCTCTTCTTCTCCTATCGGCGTAGCTCTTCTGTCGGCTTTGAGCGGCGAGTAATCGTTTCTTGATAAAATCGACTTTGTCGGCAGCTTCTCGAATCATATCAGGACCCAACCCGAGTCTATTACCAGGTTCGACCCAACAAGCAGGAGATCGGCACGGTCTACCATACAATGCTTCGAATGGCGACATTGTCAGACTCGCCTGATAGCTGTTGTTATATGAGAATTCAGCCAAATGCAGATGGTCTTCCCATGATCCACCAAAATCTATAACACAAGCCCGCAGTAGATCTTCTAAAATCCGATTCACCCTCTCAGTCTGACCGTCTGTCTGAGGATGATAAGCGGTGCTTACGTTCAACTTCGTTCCCAGCTCGACTTGAAATGCTTCCCAGAATTTGGTAGTGAATATTGTATCTCTATCACTGACTATACTGAGTAGCACTCCGTGTAGTCTAACTATTTCCCTGAAGTATATCTGCGCCAGACTCTGAGCAGTTCTGTTTGATCTGACAGGTATGAAATGGGCGGTCTTCGTGAAGCGATCTACGATCACCCAAATACTGTCATTCCCTTTTCTGGTCCTGGGAAGACCATCAATAAAATCCATAGAAATATGTTCCCACTTCCAACCAGGAACTTCTAGCGGTTGTAACAATCCAGCCAATTTCTGTTGGTCGCTTTTGACTAGCTGGCAAGTAGGGCATCGGCTAACATATAAGGAAATGTCCCTTTTCATCGACTTCCACCAGAAAGTGCGTTTGATGTCATTGTACATTTTGCTTACTCCCGGATGGATACTAAGTTTTGACTTGTGGCATTCATCCAGTACTTCCTTTCGAAGCTCAGGAATGTTAGGGACACCGATTCGACCTTTGAGCCTTAGAATCCCATCATTATCAACTTGAAAACTCGAGGGTTCGCCTTGTTGAATTATCTCTCTGATCTTCTGAATGAAGTGATCATCCTTCTGAAGAGCAGATATTTTATCTAGCAATGAAGTCGTGATAATAAAACTGGCGATCATCTCATTCTTTCGGCTTAACGCATCAGCCACGACATTGGCTTTCCCTGGAGTGTATATAATTTCAAAGTCATATGCTGCAAGAAACTCCAGCCAACGTTGCTGCCTCAAATTCAGGTCTTTCTGAGTGAACAGATACTTTAACGACTGGTGATCTGTAAACAGTTCAAATCTCTCACCCAGAAGATAGTGCCTCCAGATTTTCAAAGCGAACACAATAGACAATAACTCAAGATCATGAGTTACGTAGTTCTTCTCGTGTGGCTTCAGTTGACGGCTAGCATAAGCAATTACTTGGCCTCTTTGCATTAACACTGCGCCAAGGCCTTCTCTAGAAGCATCAGTCCAGACCTTTAAATCCTGGTTGCCATCGATGATGGTTAACACTGGAGCAGTCGTTAGTCTTAACTTTAGCTCTTCAAAAGCCTCTTCACTTTCTGGAGTCCAATTGAATTTAGAGTGCTTCTTTGTAAGCTTTGTTAAATGACCAGATATCTTCGAAAAGTTTTTAACGAAATTCCGGTAATAGCTAGCCAATCCGAGAAAACTGCGGACTTCAGTAGGGGTACTGGGTTGTTTCCAATTTTGAATAGCTGCGATTTTGCTTGGATCCACAGCGATTCCTTCTTTCGATACGACGTGGCCCAGAAATTTTACTTCATCTTGCCAGAATATACATTTGGAAAGTTTGGCTTTTAGAACGTTCCTTCTCAGAATTTCTAGAACCTGTTCCAGATGCTTTTCATGTTCGGCCTTTGATTTAGAGAAGATTAGAATATCGTCAATAAAAACCAGAAAAAATTTATTCAAAACTCCTTTGAATACTCTGTTCATCAGATCAACGAAGTAAGCTGGAGCGTTACATAAGCCGAACGGCATTACTAACCACTCGTAGAATAAGTCGGGGCCTCTGCATGCTGTCATTGGAACACACTCTTCGGAGATTCGAAGTTGATGGAAGCCTGTAGCTAGGTCCATTCGTGAAAATACTTGTGCTCCATTTAATCGATCCAACAAATCATCAATCCGCGGCAATGGATATTTGTTCTTTATCGTCTGTTTATTCAGATCGCGATAATCCACACATAGACGTAGAGTACCGTTAGATTTTGGGACAAACACCACTGATGCTCCCCAATCAGAGAAACTAGGCCTGATCAGACCTTTCCATACCAGCTGTCGTGTTTGATTGTCTAATTCCTCCTTCTCTTTCAAGGACATTCTTCGAATAGCGTGAACTACCGACCTTGCATTCGGAATTAAAGCAGTTTTGAAATCTATTTCTCTCTGCGGAGGTAAGCGAACAACTTCCTCGAACACATCCGCATAGTTCTTGACGACAGGGATATCTTTGACTAGATCGGGAATATTCTCTGTAACTTCAGGGATATTTTCTATTTGGGCTGGAGAAACATTTAAAGCTGCCCAGAAGTCTTTTCTGTTAGCATTCTGACCTTCACAGGGAATGGTTATATGATCACCTGATTTAATCTTCGCCTTTACGACTCTGTCGGCGCATTTAACTTCAGCTTCATATTTGGTCAACCAGTCTAACCCCAAGATAAGATCAAACTCTTTAAAATTCATGACGACGGCGATGGTGGGAAACCGATAACGAGAGAAAGAAACCGACACTCCACAAACCCAACTGAGATCAATGGAACCCCCAACCGGATTCTGGACAGTCATTGGTTCCTTGAGCTTTTTCAAATTTAAATCCAGTTTCTTAGCTGCATCCTTTGCAATGAAGCTTCGTGATGCGCCTGTGTCAAACAGTACTTTGACTGGAATGTTTTTGACAGTAAGCATTCCTTCTAAAACATCAGCCCTTTCTTGACTAGCTGAGGGCTTGGAAGTCTCTGCTACTTCATTCACTTGAACTATTTCAGGCTTTCTGAAAAGTGGGCAAGCCTTTGAGAGATGCCCGGTCTGCTGGCATTGATTGCACTTTCTAATCTCTTGAAACTTCTTACCAGATTTAGACCCATCCTTTAATTGTTTCTTTAGGGATCTGCAACTTATCGAGAGATGTCCTTGCTTATTGCAGTTAGAGCATACAGTTGTCGTTACTGGTTTCTTCTCAGCTTTGGCCCTTTTCCTCGTGGCACTGGGCTTCTTACTGACCTCAGACGTTGTACTTGCCTCAGGAATATCAGTTTCTGACTCTGCTTTGTCACTAGAACTGACTTCTTCTTCGTCGCATAACATTCCTTTCTTATGGAGATCTTCATACTGATAAGCCATATAAATCATTTCTGAAAAGGGGAGCTTCACGTTCCTCATTACACTGTTCTGATATTTTCTTTGAAGCCTGTGAATGAATCTAAGATTCTTTCTCTTTGGGTCTTTAATCAGATGAGGAGCAAAATGAGAAAGTTCGTTGAATTTCTTATGATATTCTGGGATGGTCATATCGCCTTGTATTAGATAAGAAAATTCATCACATAATCGCTCCGTCGATTCGGGAGGAGTAAATCTTTCCAAGAAAATCACTTTGAATCTGTCCCAGGTGGTATCACCTTCTGGATTATCTTTGATGATTGTTTCCCACCAGATTAAAGCTTCTTCTTTGAGCGCCCAAGATGCTACTAATTTTTTCTGATCATCTCTCAACTGGATACGCTCAAAAATTCTTTCTGCAGAGCTCACCCAAGCTTGAGTCTGAATTATAGATTAATTGCCCGAGAACTGTGCTCCGTTCAGATTTCAATATCTCTTTAATAGAGCCTCTAGATCGGGTTCTGCATTTTTCCTGTTTCTGACACTCATTTTTCTAGTACTTCTGCAATTAGCAGATAAAGTGTCAGGTCACAGAAAAGGTATTTCAAAATATAGAAACAAATACTTCAAATGTAAATGTGTCTATCGGGGTGTAATTTCATTCTGCTTTACTCATACTAGGAGGTTGCTGATCCTATCTGTATAGAGTTACCCGTCCTAGAACACTACCGGTTCTATTTCTGACGAGTTCGTTCAAATTTTATATTCCAGAACTAAGCTTAACCAAAGCTCTGATACCAAATGAGACGACCCCAAACCCCGTTCTGACGGTGGCAAGGGTAATCCTTGGAATATAACACAGAAACAGATAATAGCAGAACAAAATTAAGTAAATACACCAGATAATGAACAATAGAATACACTGGGTAAAAATAATCATTAGAGTTACACAGTATACAGGATCTTACTTAGTACAAATACAGTTCAGCTATACATAAATGTCTACAGCGGAAAACAAACAAAATATGTACAATAGGAGCTGAACAGCATAAAAAGAGATAAATGATAGAATCCATCTTCAGCTCCAGCTATCCAGAAAGAACCAGCTAAACCTGAATACAAGGCTGCCCGTGTAGAAAAAGGGGCACCCGAGTTTGAAAGTGAAACAAACTACGAGTCAGTCATGGGACTGGTATGAGAAATCTACTCAACACATATATAATTTGGCTAATCACAGGACCACGCCACTTTCGTGGAACAGGTTTACTCCATTGGATTGCCAGTGCTTTAAAAACAAATCTTTCTTTTAAACATCGCAATGCTTTTTATAAAAATGAAGCCATTATAAGACTCAGTTCCCATCACACAATGCAACGCAAACCGGGGGATAGAGTTTTACCTTATAATGGCCAAAATATGCTTGATACGAATAAAACAAAGGCATTTGATATTATTGCTAGTGTTTACATGTTTTGAAAACAATTTCAAATCATAACTATCAATCATAGACGGCATGGGTACCATATATCATGTCGCCATATATATATATACAATCAAAACCGCACAGTCATGTAATTGGAAATTGGATTTCCGTCATGAACCAAGGCAAAAGATAGTCCTTACCGAATTTGAGACTGCCTAGCCCGAGTCTCAGGATCAGAACGCATCGACCCTTGGATCGTCAGGGCCGGTCCACACGGAGTGGATTAAAATGCCTGAGCACTAAGTTTCGGTGCCCTTTGGGGCGTAAGCGAGCCAACAAGTGACTCCATCGGACCCGGATCGTCCGATCTAACCGAGGCGCCTCGCAACAGCAACAACCACATAGGTGAAAAGTATATAAATGTCAGGGCTGGTAGGTCACTGACACCACCCTAGCTAGGAGGAAACGCAGGCCCTCCCTGAGGTCCTTTCTCCCGTTTCTGGTTCATACCGGGGTGTGAGGCTCGCGATTTCACGTTATACACAAAGCTACGCCACACAGGCGGTGCTTTGATCATCACCACAAGACTTTGCTTTTCAACAGAAGCCCTGATCACTGCATCTTAGCATGCCACACAGGCAATTCATGCCATGCGACTGATGTCCATCGATATACAACCTCTGAGCTCGTGCGTTTCAGAGAAGGGCGTTAAGCAAAAGAATAAATTCACTGCCGCCAAACAGATGTATATTTAATAGAGATCAATCAACACAGAATAAAATCCAAAGTCAGACACACAGTCCATTTACAAGTCCGTTCTGGGTCTGAACGAAACTGGAGGCACTATATACCTCGCAAACCCATCGATCACCACGTACGTCTGGACGATCACCACTCATTATCCATATTTCGGGATGCCTCCCAATCAGGACCTCGGTTACCATCCAAACGAGGTGAAGATCTCCGGTCTTCGACCACCGTCTTCATCTTCGACTTTCAATCGTCGGTCAATTATTTGAAATGAGAATTGACTCGGCCTTTTCAAATAATTCACGTATATATTTAGAATTTCAAATCAATTTATTTCAATGGTTAAATCATTCGACCACACCAATTTTGTTCTTTAATGTAATTTTCACACCAAACACATTCAACCATTAAATACCACATAAATCGAGCAAATTCAGTTTATTTCCATTCCATATTGTTTATGATATTTTATAGCGATTTATCGCTATTTTTATTTATTTTAAAATAGCCAATTTATTCAAAACGACGCTTCGGGCCTTAACGCGGCCGTGGCGCTGTTTTTCTTCAGATTTGATTTACACATATCTGAAAATCTAACCGTTGGATCTTCACAAAATTTACATCATTAGAAAGGTCTTTTCCAAAACGAATCCAACGGTTCCAGTTTCGGGAAAATCCGACGGTCGGATCTCCCGGTACAATCGTTTGAAGTTTCGATTTCAAAATACGAACTATAGCGTCGTTATTCGATTAAATATAATTATATATATATATAAATATAATCGTTTCTGGCACTGTTTTTCTTTAGATTTGAATTAAACATTCCAGACAATCCAATCGTTGGATTTTTACAAAGTTGGTGCCGTTGGAAAGATATTTCCAAGGCGAACCCAACGGTTCCGGTTTCGGGAAAATCCGATGGTCGGATCTCCCGGTACAATCGTTTGAAATCACGGTTTCAAAATGCGAACTGCACGGCCATGTTTCCTTTTAATTATATTTATATTCATATATATAAATATAGTTCATTCTATAATTCCAACTATAGTTCATTCTATATTTTCAACTTCGTTTTCACTTCAAATATTTCACTAACGCCTTAATATTTCGAAAAATTTCGCCATAACCTCCTTTGTACGGGGAGGGGTTTGGAAATTTATTGGGCCGTGTTAGGTACCCAATAAATCCTAAAAAGCATTCACATATTTATAGTGATATATTCTGGTGTTTACGGGGGAGCATGTATAGATAATCACTCCAGAGAATAAATTCTCGTCACCCCGTTTCCGTGTGGAAATAAATAGTCCATGTGCCGTATCTAATAACTAGAGAGACGTGATTATTGTCAACTCCAGACCCGTGTGGGGTTTTTATTAATCTGGCAATTTATCGTTATATTTTATAGAGTCCATATCAGTCATCAGTTCAACCTGTAGTATATAATCATCGCCATACAAGCCTCTCGCTCGTATGGTAAATCTTCCACCTCGTCACACAAGCACCAATTGCTTATGTGGAATATGATGAAGTATGCCTATCGTCAAGAAGTATGCCATGTAGCGTAGTTCAAATTTAATTGTTACTATCCTATGGCGATATTTATTATTTCACACAGAATAACCAGCACTCTGCATCCAATGGCATTCACAGGAGTTGATATAAAAATAAAATTGCGCAGCCAACTCATCAAGGCTTACCTATTTGTCGGGCACGCAAATAATTTCTTTACTCTACAGCTAATCCATTTTTCCTGTTCAACACATGTATATATATGCAGAACAAAGTCAATTATAATATTTCTAGCAAACTATTATTTATTTCAACACGTGTGTATTTTTATCAAAGCGTATACATGATAAAAGAAATATTTTTATCATCAAAAATATTTATTCAACACGTGAATGTTTTTAACACTTCATATTCAAATTAAAAATGTAGTTTTTATTGTCTATTCATTTTATTTTAAAATACGATAACATTCAACACATGAATTTCAACTCGACGAACGAATTTCAATTCAACACATGAATATTCTCTATAGTTTGTATATATATAAAAATGTGATTTTTATCGCTAAAACTATTTGTTTAAATTCAAATAATATTCAACACATGAATTTCAACTCAACGAATGAATTGCAACTCAACACATGAATATTCTTTCAACATAAGTAATTTATTTCAACGAATGAAGATTATTCTAACACATGTATATTTGTTTCAACATATGTAATTTATTTCAACGAATGAAAGTTATTCTAACACATGTATATTTCAGAAAATTTCGGTAGCATAACGGTAGGGTAGTTAAAACCGGGACCGTACCTAGTACGGCTCCTCGCTCTACCTTAAAACCTCGCGGTTTTTGACAATGGGGATCATGCATCTAGTTCGCATGCAGGCGGCATGTATATATTTATTTCATTTCCACAAACTAATCCTATGTGGTTTCAACCAAATATTTCTCAACCACAAACGGGTATTTTTCAATCACAATCAATCAATATCAACCACAAACAATCCCAAACAATCATTCGCTATCAATCAATTTTCACAACAATCACAACCAATAAATATCGTCCATGGTTTGTGGACGAGGGGCGTATATATATATATATATATATATATATATATATATATATATATATATATATATATAGCAATTCACTTCTATTTCAACACATATATAATTTTTACAACGCATATACAACTTATACATCGAACGTACAACTTATACAACGCTTATACAAGAGGTGTACAACGCTTATATAACTCATACATCGACTATATAATTTATACATCGTCGTTTTCCATATTGTTTATAAATTAGAAATCTCACATTGGGTTCCACTCCACCAAAAATAGCAGAAGGCTCAGAAAAATATGCGGTCTCTTCTAAAATGTAGAAGGCGTCCACACGATCACGATGTTTCCTGTTTCATCGAATTTCGTTAACGAAGCAAAAGGATATGATTTTTCAAAGTTTGCAACGGTTTTAAACTGTTAAAATCAGTTTTAAAATTACACAGTCGTACCTCCACTGTTTTGTTCGAAACTAGGTTTCGATTTCTCGCGAAATCCGTGAAGCTAGAGGACGATCGGCCTTCGCAGCGTCGAAGGGCTAGGAGAGGGCTTCGCGCGCGTGGGGGAGTTGGCCAGCTCGGTGGGGCCCAGTGGCCACGGCGGCGCTCCAAAGTCCGGCGGTTCTCGAAGGTGATTCAGCCCCAATACCCCACGATAAATCCCAAACCTTGTCTTGATTTGAAGAGCGTGCGGGGAGCTTCAAAATGGATCCAAGAACACCCGATTTCGTTGAGAAACGGAGGAGAAAAGTGGCCGGGAAGATCTGAATCAAATCCGCCGTGCGCATGAAGAACGGGGAGAGAGAAACGGGGAGAGAGAAAAATAATTGACCAATCAGAATTTTTCTTATATTTATAATTTTTAAAAATCCGAAAATACCCCACGTCACACACGAACACCAATCCAAGCCCAACGACTGTCGTCCCTAGCGTTTTACCCCCATTCCGAACACAATGGCATATGTTTCGTAGGCCCGTTCGACTGTTTCAGTTAGTTTCCCTTCAAATTTAAAATATAAAACATTCAATATCTGATTTGAACGTGCATTTCAATTTGCCAGGGCCACAAACTAATTCGAAAAATTCCAGAAAAATTAATCTAGCTATGTTTTGATGATACGGTCCTAACAAAACTAGTTTCATCGAATTCTGAGACCGTTTGCAAAAAGGCCCATTTCTGGTCGATCCAATTTAACTATAATTGGCCAAAACACGTTTTCCTTCGCCACGCTCCCATACTAGCTTCAAAAATTATGAAACTTGAAATCTAGCAATAACTTTACATCCCGGATCCAACAAAAGTAGTTTCGTTGAATTCCGAGGTCGTATGCAAAATGGCCTATTTCACGGGCTATATAAATTCCATAGCGACCTTTCTGAAAATTCATTCGGCCGTAACTTTTGCTTTCCGCTATGAAAAATCGATTTTTCAGATTCGTTAGAAAGGTATTCACTAACAGATTTAAATATTTTTGGTTTCACTAAAATCCGTTTTGTTTGCACCCGGTACAGTCCGACAAAGTTTGAATTCAAATTTTGAAACTGCAGCGCCATTTCAGGCCTTGTTTATAATTATAATTAATTATATTCATTTTCAATTGTCGATTACACTCACTTTTTATCTCTATTATTTAAAATATTTATTTTAAATATTTAAAATCCATTATTTTAGCCAATTTAAAAATTTTAAATTGGTTCAGATTTTCTGGGTCGTTACACAAAACTGAAGCTGTCGTCAAAGCCCTCTTCAGAAGTTGGAAAGCATCGTCACAATCAATGTCCCAAGTAAAAGTCAAATTCTTCTTCGTTAATCGAGTGAGAGGGGCTGATACCTTCGCGAAGTCCTTAATGAACTTCTTATAATAGCCAGCCAGCCCTAAAAAGCTTCTTACTTCTGTTGCGTTCTTAGGAGTTATCCAATCTTGGATTGCCACCACCTTGGCTGGATCCACATCTATCCCTTCCTTAGAGAACCCGTGTCCTAAGAACCTCACTTCTTTTATCCAAAAATGGCACTTGGAGAACTTAGCTTTTAGTTGGTGCGCTCGTAGGGTCTCTAAGACTTCCCTAAGATGTAGGGCATGCTCTTCTTCATTTTTAGAGAAAACCAGAATATCGCCTACAAAGAATACTACAAACTTGTTTAGAAACTCCCTAAACACACTACTCATTAAGTCAACAAAGTATGCGGGTGCATTCGTCAAACCAAAAGGCATGACGAGCCACTCAAAAAAATCGTCCGGAGTTCTAAATGCAGTCTTATCGATGCTATATTCAGCCATCCTTAGCTGATGAAACCCTATAGCCCAATCCAGTTGCGAGAAAACTGAAGCACCCACCAACTGATCGAATAAATCGTCTATCCTCGGAAACGGGTGTCTGCTCTTCTTTGTTAGCTTATTCAGCTCCCTATATTCCATGCACAATCTAAGTGAACCATCAGCTTTCGTAGAAAAAACGACTAGAGCACCCCACTCCGAAATACTTCTTCTTATGAACCCCTTCTCAAGCAACTCGTTCACTTGCTTACTGAGTTCCCTTCTCTCCCTCGAAGCCATGTGGCGCACTGGTAATGCAACTGGCTTTGCATTATCTACTAGGTATATTTGAAAGTCTATCTAGCGCCTCGGGGGTAAACCTCGAACTTCATCGAAGACATCACTATATTCACGGACCACACGAACAGATTCCAAATCATCATTGGATGCGTCAAGGGATTCTAGGTAGCTAAGAATTACCGGACCTCTAGGGTCACAAAAAATATCGAGGGTCTTTCCATAACGAGTCAACAATCTAACTACCCTTCTTTCACAATCTAGGATGGCACTGTATCTAGCTAGCCAATCCATGCCTAGAATCAAGCCGTAGCCCATGAAGCCATGAACGAAGGCGTTGCATTCAAACCCAACGCCCAAGATAGACACTCTCAAATCCCGACAAATCATAGAAAGATGAGCCAACCCACCAATAGGATTTGAGACTACTATGGGATCCGTAACTAGAATAGTATTTAGGTGCAGTGTTTCGACTAACGAAGCAGATACAAATGAGTGTGAAGCACAAAAATTCAAACAAGGTTCGAATAGGATGATCAAAAAGAAAAACCAAATTTCCAACCAAGTTATATTTCTACCTCTATCAGGTATGTCAGTCGCGAGGGAACGTGTCTGCCCTCCAGAAGATCATGTACATTGTCCTTACCTTTGCCTTTTGCTTCTTTGGATGATCCTAATAAGATGTCTTATAATGATAACAACTAGTCTTCTTCTTCTTTCTAACGTCTTTATTTAAGTAGTCAGGTATTTCACAAGTGTGGCCCTTCCTTTTCTCTTGGCCCCTTGTTATCCTTGTCGCCTTTCTTTAGATCCACTTTATCGTGTGTCATTTCCATGACTCTCCTGCATATTCTCTGTTCATGGCCTCCTACCAAATGAGGCTTCGTTCTTCATTAACCAAGCAGCTAATTGAACCTTCCTCCCGTCGTCTATCTTAAAGGTACCAACAAGTCCTCCACTTCCTTCTAGTTTTGACAGACGTCCCAGTCCCATGAAGTGGTTTTCCGCCCATCGTACGAAAGTTCTTACATATCTTAGAAAAAGCGTCTATATTAATGGAGGAAGAAATTCAAAAAGGAAAGAGGAAGAGATTCAAAACGAAGAATCGAAGGATAGATATATGGCTCTTGGGGGTTATGTTTTTAAAACAAACAAACTTTTCTCTTAAAAATACTCTCCTTAAAACATATTTTTGAAAGTATTTCTTTACAAAATGCTTTAGAAAAACAGTTTTTTAAAATTCATATCTGTTCTGGTAACCTTCAGCTCTAATGCCACGTGTAACACCCCATGTCGATTAATATCACTCACAAAGGGAATGCATTAACTTCCATGGAGCGTATTTAGTGTATAGGACAGAATATAACAAGATAAATATAAATAATGGTACTTGAAAATTTTAAAAACAACTTTTATTGCAGCGGAGAAATAGTTTGATTACAACAACTTCATAAACCAAGTACACTTAATATCCATCTTGATAAATTGTTCCAGAGTACATAAAATAAAAAGAATAAACCCCAACACAAGTAGCCATAAAAGAGATGAGTTGTACTTTACTTTCAGCAGTCCAAGCACTTCCAAAAGAGAGAGAAAGAGATACGAGATCAAGCTCCACTAGTACTAGTCCCACCTTAAGAACCTGGGGGGGGGGGGGAAGGAAGAAAAGAGGTGAAAACAAGGGGGTCAGACATAAAGTCTGGCGAGTATAATAACTTTAACGATATAATTATTAAAGTAACTAGGATAAGGCATAAACTGGTAAGATAAGATATGACCATGAAACAAGTGGGCATGACAAAGCAAATAAGAGGAATATTCTGGCGTTAATCTCGTTCCTAATAACTATAAGATAATTACTACACTGCACCACCACTAGTCACCCTAAAAGTTGATCCCGCCTACAGAACTTAATAATGATAATGGTAGTTTCGTGTACCCCTAGCTGCCTTCATAGGTGTCGTCTGCCCCTATCTCTAGTAGTTGTACCCACTACCCCCATTCGATCGGCTCCCTAACTCGTAGATACCCGTGTTGGTCCCACAGTGGGGTGTATCACTCCCCAAAGTGGCAACCCGATACCACCAAAGATGCACAGTTTATATCTACACGATGCAACAACGTCTTACCTACCAATCCGGGCCCACGCACGCACATGACCCCGTTGGACTTGCATTGCCACCGCTAACCCGTTTTGGCGTCTTACAATAAAATCCAGTAAGTGTGTCCTGTCCTCGACTTGGGTCGATCTCACAAAGATACTTAACGGGTTATTGGTTTGAAAAGGACCCCCATGCCTGACACAAGCCTTCCACCTATGCTTGGTCCCCACTAATGTTACCCCACTTAACCCCATTCTTATTCATGTCTTCGTACATGTTTCAATCTTGGTTAAGTGCATCTAATCATATTTCACATGCCACCCAGGGCACCCACTTAATTTCACATGCCACCCAAGGCACCCACTTAACCCCCCATGTCCCACCACATGTTTATCTGGTTAAGTGTTACTTAATTCATTAGAACCGTAACCTTGTAAAGACCTCCCACATTAGGCTGACATTTGCGGTTGCTGGATTTGCCGGGCGGGTCCGGGCAGTCTTATACCGCAAACGAGACTAACCTCGTGTCTTTGTAATTGTTACGCATTTAATTTGTGCCTTTGACCTCTCACATTAGACTGGTATTTGTGGCTGCTCGATTTGTCGGGCGGGTCCGGGCAGTCTTACACCACAAAAGAGTCTAACCTCGTGTCTTAGGCGATTAATTATTACACTTCTTTATTTAACCCCAATTTGGATTAATATCCCTATTCAAATTTATCAATAAATTCCAAATTTATTTATGCCCGTAATTGTCTCTTAAAATTATGTCCATAATTACCAATTATGCAAATTAATGTCTCAAATTAATTAGATGCCTTTTAAGGTCATTTTTTGCCAATTCACAATTTTTGTATATTCAATATTATCCCATCATCCCCACGCTATTCGTACGTTTTCATATGACATATGTTAGACTCGCAAATAGTCTAACTTATAAAAAGAAAAACAACATCACATAACACATAAAATAGATCTAAGGATCATGACATAGGATTACATAGCCAATAACTTGCATATGAATTTCATTCAAACTAGCATATGAAACAAAATTGGCATAGGCAATGGGCATAAACTTGCATAACTTATGTACTGCTATAGATCCAAACATAAAGGTGTGAACTTGCATATGGATCTAAACATAAAGATGTAAACTTGCATATAGATGTAAAAATAAAGATGTAAACATGCATATAGATCTAAACATAAAGATGTAAACTTGAATATGGGTCTAAACATAAAGATGTAAACTTGCATATGGATATAAACATAAAGGTTAATGTCACATAAACTAGCATACATGTCTCACATATATTTTAACAACCCAAACTTGCATAAGATTCATACATGAATATATGATCCAATCATCACAAACTTGCATAAGATATATGATTAAACTTGCATAAGATTCACATAAGAACTAGCATATGATCCAACTTGCATAAGATTCACATAAGAACAAACATATGATTCAACACCACAAACATACATAAAATTTACATCACGTGATTCAAAATCATATTCTCATAATCCCAATTATATCTTATCATAATTAAATTAATTAATTAATTAATGAAAGCTATCATACTCACAATTAAAAGGAATAGTCTTGTCTTTCTGGGATCTGTATTCTGAAACTGAATTGCTTGCCTTTGATGTAGACTAATCGTTATTTAGATTTGATATGATTTTGATTCAAGCTTCTATCTTGCTTTAGGGTTGAAAGTGTATGGCGACTACTCTAGGTTCTCCATTGACGGCATGGAGGCTCTTGTTATGAATTAATGTGATTAGGGTTAGGGGTTTAGGAGTGTTTTTATAGAAGTTTAGTTTAATAAGAGCCATCGAATTAACCTAGGGATAACCAGAACCATCAGGACCACTCAGATGCAACATCCGCCCTTAGGGCGAACCGGACCACGGGTTGACAGCCAAACATCCTGGATCGACCCTCGGGTCGGCCAAGCGGCCAAAAATGGTGTGGTGCGGCTATTCCCCCTCCCGATTCGCTATTTTGAACTTTTTTTTTTGAATATTATATATATATATATATATATATATATATATTTCTCTCATATGCATACAAACATCAAGGCTTAATAACTTCTTTATAAGTTATCTGTTTTATGCAAACCAAATGTCTATCTTGACCCAAATTTTTGAGACGAACATAATAGCGCAACCCTTTCACTTAATTCTTCTTCTAAAAATTAAGTATACTTTAATTTGTGAATTTTAATGTTATAAAATTACGGGGTGTTACAGGAGGAGTTAGGTTTCAGGCGAATTAGGGTTTAGGTTTGTGTGTTGTTTTCTGCTGCTAGTCTCAATGTCAGCGCATGGCGTTGGAGCTGTTAGGGCGGATCGGGAAGGCGACGCCAACGATGGTGATTCCCGGCCACCCGGTGATCTTGGGAGGCGGCGTTGACTAATGAGGATAGGGGAAACGGGTTGGTTCAAATGAAGGAAAACAGTATCGATTTGCTGTGTAAGTATAAAAGATGGGTTGGGCCAATTGGGAAAAAGGTGAAGCCTATTTTGAAATACAACTAAGTTATTTCAGATTAAAATATCTTGTAAATTATAATCATTATAACTTTTCCGTCCTTTATCAGAATTCTGCGAAATAACATCCGTTGGGATCGTATGGACAGACACTACACAATGGAACGGACTGGGAGTCAATCGGGGCTCGTTACAATTTTTAGCGAAACAAATTGTCCGATATGAATCAAAGACAATTATCGTTATTTAACGATGATCATCCAATGTGAGTAAAACTCATCAACTCTATCAGTTCATATTTTTATAACGTATATTTAGAACTGATAAATGATGATTGATTGTTGTGTATTTACTGTTTGGTTGAACTTCTAAGTAATTAGTTGAAATTATAGATCAGGTTATATATATATATATATATATATAAATATATATATAAAAAGTGATTCTGTTTAGCAGAATATTCCATAGTGAAATGAAATTAGTGTTAATTATATTGTTTAACATCTGTGGATGCAGGGAAACATGTCGGAGGAATCCAACTGGATTCCTCAACATTTATTTTACTGTTTTTCATATATGGTAATATATAATGTGATATATAATCTGTGTTGATTACGTGTGTTGAATGATATCGATCATTGTTATTTGGGTATTTTAAATACCGTAAGAAATACTGGAATGTAGAAAAGGGGATTTTCAAAGTGTATTTGGAAAATAAAGTATTTATATAAAATCAATGGATTTTATATATAAAATTAAAATATTGTGAAAACAAATAAAAAAGGAAAATATTTGTGAAACAAATAGAAAAGGAAAATATTTGTGAAACAAATAGAAAAAGGAAATATTTGTAAAACAAATAGAAAAGGGAATATTTGTAAACCATTTACAAATAGAACTGAAAAGGATGTATTTGTAAAACATTTACAAATAGAACTGAAAAGGTAATATTTGTAAACCATTTACAAATAGAACTGAAAAGGAAGTATTCGTAAAACATTTACAAATAGAATTGAAAAGGGAATATTTGTAAACCATTAACAAAAAGAATTGAAAAGGGAATATTTGTAAACCATTTACAAATAGAATTGAAAAGGAAGTATTTGTAAAACATTTACAAATAGAATTGAAAAGGGAATATTTGTAAAACATTTACAAATAGATTATAAATGGAAATATTTTTTATGAAATAGATAGAGTTATAAAAAGAAATATTTATTTGGAAAGTAAATAGAATTATAAAAGAAATACTTATTTAGAAAATAAATAGATTATAAAAGGAAATACTTGAGAAATGAATAGAATTGTATAAAAAGAGAATTTTACACTTGGAAGGTTTAGACCCGTGCTTCGCACATGGGTATAACAGAATATGAATTCAAAGTGAACATTTAAGAGAAATCTGTTTTAACAGATAAAGTAGGAAAATTAATTTATAAAAAAGATTTTATAAATAAAATAAAATATTTATCATTGGATAAATAGAATATATAAGTCAGGACTTATATAGAGAAGTAAGAACCGATTTCAACATCGATATGTGAAACTGAATATGGGCGTAAAGTAAATCAAAGGAGTTAATCAAAATGTGTTAATCAAAATAAGTTATTCAAGGAGAATTAATCGATTTGAGTTAATCGAGTTAGAGTTAAAAGAAAAAGGAGGTAATCAAATATAATTTATTCGAAAAGAGTTATTGAACGGGTTATTCGAAGAAGAGAATAAATCGAATATAGTTTATTCGAAAAGAGGTTATCGAATATTAGTTATTCGAGGAGAGATTTTCGAATACTAGTTTTTCGAAAGGAGTTATCGAATATTAGTTTATTCGAAAGGAGTTATCGAATATTAGTTATTCGAAAGGAGTTATCAAATATTAGTTATTCGAAAGGAGTTATTGAATAGTAGTTATTCGAAAGGAGTTATCAAATATTAGTTATTCGAAAGGAGTTATTGAATATTAGTTATTCGAAGAGAGATTATCAAATATGTGTTAATAGAAATGAGTTATCAAATATTAGTTATTCTAAGAGAGATTATCCAATATTAGTTATTCGAAAGGAGTTATCGAATATTAGTTATTCGAAAGGAGTTATTGAATATAGTTTATTCGAATATAGTTAAAGGAGTTATCGAATATAGTTTATTCGAATATAGTTAAAGGAGTTATCGAATATAGTTTATTCGAATAAAGTTAAAGGAGTTAATCGAATATAGTTTATTCGAAAGGAGTTAATCGATGGGAATTAATTGATAAGAGTTAATTGATTAGAGTTAATCCAATAGAGAAAATCGATTAGGGTTAATCAAATAGAGTTAATCCAAAAGAGTTAATCAAATAGAGTTAATAGAATAGAGTTAATCAAATAGAGCTAACTGATAAGAGTAAATCGATTAGAGTTAATTGAATAGTGTTAATTGAATAGAGTTAATAGAATATGGCTATTCGAAGAGTGATTATCGAATATAGTTTATTCGAAGGAAAGAATTATCGAATAGAGATTTATTCGAAAGAGAGTTACGTAAGGAAGTTTGTTAAGGGTTTAAAAGGTGAACCTTGTCTGTTTCGAAGTTAGAAATGTTGTTCAGTTAAGGTCTAAGAAGTAGTTATACCCCAACTTGATTGGCTTCATTTCTAACTAAGGAATGGTTAAGGTTCGACAGTGAAGATTGGTTAAGAGAATTTAGTTAACGAGTATAATGGTTTGAGTTGGCATAGCGACGTTTGATTTAAACATCTGTTTAAATCCAATGTAGGAGTTTTGGAAATATTTTCCAAATATAATAAGAGATATTTTCTAGTCATAGAAAATGAAATGTTTGATGATAAAGAATACTGGAATGACAGTGATATGTGAAAAATAGATGGAAATGATTTCCAATGATTAATAAAGTATATTTTCTAAATTTAGAAAATAAGGAATGTTGAAAATATGGAAACAAGAACTGAATAAATTAATGAACTAAAGAGATAAATGTTAAATGATGATTGATCGATATAATTTCCATTTGGAAATAATATCATTCTTTGCACACGTGTTTTTATTTGATAGTTAACTCACCAACTATTGAAGTTTTTGACCCTTTTTCCGTCGTCAATACGGAGAGACCGCGATCAGATTCATGACCTGAAAACCACTCTGTAAGAGCGTTAGCGTTGCGAATTAAATATGATGAAGAAAATTGAAATAGAGTTATGTAAGGGATGTTCTGACGATCCTAGATAGCAATTGCCTAAGATGGATTTACATAACAGTGCCTTCGGTTCATCCAGTCCCAGGAGGACCTGTACGGAAGAATGTATGACGGAGTATATTTAATAGATCGCGTAAGTCGATCTCTTCAAACGTATGTACGTTTGGTGGCGGAGGAATTCGTTTCTCTTAGCTGTATACCCGTTGTGTTTTTGGGGAAATCAATTTGTGATTTGGCGGGTATGACGATGTGACATTCAAAGTGAATAATTGTGTGATCTGTCAGATGAGACGACCCGAATTTCCCTGTGAAGGAAAGCCCAGATTGCTTTAAGAACACGACAAATCGGAACATAAACAGAAGAACATTTCATTGCTTATTACAACTATTTCCATCAGAATACAAGAATATACATAGTATGAATAAATAAAATACATTCGGCAAATATCAGAGATTACAATACATTACATAGCAGCGGAAAAATAATACAAAACACAACTGAAGGAGTTATACGGATACAGAGCTTTTCGGATATCGTTCCAGCTATAAATCAGGATCCTGTGAATATAAATCTACAAAACCAAAACTACTAGCTGTCCGTGTGGAAAATAAGGGCACCCAGAGTTTAGGTTAAAACAATAAACTCTAGGTCAGTAATGTGACTGGTGTGAGAAATAAAACAGTTATTAATCTTTATTATAAAGTTAGGTAAATCCAGGGACCACGCCGTATAACATGGAACGGGTTTCCTCCCCAGAATACCAGTGCATAAAACAACAGCGCAATGCTAAATAAAGAACAATGAAGCTGTTATAAGGCTCAGGTCCCATCACACAATGCAACGCAAGCCGGAGGATAGAGTTTTTACTTTTTAATAGCCAAGAATGCTTGCTACGTAAAATTTCATGTTTTATTATTACTATAAGTGAGTGTCAAAACAATTTCAATCATAAGTATCAATCATAGAAGGCATAAGTGCCCCATACCACTACGTCGCCATATATAGGTTTACAATTAAAACCGCAAAATGTCTTATTGGAAGTTGGATTTCCATCTGTGAACCGAGGCAAGGGATCGTCCTCACCGCTTCGAGACACTCTAACCCGTGTCTCAGGACCAGAATCAGATGGTCCCTTGGATCGTCAGGGCCAGTCCACTCGATGTGGATTAAAATGCCTGAACATTGCGTTCCCCTGCCCTATGGGGCGTCAATGAGCCAAATGGCTCCGTCGGTCCCGCATCGACCGATATAACCGAGGCGCCTCACAATCCATCATCCACATAAGTAAAATTCCAGGGCTAGTAAAACGCTGACACCACTCCTTGCTAGAAAGAAACGCATGCCCTCCCTGATGTCCTCTCCCGTTTCTGGTTCACACCTGGGCGTGAGGCTCGTGAATTAACTCTACACAAAGCTACGCCACAAAGGCCGTGCTTTGATCATCAACCACAAGACTCTGCTTTTCAACAGAAGCCTTGTTGATTTGCATCTCAGCATGCCACATAGGCAATGCGCGCTATGCAACCAATACCAATCACATAGAATGAAATCCGATGTCAGACACACATCCATTTACAAGTTTGTTCTGGGACTGAACAAAACAGGAGGCACCTTATTCCTCCCCCATATGCCAATACAGGGGAGAGGCCCTCGCATATCCGTCGAACTCCAAGTACGTCTGGACGATCACCACTTCTTACCTTGTCTTGGGTGTACAGCCCAATCAAGATATCAGTAATCATCCAAACGATGTGAAGACCTCCGGTCTTCAACCACCGTCTCCATCCTCGACACATCGTCGAACCAGTTATTCCGAATGGGATAAACCCAGTCTTTCTGAATAACTCACGTATATAATAAGCAAGTGCTATAAAAACACAACATACGCCTCATTCCAATTCAGAATATTCTTTAATTCAAATATTCTTATACTTTGGGAAAGGTTCCCATTAATTTTATCAAAGATAAATTCTTTAAATTTATTCTTTAATCTTCCTTTGGATATCATTTCAATCTAATTAAAGACGAATTAAAACTCTACTTGGTTTTAATCTTCTTAAAAATCAATATTAACGATTGTTTAACTTGGGAAATCATATCCTTTCTTTAACTGGGTTAAAGAACCAATGTCCTTTAAAACACGGTTCATGATAAACCCGAAATCACATTCCATTCCATCAGCCTTTAACCGTAAATTAGCAAGTGAACAATCCCCTAAGTATTAACCCCGAAGGCCGAAACCAACATCAGATCAATACCTAGGAAACCATTCAACTTAACTAATCTCTAGTAAGTTTCTGATTTTCTTAACTCCATTGGGTCTAAGAATAGTATTATTAAAGATACCATTCACGACAACCCAAATCACATTCCATTAATTATGGAATCTTCACGGAAAAAAAGTCAATATGTAATCGATATCAATTTCATATCCGACCAATAATACAAATGGAATAACGGCAACGCCTCTTAAATTCCATATGTATTAACAGTCTTCCTCCACAGAAGTTCACTTCGATTATTGTCAAATCGAATTCCATTCAACTCCAATTTATTATATTAAATTGGAAAACGTTACCTTAGAAAATTCTCGTTAAATCTAAATAAAAATATTCATAAATCCCAAATTACATTCCACTGTAAACCGGGTTAAAGAACGAATATCCTTAAAAACACAGTTCACAATAAACCCAATTCACATTTGCCTCTAACCGTAAATTAGTAAGAGAACAATCCCCTAAGTATTAACCCCGAAGGCCAAAACCAACATCAGATCAACATCCAGGAAACCATTCAACTTAACTAATCTCTAGTCAGTTTCTAATTCCCTTAGCTCCATTGGGTTCAAGAACAGTATTATTAAAGATACGATTCACGACAAACCCAAAATCCAATTTGATATTAAATACAAGGCTCTGAATAGAAAATATATTGGCTTATATTCAATATCAAATTTTGAAATCAACCAATATCGTATTGGAAATAACTATATATATATATATATATATATATATATATATATATATATATATATATACATAACAATATCTGTACAATCACAAAATCTAACATCGAAATATTCCGAAGACAATTTCGATTCAAATCCATTTCCAATTTATATAGTGGAAATTCTTATTATTTTTAAAACCATTTCAAATCAAATTTATTTACTTTAAAAATATATGGATTATAATTCTAGTTCATAACTAGTTCATTTCGATATAAATCTATTTTTATGTTTTCAAATATGAGATTTTTCACCCCTATTCTTTCCAAATCATTTCTTATGATTTTACACTAATTAATAATATTTTTAACAATTTTATCAAGGCCCGTACAGTTGATTTCCATAAACGGCCATCGAACTGCACTTACAACGACCTTTTCCAAATTTGATTTGGAAATAATTACAAATCCAACCCTTAGATTTCAACTCTATGATATTCTTTGGAAAGCCCTTGTCGATACGAATCGAATGGTTCCTGTTTTAGGAGAATCCGACGGTCGGATCTCCCGTAATGTCCGTTTGAAGTCAATGGTCGAAATTCGCGAACTGCCGCAGTGCGACGCGTTCTATTCAGACCATTATATTATATATATATAATATATATTTCATCGATTTCCATTTAAAACTCATTTTATAAATCGTATTAAATCCATTTTCAAAACGATTTCAACTTCATTTTCAATTTCAAATCAAAATTGAATATTCCATATCATCGATATATACATAAATGATAATATTTTCAAAACAATAGATTTTGGAATCAATTCCTTTCCGATATTCATTATAAAATTGAATAAAATCGATATAAATATCGTTCACGTTCAAATGGCGTTAATCTAATTAACACGGCTTTATATATTTAAATATTTTTGTGTCCATCCCAAATCGGACATCAAAAATCATATTTTGATTCTTTTCTGAGTATTATTTGAAAATATTCTTTATTTTAAAATAATCGTTATTTTAAAATATTCGTTCTTTCTGAACTGGAATCAGGCACAGTCAATTACCATATAACGTGATTATATGGATTTCATACACACATGTATACAACAACAATCAGATACAGTCAACCATCACCTAAAGTGCATTCTACACTGCATAAGAATCAAATATAAATATTTAACGCTAATAACAGTCTGTCAACCCATCGATCGACATACAACTAAATATTGGGATTAGTGTATGTCCAATATCATCCAAATACCCGTGTGGGGTTTCAACCAATCAAACATAGGTTTTATTTGTGTAGTTGGGCGATGTGTAAAATTTATCGTCCCAATCAATATCAGTCAAATGTGTGTACATAAACAAATCCTCCGATTTATTTATAAATATTTATTTTATATACACGTTAAAAATTATATTTTTAACTATAAAATATTTTATTCCATTCCACATCACACAATCAATTTTCACATCACAATCAAACAACAAACAAGTCATCCATAGTCTGTGGACGATGGTTGTCGGGTGCTGCTAAGCACCGTCTGCATCCTGGTATATATTTCAACTAGAAAATAAATTAAAAGTGAGAAGTTCTCACCTTTGGGATCCACTCCACAAGTATTTCTTTCTGAACTGTTTGGATTTGCCCGAATTTCCAACTCAGTCCTTTTCACGCTGTTCATGGTAAAAACCACATTTTTAACATGATGCTTATTTATCTAAAAATCAAATTTTTACATCACTCCAAATTCTATTTTTACTTCGCTAAGAATTCTATTTTTACTTCGCTAAGAATTCTGTTTTTACTTCACTAAAAATTCTATTTTTACTTCGCTAAAAATATTATATTTTTACTTCATGAAAAATCAAATCTTTTCGCTATTAAAAAATCAAATCTTTATATTGTAAAAAATCAAATCTTTCTGCTGTAAAAAAATAAAATCTTTCTTACGCTTAAAGACCGTATTTTCTTATGAACAAAGAACGTATTTTTATCTCCACTTCACATAAATAAAAATCATACTTTTAATTGCATAAACGTATAAAAATCGAAATTGAACACTCACCAGAGGACGAGGGGGTCGGTGGAGGCTGAGGGATGGTCACGTGGTCGGAGATGTGGTGGTGACTGCCCCACATTGGACTGGAGCATCGGTTTTGAAGGGTTTGGAGGTGGGTTTCGAGAGGGGGGGGGTGTTGCTGAGTCGCTGGGGCCAGGGGGAGTTCACCTGAGGCGTGCGGAGGTGGTGAGGCCCGTTTAGCGGTCGCGGCGTGCTCAGGTAGGGGGTAGTGGCCGTTGTGGCTCGAGTTCGCGGGTTGGGGTTTAAATCGGGTTGGGTTTCTTTGGAGAGTGGAGGAGAGAGGGCGAAGCTCGAGGAGGAGGCGCGGTCTCGCGGCGCCTGGAGGATGGCGGCGTCGCCTCCGGCGGCGGCGATGGTGCGGGTCCGCTCGATGTGATTTTGGTTTTTTTTCTTTTTCTATTCTGAAATTCGAGAGAGAGAAAGTGGAAAACGGGAGTCCCAAAAAGTTAACTCCTTTGTTCGAACCCCAAATCGAACTCACCGGCTGTCGTCCCTAGTTAATTACCGTGTTCCGAACACAATGGGATATGTTTCGTAACCGAAATCGGCAGTTACGACTAGTCTTTATCAAATTTTAAAATATAATTCAGTATATATTTAATTTGAATGCACATTTTAATTTACCGGGGTCACGTACGAACTCTAAAAATTCTAGAAAAATTATTTCTAGTGACAATACGGTCCAAACAAAACTAATTTCGTCGAATTTGGAGACCGTTTGAAAAATGGCCATTTTCTGGTCGATCCAAATTGACTGAAACTGTAAAACACGTTTTCTTTTGTCACGCTCACATATTGATTCAGAAAATTATGAATTTTGGAATCTTGCAATAATTTGACATCCCGGATCCAACAAAAGTGGTTTCATCAAAAACGGAGCTCGTTTGCAAAATTTCCATTTTTAAGGGCCAAAATTCCATAGCGACTATTCTGAATTTTCAACTGGAAGTAACTTTTTATTCCCGCTATGAAATTTCAATTTTTCGGATTCGTTGGAAAGATATTTTCAAATTGATTCTAATATTTTCGGTTTCGCTAAAATCCGGTTTATTTTAATCCTGTACATCCATTTGAAATTTGAAATCAAATTTTCAAACTACCGCGCCATTTCCAATTCCTTTTATATTTAAAATAAAATATTTATTTTCTAATGACGATTCAAATAAATATATACGTTCAAATTCTATTCGAAATAAATTCCTCATCGTTATTATTTAATAAAAATCATTTTAAATATTCAAAATTCATTAAAACAGCCAAAATAAAAATTATAACTGGTTCGGATTTTTCGGGTTATTACAATCTCCCCCACTTAAATTCTTTTCGTCCTCGAAAAGGAAAGAAGGTGAATGTTGTTTAACTAATCAACTCAACTTTCATTATTTTCATTATGGCTTAATTTCTTCAACTTTTCAGTTTCTAAGAACTTTTCAAATCTTCAAAAATTTGGCTAACACCTTAAATTTTCAAAAAAATTCGCCATAACCTCCCCTGTACGGGAGCATGGGAAAACCCGAAATTGCCGTACAGGCCTCTCCAATCCAAAAAGAAAAAGAAATAGCCTAGCGGCTAGCCAATCGGCTCATAAAATCATCCAAACCCAAAGAAATACAATAAACATGTACCTATTTGTCGGGAAAACAATTTTATTCCTCTTCTCTAGCCTCTTTGCAATGACATGTACAATGGATACACATGTATATATATGCAAATTTCAAGAAATTTTCAATTCAGTCCAATGTTGGTTCAATTTGGTTATATGTACCGTTCTTTCACATAATGGTTTTATTGGTTAACAAATAATCATACAACACAACCATCAATCAATTAGTGAATTAACGTTTCAAATTCATAATTTTGACATATATACAGAAAAACATGTTTTCGATGCCAATTTACAACAATGACCCTATCTAGTTTTGGTTCTCACACCAGTTATGACACCCCATCTCCATTAAGGTCACTCACTAAGGGAATGCCTTAATTTTGGTGGAGCGTTTATTGTGTATAGAACAGAAAAGTAAACAAGACAGATAAATATATTGGTACTTGGAAAATAAAAACCACTTTTATTACAACGGAGAAATAGTTTGGTTACATCACATCAAAAACCAACTACAAAGCCAAATACACTTATTATCCATCCTGACAAATAAGTTTTGAGTACATAAAATAAAAGACATAACCCCAACATAAAATAGCCATAAATAAGATAGGCTGAACTTTACTTCAGCAATCCAAGCAACTTCCAAAGGAAATAGATAAAGCTGTCCAAATCAAGCTCCACTGGTACTAGTCCCACCCTGAGCACCTTGGGGGGTGGAAGGAAGAAAAGAGGTGGAAACAAAGGGGGTCAGACATAATGTCTGGTGAGTGCAATAACTTTAACAATATAATCACTAAAGTAACTAGGATATGGCATAATCTAGGAAATAAGGAAATGACTGTGAACAATGGGCATGACAGAGCAACCAAAGGAAATAAGATGAACAAAGATAACGTTAAAGGCGCACCTAATAACTATAAGATAATTACTACATTGAACCACACCAAACACCCTAAAAGTTGATCCCGCCTACAGAACTTAATAATGATAATGGTAGTTTCGTGTACCCCTAGCTGCCTTCATAGGTGTCGTATGCCCGTATCTCCACTAGGTGTACCCACTACCCCCATTCGATCGGCTCCCTAACTCGTATATACCCGTGCTGGCACCACAGTGTGGTGTATCACTCCCCAATGTGGCAACCGGATACCACCAAAAATGTACGGCTTATATCTACACGATGCAACAACGTCTTACCTACCAGCCCGGGCCCACACACGCATATGACCCCATTGGACTTGCGTTGCCACCGCTAACCCGTTTTGACCTCTTACAATCAAACCCAGTACGCGTGTCCCATCCTCGACTTGGGTCGAGCCCACAAAGATTCCTAATGGGTTACTGGTTTGAAAAGGGCCCTCATGCATGACACAAGCTTTCCACCTATGCTTGGTCCCCTCTAAGGTTTTCCCCACTTAACTCCATTCTTATTCATGTCTTCTTACATGTTTCAATCTTGGTTAAGTTCATCTAATCGTATTTCACATGCCACCCAAGGCACCATCTTAATTCCACATGCCACCTAAGGCACCCATTTAAACCCCCCATGTCCCACCATAAGTTTATTTGGTTAAGTGTTTCTTAATTCATTAAAACCGTAACCTTGCAAAGACCTCCCACATTAGACTGGCATTTGTGACTGCTGGATTTGCCAGGAGGGTCCGGGCAGTCTTACACCACAAACGAGCCTAACCTCGTGTCTTTACAATTGTTACGCATTTAATTCGTGCCTTTGACCTCTCACATTAGACTGGCATTTGTGGCTGCTGGATTTGCCGGGCGGGTCCGGGCAGTCTTACGCCACAAACGAGTCTAACCTCGTGTCACAGGCGGTTAATTATTACATATCTTTATTTAACCCCAAAGTGGATTAATATCCCTATTCAAATTTGTCAATAAATTCCAAATATACTTATGTCCATAATTGTCACCTAAATTATGTCCATTTATTTCAGGTATAACAAATTTTACCAATTATTGCCTCAAATTAATTGTATGCCTTTTAAGGCCATTACATGCCAATTCTCAAATATGAGTATATTCAATATTTTCCCCCATCGTCCCCACGTTGTTCGTTCGCTTATCATGATATATATATATATATATATATATATATATATATATATATATATATATTAGACTAGCAATTAGTCTATTCACATAAAAGGGAAGAACATCGCAAATTTGCATAACACAAAATGGATCTAACTTACGAATAAGGATTTACAAATATCTTGCATAAACTTTGTATTGTCATGAATCTAAACATAGACCTAAAGGTGTGAACTTGTAGGTATGAACATAGTTTTCACCCAAACATGCATAGGCCATAGTCACAGACTTGCATAAAACTATGTATGTCACAGATCTAAATCTAAAGGTGTATACATGCATATATGTTGATCTAATTCCTACCTAAACTTGCATATATTCATTTTACTTGGTTCACATGTAAACTTGTGTACAATTCACATAGAAATTAGCATATAACCTACACCCAAACTTGCATATAAAATGATGTCAAACATGAATCAAGTTGAACATAGATGATTTGGCATAAACAAAGTGATCCTCAACAAAACTATCATTATGAATAACTAGCATATATTAACAAAATATCACATTTTTCCAATGTTTCACATACATAGCCATATAACCCAAATTATAACTCAACCTAATTAACTTGTTAATTATCTTATTAAAGAAATCGAACTCACAACTCAAAGAAGGTTTTGAGTTCTGGGATCTGTGTTCTGAAATTGATTTAGCTCACCTTTGAAGTAGACAAATTCGTTGTTGTTGTTGTTATAGACTTGAGTTGATTAGCTTTACATTTCCTCTAGTTGATGGCGGCTACTCTAGGTTGTGGGGTGATAACATGACGGCCATGGTTCTAATTTTGATTAGTTTTTAGGGTTTGAGTCTACATGTGTTTATATAGAGATTAGGATTAATCTAGGCCATCCGATCAACCTAGAATCAAATCAAGACCATCCAGTCAAGATAGAGTGACACCTCAGCCCTAATGACTCAGCAATGCATCACAATATCGTCATCTTTCAGATCTGCCCCGGGGGGCAGGTCGACCCCCAGGTCGACACAAAGGTTGACCTGTATAGGGGAGGTCGACACTAAGGTTGACCCCCTGGTCGACCTGGCCTTGGGCGGGAAATTTCCCGCCCTACCCAGTTCTGAGTCTGAATTCGTTTTTGAATTTAAATTCGAAATTCTGGAAACTTCCGACAGCAATAACTTCTTCATACGAAGTCCAATTTACGCAAACTCGGACTCTATCTCAACCAGAATTCCGAGACGAACACAATGGCGTAACCCGTTTCCCTTGATTCTTAAATTTAAAATTAATTATTCCTCAATTTGTTAACTTTAATATTTAAAATTACGGGGTGTTACATTCTCCCCTCCTAAAAGGATTTCACCCCTGAAATCTCCAAGTTAAGGAGAATGCATATTCTAACATCCAATCATCCATCTACTCAACCATCAAAGACAGGCATCCATTGTCCTTAAAAGACTTCTTATGCTTTCATGTTTATATGCACAGTGTGTGTATATGTCCGTATCTAATGCAAAATCAGGCGGTCTGCTAATTCAGTTGACCTCCTTAATGCAAATTATGATAGTGCTATGCGTCCATTATGCATGCAAAAGGTCCCTAATGATACATATTATTTCTGTATGCGTGCACACCCATTCATCCGTATGCAGCATCCATATGATAACACAATCATTATACATCCATTAATCTAAATAAGCACACATTTATATGCAGTATGAAAGTGATTGAACCAATCTAGTGCCTAATGTGTGTGTATATGCATCCACGAGCAACCACTAGCAAACACTTGCGTCCACTAGCATCCATCAATCATAACATGTTTCAAATACATGTTTACATCCATTGATCTCTACCTAAGGATAAAGAATATGACCGAGGAGATACACTAAAAAGGTAGATACAAGCTTGAATAAATTTAAGGAAGAAGAGATCAAAGATGTACCCTCAAAAAGAAAAGGTAGGCTACACGTATTTTGGCCTCAGTATCCCAAGTCGTGTCTTCCTCGGCTTCGCTCCATTGAACTTTGACAAGCTTAACTTCACGGTTGCGTAGCCTTTTGATTTCCATCCCTAAGATACGAGTTGGAACTCTCCTCACAGTCGCTTCTCGTTCCACTTCGACTTCCTCTAGTATTCTTGGCTCCACAACTTCTACCGACTCATGTAAGCACTTTCATAGCTGAGAGACATGAAAGACATTATAAACTCCAGCCAGTTTTTCAGGCAGCTCTACTCTGTAGGCCATCGTCCCAATCCTTTTGATGATAGGAAATGGTCCTATGAATCGTGGTGCCAACTTTCCTATGGACCCAAAGCAGATGACATTCCTCAAAGGAGATACTTTAAGGAACACCTTATCCCCAACTTCAAACTTAAGGCCGGTCCTTCTCTTGTCAGCGTTGGATTTCTGTCTATCTAGGGCAGTCTTCATTCTCCTTCGTATCAAGTCCACTTTCTCTGAAGTCTCTCTAATCATGTCCGGCCCAAGTATAAGTTTATCTGTGGACTCCAACCAACAATTTGGTGATGGACATGGCCTTCCATATAAAGCTTCGAAGGGTGCCATGCCTATAGTGGCTTGGTAGCTATTATTATAAGCGAATTCCACCAAAGGGAGATGATCCTCCCAAGATCCTCTAAAGTCAAGAATGCACAGTCTCAAAAGATCTCCCAGTACACTGTTCACCCTTTCCGTCTGACCATCAGTTTGAGGGTGATAGGCTGTGCTTAAACATAGCTGTATGCCTACAGCCTCTTGCAAACTCCTCCAGAACTCGCTTGTAAAGATAGGGTCTCGATCACACACAATGCTGGAGGGTATCCCATGGAGTCGAACTATCTCCTTAAGATAAATGGAGGCTAAAGACGAGGCGGTCCTCCTACTCTTGACAGGTATAAAATGAGCGCTTTTCGTGAGCCTGTCCACTATTACCCAAATACCGGTATTGCCCCTTCTTGACCTAGGCAACCCATCAACAAAGTCCATCGAGATGCTTTCCCATTTTCATTGCGGGACTTATAGAGGATGAAGCAAGCCACCAGGCTTCTTCTGCTCCGCCTTGACTTGCTGGCATGTCATGCATTTTGAAACAAATTCAGCTACATCCCTCTTTATGCCATTCCAAAAGAAAACTCTTTTGATATCTTTATACATCTTGTCTCCACCGGGGTGTATGGTCATCTTGGAATGGTGTGCCTCTTCCAGAACCATCTTCATCAAATCTCTTACTTGTGGGACGCATAGTCTTCCATCCCGTCTCAACCAACCCTTATCATCGATGGAGTATCTATTGAGCTGACTAGAAGTCTCTCCCCTAATCAGCTTATCTATCACATCAACTAGCTGATGGTCTTCATGTTGCGCGGTTCCTATTGAGTCCAACAAAGTAGGCCGCACCTCTAGCACTGCCATCAAGCCAGTCACATAATCAACTGAGGGTCTAAAATCAAAATTGGCTATGTACTCCAAACTTTGCCTTCCCATAAAGAGAGGACTTAAGGTCAGCTTCTTCCTACTTAAGGCGTCTGCACATTTCCCTTGCCAGGAGTATAGGAGATCTCAAAATCGTATGAGGCAAGAAACTCCATCCATCTTTGCTGCCTCAGATTGAGGTCTTTCTGCGAGAAGAGGTACTTCAACGATTTATAGTCAGTATACAACTCAAATTTCTCACCTAAGAGATAGTGGTGCCAAGACTTAAGCGCAAAAACAATGGCTACTAACTCTAGATCATGGGTTGTGTAGTTTTTCTCATGCACTTTCAGCTGCCTTCCACCATAAGCTACTACCTTCCCCTCTTGCATCAAAACAGCGCCTAGTCCCGTACCGCATGCATCTGTGTATACCGTAAACATTTTGCTCCCATCTGGTAATGTTAGAACTGGGGCTATTGTCAGAGCCCTCTTCAATCGTTGGTAAGCGACTTCGCAATCCAAATCTCAAGTGAAAGTCAGGTTCTTCTTCGTTAACCTTGTAAGTGGAGCTGAGATTTTCGCAAAGTCTTTAATGAACTTGCGATAAAAGCCTGCTAGTCCAAGAAAACTTCGGACTTCGGTTGCATTCTTTGGAACCTTCCAATCCTGGACCGCAAATACTCTTGCGGGGTCCATAGCTAACCCTTATTTGGAAACCACATGCCCAAGAAATCTTACTTCTTCTCTCCAGAAGTGGCACTTGGAGAACTTTGCTTTTAACTGATGTGCACGGAGAGTCTCCATGACTTCCTTTAAATGCAAAGCATATTCTTCTTCATTCTTCGAGAAAATAAAAAGATCATCTACGAAGACCACCACAAATATATTGAGAAATTCCCGAAATACACTATTCATCAAATCGACGAAATAAGCAGGTGTGTTTGTCGAGCCGAAAGGCATGATGAGCCATTCGAAGAAACCGTCCGGAGTTCTGAATGCGGTCTTATCAATGCTATCTTCAGCCACTCTTAGCTGATAAAATCCGGTAGCCAGATCTAACTAGGAGAAAACAGTTGCACCTACAAGCTGATCGAACAAATCGTCTATTCTTGGCAGTAGGTGCCTATTCTTCTTAGTCAGCTTGTTTAGCTCCCTATAATCAACGCATAGGTGAAGTGAACCGTCCGCCTTGGTTGCGAACACCACTGGAGCACCCCATTCAGAAATACTCCCCTTATAAACCCTTTTCCTAGCAGCTCCTTAACTTGTTTGCTAAGCTTCTTTCTCTCCCTTGGAGCCATGTGTCTAACGGGTAAAGCAACGAGTTTTGCGTTATCAACTAGGTATATGCAGAAGTCTATCTCCCACTTCGGAGGCAAGCCCTCTACTTCCTCAAAGACATCCGAGTATTCACGGACCACTCTAACAGACTGCAAATTCTCAACAGACGCGTCAAGCGATTCTAGATAACTTAGCATAACGGAATTCATGGGATTACAAGAGATTTCGAGAGTGTTGCCAAAGCGAGTCATAAGCCTAACCTCTCTCTTTTCACAATCTATGATGGCTCCATTACTAGATAACCAATCCATGCCCATAATTAACCCATAGCCCGTGAAGCCCAAAACATAAGCATCACATCTAATCCCAACGCTAAGTATAGAAATTTCCAAATCCAAACAAATCATCGACAAATAGGCTGAGCGCCCAATTGGATTTAAAACAACTAAGGGATCCTCTACTATACTGGTGTTTAGGTGTAGTGACTCAACTAAAGTAGTAGATATAAAAGAGTGCGATGCATCAGAATCAAAGAGTGTGCGAACAGGATGATCAAAAAGATAAATTAAACTTTCAACGAAAATCTCTCTACCTCATTCTTGCAGCGGTGGGGCCACGAGAGCCTGGACCTGCCCCCTTGCCTGCCTTGGTGCCATGAGAGCCTGAATCTTCCCACCAGAGGTAGGCCCTGCCCTCTGCCCTTTCTTTGGGAAGTCCTTAATCATATGTCCTGCCACGCCACAGTGTAAACAACCCGTCTTTTTCTTCTTCCTACAGTCTTTGCTTAGATGGCATGGTGTCCCACAGTTAAAGCATCTTTTCTTTCCCTTGTCATTGTTGTCTTTACCACCCTTCTTGTTCTGTTGTTGTTATTGTGGTTTCTTGTGATCCCCTTTCTTCTCAGGTTCCTTATTAGCATTGGCACCTTTCTACTCTTCATGCATAAGCGCCATGTCAACCAGTCTCTCAAGGGTGGCCCCCATAGGGATGTGGGTCATAGCTAACCCATGTAGCGGCTCATTCCAACCCTTAACAAATCTCAGGGCCTTCTTTTCGGGTGTATTCACCAAGTCCAAGCCAAATCTCGCCAATTGATTGAACTTGTTGACGTACTCTTTCACTAATAGATTTCCTTGCCTCAATGCCAAAAACCTTTCCATGTATAGATTCTCTTCGGCCCATGAGAGAAACTTTGCCTCAAAGCTACGCCTGAAATATGGCCATGTATCAACTGGATGCTCTCCGTTAGTGACCTCCCACCAAAACGAGGTCTCATCCTTCATTAACCAGGCAGCTAATTGGACCTTTCTTGCGTCTTCTGCCTCAAAGATTCCAAACAATTCTTCCACCTCCTTTAACTAATTTCGAGCTTCAACAAACGTCTCTGACCCGTGAAAAGGTTTCCCGCCCATTGCCCGAAAGTCCTTGCATATCTTTGCGAAAGTATAAGAACGGGGAGGAGGAGGAGGATTTGCTGGGCCTGCGACATTGGCCCTAGCTTCTAGATACCTTCTAAACCATCCTGGTATCGGTATCCCCTCGGGTATCTCGAGAATTCCAGACATGCTAAAAAGAAAATGAAGAGATTCAAACGGAGAATTCAAAAGAAAGATATATGGCTCTTGGGGGTTATGTTTTTAAAACAAACTTTTCTCTTGAAAATACATTCCTTAAAACGTATTTTTGAAAGTATTTCTTTATAAAAATGCTTTTTGAAAAATAGTTTTTCAAAATACATATCTGGTCCGGTAACCTTCAGCTCTGACACCACGTGTGACACCCCATCTCCATTAAGGTCACTCACTAAGGGAATGCCTTAATTTTGGTGGAGTGTTTATTGTGTACAGAACAGAAATGTAAACAAGACAGATAAATATATTTGAACTTGTAAAGTAAAAACCACTTTTATTGCAGTGGAGAAATAGTTTGGTTACATCACATCAAAAACCAACTACAAAGCCAAATACACTTATTATCTATCTTGACAAATAAGTTTTGAGTACATAAAATAAAAGACATAACCCCAACATAAAATAGCCATAAATAAGATAGGCTGAACTTTACTTCAGCAATCCAAGCAACTTCCAAAGGAAAGAGATAAAGCTATCCAAATCAAGCTCCACTGGTACTAGTACCACCCTGAGCACCTTGGGGGGTGGGGAGGAAGAAAAGAGGTGGAAACAAAGGGGGTCAGACATAAAGTCTGGCGAGTGCAATAACTTTAACAATATAATCATTAAAGTAACTAGGATAAGGCATAAGCTAGGAAATAAGGAAATGACTGTGAACAATGGGCATGACAGAGCAACCAAATGAAATAAGATGAACAAAGATAACGTTAAAGGCGCACCTAATCGCTATAAGATAATTACTACATTGCACCACAACAAACACCCTAAAAGTTGATCCCGTCTACAGAACTTAATAATGATAATGGTAGTTTCGTTTACCCCTAGCTGCCTTCATAGGTGCCGTCTGCCCCTATCTCCACTAGGTGTACCCACTACCCCCATTCGATCGGGTCCCTAACTCGTAGATACCCGTGCTGGCCCCACAGTGGGGTGTATCTCTCCCCAAAGTGGCAACCCGATACCACCAAAAATGTACGGCTTATATCTATACGATGCAACAACGTCTTACCTACCAGCCCGGGCCCACACATGCACATGACCCCGTTGGACTTGCGTTGCCACCGCTAACCCGTTTTGACCTCTTATAATCAAACCCAGTACGCGTGTCCCGTCCTCGACTTGGGTCGTGCCCACAAAGATACCTAATGGTTTACTGGTTTGAAAAGGGCCGCCATGCATGACACAAGCTTTCCACCTATGCTTGGTCCCCTCTAAGGTTTTCCCCACTTAACTCCATTCTTATTCATGTCTTCTTACATGTTTCAATCTTGGTTAAGTTCATCTAATCGTATTTCACATGCCATCCAAGGCACCCTCTTAATTCCACATGCCACCTAAGGCACCCATTTAAACCCCCCATGTCCCACCACAAGTTTATCTTGTTAAGTGTTTCTTAATTCATTAAAACCATAACCTTGCAAAGACCTCCCACATTAGACTGGCATTTGTGGCTGCTGGATTTGCCGGGAGGGTCCGGGCAGTCTTACACCACAAACGAGCCTAACCTCGTGTCTTTACAATTGTTACGCATTTAATTCGTGCCTTTGACCTCTCACATTAGACTGGCATTTGTGGCTGCTGGATTTGCCGGGCGGGTCCGGGCAGTCTTACGCCACAAACGAGTCTAACCTCGTGTTACAGGTGGTTAATTATTACATATCTTTATTTAACCCTAAAGTGGATTAATATCCCTATTCAAATTTGTCAATAAATTCCAAATATACTTATGTCCGTAATTGTCACCTAAATTATGTCCATTTATTTCAGGTATAACAAATTTTACCAATTATTGCCTCAAATTAATTGTATGCCTTTTAAGGCCATTACATGCCAATTCTCAATATGAGTATATTCAATATTTTCCCCCATCGTCCCCACGTTGTTCGTTCGCTTATCATGATATATATATATATATATATATATATATATATATATATATTAGACTAGCAATTAGTCTATTCACATAAAAGGGAAGAACATCGCAAATTTGCATAACACAAAATGGATCTAACTTACGAATAAGGATTTACAAATATCTTGCATAAACTTTGTATTGTCATGAATCTAAACATAGACCTAAAGGTGTGAACTTGTAGGTATGAACATAGTTTTCACCCAAACATGCATAGGCCATAGTCACAGACTTGCATAAAACTATGTATGTCACAGATCTAAATCTAAAGGTGTATACATGCATATATGTTGATCTAATTCCTACCTAAACTTGCATATATTCATTTTACTTGGTTCACATGTAAACTTGTGTACAATTCACATAGAAATTAGCATATAACCTACACCCAAACTTGCATATAAAATGATGTCAAACATGAATCAAGTTGAACATAGATGATTTGGCATAAACAAAGTGATCCTCAACAAAACTATCATTATGAATAACTAGCATATATTCACAAAATATCACATTTTTCCAATGTTTCACATACATAGCCATATAACCCAAATTATAACTCAACCTAATTAACTTGTTAATTATCTTATTAAAGAAATCGAACTCACAACTCAAAGAAGGTTTTGAGTTCTGGGATCTGTGTTCTGAAATTGATTTAGCTCACCTTTGAAGTAGACAAATTCGTTGTTGTTGTTGTTATAGACTTGAGTTGAACTGAGTTGATTAGCTTTACATTTCCTCTAGTTGATGGCGGCTACTCTAGGTTGTGGGGTGATAACATGACGGCCATGGTTCTAATTTTGATTAGTTTTTAGGGTTTGAGTCTACATGTGTTTATATAGAGATTAGGATTAATCTAGGCCATCCGATCAACCTAGAATCAAATCAAGACCATCCAGTCAAGATAGAGTGACACCTTAGCCCTAATGACTCAGCAATGAGTCACAAAATCGTCATATTTCAGATCTGCCCGGGGGGCAGGTCGACCCCCAGGTCGACACTAAGGTCGACCTGTATAGGGGAGGTCGACACTAAGGTCGACCCCCTGGTCGACCTGGCCTTGGGCGGGAAATTTCCCGCCCTGCCCAGTTCTGAGTCTGAATTCGTTTTTGAATTTAAATTTGAATTTCTGGAAACTTCTGACAGCCATAACGTCTTCATACGAAGTCCAATTTACACAAACTCGGACTCTATCTCAACCAGAATTCCGAGGCGAACACAATGGCATAACCTGTTTCCCTTGATTCTTGCATTTAAAATTAATTATTCCTCAATTTGTTAACTTTAATTTTTCAAATTACGGGGTGTTACACTGGTCAATTGGAAATATATAAATATCCCACTTTCGAAATTCGAACATAAACTACTGATGCTGACATGTCAATCACTAGTATCATCAGAGTCATCTCCGGGCGACTAGAGTGTGATTCTATATCTATCCAGTATATTAAGACTTCGTATACACATGGATCAGACGTATATGCAAAATCTTTATATACCTGATTGTCCAAATCAATTTAAAATAAATATTCAAATACGAATAATAAAGTTTAAATTTTCAAAACAAAACTTGTTTTCAGTTTTATTTTTTAAATATCACTCTTCACACTCTTTCTAGGATACTACTGATCCTATCTCTAACGAGTCATTCTCATTGGATATTACTAATCCAACCTCTGATGAATTATTTCGTTTGGTTCTAACGCATCTTGTTCTCCGAGCTCTGTAAACCAAAGCTCCGATACCAAACTGAGATGACCCGAACTTCCTCGTGAAGGAAATCCTGGATTGCTTTGAGAACATGACAAATCGGAACACAAACAGAAGAACATTTCATTGCTTATTACCACAATTTCCATCAGAATACAAGAATATACAGAGTATGAATAAATAAAATACATTCGGTAAATATTAGAGATTAAAATACATTACATACCAGCGGAAAAATAATACAAAACAAAACTGAAGGAGATATACGGATACAGAGCTTTCCGGATATCGTTCCAGCTGTAAATCAAGATCTTGTGAATATAAATCTACAAAACCAAAACTACTAGCTGCCCGTGTGGAAAATAGGGGCTCCCAGAGTTTAGGTTAAAATAGTAAACACCAAGTCAGTCATGTGACTGGTGTGAGAACGAAAACAGTTATTAATCTTTATTTTAAAGTTAGGTAAATCCAGGGACCACGCCGTATAACACGGAACAGGTTTCCTCCCCAGAATACCAGTGCATAGAACAACAGCGCAATGCTAAATAAAGAACAATGAAGCAATTATAAGACTCAGGTCGCATCACACAATGCAACGCAAGCCGGAGGATAGAGTTTTTACCTTATAATAGCTAAGAATGCTTGGTACGTAAAATTTCATGTTTTATTATTACTATAAGTGAGTGTCAAAACAATTTCAATCATAAGTATCAATCATAGACGGCATAAGTGCCCCATACCACTATGTCGCCATATATAGGTTTACAATAAAAACCGCAAAATGTCGTATTGGAAGTTGGATTTCCATCTGTGAACCGAGGCAAGGGATCGTCCTCACCGCTTCGAGACGCTCTAGCCCATGTCTTAGGACCCAGACTCAGGTGGGCCCTCGGATCGTCAGGGTCGGTCCACTCGATGTGGATTAAAATGCCTGAACACTGCATTTCCCCACCCTATGGGACGTCAATGAGCCAAATGACTCCATCGGTCCCAGATCAACCGATATAACCGAGGTGCCTCGCAATCCATCATCCACATAAGTAAAATGCCAGGGCTAGTAAAACGCTGACACCACTCCTAGCTAGAAAGAAACGCATACCCTCCTTGATGTCCTCTCTCGTTTCTGGTTCACACCTGGGTGTGAGGCTCGCGAATTAACGTTACACAAAGCTACGCCACAAAGGCCGTGCTTTGATCATCAACCACAAGACTCTGCTTTTCAACAGAAGCCTTGATCATTTGCATCTCAGCATGCCACACAGGCAATTTACGCTATGCAACCGATATCAATCACACAGAACGAAATCCGATGTCAGACACACATCCATTTACAAGTTTGTTTTGGGTTTGAACGAAACCGGAGGCACCTTATTCCTTCCCCATATGCCCAATATAGAGGAGAGGCCCTCGCGTATCCGTCGATCTCCAAGTACGTCTGGACGATCACCACTTATTACCTTGTCTTGGGTGTACAGCCCAATCAAGACATCAGTAATTATCCAAACGATGTGAAGACCTCTGGTCTTCAACCATCGTCTCCATCCTCGACACGTCATCGAATCAGTTATTCAGAATGGGATAAACCCGATCTTTCTGAATAACTCGCGTATATAATAAACAAGTGCTATAAAAGCACAACATACTCCTCATTCCAACTCAGAATATTCTTTCATTCGAATATTCTTATACTTTGGGAAAGCTTCCCATTAATATTATCAAAGATAAATTCTTTAAATTTATTCTTTAATCTTCCTTTGGATATCATTTCAATCTAATTAAAGATGCATTAAAACTACACTTGGTTTTAATCTTCCCAAAAATCAATATTAACGATTGTTTAACTTGGGAAATCATATCCTGTCTTTAACTAGGTTAAAGTACCAATGTCCTTTAAAACACGGTTCACGATAAACCCGAAATCACATTCCATTCCATCGGCCTTTAACCGTGAATTCGCAAGTTAACAATCCCTTAAGTATTAACCCCAAGGCCGAAACCAACATCAGATCAATATCCAGGAAACCATTCAACTTAACTAATCTCCAGTTAGTTTCTGATTTTCTTAACTCTGTTGGGTCTAAGAATAGTATTATTAAAGATACCATTTACAACAACCCAAATCATATTCCATTAATTATGGAATCTTCACGGAAAAACAAATCAATATATAGTCGACATTAATTTCCATATCCGACCAATAATATAAATGGAATAACGGCAACGCCTCTTAAATTCCATATGTATTAACAGTCTTCCTCTACAGAAGTTCACTTCGATTATTATCAAATCGAATTCCATTCAATTCCAATTTAATATATTAAATTGGAAAACGTTACCTTGGAAAATTCCCATTAAATCTAAATAAAAAGATTTATAAATCCCAAATCACATTCCACTATAAACCAGGTTAAAGAATGAATGTTGTTAAAAACACAGTTCATAGTAAACCCAATTCACATTAACCTCTAACCGTAAATTAGTAAGGGAACGATCCCCTAAGTATTAACCCCGAAGGCCGAAACCAACATCAGATCAACACCCTGAAAACCATTCAACTTAACTAATCTCCAGTCAGTTTCTAATTCTCTTAGCTCCATTGGGTTCAAGAACAGTATTATTAAAGATACCATTCACAACAAACCCAAAATCCAATTTGATATTAAATACAAGGCTCTGAATAGAAAATATATCGGCTTATGTTCAATATCAAATTCTAAAATCAACCAATATCGTATTGGAAATAACAATATATATATCTCAAATTTCCATAACAATATATGTATAATCACAAAATCTAACATCGAAATATTCCGAAGACAATTTCGATTCAAATCCATTTCCAATTTATACATTGGAAATTCTAGTTATTTTTAAAACCATTTCAAATCCAATTTATTTACTTTAAAAATATATGGATTACAATTCTAGTTCATAACTAGTTCATTTCGATAAAAATCTATTTTTATCTTTTCAAATATGGGATTTTTCACCCAAATTCTTTCCAAATCATTTCTTATGATTTTACACTAATTATTGATATTTTTAATAACTTTATCAAGGCCCGTACAGTTGATTTCCATAAACGGCCATCGAACTGAATTTACAGCGAACCTTTCCAAATTTTATTTGGACATAATTCCAAATCCAAAAGTTAGATTTCAAATCTCTAATATTCTTCGGAAAGCTCTTGTCGATACGAACCCAATGGTTTCGGTTTTAGGAGAATCCGACGGTCAGATCTCCCGTAATGTTCGTTCGAAGTCAATGGTTGAAATTCGTGAACTGCCGCAGCGCGGCACGTTCTATTCAGGCCATTATATTATATATATAAATATATAATATATATTTCGTCGATTTCCACTTAAAATGCATTTTATAAATCGTTTTAAATTCGTTTTCAAAACGATTTCAACTTCATATTCAATTTAAAATCAAAATTGAAAATTCCATATCATCGATATATATATATATGTATATATATATATAAATGTTAATATTTTCAAAACATTAGATTTTGAAATCAATTCCTTTTGATATTCATTATAAAAATGAATAAAATCGATATAAATATCGTTCACGTCCAAATGGCGTTAATCTAATTAACACGGCTTTGTATATTTAAATATTTTCGTGCCCATCCCAAATCGGACATCAAAATCATATTTTGATTCTTTTCTGAATATTATTTGAAAATATTCGTTATTCTAAAATAATCATTATTTTAAAATATTCATTCTTTTTGAACTGGAATCTGACATAGTAAATTACCATATAATGTGATTATATGGATTTCATACACATGTATACAACAACAATCAAATACAGTCAACCATCATCCAAAGTGCATTCTACACTGCATAAGCATCAAATACAAATATTTAACGCTTATAACAGTCAGTCAACCCATCGATCGACATACAACTAAATATTGGGATTAGTGTATGTCCAATATCATCCCAGTACCCGTGTGGGGTTTAAACAATCAAATACAGGTTTTATTTGTGCAGTTGGGCGATGTGTAAAATTTATTGTCCCAATCAATATCAGTCAAATGTGTGTACATAAACAAATCATCCGATTTGTTTATAAATATTTATTTTATATACATGTTAAAAATTATATTTTTAACTATAAAATATTTTATTCCATTCCACATCACACAATCAATTTTCACATCACAATCAAATAACAAACAAGTTGTCCATGGTCTGTGGACGACGGGTATCGGGTGCTACTAAGCACCGTCTACATCCTACAGTATATTTCAACTAGAAAATAAATTAAAAGTGAGAAGTTCTCACCTTTGGGATCCACTCCACTAGTCTTTCTTTCTGAACTGTTTGGATTTGCCAGAATTTCCAACTCAGTCCTTTTCACGCTGTTCATGGTAAAAACCACATTTTTAACATGATGCTTATTTATTTAAAAAACAAAATTTTAAATCACTCCAAATTCTATTTTTACTTTGTTAAAAATTCTATTTTTACTTTGCTGAAAATTCTATTTTTTCTTTGCTAAAAATATTATATTTTTACTTCATGAAAAATCAAATCTTTTCGCTATTAAAAGAAATCAAATCTTTATACTGTAAAAAATCAAATCTTTCTACTGTAAAAAAAAAAACCAAATCTTTCCTATGCTTAAAGACCGTATTTTCCTATGAACAAAGAACGTATTTTTATCTCCACTTCACATAAATAAAAATCAAACTTTTAATTACATAAACGTATAAAAATCGAAATTAAACACTCACCAGAGGACGAGGGGGTCGGTGGAGGCTGAGGGATGGTCAGGTGGTCAGAGATGTGGTGGTGACAGCCCCACATTGGACCGGAGCATCGGTTTTGAAGGGTTTGGAGGTCGGTTTCGAGAGGGAAGGGGTGCTGCTGAGTTGCTGGGGCCGGGGGGAGTTCACCTGAGGCGTGCGGAGGTGGTGAGTCTCGTTCAGCGGTCACGGCGTGGTCAGGTAGGGGGTAGTGGCCGTTGTGGCTCGAGTTCGCGGGTTGGGGTTTAAATCGGGTTGGGTTTCTTTGGAGAGTGGAAGAGAGAGGGCAAGCTCGAGGAGTAGGCGCGGTCTCGCAGCGCCTGGAGGAGGGCGGCGTCGCCTCCGGCGGCGACGATGGAGCGGGTCCGCTCGATGTGATTTTGTTTTTTTTCTTTTTCTATTCTGAAATCTGGGAGAGAGAACGTGGAAAAAGGGGGGCTTTGACCTTATATTATAATTAATTAATTAATTTTTCTCCCAAAAAGTTAACTCCTTTATTCGAACCCCAAATCGAACCCACCGACTGTCATCCCTAGTTAATTACCCTGTTCCGAACACAATGGGATATGTTTCGTAACCCAAATCGGCTGTTACGACTAGTTTTTATTAAATTTTGAAATATAATTCTGTATATATTTAATTTGAATGCACATTTTAATTTACCGGGGTCACATACGACTCTAAAAATTCCAGAAAAATTATTTCTAGCTTCGTATTGACGATACGGTCCTAACAATACTAATTTCATTGAATTTGGAGACCGTTTGAAAAATGGCCATTTTCTGGTCGATCCAAATTGACTAAAACAATCAAAACACGTTTTCTTTTGCCACGCTCACATATTGTTTTAGAAAATTACGAATTTTGGAATTTAGCAATAATTAGACATCCTGGATCCAACAAAAGTGGTTTCGTCGAAAACGGAGGTCGTTTGCAAAATTTCCATTTTTAAGGGTCAAAATTCCATAACGACTATTCTGAATTTTCAACTGGACGTAACATTTTATTCCCGCTATAAAATTTAAATTTTTCGGATTCATTGGAAAGATATTTTCAAATTGATTCTAATATTTTTGGTTTCGCTAAAATCCGGTTTATTTTGAATCCTGTACATCCATTTGAAATTTGAAATCGAATTATCAAACTACCACGCCATTTCCAATTCCTTTTATATTTAAAATAAAATATTTATATTCTAACGACGATTCAAATAAATATATACGTTCAAATTCTATTCGAAATAAATTCCTCGTTGTTATTATTTAAAATAAATATTTTAAATATTCAAAATTCATTAAAATAGCCAAAAAAAAAAAATTTGGTTCGGATTTTCTGGGTTGTTACATCAGAGATAAGTGTGGCCTCTAGCCTCATAACTGGGAAATGACAAAAATCGGGCAGGCAGCATAGCTAAGTAGTTGGCTTCCAAGTAGGGTGTATTATCACCTATCTAAAGATATTCATTTCATTCTTTAATCTATTCGATGTTGTCCCATTCAGGAAACGGTTGCTGATCCCAACCGTTGGTGATATACATTCGATACACTCAAACGAAATGAGTGGTCGGTCATGTGTGTCCGGGTTGCAAGATGTTCTTGTTGAACCCAGTGTATTCCTCTCTAGAGTTACAATATCGGAAGGTGGTTCCATACCTTGTCATATTCGGTAATCCATTATCCAATAAGTGCTCGCGGTTTTGATTGTATACTATATATGTAGAACGTGAAATGAAAGCGTTTCTGTTAGATGATTCTTATATTGTGGTTGATAGACACTATCATAATATCAAAAGAATTTTGATATAAAGACTATTTTAGATTCTCATAAGGGAAAAACCCGTTCCGTTATATGGCGTGGTCTTATGAGATATCGTTTAGTTGCTCAAACTGTTTTAAACTGTTTTACTCACACCAGTCCTATGACTGACCCAGAGTTTGTTTTGTTTTGTTTTCCCTAAACTCTTGGGTGCCCAATTTTGTACGGTTAGTCAGGTAGTCAGGATTTTTCAGATATACTTGGAGAGCTTGGAGCAGGAGGCTTCAGGATTATATACCTATAATTATTTCCGCTGTGTTGTAAGTGTTATACTTTGATAATGTTACTGTATACATATAGTGATTTTATTTCAAAATTATGTATCTTTTATATGTTGTTCGTTCCGTTGTGAGATTCGTATTTACTCTGATGTTGTATGTTCATCTTCTTCTTCTATTCTATTTTTCTATCTTATATGTTCTCACCCTCTGTTTTCTTTCTATTAGTTTTCTGGTTTCCAGTGTAATTTGGGTTGGACTTGTGTTATTTGGTCAGCTAAAATTGTACTGAAATTTCAGGACACTACAGTTGGTATCTGAGCTTATGGTTAACTAATTACCTTGGCTCTGTGGCGTGACTCATTAGAGATGGGGTTAGTAATACCCTAGATTGAGTTGAGTGTATATATATACGAGTAAATATATTTGTTATTTGATATAAAATGGTTTTATACTATGGAGATTTATTGGTTGAGTTGTTTATGGGTTCTGGTCGATCAGTTTGATCCATTGTATCGGTAGGGGTTTATAAACACTCGAATACGAAGGGTCGACACGGTATGTTTTTAAAAAGGGTAAATGGAATAATTTTACCCAAATTATATTTTGAGATAAAAAGATGATTAATATTTGAAATATTATCATATATTGGATATGTTGGTTGTGATATAATCACATAAGATTATAAAAGTAAAATGGTTATGTAAATAGCCAATTAGAATTCATATAAGTGTGATGTGTGAAATCAGATGAATTAAATCTGAATTTAAATCAAAATTGAAATTAAAAATCTGGGAAGTTGAATAAGTGTTGTAAATGGAATTGGATTAAATATATGAGAATTTTAAAATCCATGGATATTTTAAATTGTTTACGAGCATTGTGAAGGATATTTTGAAAATGATTTCAAAATGGAAATGTTTAAATATGGTTTTGAAAAGTGATATAGTATTGAACTCACTTCGATCGCTGGGAAATTAATTCTGATGATGACATCTGCATCATCAGCGTTCATTTTCGAGTTGCTAAGTGACGGATTACTACCAAAGATTTTGTTTTTAAATTGTATTGCGAAAACAAGTTATTCAGAAATTCAAATGTTTTGAATTGTTATTGTGATTTCAAAATGGAATTGAAATAAAACCCAAGAATTTAAATCTTGAAATTTAAATTTAACTTATTAAGTTAAATAAATCGAGATGGTAAAGGTAAATAAATAAATTAAAATTTAACTTGAACGAAGTTAAATAAAACTGGATTTGGTTAGAGAATAATTTGGAATGGAATTGAGTTGATAAGCTAAGAGTTTCGAATTTGAGATTGGAGTTTGAATGGAATTTGACTTTGGTATAAACAAATGATTGTGTTGAGGATGAACTAATTGCAGTTTGATTGGAATGATGCTGATATATGTTGAATTGGTAACAGATGTAAAGGATATATTGATATGCCCAACAAAAAGGTACCAGTTTATATTATATATGGGTTTGAGATTTTAATGAGCCGAATTGGCAAGCTGCTTGGCTGTTTGATTTTCTTTTGGGTTGAAGATGGCCTAGAGAGGCGAGTTGGAGTTTGAGCTATTGACCAGTACAAAGGAGGTGCTGGCGAAATTTTTCGAAAAGTTAAGGTGTTAGAAAATTTTCAGGATTTTTGAAAATTTTCGTTAGTTGGAATGAATAAATATTTAATTGAAATTAAATTGGTTCTATTGAAACTGAAGTTAATAAGTAAACAAATATTTTTTACCAGTTAATAGGGTTTGTTTTCTATCTTAGCAATTTCGAGGACGAAATTATTTGAAGGGGGAAGAATGTAATGTCCCGTATTTTTATGGTATAATAATTAATGTATTTAATTATTTAAATAGTAATTTAGATATTTAAAATGGTTTAATTAAATAATATTGAATATATAATTAATATAATAATTAAATAATATATTTATTTCTGAAATAATCAGAATTTGGTGAAATGGCAATATGGTGTGAATTGGGCAATTCAATATATGTAATTCAGTTTAAAATTGAATTACTATAACGAATATATTTAATTAACGATGGTTGAACGTATAAATTACATTATAATTATAATCGAGCTTGAAATGGCGTGGTAGTTCGTACTTTGGCGATTCGAACTTTAATTGAATATACAGAATCCGTTTTAAATCGGATTTCTGTGAAACAAGAAACGTTCGAATCTGTTGAACGATATTTTTCTAATGGAAGAGAAAAATCGAGATTTCATTGTGTAGATTTTGATTTATGTCCAAATCAAATTTTCAAAAAGTCGCTATGGAATTCCTTTATAATTTATAGCGATTTATTTATATTATAAATGGATTTGTCAATATAAATTAAATATCGATTCAACTGGGATTTGAATATCGAGTTATAAATCCAATTGGAGTTGTATGATATTCTATTGTGAATATATACGATAATATAAATTTATTTATATTTAATTTATTTATATTTAATTTAATTATTTTTAAATATATTAATATTTAAATGGGTTTATTTAGAGCTTTAAAAATAGCCAGTTTTGCAAACGACCTCCGTTTTCGATAAAACTAAATTTTTTGGATCCGCAGTATTAAATTATTGCTAGATTTCAATTTTCGTGATTTTTGAAGTTAGTATGTGGTCGTACAGAATTTTAATGTGAAAAACAGTAAATTATTTAATTTAAAAATATGTTGTGTGAGCAAACGAAGTTGGAATTCGACGAAACCACTTTCCTTGGGTCTGCAATGTCGAACCATAGCTGCATGTCAATTTTCATTAAATTTGAATATTGTATGTGATCATAGTGCTTTTTAAGGACAAATATTGACAGCGTTGTATTATAAGTTAATATAATATTCAAATAAAAAAATACTTTCTCTCTATAAATACACCCACTATTTCTCTAAACCTAATTTATATTTTTCCTGGTCAACAAAGTCAGGCCGTCGGTTTACTCCTCAAACAAAAATAATAACTTCCTCAAATCATTAAAAATCAAATGTAGCTTCTTAAATCACGAAATTTATATGGTTGAATTCTTTATGATGAGAGTTTTCAGCTCATATGAAATTTATACAGTTCGATGGGTTCTCCTAGAACTCAAAGTTTGCACAGAAAACCCTCGGACGATATTCACTGGTGGCGTAGTGCATCGATGGGGGGAAGGGTTGACTAGGAAGTGTTTGGAGGAGGCGGGCTGTCACATTGACGATGGGTGGTGTTGATAAGGACATCGAGAGGTGGTGCAAACTGTAGTTAACCGGAGATTGTTTGCGAGTTAGTTCTGGTGAACTCTGGGGGATTTGGGGCAAGCGGTTTCAGGCCAAGGCGGAGGTGGATGTGGCGCATCAACTGGGGGTGGTCCGGTCAAGGATGGTGGTCGGAAGAGTTAGGTTTTAGGCGAATCAGGGTTTAGGTTTGTGCGTTGTTTTCTTCTGCTAGGCTCGATGTCAGGGAATGGCGTTGGAGCTGTTAGGACGGATCGGGAAGGCGACGCCAGTGATGGTGATTCCTGGCCACCCGGTGATCTTGGGAGGCGGCGTTCACTAATGAGGATAGGGGAACCGGGTTTGTTCAAATGAAGGAAAACAGTACCGATTTGCTGTGTAAGTATAAAAGATGGGTTGGACCAATTGGGAAAAAGGTGAAGCCCATTTTGAAATTAAACTAAGTTATTTCAAATTAAAATATCATGTAACTTATAATCGTTATAACTTTTCCATCCTTTATCAGAATTCAGCAAAATAAGATCTGTTGGGATCGTATGGACGGACACTACACAATGGAATGGACTGGGACTCAATCGGAGCTCGTTACAATTTTTAGCGAAACAAATTGTCCGATATGAATCAAAGACAATTATCATTATTTAACGATGATCGTCCAATGTGAGTAAAACTCACCAACTCTATCAGTTCATATTTTTATAATGTATATTTAGAACAGATAAATGATGATTGATTGTTGTGTATTGACTGTTTGGTTGAACTGCTAAGTAATTGGTTGAAATTATAGATCTGGTGTTATATATATATATATATATATATATATATAAAGTGATTCTGTTTAGCAGAATATTTCATAGTGAAATGAAATTGATGTTAATTATATTGTTTAACATCTGTGGATGCAGGGAAACAAGTCGGAGGAATCAATTGGATTCCTCAACATTTATTTTACTGTTTTTCGTATATTGTAATATATGATGTGATATATAATCTGTGTTGATTACGTGTGTTGAAAGATATCGATCATTGTTATTTGGGTATTTTAAATACCGTAAGAAATACTGGAATGTAGAAAAGGGGATTTTCAAAGTGTATTTTGAAAATAAAGTATTTATATAAAATCAATGGATTTTATATATAAAAGGAAAATATTTGTGAAAACAAATATAAAAAGAAAATATTTGTGAAACAAATAGAAAAGGAAAATATTTGTTAAACGAATAGAAAATGGAATATTTGTAAACCATTTACAAATAGAACTGAAAAGGAAGTATTTGTAAAACATTTACAAATAGAATTGAAAAGGGAATATTTGTTAACCATTTACAAATAGAACTGAAAAGGAAGTGTAGCGACCCGAAAATCCGGTAGAATTTGAGCTGACCAAAAACACAAGTCCAACCCTAAATATCATGGAAATTCGAACCATTAATAGAAAGAAGTTAGAGGGTGAGGATAGATAAGATAGAAACTTAGAATAGAAGAAGAAGAAGAAGAACACAACATCAGAGTAACACGAATCTCACAGCGGAACGAATAACATATAATATATATAACATAACTTGAAATATACATCTGTACTTGAATATACATCAATATCAAAGTACATCACTTACAACACAACAGAAATAACTATAGCTATATGATCCTGAAGCCTCCTGCTCCAAGCTCTTCTAGTATATCTGTAAAATCCTGACTACTTGACTGCCCATACAAATTTAGGCACCCAAGAGTTTAGGTAGAACAAAACAAAATAAACTCCGGGTCAGTCATGGGACTGGTATGAGTAAACAGTTTAAAAACAGTTTCAGAAAACTAAATGATATCTCATAAGACCACGCCGTATAACACGGAACGGGTTTTTTTCCCTTATGAGAATCCAAACACTTGACTTATCTTTATATCAAAACTCTTTTGATATTATAATAATGTCTAAATCAAGTAAATAACAATCTAGTGGAACGTTTGCATCTCACGTTCCACATATATATACAATCAAAACCGCAAGCACGTATTGGGTAATGGATTTCCAACTATGACAAGGTATGGAACCACCTTCCGCTGGTATATCTCTAGAGGAGAATACACCGAGTTCAACAAGAACATCTTGCAACTCAGCCACACATGACCGACCACTCATTTCGCTTGAGTGTATCGAATGTATATCACCAACGGTTGGGATCAGCAACCGTTTCCCGAATGGGACAGCATCGACAATAGATTTTTAGAAGTAAATGAAACTCTAGATCAGGTGATTATACACCCTAATAGGTGCGACCTACATAGCCATGCTGCTTGCTCGATTTCTGTCATTTACCGGATGTTGAGGCTAGAAGCTACGCTTTATCATCACACCAGATTCACTTCGAATGTCACATCGTCAGATCCATCGAAAATCACTAATTGACGTCTACAACAGTACATTACGTGTCAGCTAAAAGAAGTTTCCTCCTCCGCTTCCACTCTTGGTACAGTTGAAGAAATCAATGTACGTGACCTTTCTGGAAATACTCTATCAGACATTCATCCATACAAGTCACCCAGGAACAGGATGAACTGAAGGCACTATTTCTATTAATAGAAAAAGTCCTTGCACTCTACTCCGTCTTCGATTATCTTTATATAACCTGATTCACACGCTACTGCCGATATGGAGTGGTTCTTCGGATAATAATCCAACCAGTCTCTCCATATTGACAACGATGGTCAAAACTTCGATAGTCTGTGATTTAACTATCGAATAAAAACAAGTATTTCGATAGTCGATGATTTAACTATCGAATAAAACAAGTGTTCATCCAAACATCCAACAATCACTGAGCCTTTAATTAATATTCCATTAATTAAATCAATTCTCTATTTCTTTACTAATATTTGTTAACCAAATATTTTTAATAACCATATTGGCCTTTTACATTATTTGGAAAACATTTCCATATATCGCCTTCCTTTATTTTCTATACTAGGAAATATTCATTATTCTATTTCCAAGCTTTGCACATATTGGGTTAAAATAGATGTTGTGTAAAACATCGTTATGACAACCCAAATACAGTATTTAACTAATTCTTATTCCACATTGATCTTCGAGCCTGAATCTTGCTACTTATCGGTATATCATGAAATCAACCAAGTTGGGGTATAATTACCTCTCAGACCTTGACTGAATAACATTTAACGTCAAAACAAACAAGACTACTTACTCGAATAATCAATACCATACAACTGATTTTTCACCTTTAAACACATATACATTTTCTCTTTCTATTCCTACGAGATTTTATTCTTATACTTCCCTTTTTAATTATACTATTCTATTTCTAAGTTCGTTTCCTTATCGACTTCTATATAATTTGATATATTGATTTCTAACTATCAAATTATCTTAAAAATATTCTATCTCCTTAAATTCCCGGAAAAATTCGCCATAACCTCCTTCGTACCGGGAGCATCGGGAAATTTCAAATAGCTTTCCCGGTCCTTCTCATCTCAAAAAGAAAAAGAAAAAGCCAAGCGGCTAGCCGGTACGGCGCATAAAATCTCATATGGAAATTAAATACGTACCTTTTTGTCGGGCATTCTATTTATTTCACTTCTATACTTTATTCCAAACCTGTCTCCTGTATCTTTATACCTGTCCAATCTATTTTAACTATACCAATCGTTTTAACTAAATTTGTTAATTAAATCTGTTACTTAACTTTTCAGTCTATTTCACCTTCATATTTGAACATGACATGTTCAAATATGATTTTAACTGCATATTAACAAGTTCTAATTATACTCATACTCTCGTTCCCTTATCGACTTCTTATTCAAATTCCAAATCAATTCTATTTGAATTCTTTTTATTTAAACTTCATTTGAATTCTATTCAAATTCTATTGTTTAAATTCCATTTAAATCCTATATTCAAATCATTTAAAGTCCATTTGAATTTCTATATTCAAATCTATAGTTTAAAGTCCATTTGAATTTCTATATTCAAATCTATAGTTTAAAGTCCATTTGAATTTCTATATTCAAATCTATAGTTTAAAGTCCATTTGAATTTCTATATTCAAATCTATAGTTTAAAGTCCATTTGAATTTCTATATTCAAATCTCTATTTCAATTCCTTATATTCAAAGTCCATTTGAATTCTCGGCATTATTTATAAACAACGTTTATAACTTCAATTCAAATCCCACCTTTCCATTTATAAACAACGTTTATAAATTCAATTCAAACCCCACCTTTCTATTTATAAACAACGTTTGTAAATTCAATTCAAATCCCATCTTTCTATTTATAAACAACGTTTATAAATTCAATTCAAATCCCATCTTTCTATTTATAAAAAACGTTTGTAAATTCAATTCAAATCCCATCTTTCCATTTATAAACAACATTTATAAATTCATATTTGTTTTATATACCTTCAAACAAGTTAATATTTTCTATAGTTTTATTTAAAATTCAAATTCTATTTATAAAAATAGAATTTCCTTTTTAATTATCAAATACCCTTTCCGATATTTTTATGAATCAATATTCAAGCTCTAGGGATATTTTAAACAATCAAACCAACCAATTTTCAATCATTTGATTTTTAACACATCATATATGAATATATATGAAATCAAACAAACAACAGATAATATATAATTTTGAGGAATCCAGTTGGATTCCTCCAACCTGTTTTCCTGCATCCACAGATGTTAGTCAACATAGTAATACCCATCCTGCTTCGAGGCAGGATATCGCGGTATAGAAGGTCATCCACTAATCATAGCGTGGGGCGTATAGGGTAATCATCCGCTATGGTACCGCGGGCATCCGCTAATGAAACTGCGGGAATCCAACCAATCATCAACCCAATATATATATATAATAGTCAACCAATCCTAAATAACTAATATATTTAAAACAATCAGATAGCATTCAAACAAGCACAGACAATTATTTTTAATGAAATAAAAATAATTCTAATTAAACAGGTGAGTGAGAATTTACTCACCGTGATTTTCCTTTGTCGAATATCCAATATCATTCGATTTATTAAATTCTTGGTTAATTCTGATTAACTCCAAATGTGTTCTTCATGCTTTTCCAACCTTGTGTACATTAAATATATCGTACATAAGAATTTTAACTATATAAAATTAAGCGACTTAACTAAATAAATTATTAAATTTATACCTTAATCCATCTAATTTAACTTATAAATTTATTTATTTAAGAACAAATTATAAAATTAACGACTTCATTAATTTTGATTTAAATCCCCTGGTTAGCTCCTTACCCCTTTTGTCCAAAGTTAACCAACTACTTTGCTAACCATTCAATGTTATTCTCTAAGCATATAACATAATTCTTTAATGGCTAAAAATAATAAAATTACCTTAATTATTATCATTAAAAAAATTAATTACCTTGTATTAACTCTAGCTCTTCTTCCCCCTTTTGAAAAACTACCTGGAGCAAATTAGCAAGGTCGAACTCAGTTCCTTTCCCGGATTTTGAAACTGAAAAACGAAACCAGCTCCTTTAAACATTCCATCGAACACCTACGCCTCGTTCATCCATTCCCTACTTTTCCACTACTGAACCACCATACCTCATCGCACCATCAACAGTTTTACATCGAACCCTCAAGGTTGAACTCGTGGCCAAACTTCCTGTCGCGACCTGGAATCCCTCCCCCACTTGCTGCTAGTGAGTTACGGCATCAACCCCAAGTCCAAGACCATTGAGCTTCGTACAATCGCTTGCCTCCTCCTAACACCGCGACTCTGAACCCGTCTGCCTCTCTGCAAATCTCGAACTAACCCTCGACAGTTCCTGGTCTCGCGAGCGTCTAGCTTGGTCGAGCTCGCCATCGCGATCTTCCATCTCGTCTGACAACGCGAGTGCTTCAGCCACAAGGTCGAGCTCCAGGATTTTAGGGCTCGGACTGTTTTGTTTCGATTTAATTAGAGAAAAAAGGGGGGTCGGCTTTCTTTGATGAACGCTAAGCGAGAAAATGGGATTTGGGGGGTGCGATTTATAGAGTGAACGGTGGAGAAGGAAAGGCCACGAATTGATTCTGTTTGTGGAAGAAATGGAAGCCACGGTTGTTCTCAATTTTGTGGACATCAGAGGAGCCACCAGTTGTTCTCATGTGTGGTAAAGAGGAAGGCACGCTCGTTTGGGTTTGTGGGTATAGGAGAAGCACGACTTGTTTTTGAACCAGTTTTATTTATTTTATTTTAGTTTAAAATTTAACCGATACAATTTTAGTTAGTTAAATGATCCATTGATTCCGATCTCCTATTGATTACCTGAATCAATTAAAAATACAGTTTTGAATCTTCTAGTTCAATTATTTCTTTAAGTTGCGATAATTCGATATATCTACATTCTTTTATATTTAATTATTAAATTGATAACTAAATATAAAAATTCCATTTATATTTATCCACCCAATATTTAAATCCATATTAAATATTTAAAATTAACCCATAAGAATCCGGGTCATTACATTCTTCCCCACTTAAAGTAATTTCGTCCTCGAAATTGCTAAGGTAGAAAAAGTGCTACAAACTCATTTATCTTTTCAAAACTTATTTATGTTGATACTCAACATTTCAAACTTCCTTACGTACCTCTCTTTCGAATAAATCCTTATTCGATAACTCCTCCCTTCGAATAACTATATTCGATATTCTCTCTTTCGAATAACTAGATTTGAAAACCTTTCTTCGAATAAACTATATTCGATTTACTCTTATCAATTAACTCTATCGAATAACTAAATTCGATAACTCCTTCGAATAACCAATATTCTATAACTCACTTTGATTAAACTAATCGATAACTCTTTTCGATTAAACTATAATCAATAACTCATTTCGATTAAAAAATAATCGACAACTCCTTCGATTTACTAATAATCGACAACTCCTTCCGAATAACCAAATTCGACAATTCCTTTCGAATAAACTATATTCGATAACTCCTTTAGTTCTATTCGAATAAACTAATATTTGATTTAACTTCATTCGCTTGACTCTAGATCGCAGCGATCACAATGGTTACGCCTGTTCCCCCTAGGAAACATCCGACCGCCCTAGGCTATCTACAGCCCTGCGAATTACGCAAGCAGTCGTATGAAATGGCAACTTATCCTGAGTAACTATGTCTGACTAACTCTATCTCAGTAACTACATTCGATCAACTTTAATTGAATAACTAACATTCAATTAAATCCTAATTTGATTAACTATGTTCAATTTTCTCTATCTGGTTAACTCTTATTCTAATCGATTTATTCTAACTCTAATCGATTATTTCTAACTCTAATCGACTTCTCCTGTTCGAATAACTCCTATTGGATAACGTTTATTCATTTATAAAGTTTTACTTTTAGTAACGGTTCTTCACTTTATAAATGTTCTCTTTAATAACGTTACTTCACTTATACAAGTGTTGTGTACTCCTTCTATTTAAAACTATCGGTGTTAAAAACCAATATCTCTTCCCTATATAAGTTCAGACTTATATATTCCATCTATCGAATGATAAATTTTTAATTTATAAACTGTTATTTATAAATTAGTCCTTTCTATTCTATTAAAAACAGAAGTCGATTTTCTATTCATCTTTTAAATATTCCTTTGATTACATTCTATTTATTTAACAAATAAATATATCATTTATAACATTCTATTTATTTTCTATAAATAAATATTTCCATTTAATCTATTTGTAATGTTTTACAAATATTCCCTTTTTAAATTTTATTTGTAAATATTTTTACAAATATTTCTCCTTCTATTTGTTTGCACATAACTTCCTTTGTATTTGCTTTTACAAATATATTTCCTTTTTAACTCTTTTGGTTTTTCTTTATTCACAAAAAATTCGTATTTCATTTCTATTGATTTTACTCAATTTATTCATTTCGATCCATTTAACTTACTTAAGTTAAATTTAATTTCAATCATTCGAATTCCCATTAACTAGTTGCTAATTAACCGTTTTGCCTATTTCACCCTTTTTATATGAATATAACTTGTTCAAATATATGTCAACTTAATTATAACTAATCTAATTATATTTCAACTCGGGTTATATATTCGATTTCAAATATAAATTCTCAATCTACTTCACTTATCCAAAAACCCAATTTCGATTCAAATTTCCTTTAACTAATTATTCTCCAATTTAGGTAATTCTATTTAACCATTTAAAATATGATTTTTATCTTAAAATCATTTCACTCACTTCACTGGAGTTCATATTTATTTTATATCCCCAGTCTGGATTTTCTAATCCCAATTCGGATTTTATTTCCTAAAAATCCTTCTGTTTATTTAATTAAACCGTTATGGTTTTATAATGGTCCTAGCGCTGCTTTTCTAAAAATTTGATTTTGATATAACTCAAAATCTATACGACGAAATCCAGATTTTTCTCTTTCATTAGAAAACTATCGTTCAACCGGTCCCGACGATTCTTGTTTCAAAGGATTCCGACTTAATTTGAGTCCTGTATACTCGATTGAAGTTCGAGTCGCCAATTTACGAACTACCGCGCTATGACGAGCTCATTTTAATTATATTTAAATATAAACGTTTTAACTTTGTTTATAATAAATTCAACTCCATTTTTATATATTTTTAATATATATCCAATCCATTTTCACATAATATTTCCGATCTATTTCACTTCTAATATTCAAATCCTATATATTTACAATATTCAAATTCCATTTGAATTTCTTTATTCAAACTCTATATTTGAATTTCCTTCTATTCAATTTCTATTTGAATTTTCTTCTATTCAAATTCTATTTGAATTTCTTATTTTCAATTCCTATTTGAAATCCTTTATTCAAAATCCATTTCAAATCCCTTATTCAAATTCCATTTGAAATCCTTTATTCGATTTCTATTTAAATTCCTTTGTTCAATTTCTATTTGAAATCCTTTGAATTTAAATTCTATTTTAACTCCTTTTATTTAAAATTCTATTTCAAACTTTATATTTTCTTTGAATTCTAATATTCAACCTTCACTTTATATTCTCTTTGAAATTCTATTTAACCAAATTCCATTTGAATTCTAATATTCAAATCTCTATTTGACTTTTCTTTATTCAAATCCATTTGAATTCATTTGAATTCAAATTCAACAACAACAACAACAACAACAAAGCCATATATGTCTATTTGAATTCCTTTGAATTCCTTTTGAATTCAAATTCCATTTCAATTTTTCTTATACAATTTCTATTTGAATTTTCTTTATTCAAACTCATTTGAATTCCTTTGAATTCAAATTCTATTTCACTTCTATTTGAATTATATATATATATTCAAATTCCTTTATTTTACTTCTATTTGAAATCTATATTCGAATTCTCATTTCAAAATTCCTTTGAAGTAATATAAATATATACATATATTTATATCTATCCCAAATTCAAAACATTTGAATTTTCAAACAACTTGTTTTCCTTTCATCAAAACTTTTCTAAGGCAGCAATTCATCACTTAGAACTCGGAAATGAACACTGATGATGTTGCGACCATCATCAGAATTATTTCCCAGCCACTGAATGAGTTCAGTGCTATATTTCTTTCAAAACCCATTTAGAAAAATATTTTCCAAACTCCCAGGATTTTAAATTCTTAATTCTGGTCTGAATTCAATTTCAATTTATCACATTTGTATTTGATTTCATATACAAATCCCATTGGTTATATATATAACTATTTCAGTTTTATTTTCTAATTTGATTATAATCCTAACAAACAACTTAACTATTTGAAAACAATATCGTGTCCAATCTCCTATTCAAGTGTTTATAAACTCCTATCGACATCGTGGCGTCCCACGATTCGACCAAAATTTATAATCCACTCAACAGACTAGTCAACACAATATAAAACAGTTTTTATATCAAATAACAAGTACGCTCTCTCGTATATATATATATATATATACACTCAACTCATTCTAGGATACTACTGATCCTATCTCTAATGAGCACAATTCCACACAGCCTAGGTATTCTCTCAACCTAAGCTCTGATACCAACTGTAGCGACCCGAAAATCCGGTAGAATTTGAGCTGACCAAAAACACAAGTCCAACCCCAAATATCACGGAAATTCGAACCATTAATAGAAAGAAGTTAGAGGGTGAGGATAGATAAGATAGAAACTTAGAATAGAAGAAGAAGAAGAACACAACATCAGAGTAACACAAATCTCACAGCGGAACGAATAACATATAATATATATAACATAACTTGAAATATACATCTGTACTTGAATATACATCAATATCAAAGTACATCACTTACAACACAGCAGAAATAACTATAGCTATATGATCCTGAAGCCTCCTGCTCCAAGCTCTTCCAGTATATCTGTAAAATCCTGACTACTTGACTGCCCATACAAATTTAGGCACCCAAGAGTTTAGGTAGAACAAAGCAAAATAAACTCCGGGTCAGTCATGGGACTGGTATGAGTAAACAGTTTAAAAACAGTTTCAGAAAACTAAATGATATCTCATAAGACCACGCCGTATAACACGGAACGGGTTTTTTTCCCTTATGAGAATCCAAACACTTGACTTATCTTTATATCAAAACTCTATTGATATTATAATAATGTCTAAATCAAGTAAATAACAATCTAGTGGAACGTTTGCATCTCACGTTCCACATATATATACAATCAAAACAGCAAGCACGTATTGGGTAATGGATTTCCAACTATGACAAGGTATGGAACCACCTTCGCTGGTATATCTCTAGAGGAGAATACACCGAGTTCAACAAGAACATCTTGCAACTCAGCCACACATGACCGACCACTCATTTCGCTTGAGTGTATCGAATGTATATCACCAACGGTTGGGATCAGCAACCGTTTCCCGAATGGGACAGCATCGACAATAGATTTTTAGAAGTAAATGAAACTCTAGATCAGGTGATTATACACCCTAATAGGTGCGACCTACATAGCCATGCTGCTTGCCCGATTTCTGTCATTTACCGGATGTTGAGGCTAGAAGCTACGCTTTATCATCACACCAGATTCACTTCGAATGTCACATCGTCAGATCCATCGAAAATCACTAATTGACGTCTACAACAGTACATTACGTGTCAGCTAAAATAAGTTTCCTCCTCCGCTTCCACTCTTGGTACAGTTGAAGAAATCAATGTACGTGACCTTTCTGGAAATACTCTGTCAGACATTCATCCATACAAGTCACCCAGGAACAGGATGAACTGAAGGCACTATTTCTATTAATAGAAAAAGTCCTTGCACTCTACTCCGTCTTCGATCATCTTTATATAACCTGATTCGCACGCTACTGCCGATATGGAGTGGTTCTTCGGATAATAATCCAACCGGTCTCTCCATATTGACAACGATGGTCAAAACTTCGATAGTCTGTGATTTAACTATCGAATAAAAACAAGTGTTTCGATAGTCGATGATTTAACTATCGAATAAAACAGGTGTTCATCCAAACATCCAACAATCAATGAGCCTTTAATTAATATTCCATTAATTAAATCAATTCTCTATTTCTTTACTAATATTTGTTAACCAAATATTTTTAATAACCATATTGGCCTTTTACGTTATTTGGAAAACATTTCCATATATCGCCTTCCTTTATTTTCTATACTAGGAAATATTCATTATTATATTTCCAAGCTTTGCACATATTGGGTTAAAACAGATGTTGTGTAAAACATCGTTATGACAACCCAAATACAGTATTTAACTAATTCTTATTCCACATTGATCTTCGAGCCTGAATCTTGCTACTTGTCGGTATATCATGAAATCAACCAAGTTGGGGTATAATTACCTCTCAGACCTTGACTGAATAACATTTAACGTCAAAACAGACAAGACTACTTACTCGAATAATCAATATCATACAACTGATTTTTCACCTTTAAACACATATACATTTTCTCTTTCTATTCCTACGAGATTTTATTCTTATACTTCCCTTTTTAATTATACTATTCTATTTCTAAGTTCGTTTCCTTATCGACTTCTATATAATTTGATATGTTGATTTCTAACTATCAAATTATCTTAAAAATATTCTATCTCCTTAAATTCCCGGAAAAATTCGCCATAACCTCCTTTGTACCGGGAGCATCGGGAAATTTCAAATAGCTTTCCCGGTCCTTCTCATCTCAAAAAGAAAAAGAAAAAGCCAAGCGGCTAGCCGATACGGCGCATAAAATCTCATATGGAAATTAAATACGTACCTTTTTGTCGGGCATTCTATTTATTTCACTTCTATACTTTATTCCAAACCTGTCTCATGTATCTTTATACCTGTCCAATCTATTTTAACTATACCAATCGTTTTAACTAAATTTGTTAATTAAATCTGTTACTTAACTTTTCAGTCTATTTCACCTTTATATTTGAACATGACATGTTCAAATATGATTTTAACTGCATATTAACAAATTCTAATTATACTCATACTCTCGTTCCCTTATCGACTTCTTATTCAAATTCCAAATCAATTCTATTTGAATTCTTTTTATTTAAACTTCATTTGAATTCTATTCAAATTCTATTGTTTAAATTCCATTTGAATTTCTATATTCAAATCGTTTAAAGTCCATTTGAATTTCTATATTCAAATCTATAGTTTAAAGTCCATTTGAATTTCTATATTCAAATCTATAGTTTAAAGTCCATTTGAATTTCTATATTCAAATCTATAGTTTAAAGTCCATTTGAATTTCTATATTCAAATCTATAGTTTAAAGTCCATTTGAATTTCTATATTCAAATCTATAGTTTAAAGTCCATTTGAATTTCTATATTCAAATCTATAGTTTAAAGTCCATTTGAATTTCTATATTCAAATCTATAGTTTAAAGTCCATTTGAATTTCTATATTCAAATCTATAGTTTAAAGTCCATTTGAATTTCTATATTCAAATCTCTATTTCAATTCCTTATATTCAAAGTCCATTTGAATTCTCGGCATTATTTATAAACAACGTTTATAACTTCAATTCAAATCCCACCTTTCCATTTATAAACAACGTTTATAAATTCAATTCAAACCCCACCTTTCTATTTATAAACAACGTTTGTAAATTCGATTCAAATCCCATCTTTCCATTTATAAACAACGTTTATAAATTCAATTCAAATCCCATCTTTCTATTTATAAACAACGTTTATAAATTCAATTCAAATCCCATCTTTCTATTTATAAACAACGTTTGTAAATTCAATTTAAATCCCATCTTTCCATTTATAAACAACATTTATAAATTCATATTTGTTTTATATACCTTCAAACAAGTTAATATTTTCTATAGTTTTATTTAAAATTCAAATTCTATTTATAAAAATAGAATTTCCTTTTAAATTATCAAATACCCTTTCCGATATTTTTATGAATCAATATTCAAGCTCTAGGGATATTTTAAACAATCAAACCAACCAATTTTCAATCATTTGATTTTTAACACATCATATATGAATATATATGAAATCAAACAAACAACAGATAATATATATTTTTGAGGAATCCAGTTGGATTCCTCCAACCTGTTTTCCTGCATCCACAGATGTTAGTCAACATAATAATACCCATCCTGCTTCGAGGCAGGATATCGCGGTATAGAAGGTCATCCACTAATCATAGCGTGGGGCGTATAGGGTAATCATCCGCTATGGTACCGCGGCCATCCGCTAATGAAACTGCGGGAATCCAACCAATCATCAACCCAATATATATATAATAGTCAACCAATCCTAAATTACTAATATATTTAAAACAATCAGATAGCATTCAAACAAGCACAGACAATTATTTTTAATGAAATAAAAATAATTCTAATTAAACAGGTGAGTGAGAATTTACTCACCGTGATTTTCCTTTGTCGAATATCCAATATCATTCGATTTATTAAATTCTTGGTTAATTCTGATTAACTCCAAATGTGTTCTTCATGCTTTTCCAACCTTGTGTACATTAAATATATCGTACATAAGAATTTTAACTATATAAAATTAAGCGACTTAACTAAATAAATTATTAAATTTATACCTTAATCCATCTAATTTAACTTATAAATTTATTTATTTAAGAACAAATTATAAAATTAACGACTTCATTAATTTTGATTTAAATCCCCTGGTTAGCTCCTTACCCCTTTTGTCCAAAGTTAACCAACTACTTTGCTAACCATTCAATGTTATTCTCTAAGCATATAACATAATTCTTTAATGGCTAAAAATAATAAAATTACCTTAATTATTATCATTAAAAAAATTAATTACCTTGTATTAACTCTAGCTCTTCTTCCCCCTTTTGAAAAACTACCTGGAGAAAATTAGCAAGGTCGAACTCGGTTCCTTTCCCGGATTTTGAAACTGAAAAACGAAACCAGCTCCTTTAAACATTCCATCGAACACCTACGCCTCGTTCATCCATTCCCTACTTTTCCACTACTGAACCACCATACCTCATCGCACCATCAACAGTTTTACATCGAACCCTCAAGGTTGAACTTGTGGCCAAACTTCCTGTCGCGACCTGGAATCCCTCCCCCACTTGGTGCTAGTGAGTTACGGCATCAACCCCAAGTCCAAGACCATTGAGCTTCGTACGATCGCTTGCCTCCTCCTAACACCGCGACTCTGAACCCGTCTGCCTCTCTGCAAATCTCGAACTAACCCTTGACAGTTCCTGGTCTCGCGAGCGTCTAGCTTGGTCGAGCTCGCCATCGCGATATCCCATCTCGTCTGACAACGCGAGTGCTTCAGCCACAAGGTCGAGCCCCAGGATTTTAGGGCTCGGACTGTTTTGTTTCGATTTAATTAGAGAAAAAAGGGGGGTCGGCTTTCTCTGATGAACGCTAAGCGAGAAAATGGGATTTGGGGGGTGCGATTTATAGAGTGAACGGTGGAGAAGGAAAGGCCACGAATTGATTCTGTTTGTGGAAGAAATGGAAGCCATGATTGTTCTAAATTTTGTGGACATCAGAGGAGCCACCAGTTGTTCTCATGTGTGGTAAAGAGGAAGGCACGCTCGTTTGGGTTTGTGGGTATAGGAGAAGCACGACTTGTTTTTGAACCAGTTTTATTTATTTTATTTTAGTTTAAAATTTAACCGATACAATTTTAGTTAGTTAAATGATCCATTGATTCCGATCTCCTATTGATTACCTGAATCAATTAAAAATACAGTTTTGAATCTTCCAGTTCAATTATTTCTTTTAAGTTGCGATAATTCGATATATCTACATTCTTTTATATTTAATTATTAAATTGATAACTAAATATAAAAATTCCATTTATATTTATCCACCCAATATTTAAATCCATATTAAATATTTAAAATTAACCCATAAGAATCCGGGTCATTACAGGAAGTATTTGTAAAGCATTTAAAAAATAGAACTGAAAAGGGAATATTTGTAAACCATTTACAAATAGAATTGAAAAGGGAATATTTGTAAACCATTTACAAATAGAATTGAAAAGGAAGTATTTGTAAAACATTTACAAATAGAATTGAAAAGGGAATATTTGTAAAACATTTACAAATAGATTATAAATGGAAATATTTATTTATGAAATAGATAGAGTTATAAAAAGAAATATTTATTTAGAAAATAAATAGAATTATAAAGGAAATATTTATTTATAAAATAAATAGATTATAAAAGGAAATACTTGAAAAATGAATAGAAATGTATGAAAAGAGAATTTAACACTACGAAGATTTAGACCCGTGCTTCGCACACGGGTATAACAGAATATGAATTCAAAGTGAACATTTAAGAGAAATCTGTTTTAACAGATAAAGTATGAAGATTAATTTATAAATAAGATTTTATAAATTAAACAAAATATTTATCGTTGGATAAATAGAATATATAAGTCAGGACTTATATAGAGAAGTAAGAACTGATTTCAACATCGATATGTGAAACTGAATATGGACGTAGAGTAAATCAAAGGAGTTAATCAAAATGTGTTAACCAAAATAAGTTATTCGAAGAGAGTTAATCGATTTGAGTTAATCGAATTAGAGTTAATCGAGTTAGAGTTAAAAGAAAAAGGAGGTAATTGAATATAATTTATTCGAAAAGAGTTATTGAATATAGATTATTCGAAGAAGAGAATTAATTGAATATAGTTTATTCGAAAAGAGGTTATCGAATATTAGTTATTCGAGGAGAGATTTTAGAATATTAGTTGTTCGAAAGGAGTTATCGAATATTAGTTTATTCGAAAGGAGTTATCGAATAATAGTTATTCGAAAGGAGTTATCGAATATTAGTTATTCGAAAGGAGTTATCGAATATTATTTATTCGAAGAGAGATTATCGAATATGTGTTAATCGAAATGAGTTATCAAATATTAGTTATTCGAAGAGAGATTGTCGAATATTAGTTATTCGAAAGGAGTTATTGAATATTAGTTATCTGAAAGGAGTTATCGAATATAGTTTATTCGAATATAGTTGAAGGACTTATCGAATATAGTTTATTCAAATATAGTTTATTCGAATAGAGTTAAAGGAGTTAATCGAATATAGTTTATTCGCAACGAGTTAATCGATGGGAGTTAATTGATAAGAGTTAATCCAATAGAGTTAATCGATTAGGGTTAATCAAATAGAGTTAATCCAATAGAGTTAATCAAATAGAGTTAATAGAATATAGTTAATCAAATAGAGCTAACTGATAAGAGTAAATCGATTAGAGTTAATCGAATAGTGTTAATTGAATAGAGTTTATCGAATATGGCTATTCGAAGAGTGATTATCGAATATAGTTTATTCGAAGGAAAGCGTTATCGAATAGAGATTTATTTGAAAGAGAGTTACATAAGGAAGTTTGTTAAGGGTTTAAAAGGCGATTCTTGTCTGTTTCGAAGTTAGAAATGTTGTTCAGTTAAGGTCTGAGAGGTAGTTATACCCCAACTTGATTGGCTTCTTTTTTAACTAAGGAATGGTTAAGGTTCGACAGTGAAGATTGGTAAAGTGAAATTAGTTAACGAGTATAATGGTTTGAGTTGGCATAGCGATGTTTGATTTAAACATTTGTTTAAATCCAATGTAGGAGTTTTGGAAATATTTTCCAAATATAATCAGAGATATTTTCTAATCATAGAAAATGAAATGTTTGATGGTAAAGAATACTGGAATGACAGTGATACATGAAAAAGAGACGGAAATGTTTTCCAATGATTAATAATGTATATTTTCTAAATTTAGAAAATAAGGAATGTTGAAAATATGAAAACAAGAAATGAATAAATTAATGAACTAAAGAGATAAATGTTAAATGATGATTGATCGATATAATTTCCATTTGGAAATAATATCATTGTTTGCATACATTTTTTTCTTTGATAGTTAACCCACCAACTATTGAAGTTTTTGACCATATTTCCGTCGTCAATACGGAGAGACCGGGATCAGATTCATGACCTGAAAACCACTCTGTATGGGCATTAGCGTTGCGAATCAAATATGATGTAAGGGTTGTTCTGACGATCCTAGGTAGCAATTGCCTAAGATGGATTTACAGAACAGTGCCTTCGGTTCGTCCAGTCCCAGGACGACCTGTATGGAAGAATGTCTGTCGAAGTATATTTTATAGATCGCGTAAGTTGATCTCTTCAAACGTATGTACGTTTGGTGGCGGAAGAATTTGTTTCTCTTAGTTGTATACCTGTTTTATTTTTGGGGAAATCAATTTGTGATTTGGCGGGTATGACGATGTAACATTCAAAGTGAATAATTGTGTGATCTGTCAGAGATAAGTGTGGCCGCTAGCCTCACAACCGGGAAATGACAAAAATCGGGCAGGCAACATGGCTAAGTGGTTGGCTGCCGAGTAGGGTGTATTATCACCTATCTAGATATATTCATTTCATTCTTTAATCTATTCGATGCTGTCCTATTCGGGAAACGGTTACTGATCCCAACCGTTCGTGATATACATTCGATACACTCAAGGAAATGATAGGTCGGTCATGTGTGGCCGGGTTGCAAGATGTTTTTGTTGAACCTAGTGTATTCCTCTCTAGAGGTACACTTTCGGAAGGTGGTTCCATACCTTGTCATAGTTGGTAATCCAATATCCAATAAGTGCTCATGGTTTTGATTGTATACTATATATGTATAACGTGAGATGAAAGCGTTTCTGCTGGATGATTATTATATTGTGGTTGTGTAACAACTCGGAAAATCCGAGCCAATTTAAAAAATTTATTTTGGCAATTTTAGTGAATTTTGAAGATTTTTAATGAATTATTTTAAATAATAACGACGAGAAATTTATTTCTATAAGAATTAGAACGTATATATTTATATACGTCGTCGTTAGAATATAATACTTTATTTTAATTATAAAAGGAATTGAAAATGGCGCGGTAGTTTGAAAATTCGATTTCAAACTTCAAACGAATGCACTGGATTCAAAATAAACTGGATTTTAGTGAAACCAAAAATATTTGAATCTAATTGAGAATATATTTCCAACAAATCCGAAAAATTGAAATTTCATAGCGGGGGTAAAAAGTTATGTCCAGTTGAAAATTCAGAATAGTCGCTATGGAATTTCGGCCCTTAAAAATAGCCATTTTGCAAACGACCTTGGTTTTCAACGAAACCACTTTTGTTGGATCCGTGATGTCAGGTTATTGCTAGGTTTCAAAATTCGTAATTTTCTGAATCAGTATGTGAGCGTGGCAAAGGAAAACGCGTTTGACCAGTTTTAGTTGATTTTAATCGACTGGAAAATGGCCATTTTTCAAACGGTCTTAGAATTTGACGAAATTAGTTTTGTTAGGACCGTATCGTCAATACGAAGCTAGAAAATATTTTTCGGGAATTTTTAGAGTTAGTATGTGGCCCTGGTAAATTGAAATGTGCGTTCAAATTCAATATATAGAGTTATATTTTGATTTTGACGAAAACTAGTCGTAACAATCGAATCAGCCTGCGATACCTATCCCATTGTGTTCGGAATGGGGGTAATTAGCTAGGGACGACAGTCGTTGGGTTTCGTTTGGGGCTCAAAATTAAAAGTCAACTCTTAAGAAAATAATAATAATTAATTAAATTATTTATATAATAGGCCCCCTTTCCTTTTCCTCCCCTCCCCCCCCCCCCTCCCCCCGGCCGTTGAAATCGATTTCAGAAGGAAAAAATAAAGAAATAAAAAAGAGAAAAGGGAGGAACGACGGGGGAGAACCCGCCACCGTCGGCGTGGCCATCGCACCCCCCCTCTCACTGCTCTCCTCCTTCTTCCTCCTCGCGTTGAGCGCGCCCCCCCTTTCCCCCTAAACCTTAGCCGACGCCGCAACCTCCCCTCCCGCGCCACAGCCTCCTCCACCGACGCCCCCCCTTTTTTCTCGCCTCCTTCTCCTATCAGCTTCCCTCCTCCATCTCCTCCCTTCTTCCACTTCCATCGATTATCACGGTGAGTTTTCTTTAATTTGATTTCAGTTTTTACTCCTTTATGTAGACAAAAATAGGTTCTTTTTGTAGATAAAAATAGGATCTTTGTGTAGAGGTAAGGATAGGACCTTAAGATATAGAAAGCTTTGATTTTTATTTATATTTTTAACATAGAAAGCTTTGATTTTTATTTATATTTTTAACATAGAAAGCTTAGATTTTTATTTATATTCTTATCATAGAAGGGTTTGATTTCTATTCATCCGAGGTTTAGATTTTTATTTAAATAAAGATTAGATTTTTATTAGAAAGATGAGATTTTTATCACATGAAGTAGAAATAAAAATGTGATTTTTATTTATTGAAATGAAGTGATAAAATTATAATTTTTATTATGAAGTTAGCGTGATAAAAATATGATCTTTATTATATGAACACCGTTGTAAAAATAGAATTTTTATCCATATAGTAATGGTGTAAAAATAGAATTTTTATCTATATAGTAGTGGTGTAAAAATAGAATAAATTATCTATATAGTAGCAGTGTAAAAATAGAATTTTTATCCATATAGAGTGATTATAAAAATGCGATTTTTATATATGTAGTGGCTACGGACAACGAAAGTGACAAAAGGCGAGAACGGTGAAGATTTTCTACATATGAAGAGTCGTGGCATTTGGTTTAGCTTGGGTGAGAACTTCTCACTTTAAATCTTGTTTTCTAGTTGAAATATATACTAGGATGTAGACGGTGTTTAGTAGCACCCGACACCCGTCGTCCACAGACCATGGATGACTTGTTTGTTTGGTTGCTGTGTTGTGAAATTTGATTATGTGATGTGAAATAAAATATTTTATAGTGGAAAATATTTTATAGTTAAAAATATAATTTTTAACGTGTATATAAAATAAATAGTAATAAACAAATCGGAGATTTGTTTATATACACTGATTTGACTGATATGGATTGGGACAATAAATTTTACACATCGCCCAACTGCACATATAAAAATCTGTGTTTGTTGATTTGAAACCCTACATGGGTATTGGGATGAGATTTGATGTACACTAATCCTGATTGTTTAGTTGTATGTCAATCGATGGATTGACAAACTGTGTAAGCATTAATTATTTATATTTAATGCTTATGCAGTTGTGTGGTGCACTCTGGATGATGGTTGATTATTTATCGTTGTTATTATATACATGTGTCGTAGAAAATCCATATAATTAACATTATATGGTAATTGATTGGGCCTCATTCCAATATAGAAAATAAATTCATGTGTTGAATAAAAGCCATGTTGATTAGATTGACGCCATTTGGACGTGAACGATATTTATATCGATTTTATTCATTTTTCAATGAATATTGAAAGTGATTTCAAAATTCGAATAAAATTGAAATGAATTGAAATTCGAATTAAAATGAAAAGAATTGAAATTCGAATTAAATTGAAAAGAATTGAAATTCGAATTAAATTGAAAAGAATTGAAATTCGAATTAAATTGAAAAGAATTGAAATTCGAATTAAATTGAAATGAATTGAAATTCGAATAAAATTGAATTGAATTGAAATTCGAATTAAATTGAAATTGAATTGAAATCGATTTGAAATGAAATTAAAACGAATTTATAGTGGAATATTCAATTTTGATTAGAAATTGAATATGAAGTTGAAATCGTTTAGAAAACGAATTTAAAACGATTTGTAAAATACGTTTTAAAAGGAAATCGATGAAATATATATAATATTATATATATATATATATATATATAATGGCCTGAATAGAACGCGCTGCGCTGCGGCAGTTCGCGAATATCGACCATTGACTTCGAATGGACATTACGGGAGATCCGACCGTCGGATTCTCCTAAAACCAGAACCGTTGGGTTCGTATCGAAAAGAGATTTCTAACTAATATTAGAGATTGGATGAAGTGTACCAATTAAATGGAATTTAATTGGAATTGAATTTGAATTGATTTTTGGGTTTATCGTGAACGGTGTTTTAAATAACACTTGTTCTTTAACCCGATAATTAATGGAATGTGATTTTGGGTTGTCATTAACGGTATCTTCAATAATCATGTTCTTAGACCCAACTGAGTTAAGGAAATTAGAAACTAACTGGAGGTTAGTTAAGTTGAATGGTTTCTTGGGTATTGATCTGATGTTGGTTTCGGCCTTCGGGGTTAATATTTATGGAACTGTTCTCTTACTAATTTACAGTTAGAGACTAATGGAATGGAATGTGATGTGGGTTTATCATGAACCGTGTTTTAAATGACATTAGTTCTTTAACCCAGTTAAAAATTAAAACCAAGTGGAGTTTTAATGAATCTTTAATTAGATTGAAATGATCGAGAATGGAGTATCACCAGTTTTGCTCCAGGCGATAGTTAAATCTTTAATAAGATTTAAACGTGAAATGGTAATTGAATTTACCGATAACACTGTGGTGTTAGATATGAAGTATGACCAGTTTTACTTCATGGGATGAATAGGTTGGGATTGGGAAATTAAAACAAATGGTTACTTCGGTAATGTTCGTTAATCCTGACTAGTTGAATCGATATTCAAAAGAAGACTAAAGAATAAATTTGAGGAATTTATCTTTGATAAAATTAATGGGAACCTATCCCTAAGAATGTGAAGTTTAGCAACTAACTGAAGATTAGTTAAGATGAATGGTTTCCTTGGTATTGATCTGATGTTGGTCTCGACCTTCAGGGTTAATATTTGCGGAATTGTTCCCTTACTAATTTACGGTTAGTGACTGATGAATTGGAATGAGGCGTATGTTGTGTTTGTGTAACACTTGTTTATTATATACGCGAGTTATTCGGAAAGACCGGGTTTATCCCATTCTGAATAACTGATATAACGATAATTCGAAGATGAAGACGGTGGTTGAAGACCGGATGTCTTCACGTCGTTTGGGTGATTACTGATGATCTTGATTGGGTCGCACACCCAAGAGAAGGGAATCAGTTAGTGATCGTCCAGACATACTTGGAGATCGATGGATATGCGGGGTACTAGGTGCCTCCGGTTTCGTTCAGACCTAGAAAGGACTAGTAAATGGACTGTATGTCTGACATTGGATTTTAGTTTGTGTGATTGATTTCTATTAAATATATATCTGTTTGGCGGCGGAGAATTTATTCTCTTGCTTAACACCCTTCTCTCTGAGACGTACGAGCTCAGGGGTTATATATTGATGGATATCAAACGCATGGAGTGAATTGCCTATGTGGCATGCCTAAGTGGCAAATGATCAAGGATTCTTTTGAAAAGCAAAGTCTTGTGGTTGATGATCAAAGCACGGCCTGTGTGGCATAGCTTTGTATAGCGTTGATTCGCGAGCCTCACACCCCGGTTGTGAACCAGAAACGGGAGAGGACATCAGGGAGGGCATGTGTTTCCTTCTATCTAGAAGTGGCTTCAGTGGTTTTACATGCCCTGACGAATTTGACTTATGTGGTTGTTGTTGTTGCGAGGCACCTCGGATATATCGGTGACTATGTGAAGCCGATGGAGTCATTCGTTGGCTCATTGGAACCCCCAAAGGGTGGGGAAATGCAGTGTTCAGGCATTTTAATCCACATCGGTGGACCAGCCCTGACGATCCAAGGGCCCACCTGAGTCTGGGTCCTGAGACACGGGCTAGAGCGTCTCCAATCGATAGAGGAATATCTTTTGCCTCGGTTCATAGATGGAAATCCAGCTTCCGATACGTGATTTTGCGGTTTTATTTGTAAAGCCTAGTATGGCGACATAGTGGGATGGGGCGCTCATGCCGTCTATGATTGATACTTATGATTGAAATTGTTTTATATACTATGCACTTATAATAGTATCAAATGATTTGTTTTTAGCGTATCAAGCATTCTTTGGCTATTATAAGGTAAAAACCCAATCCTCTGGCTTGCGTTGCATTGTGTGATGGGACCTGGGTCTTATAATAGCTTCATTTTTCTTTATTTAGCATTGAGTTGTTGTTTTATGCACTAATATTCTGAGGAGGAAACCCGTTCCGTGTTATACGGCGTGGTCCCTTGATTTACCTATCTTTAAAATAAGGATTAATAACTGTTTTAGTTCTCACACCAGTCACATGACTGACCTGGAGTTTATTGTTTTAACCTAAACTCTGGGTGCCCCTATTTTGACATGGGCAGCTACTAGTTTTGGTTTTGCAGATTTATATTCACAGGATCCTGATTTACAACTGGAACGATACTCGGAAAGCTCTGTATTTGTGTATTACTTCTAGTTGTGTATTGTATTATTTTCCGCTGTTATGTAATGTATTATAATCTCTGATATTTAGTGAATGTGTAATATTGATTTATACTCTGTATATTCTTGTATTCTAATGAATTGTTGTAATATACAATGAAATGTTCTTCCGTCTGCGTTCTTTTTTGTGTTGTTCTCGAAGTATTCGGGCTTTCCTTACCGGGGAAGTTACGGGTCATCACAGTTGGTTTCAGAGCTTTGGTTTACAGAGCTCGAGAACAAGGCACATTAGAATCATACGAAAGAATTCTTCAGAGATTGGATTAGTAATATCCAATAAGTATAAATCGTTAGAGATGGGATCAGTAGTATCCTAGAACGAGTGTGAAGAGTATTTTTTTTAAAATGGAAACAAGTTTTGTTTTGAAATTTAAATCATTGTATACGTATTTGAATATTTATTTTAAATTAATTTGGACAATCCAATATATAAAGATTTTGCATATACGCCTTGCAAACGTGTATTCGATGTTTTAATGTACTGGATAGTTATAAAATCACACTCTAGTTGCCAGGGGATAATTCTGCTGACGGGGCAACATCGCCAGTATTTATATTCGAGTGATGAAAGTGAGATTTCTATATATTTTCAATTGACTGGTGTGAGAACCGAAATTAGATATGGCTTATTGTTGTGATTTGGCATCAAAAATCTGATTTTTGGACTATGTGTTAAAGTTATGTGATTGAAATGATAATCAACTAATTGATTGCTTATTGTGTTGTTTGATTATTATTCGATTAATTAAATGTTGAACCATTTAGTCTAATTGTACCAAATAGTGAATTGTATTGAAATTTGTCGCATTTTCATGCATATACATGTACTTACATTGAATAGGTCATACCAAGGAGGCTAGAGAAGAGGAATAAATTGTTTGCCCGATAAATAGGTACATGTTTATTATATTTATTGGGTTTTGGATGATTTTATGAGCCGACTGGCTAGCCGCTTGGCTGTTTCTTTTTCTTTTTGGATTGATAAGGGCCATGGGAGGCTATATAAAATATCCTGAAGTCCCCGGTACAGAGGAGGTTATGGTGAAATTTTTCGAAAATTTAGAGTGTTAGCCAAATTTTTGAAGAATTTGAAAAGTTCTTAGAAACTGAAAAGTCGAAGAACTTAAGCCGTAATGAAAATGATGGAAGTTGAGTTGGTTTGTAAAACAACTTTCGGCTTCGTTCCTTTTCGGGGACGAAAAGTTTTAAGTGGGGGAGATTGTAACAACCCGGAAAATCCGAACCAATTTAAAATTTTTATTTTGGCAATTTTAGTGAATTTTGAAGATTTAAAATGAATTATTTTAAATAATAACGACGATAATTTTATTTCTATAAGAACTAGAACGTATATATTTATATACGTCGTCGTTAGAATATAATATTTTATTTTAGTTATAAAAGGAATTGAAAATGGCGCGGTAGTTTGAAAATTCGATTTCAAACTTCAAACGAATGCACATGATTCAAAATAAACCGGATTTTAGTGAAACCAAAAATATTTGAATCTAATTGAGAATATCTTTCCAATGAATCCGAAAAATTGAAATTTCATAGCAGGGGTAAAAAGTTATGTCCAGTTGAAAATTCAGAATAGTCGCTATGGAATTTCGGCCCTTAAAAATAGCCATTTTGCAAACGACCTCGGTTTTCAACGAAACCACTTTTGTTGGATCCGTGATGTTAGGTTATTGATAGTTTCAAAATTCATAATTTTCTGAATCAGTATGTGAGCGTGGCAAAGGAAAACGCGTTTGACCAGTTTTAGTTGATTTTAATCGACTAGAAAATGGCCATTTTTCAAACGGTCTCAGAATTTGACGAAATTAGTTTTGTTAGGACCGAATCGTCAATACGAAGCTAGAAAATATTTTTCAGGAATTTTTAGAGTTAGTATGTGGCCCCGGTAAATTGAAATGTGCGTTCAAATTCAATATATAGAGTTATATTTTGATTTTGACGAAAACTGGTCGTAACAATCGAATCAGCCTGCGATACCTATCCCATTGTGTTCGGAATGGGGGTAATTAGCTAGGGACGACAGTCGTTGGGTTTCGTTTGGGGTTCAAGATTAAAAGTCAACTCTTAAGAATAAAATAATAATTAATTAAATTATTTATATAATAGGCCCCCTTTCCTTTTCCTCCCCCCCCCCCCCCTCCGTTGAAATCGATTTCAGAAGGAAAAAAGAGTAAAGGGAGGAACGATGGGGGAGAGAACCCGCCGCCGCCGCCGTCGGCGTGGCCATCGCGCCCCCCCCCCCCTTTCGCTGCTCTCCTCCTCCTTCCTCCTCGCGTTAAGCACCCCCCCTTTTCCCCCTAAACCCTAGCCGACGCCGCAACCCCCCCCCCCTGCGCCACAACCTCCTCTACCGACGCCCCCACCCCCCCCCCCCCACCCCCCGTTTTTTCCCGCCTCCTTCTCCTATCAGCTTCCCTCCTCCATCTCCTCCCTTCTTCCACTTCCTTCGATTATCACGGTGAGTTTTCTTTAATTTGATTTCAGTTTTTACTTCTTTATGTAGACAAAAATAGGATCTTTTTGTAGATAAAAATAGGATCTTTGTGTAGAGGTAAGGATAGGACCTTAAGACATAGAAAGCTTTGATTTTTATTTATATTTTTAACATAGAAAGCTTTGATTTTTATTTATATTTTTAACATAGAAAGCTTTGATTTTTATTTATATTTTTAACATAGAAAGCTTTGTTTTTTATTTATATTTTTAACATAGAAAGCTTTGATTTTTATTTATATTTTTAACATAGAAAGCTTTGATTTTTATTTATATTCTTAACATAGAAGGATTTGATTTCTATTCATGTGAGGTTTAAATTTTTATTTAAATAAAGATTAGATTTTTATTAGAAAGATGAGATTTTTATCATATGAAGTAGAAATAAAAATAAGATTTTTATTTATTGAAATGAAGTGATAAAAATATAATTTTTATTATGAAGTTAGCATGATAAAAATATGATCTTTATTATATGAACACCGTTGTAAAAATAGAATTTTTATCTATATAGTAGTGGTGTAAAAATAGAATTTTTATCTATATAGTAGTGGTGTAAAAATAGAATTTTTTATCTATATAGTAGCAGTGTAAAAATAGATTTTTTATCCATATAGAGTGATTATAAAAATGCAATTTTTATATATGTTGTGGCTACGGACAACGAAAGTAACAAAAGGCGAGAACGGTGAAGATTTTCTACATATGAAGAGTCGTGGCGTTTGGTTTAGCTTGGGTGAGAACTTCTCACTTTAAATCTTGTTTTCTAGTTGAAATATATATTAGGATGTAGACGGTGTTTAGTAGCACCCGACACCCACCGTCCACAGACCATGGATGACTTGTTTGTTTGGTTGCTGTGTTGTGAAATTTGATTGTGTGATGTGAAATAAAATATTTTATAGTTAAAAATATAATTTTTAACGTGTATATAAAATAAATAGTAATAAACAAATCGGAGATTTGTTTATATACACTGATTTGACTGATATGGATTGGGACGATAAATTTTACACATCGCCCAACTACACAAATAAAAATTTGTGTTTGTTGATTTGAAACCCCACACGGGTATTGGGATGAGATTTGATGTACACTAATCCCGATTGTTTAGTTGTATGTCAATCGATGGATTGACAGACTGTGTAAGCGTTAATTATTTATATTTAATGCTTATGCAGTTGTGTGGTGCACTCTGGATGATGGTTGAATATTTATCGTTGCTATTATATACATGTGTTGTAGAAAATCAATACAATTAACATTATATGGTAATTGATTGGGTATCATTCCAATATAGAAAATAAATTCATGTGTTGAACAAAAGCCGTGTTGATTAGATTGACTCCATTTGGACGTGAACGATATTTATATCAATTTTATTCATTTTTCAATGAATATTGAAAGTGATTTCAAAATTCGAAGAAAATTGAAATGAATTGAAACCTAAATTAAATAGAAAAGAATTGAAATTTGAATTAAACTGAAAAGAATTGAAATTCGAATTAAATTGAAAAGAATTGATATTCGAATTAAATTGAAAATGTTGAAATTCGAATTAAATTGAAAAGAATTGAAATTCGAATTAAATTGAAAAGAATTGAAATTTGAATTAAATTGAAAAGAATTGAAATTCGAATTAAATTGAAAAGAATTGAAATTTGAATTAAATTTAAATGAATTGAAATTCAAATAAAATTGAAATGAATTGAAATTCGAATTAAATTGAAATTGAATTGAAATCGATTTGAAATGAAACTAAAACGAATTTATAGTGGAATATTCAATTTTGATTCGAAATTGAATATGAAGTTGAAATCATTTAGAAAACGAATTTAAAACGATTTATAAAATACGTTTTAAAAGGAAATCGACGAAATATATAATATATATATATATATTATGTATATAATGGCCTGAATAGAATGCGCCGCGCTGCGGTAGTTCGCGAATTTCGACCATTGACTTCGAATGGACATTACGGGAGATCCGACCGTCGGATTCTCCTAAAACTGGAACCGTTGGGTTCAAATCGAAAAGATATTTCTAACGAATATTAGAGATTGGAAATATAACAGTTGGATTTGGAATTATGTCCAAATCAAATTTGGAAAAGGTCGCTGTAAGTGCAGTTCGATGGCCGTTGATGGAAATCGACTGTACGGGCCTTGATAAAATTATTAAAAATATTAATAATTCGTGTAAAATCATAAGGAATGATTCGTGAAGAATTGGAATGACAATTTCCATATTTGAAAAGATAAAAATAGATTTTTATCGAAATGAACTAGTTTTGAACTAGAATTATAATTCTATTTATTTCTAAAATAAATAAAGTGGATTTGAAATGGTTTTGAAAATAAACAGAATTTCCAATATATAAAGTGGAAATGGATTTGAATCGAAATTGTCTTTGGAATATTTCAATGTTGGATTTCGTGATTATACAGATATTGTTATGGAAATTTGAAAGGTATATTTATATCGTTATTTCCAATACGATAGTTCTTGGTCATAGAATTTGATATTGAATATAAGCCGATATATTTTCTATTCAGAGCCTTGTATTTAATATCAAATGTGATTTGAGTTTGTCGTGAATGGTGTCTTTATTAACACTGTTCTTGAACCCAGTTGAGAAAAGGATTAAATCTTTTTATTCAGATTTAATGAAGTGTACTAATTAAATGGAATTTAATTGGAATTGAATTTGAATTGATTTTTGGGTTTATCATGAACGGTGTTTTAAATAACACTTGTTCTTTAACCCGATAATTAATGGAATGTGGTTTTGGGTTGTCGTGAACGGTATCTTCAATAATACTGTTCTTAGACCCAACTGAGTTAAGGAAATCAGAAACTAACTGGAGGTTAGTTAAGTTGAATGGTTTCTTGGGTATTGATATGATGTTGGTTTCGGCCTTCGGGGTTAATATTTAGGGAACTGTTCTCTTACTAATTTACGGTTAGAGACTAATAAAATGGAATGTGATGTGGGTTTATCGTGAACCGTGTTTTAAATGACATTAGTTCTTTAACCCAGTTAAAGATTAAAACCAAGTGGAGTTTTAATGAATCTTTAATTAGATTGAAATGATCGAGAATGGAGTATCACTAGTTTTGCTCCAGGCGATAGTTAAATCTTTAATTAGATTTAAACGTGAAATGGTAATTGAATTTACCGATAACACCGTGGTGTTAGATATGAAGTATGACCAATTTTACTTCATGGGATGAATAGGTTGGGATTAGGAAATTAAAACAAATGATTACTTCGGTAAGGTTCGTTAATCCCGGCTAGTTGAATCGTTATTCAAAAGAAGATTAAAGAATAAATTTGAGGAATTTATCTTTGATAAAATTAATGGAACCTATCCCTAAGAATGTGAAGTTTAGCAACTAACTGAAGATTAGTTAAGATGAATGGTTTCCTGGATATTGATCTGATGTTGCTTTCGGCCTTTGGGGTTAATATTTGGGGAATTGTTCCCTTACTAATTTACGGTTAGTGACCGATGAATTGGAATGAGGCGTATGTTGTGTTTGTGTAACACTTGTTTATTATATACGCGAGTTATTCGGAAAGACCGGGTTTATCCCATTCTAAATAATTGATATGACGATAAGTCGAAGATGAAGACGGTGGTTGAAGACCGGATGTCTTCACGTCGTTTGGGTGATTACTGATGATCTTGATTGGGTCGTACACCCAAGAGGAGGGAATCAGTTAGTGATCGTCCAGACGTACTTGGAGATCGATGGATATGCGGAGTACTAGGTGCCTCCGGTTTCGTTCAGACCTAGAACGGACTTGTAAATGGACTGTGTGTCTGACATTGGATTTTAGTCTGTGTGATTGATTTCAATTAAATATATATATGTTTGGCGGTGGAGAATTTATTCTCTTGCTTAACGCCCTTCTCTGAGACATACGAGCTCAGGGGTTATATATTGATGGATATCAAACGCATGGAGTGAATTGCCTGTGTGGCATGCCTAAGTGGCAAATGATCAAGGCTTCTGTTGAAAAGCAAAGTCTTGTGGTTGATGATCAAAGCACGGCCGGTGTGATATAGATTTGTATAGCGTTGATTCGCGAGCCTCACACCCCGGTTGTGAACCAGAAACGGGAGAGGACATCAGGGAGGGCATGCGTTTCCTTCTAGCAAGAAGTGGCGTCAGTGGTTTTACACGCCCTGACGAGTTTGACTTATGTGGTTGTTGTTGTTGCGAGGCGCCTCGGATATATCGGTGACTATGTAAAGACGATGGAGTCATTCGTTGGCTCATTGACACCCCCAAAGGGTGGGGAAACGCATTGTTCAGGCATTTTAATCCACATCGGTGGACCGGTCCTGACGATCCAAGGGCCCAACTGATTCTGGGTCCTGAGACACGGGCTAGAGCGTCTCGAATTGGCAGAGGACTATCTTTTTCCTCGGTTCATAGATGGAAATCCAGCTTCCAATACGTGATTTTGCGGTTTTATTTGTAGAGCCTAGTATGGCGACATAGTGGGATGGGGCGCTCATGCCGTCTATGATTGATACTTATGATTGAAATTGTTTTATATACTATGCACTTTTAATAGTATCAAATGATTTGTTTTTAGCGTATCAAGCATTCTTTGGCTATTATAAGGTAAAAACCCTATCCTCTGGCTTGCGTTGCATTGTGTGATGGGACCTGGGTCTTATAATAGCTTCATTTTTCTTTATTTAGCATTGCGTTGTTGTTTAATGCACTGGTATTCTGGGGAGGAAACCCGTTCCGTGTTATACGGCGTGGTCCCTTGATTTACCTAACTTTAAAATAAAGATTAATAACTGTTTTAGTTCTCATACCAGTCACATGACTGACCTAGAGTTTATTGTTTTAACCTAAACTCTGGGTGCCCCTATTTTGACACGGGCAGCTAGTAGTTTTGGTTTTGCAGATTTATATTCACAGGATCCTGATTTACAGCTGGAACGATACTCGGAAAGCTCTGTATCCGTGTATTACTTCTAGTTGTGTATTCTATTATTTTCCGCTGCTATGTAATGTATTGTAATCTCTGATATTTAGTGAATGTGTAATATTGATTTATACTCTGTATATTCTTGTATTCTGATGAACTGTTGTAATATACAATGAAATGTTCTTCTGTCTGCGTTCTTTTGTGTGTTGTTCTCGAAGTATCTGGGCTTTCCTTACCGGGGAAGTTACGGGTTATCACAGGTTGATAGACAGTATCATAATATCCAAAGAATTTTGATATAAAGACTATTTTGGATTCTCATAAGGAAAAAACCCGTTCCATTATATGGCGTGGTCTTATGAGATATCGTTTAATTGCTCAAACTGTTTATACTGTTTTACTCACACCAGTCTCATGACTGACCTAGAGTTTGTTTTGTTTTCCCTAAACTCTTGGTTGCCAAATATTGTACGGGCAGTCAAGTAGTCAGGATTTTTTAGATATACTTGGAGAGCTTGGAGTAGGAGGCTTCAGGATTATATAGCTATAGTTATTTCCGCTGTGTTGTAAGTGTTATACTCTGATAATGTTACTGTATACATATGCTGATTTTATTTCAAAATTATGTATCTATTATATGTTGTTCGTTCTGCTGTGAGATTTGTATTTACTCTGATGTTGTATGTTCTTCTTCTTCTATTCTAAGTTTCTATCTTATCTATTCTCACCCACTGTTTTCTTTCTATTAGTTTTCTGGTTTCCAGTGTAATTTGGGTTGGACTTGTGTTATTTGGTCAGCTCAAATTGTACCGGAATTTCGGGACATTACAGTAGCCTTGTGTCAGTGATTGAGATGTACGAATGAATGGGTTGGCTTGTAATGGCATTTTCGTTTGGAGTGAGGAAGAAGAGGGGTAGAGAGGGATGACGTGGCAATACAAATATATTGGTGAGGTTTTATTTTATTTTATATAATTTCAAATTCGTATGTTTAAACTCGTATAACTTTTCCATGCGAATTCAGAATGACACACAGTTGGATACGTTGGAATCGTATCGACGAGCTATTCGCGATGCCGCTAGTTTGGAATGATTCCGAGACAGCTGATTTTTGGGACTTATTTTGGATTTCAAATGCGTTCATAAATCAAGGTGAGTGAATTTCTCACTCATAGTTGACTGAATTATTTCCGTATTTGTTAAATTAAATTATGAAATAAATTTGATTGTTTGGTTGTGATTGGTGGTTGATATTTGCTTAAATTGACATACAAGTAAATTGCAGTGTTAATTTAGAATTGACATTAAACTATATATTCAAAATTTAATTGCTAGTCTGAAAACCTGACATTTGTTAACTGGTGAAACGATATAATATTGACTGTTTGATGAAATGTTTGTGATGTGTGCCTCATACTGATTAATGCATGGATATCGTTAATGTAAATTGTCCTCGTTATTCATTTTATCATGCGTATGTTTGTTTGTGCTAATTTGTTCAAATTTGAAGAAAGATCAATTACTGTTTAAAAATTAGTTACATATATGTATATCTATAGTTTTGAAATAAATTATGTCATATTATTTATAATTAAAAAGAAAATTATTTTGGTTAAATATTTAATATATGTATATATACCGATTCAACTCATTTTATTTTACTCAAATCATTTTAAATACATATTTTCATAAAAAGGTTTTATTTATAATAATCTATCTTTTTCTTTCTTTCTTCAAGTTAGTTGAATATTTGTAATTTCTCATAAATTGGATTTAAACCGTTGATTCAAGTTAAAAAAAATCGATGTTTAAATAATCTTTATACTGATATGAAAATTTGGAGGCTTGACTATTGTTTTAAAAATACGCTTATTGCTTGGGAAGACCAGGATCGAATATATATTCGAAATCCATTCCAAGTAATAATACGACGTGATAAAGAATCTAAAGACTTGGAAATCGATAAATGAAGACCGGTAATCGTTGAATTTATTTGGATTGACTGATGATGTCTCGATTGGGTTGATCACTCAAACGAGGTTATAAGTGGCATGAGGTCTCAATATATTTGAGGATTTTCGGATTTAGTACCGTTCAGACCCAAAACGGACTTGTATGGATTGTGTGTCTGACATTGTAATTAACTGCGTAGCACTGATTTCTACTAATATATATATCGGATTGTGGCAATTAATTATTCCTCTCTCTAAGTTATACATGCTTAAAGGTTATGTGTCAAATGAAATCAGTGACATGTTGTAAATTGACAATGTGGCATACTCAAGTTATGGAGTGAGCTAGTGGTGATAGCATTGTGTAAGTCGTGACTTCGACGAACCTCACACACCGGATTGATGTTAAACTGGCAGTTAGGTTGTGTGTGTGTGTATTGAAACTCGAAAGCTTCGACGGTAGATCTACCTCGAAACCTGGGAAAAATAAAGGGTACGTTCGGTGTCCGTGTCTGGATGTTAACAGGTGATTTACTTGGTGTTTGGTGTTCGAGTCTGGATGAAAACTATGAACCGTGAGGTTGCACCTTGTTCCTGATTGATCTTTCGTGTCAGGAACCATCATATTGGAACCCAACAACCAATACGGGCCTTTCGTTTTGTTTGTAAACTATGTATGTGGGCATAGCCACTATGCTTGCTAAGATTAATATATTTATTTGCGAAATGGTTTTCAACACTATGCACTAATAATAGTATTAAAAACGGATTTTCACGTATGAAAGCATGTTTGGTTATCATAAGACAAAACTAGCCCATTTGGTGTGCGCTTGCATTGTTTGATGTGGGACGAGCTTATGATAACTTCATTTTTTTCAAAATCATTCGCGAATTTTCCATAATACATCTTTAGATTACTGCACAAATACCACTCATGTTATTTCGTATTTTAATTTGACTAATATGTGAATGATTTAGTTCTGATCCGAGTGTTTGTTGTGTTTTCTTTTTATGCAATATGCTCGGGTCAGCTTGAGTTTCAGTTATCAAAGATACCGTTTTGAAGATGAAGATGGAGCTTGACAAAAGTATTAATATTTATTTCCACAGCAAATATTGGTATGATTATTATAGTTAACTCAGATAATTGTTGTAAAATAAAATCAAACATATGTTTTAATAGCTTCATGAACTATTATTCATTTATTATATTTTGTCCTTCCGCTGTGAAATTCTATGAGTGTTTTTCTTCTTTCTTCTTGTTTTTTTAATCCTAATAACTATCTGTATTTTTGATTTGTTTAAGTCGATATTGAGGATCATTGTCGATTTGTACGGTAAAAAATCTCGGATGTTACAGTTTTTTAGGTGGATAAACTAACTAAGAATCAAATATCATTAAAAGTCAACGATGCTATTTTATAGGGTGGATTAAATTATTAAAAATGTGGATTAGAATAAAAATTACCATTATATTATCATGGAAGTGAGTTTGTATAGTCCTGTACTTCTGAAAGAAATTGGCTTACAAATTGATAGAAACTGAACTAAAAAGAAAAAAGTACATTTCTAGGCTGAGTTCACGGTAAAGCAAGCACATAATAAATCAACTTTATGGAATGGGAAAGTTAAAAATTAATAAATTTAAAGACGTTCATAAAAAAGGAAATAAATTTACAAAAACTGAATTAAAATACAAATGCAATAACAAGTATAGCTAATTTAAACAGTAAAAAAAAACTGCTATGTCAATTGATTTATTCGAATTGTGTTTATAAAAAATAGGATGGGTTTACCAAAATTGAAAATTCAGTCAAACCTTACTTTCTCAACGCTAAATAAATAATCCATAATATGCCTGTGTAATCTAAAAATGAAAAATGTATGAAATGAAAGAACACTATGTTTTGAATCTTAAAATATAAATCTAGCAATAGGTCTATTAAATTTGAGTATTAAAAAAATTTGTACCTTGTATGTTAATCAAATTATTTGAATAATAAAACACAAAAGCCAAAACAGGTTTACCAAATTAAAAATTTTAAGTAAAAAAATTATTTTTTGAATGGTAAATATATAACCCACAGTATGTTCATGTAGTCTAAAAATGGAAATGATTGAAATATAAATCATGCTATTTTTATATCTAAATTTTATGGAGTGGAAACTTCAGTCGAAGAAGGCAAACTATCATTTTATTTCGATGCATAGGTTTCATGCATACATGAATACACATATACACACATAAACAGTTTGAGTATTTACATATAATTATGTTTTCATTTTCATTTTAAATAATCATTAGTATAAACATATTGTATGCATACACATGGGTATAAACAAACATAGCAATACATTTGCATAATCTTAACATTGAATCATTATTTAAGTAATCTAAAAGCAAAAGTAGAGGAACATATGCTACAGTGGAAAACAGCGTAAGACCACAGCAAAAAACACTCATTTTGTATTGATATCATAGTTTTCATAACTTTGTTGTGGTCCAAACCGTAATGACTGGTGGTTTAATGTTTTGGCGGTCGAACCGTCGGAACCATGAATTTTTTTTTATTTTAATAAATTTAAACATTTATATACAAGATATAACCAATAGAAAAAAAATTAAAGTACACAATGCAATTGCTAATTATCTCATAAACTTACTATGTTTTGTCTGCAAATTAGCACATTATAATTGCATTAAGAAAACATGGTGAATACACAAAAAGAGAGTAAAGTAAGATGCTTAGATAAAATAATACAGTCTACATAACATCTCCAACATGCATAAATAACATAAACTGCATTACCTCTCATGTGTGATCCAAAATAACATAAACTGTTTTAACACTGATGCATGGTGCAAAATAACATATATTGCTTTAACTCTTATGAATAATGCAAAATATTGAAATAGTCTCCAACCCACTAACACAAAATATCTCGCTCACATCCTAACATAATATGCTTAGAATCACTTGCACAACATAATCATCCACCTCATCAATCCATCATCCATACCGGTGCTTGCCTACTATTACTGCCACTACCTTCAACTTCTTGCAACATCGTGATATATGTCATTGTCGGATCAAAGTTAAACGTTTCTACACCATCATTTATTTCTTGAAAACCAGCTTTGCTACCACTAATATTACCAACAAGCACTCCCAAATCATCATTATCCATATCCGTTACATTGTCATCGTTATCAACAGCACAAGCATCTACGTCATCAAAGGAGACTTCCAAATCATTATTATCTTGTTCAGTATTTGCGATGCAATCAAAGTCTAATATAAAAAAATCAGGTGTTAAAATTTTTAGGTGTTAACAACATAAAATGATGTTGCCTGACATGTATGATAACATGCATACATGGAATTTCAGGTGTTAACAATTTGGTCAAAACTATTATAATCTCAGTAAGTTTAACAGTGTGTTTATGTTCCGTTTTCATGCCAATAAGTTTCTTGCATGAAGTCCTCCAAATTCACACTGCAGTGTCATACAACATAAGGAAATAGAAAAGCATAAAAACTGAAAATAAGACAGCATGGATAAATACAATTTCTAAATAGGGAGTTTTGGGTATATTTAACATGAAAATATGTGCATGTATTAACCATTGAAGTGGATACAATGCATTCACTATTTTACTGGATACAATGAACTTTAAAATTTAATAAATATGGTTATACTACTAAAGTGCCAGGCAATAAAAACAGCAACATGGATACAATGCATCAACTAAGTACTGAATACTAAACATGAAACAAACAAGCATTAAAAATGAATAAAAGATTACCTTCTTCGACATATAATGCATTTACTTCGTCAACCGTCAATATCGGTGGTTCCTCCACCACCTAGGTGCTAGTTTCATCGAACTCGACAAAGCTTATAGGATCATAGTTTCGCCCCTTTAATTCACGCCTAAAATATTATTGTGAACTGGATTGCAATAGCATTGCAAATTAATAAATATAAATTAATGAAAAAAATTCATGAGGCAAAGTAACTTACTATTGTCCAAGTCGAAGATTATAATGTTTGAGAACTAGGTCATTCAATTTTTGATGCTCCAATCGATTCCTTTTCTTTGAATGGATGTGTTCAAAAACGCTTCACTTCCTTTCACAACCGGATGGGCTACAAGTTTGATTCAATGCTCGAATTGCCAACTTCTTTAAATTTGGTGCGTTACTTCCATAAATTACCCACCACACATCTGCGTTTAAAGTACAATATCAATCACAAGTAAGTATCATAGTTATAATTATTGTAATGACGATGACTATACATCATCAAAAATGTTTACCCGGAAGCATTTGCGTACGAAATGTGATATTTAAAACGATGAATTCCACCACCTCCAAATACTTTGTTAAAAAACATAAACTTTATCTCCGTATGTCCGTTATTTATCTTTACATTAAAATATTGCCAGGTTGGATCATATTTTGGTCTATTTGATGGACGAGCCATACTTTCGGTACAAGGATTGGATGCTCCTTCTGTGATTGGATTTGATGCCATTCTTCAGTTATTTGAAAACAATTAAACCGTTAAAATGAGCACTGCAAAAATTTGACAATGGGAATTTGTCTAACTATAAAATGAACATATGGAACCACCTAGTCTAGAGGTAAATATGTTGATTTGTAAAATCTAAACATAAATGCCAATTCTATGTCTTTTGAAAAATTGGTAAGTGAAAAATTTTAAACCTAGACATGCTAATTTATGCTAATTTAATTATAGTTTTAGTAAGGTCTGATTGTTTGAATGAAGAAATATATTTATAAAACGCAAAGTAATGCTACTTGAGGTGCTCCTCTGTTGTTGCAGCTTGCCAAATAATCCATGGAATATGCACAATTGTTGTTAATCTTAACAAGCACTTTGTTCCATTGCAAAATCTTATTTACTGCTACTTTATAAATTCTGGACACATATATGCTACTACTAGTTATGTGGTTCTTGGAAAAATAGTAAGTGCCAAATTTAAGTATGGATATGATGATTCAGTTGCAGTAGGTTCCTAGAAAACTAGTAGTTTCAGCGGAAGAAACAATTAAAGCTAAACTATTTATCAAGTATTAGAATCTGCAAAATCAAATATCAAAATGTGCAACATATACAAAACAAATTTGCCTAAAAAATAAACAAATGAGATATCATACCTAACTCAATCAAAATATGGTGTTGGAGGGGTTGCTGAACCCGAAGCTGTAGGCAACAGAAATCGCGGTAGCAAGCAATTGGAGGTGGTGACTGGCAATGTAATAACCCGGAAAATCAGAACCAGTTTAAATTTTTTTATTTTGGCAATTTTAATGAATTTTGAATATTTAAAATGATTTATTTTAAATAATAACGACGAGAAATTTATTTGAATAGAATTAGAACGTATATATTTATTTGAATCGGCGTTAAATATATTTTTAACTATAAAAGGAACTAAAAATGGCGCTGTAGTTTGAAAATTCGATTTCAAATTTCAAATGAACGTACAGGATTCAAAATAAACCGGATTTTAGCAAAACAAAAAATATTACAATCTAATTGAAAATATCTTTCCAACGAAGCCAAAAAACAGGAATAAAAAGTTATGCCCAATTGAAAATTCAGAATAGTTACTATGGAATTTTGGCCCTTAAAAATTTAAATTTTGCAAACGACCTCCGTTTTCGACGAAGCCATTTTTGTTGGATCCGGGATGTCAGGTTATTGCTACATTCCAGAATTCATAATTTTCTAAATCAATATGTGAGCGTGGCAAAAGAAAACGTGTTTTATCAGTTTCAGTCAATTTTTATCAACTAGAAAATGGCATTTTTCAAACGGTCTCCAAAATTGATGAAATTAGTTTTGTTAGGACCGTATTGAATACGAAGCTAGAAACAATTTTCCTAGAATTTTTGAAGTCAGTATGTGGCCCCGGTAAATAAAAATGTATGTTCAATTTGAATATAAACTGATTTATATTTTAATTTTTGCGGAAACTCTTTGTAATAGCCAAATGGAGTTACGAAACACATCCCATTGTGTACGGAATGGGGGTAATTAGTAAGGGACATCAGTTGTTGGGTGTGGTTTGGAGTTCGAATCAATAAACAAATGAATTCACAGATTAAATATTTTATTTAATTTAATATATATAACCTTAACTTTTTAAAACCCTAGTCAAACTAAACTTCCACGGTCAAATTAAACAAATGCGCCTCCCTCTAGAAAAACCCGTCGCCCCTTCTATAGCCGGCGCCGCCCCTCCTGGCGCACTGCCACCGACGGCAGCCACCCACCACGATCTTCCCCATCTGATGCTCCTCCCTTCCCCTTCCTATTCTCTCCTTCTTCTACCCAAATCCGCCCCAAACCCTTGGAGAGTCGCCGCCAGTCTCCATTCCCCCGCCTCCGGCCTGCCACGCCTCCCCTGATCAGTGCCACCTTTCCCCATTGCCTCCTTAGGTCATTAGTCAGCAATAAAGGAAATTTTAATTAATTTATTTATATAAAGTTATATAAAACTCAGTTTTCTTATAGCAATGATGGAAAGAAAAATCTGATTTTTTTTATATACAGGAAACTAAGTTATAAAGCTCGGAATTTTGTACATATCAAGTTATGATTTTAAATTAATATATATAACAATGAGATTTTTATATATGTTTTAACCGTGTAAAAATAAGAATTTTATGTACGTTTTAACCGCATAAAGGAATGATTTTTATATTAGAAAAGGAATGATTTTTATCATAGAAGGATTTGATTTTATATGAAGAAGGATTAGATTTTATGTGAAGAAAGGTTAGTTTTTTATCTACAGAAAGATTAGATTTTTAAATATGAAAAGGTACGATTTTTAATATAGGAAATATACGATTATATATATATATATATATATATATATATATATATATATATATATATTGGCGAGGTAAAAGTATGATTTTTATTTAAGTGAATCTATAAAAATATGAATTTAATAATAAAAGCGTTAATATAAAAATGTGATTTTTATTTATATGCAGCAATGTTAAAAACATGACTTTTAACATATACCGTGTGAAACAGATCTCGTTGGAAACACGGCGAAGATTTTCTACGTATGAAGAGTCGCGGTGTTTGATTAAGCTTATGGGTGAGAACTTCTCACTTTAATTTTATTTGTAGTTAAATATATATACTAGGATGCAGACGGTGCTTAGCAGCACCCGACACCCATCGTCCACAGAACATGGACGACTTATTTGTTTGTTTGATTGTGTTGTGAAAATTGATTGTGTGATGTGGAATAAAATATTTTATAGTTAAAAATATAATTTTTAACATGTATATAAATAAAAATAAATATCTATAGACAAATCGGACGATTTGTTTATGTACACAGATTTGACTGATAATGATTGGGATAATAAATTTTACACATCGCCCAACTGCACAAATAATCTGTGTTTGTTGTTTGAAAACCCCACATGGGTATGGGGATGAAATTGGACATACACTAATCCCGATAATTAGCTGTATGTTGATCGATTGATTGACAAGCTGTTGTAAGCGTTAAATAATTATATTTGATGCTTATGTAGTGTGGTATGCACTCCGGATGATGTTTGTTGTATACATGTGTGTATGAAATCCGTATAAATAAAATTATATGGTAATTGACTGTGTCTGATTCCAGTTCAGAAATAATGAATATTTTAAAATAATGATTATTTAAAATAACGAATATTTTCAAATAATATTCAGAATAGATCAAAATCTGATTCTGATGTCCGATTTCAGATGGACACGAATATTTTTAAATATATAAAGCCGTGTTGATTAGATTAACAACATTTTGATGTGAATGATATTTATATCGATTTTATTCATTTTATAATGAATATCGAAAAGGGAATGATTTCGAAATCTAATGTTTTGAAAATATTATCATTTATATATCGATGATATGGAATATTCAATTTTGATTTGAAATTGAATATGAAGTTGAAATCGTTTTGAAAACAAATTTAAAATGATTTATAAAATAAGTTTTAAATGGAAGTCAACGAAATATATATAATATATATATTATATATATATAATGGCCTGAATAGAACACGCCGCGCTGTGGCAGTTCGCGAATTTCGACCATTGACTTCGAACGGACATTACGGGAGATCCGACCATCGAATTCTCCTAAACAAGAACCGTTGGGTTCATATCGAAAAGAGCTTTCTGATGAATATTAGAGATTTTAAATCTAATGGTTGGATTTGGAATTATGTCTAAATCCAATTGGGAAAAGGTCGCTGTAAGTGCAGTTCGACGGCTGTTTATGGAAATCGACTGTACGGGCCTTGATAAAATTATTAAAACTATCAATAATTTGTGTAAAATCATAACAAAGGATTTGGAAAGAATTAGAATGAAAAATTCCATATTTAAAAAGATATAAATATATTTTTTATCAAAATGAACTAGTTATGAACTAGAATTATGAAATCCAATATTTTTAAATAAATAAATTGGATTTGAAATAGTTTTAAAAATAACCGGAATTTCCAATATGAATTGGAATGGATTTGAATCGAAATTATCTTAGGAATATTTCGACATTGGATTCCGTGATTATGCTGATATTGTGGAGGAATTTGGAAGATATATATATACATATATATCGTTATTCCAGTACGGTATTTGTTGATTCCAGAATTTGATATTGAATATGAGCCGATATATTTTCTATTCAGAACCTTGTATTTAATATTAATTGTGATTTTGGGTTTATCGTGAATGGTGTCTTCATTAACACTGTTCTTGAACCCAGTTGTGAAAAGATTAAATCTTTTTATTTAGATTTAATGAAGTATACTAATTAATTGATATTTAATTGGAATGGAATTGGAATTGGTCTTTGGGTTTATCGTGAACGGTGTTTTAAATAACACTTGTTCTTTAACCCGGTTAACAATGGAATAAGATTTTGGGTTGTCGTGAATGGTATCTTTAATAATACTGTTCTTAGACCCAATGGAGTTAAGAAAATCAGAAACTAACTGGAGATTAGTTAAGTTGAATGGTTTCCTGGGTATTGATCTGATGTTGGTTTCGGCCTTCGGGGTTAATACTTAGTGAATTGTTCACTTGCTAATTAACGGTTAAAGGCTGATGGAATGGAATGTGACTTTGGGTTTATCGTGAACCGTGTTTTAAAGGACATTGGTTCATTAACCCAGTTAAAGATAGGAATAAGATTTTGGGTTATCGTGAATGGTATCTTTAATAATACTATTCTTAGACCCAATGGAGTTAAGAAAATCAGAAACTAACCGGAGATTAGTTAAGTTGAATGGTTTCCTGGGTATTGATCTGATGTTGGTTTCGGCCTTCGGGGTTAATACTTAGGGAATTGTTCACTTGCTAATTTACGATTAAAGGCTGTTGGAATGGAATGTGATTTTGGGTTTATCGTGAACCGTGTTTTAAAGGACATTGGTTCTTTAACCCAGTTAAAGACAGGAATAAGATTTTGGGTTGTCGTGAATGGTATCTTTAATAATACTATTCTTAGACCCAATGGATTTAAGAAAATCAGAAACCAACTGGAGATTAGTTAAGTTGAATGGTTTCCTGGGTATTGATCATATGTTGGTTTCGGCCTTCGGGGTTAATACTTAGGGAATTGTTCACTTTCTAATTTACGATTAAAGGCTGATGGAATGGAATGTTATTTTGGGTTTATCGTGAACCGTGTTTTAAATGACATTGGTTATTTAACCCAGTTAAAGACAGGATAAGATTTCCCAAGTTAAACAATCGTAAATATTGATTTTCGGGAAGATTAAAACCAAGTGGAGTTTTAATGCATCTTTAACTAGATTAAAATGATATCCAAAGGAAGATTAAAGAATAAATTTAAAGAACTTATCTTTGATAAAATTAATAGGAACCTTTCCCAAAGTATAAGAATATTTGAATAAAGAAATGTTCTGGATTGGAATAAGGCGTATGTTGTGTTTTTATAGCACTTGTTTATTATATACGCGAGTTATTCGGAAAGACGGGGTTTAACCCATTCTGAATAACTAATTCGACGATATGTCAAAGATGAAGATGGTGGTCGAAGACAGGAGGTCTTCACATTGTTTGGATGATTACTGATGTCTTGATTGGGTTGTACACCCAAGACAAGGTAATAAGTGGTGATCGTCCAGACGTACTTGGAGATCGACCGAACATGCGAGGACCTCTCCCCTGTGTTGGACAATTGGGGAAGGAATAAGGTGCCTCCGGTTTCGTTCAGACCTAGAACAAACTTGTAAATGGATGTGTTTCTGACATTGGATTTCATTCTGTGTGATTGATATACATCGGTTGCATAGCGTGAATTGCCTATGTGGAATGCTGAGATGCAAATGATCAAGGCTTCTGTTGAAAAGCAGAGTTTTGTGGTTGATGATTATAGCATGGATTTAATATAGCATAGCTTTGTGTAGCGTTAATTCGCGAGCCTCACACCCCGGTGTGAACCAGAAATGGGAGAGGACATCAGGGAGGGCATGCGTTTCCTTCTAGATAGGAGTGGTGTCTGCGTTTTTGCACACCCTGGCATTTTACTTATGTGGATGATGGATAGTGAGGCGCCTCGGTTATGTTGGTCGTTCCGGGGCTGATAGTTTGGTCGGGATATGACCAGTTACGCGTCATAGGGCGGGGAAATGCATTTTTCAGGCATTATAATCCACTCCGTGTGGACTGGCCCTGACGATCCAAAGGCTTGACAGAGTACTTGCCTGAGACACGGGCCAGATCATCTCGAAGCGGTGAGGACGATCACTTGCCTCGGTTCACAGATGGAAATCCAACTTCCAATATGTGACAATTGCGGTTTTGATTGTAGAGCCTAGTATTGGCGACATTATATATGGTACCCATGCCATCTAGGATTGATACATTTATATTTGAAATTGTTTTATACACTATGCACTTATAATAGTAACCAATGATTTGTTTTAACGTACCAAGCATGTTTGGCTATTATAAGGGAAAACCCTATCCCCCGACTTGCGTTTCATTGTGATAGGAACTGGGTCTTATAATAGGTTCATTTTTCAAAAAGCATTGCGCTGTTTTGATATATGCACTGGTATTCTTGGAAGGAAACCCGTTCCATGTTATACGGCGTGGTCCCTTGATATATATGATTTAAAGTAAAGTTTTAAATAACTGTTTTATTTCTCACACTAGTCACATGACTGACCTGGAGTTTATTGTTTTAACCTAAACTCTGGGTGCCCCTATTTTCAACACGGGCAGCTAGTAGTTTTGGTTTTGCAGATTTATATTCATAGGATCCTGGTTTACAGCTGTAATGATATTCGGAAAGCTCTGTATCCGTTTATCTCTTTCAGTTGTGTTTTGCATTATTTTCCACTGTGATGTATTGTAACTTGTAAATCTCTGATATTTGGTAAATGTGTAATATTTATTCATACTCTGTATATTCTTGTATTCTGATGAAATTGTTGTAATAAGCAATGAAATGTTCTTCTGTTTGGGTTCTGATTCGTCTTGTCCTCAATACAATCCATGATTTCCCGTAAGGGGAATTTCGGGTCATTTCAGTTTGGTATCAGAGCTTTCGTTTAGAGAGCTCGAGAACAAGACATATTAGAACCGAATGAAAGAATTCATCAGAGATTGGATTGGTAATATCCAATAAGAATGACTCGTTAGAGATAGGATCAGTAGTATCCTAGAACGAGTGTGAAGAGTGTATTTTTAAAATGAAAACAAATTTTGTTTTGAAATTTGAACCCTTTTATACGTATTTGAATATTTATTTGTATTGATTTGGACAATCAAGTATATAAAGATTTTGCATATACGTCTGGTCCACGTGTATTTGAAGTTTTAATATACTGGATAGATATAGAATTACATTCTAGTCACTCGGACATAATTTTGGTGATGTCGCGACATCATCAGCATTCGTGTTCGAGTTTCGAAAGTGGGATTTCTATATGTTTCCAATCGATTGGTGTGAGAACCAAAGTATAGTTAGAATATATTTTTGTGACTTGGCATCAAAAACAGGATTTTTTGTATATGTATCAAAATTATATATTTGAAACGTTAACCAACTAATTGATTGATGGTTGTGTTGTATGATTATTTATTAACCAATAAAACCATTATGTGGAAAAACGGTACATATAACCAAATTGTATCAAATATTGAAAATTGTTTGAAATAGCATACATGTACATGCATATATACATTGAACAGGTCATAGCAGGGAAGCTAAGCAGAAGAATAAAATTGTTTGCCCGACAAATAGGTACATGTTTATTGTATTTCTTGGGGTTTTCAATGATTTTATGAGCTGATTGGCTAGCCTCTTGGCTGTTTCTTTTTCTTTTTAATTGGACAGGCCTGTGTGGCGGTTTGGGGATTTTCCCGGTGCTCCCGTACAATGGAGGTTATGCCAAAAAAATTCAAAAATTTAGGGTGTTAGCCAAATTTTTGAAGAATTAGAAAATTCTTAGAAACTGAAAAGTTGAAGAATGAAAGCCAAACTGAAAATTGAGTTGAATAGTAAAACAACTTTCAGCTCCGTTCCTTTTCGAGGACGAAAAGATTTTAAGTGGGGGAGATTGTAATAACCCGGAAAATCAGAATCAATTCAAATTTTTTATTTTGGCAATTTTAATGAATTTTGAATACTTAAAATGATTTATTTTAAATAATAACGATGAGAAATTTATTTGAATAGAATTAGAACGTATATATTTATTTGAATCGACGTTGGAATATAAATATTTATTTTTAATTATAAAAGGAATTGAAAATGGTGCGATAGTTCGAATATTCGATTTCAAATTTCAAATGAACGTACATGATTCGAAATAAACCGGATTTTAGCAAAAAAAAATATTAGAATCTAATTGAAAATATCTTTCCAATGAAGCCGAAAAATCAAAATTTCATAGCGGAAATAAAAAGTTATGCCTAATTGAAAAGTCAGAATAGTCGCTATGGAATTTTGGCCATTAAAAATCGAAATTTTGCAAATGACCGCCATTTTCGACGAAACCACTTTTGTTGGATCCGAGATGTCAAGTTATTGCTAAATTCCAAAATTCATAATTTTCTGAATCAATATTTGAGCGTGGCAAAAGAAAACGTCTTTTGTCAGTTTCAGTCAATTTGGATCGACCAGAAAATGACATTTTTCAAACGGTCTCCAAATTTGACGAAATTAGTTTTGTTAGGACCGTACCGTCAATACGAAGCTAGAAATAATTTTTCTAAAGTTTTTGAAGTCAGTATGTGGCCCCGATAAATTAAAATGTACGTTCAAATTGAATATATACTGATTTATATTTTAATTTTAGTGAAAACTCTTCGTAATAGCCGAATAGGGTTACGAAGTACAAACCGATTGTGTTCGAAATGGGGGTAATTAGCTTGGGACATCAGTCGTTGGGTGTGGTTTGGAGTTCATATCAATAAACAAATGAATTCACGAATTAAATATATTATTTAATTTAATATATATAACCTAACTTTTTAAAACCCTAGTCAAACTAAACTTCCACGGTCAAATTAAACAAATGCGCCTCCCTTCAGAAAAACCCGTCGGCCCCTCTATAGCCGGCGCCGTCACTCCTGGCGCACTACCACCGACGGCCGCCATCCACCACAATCTTCCCCATCCGATGCTCCTCCCTTCACCTTCCTACTATCTCCTTCTTCAATCCAAATCCACCCAAAACCCCGGAAAGCCGTCGCCGGTCTCCATTCCCCTGCCTCCGGCCTGCCACGCCTCCCCTGATCAGTGCCGCCTTTCCCCATTGCTTCCTCAGGCCATTAGTCAACAATAAAGGTCATTTTGATTAATTTATTTATATAAAGTTATATAAAACTCAGTTTTTTTATAGCGATGATGGAAATAAATCTGATTTTTCTTATATATAGGAAACTAAGTTATAAAGCTAGGATTTTTGTACATATCAAGTTGTGATTTTAAATTTATATATATATATATATATATATATATGAGATTTTTATATATGTTTTAACTGTGTAAAAATTAGATTTTTATATATGTTTTGACCGCATAAAGGAACGATTTTTATATTAGAAAAGGAATGGTTTTTATCATAGAAGAATTAGATTTTATATGAAGAAAGATTAGATTTTTATCTATAGAAAGATTAGATTTTTAAATATGAAAAGGTACGATTTTTAATATAGGAAATATATGATTATATATATATATATATATATATATATATATATATATATATATATATATATATTGGGGAGGTAAAAGTATGATTTTTATTTAAGTGAAGCTATAAAAATATGATTTTTATAACAAAAGTGTTAATAGAAAAATGTGATTATTTGGGCTTTGAATTTTTATCACGGTTCAACCACGTTTTTGGGTTCAACCTACGGCTGAAGCTTATTTGGGGCTCAACTCTGTTTTGGGCCTCCATCACAAATGGCCCTCGGTTCTTCATAGTTGGGTCGTGGTCTGGTCCGGTCATCAAAACTAGGATTGAAATACTCACCAACATGATATGTTTAGTTAGTGATAAAATGTTACACAATTACCTGTTAGTTCTTTTCCAGTTCTGAGTGATGCCTAACCTTGCAAAAAGTTTTTGAGGTTCTTTCTGAAAATTTATCCAATAATTTATTTTGCTTTGTTCTAGTATTAACGGATTGTTATAATAGTTTAAAGACGAAGTATTGACAAAATGAAGTCTTACTGGGCTTCAATTTAATATTTGAAAAGTGATAGTTACTGATCAGTTAAACTTGAGTTGATTTGTGGTGGTAAATACATAATAGCCGTGGATAAATAGAACATGCAGTTACATTAGCTTATCATCAGGTTTATGTTCATCCAACATAGTCTTTTGCTACACAAAGATACCATTTTCTAGAGTAGAAGTCAAAGAATTAACATGAATACGTTGTGATAATGCAGTAGCATCATTAATAGGCAAACCACCAATCTCAACAGGCAACGGAACCATTCCACCATAAGCAACCATTCATCCGCTCATGGGATATTCACTATATTCTTCTAGGAAGACAATGTTGATCATAATCATAGTAAAATAGGATATTTAGTCTTTTGCACATCTCCTTACTATAACTGACAAATGAAAAATAATATCCATAACATTAGCTCTTTCAACTTAGATATTATTAAACATCAAATATCTAAATTCCAATGACATGGTGTAAGAAAATTAAAGCTACTTGAGAAAAACACGTATAGAAAATATCGTATTTCTGCAGTGTATATAGCAAGCAATGTAAATGTAAATGAAAAGCTAGGTGTCCCAAGAATAACCATCCCTCTGAAAAGCTGCAACTGCAATGATCTTTAAAGAAAATAATATAATCAATTGTTTGTTTGAAGCCTAAATACCCTATCTAAATTTCATAAGAGAAAATTTTGTCCATGCCGAGCATATCACAACAAAAATTATAATATAAGTAGTAATAAAGTGCAAATGTTGTCGTCACAAAATCATTAGTGTCCAACTCCAAAAATTTACGAATTATTTCCTTCCATTCCCAGAACACTATTAGAAGTAAAACAAAACAAAATGTTCTATTGGAGCTGGTGATGTTGAATTTGGCCATTTCCAACACTTGAGCTCGCTAACTCCGATATATGTATTTAAAATTTCCAATGCAAAGATATCTGAATTAAGACTCTGTTCTATTCTATGTTTTTCTTCTTCTTTTCGTTTCTCAGAAGGATTAGGCTTTCCAGCACTTAAATTTGAAGTACGTGAATATCGACGTGTTGGGGGTACCTATTGATGGAAAAGGGGCTCTAAGCAATCACAAACGAAGACGTGCCAAAGTGAAAGCCCCAGGGATTATTGAGCATAAATCTGTGCACAAACCCATGCAAACAGGGTTAAAAGCAGTAGATAGCCTGATAGGCCGTGGTCAATGCGAACCGTATTAGTTTTATTTTTAAAGGTCGAAAAGTTTGTTGTATTTTTAATGTACCCCGATGATTTAAAAATACAAAAATTAGTATGGACATATTTTACAATTATTGGTTTTTTAGTTTTGGTGATTGAGTGAAGTTCATTTGCAAAAACCCTTGCCCTATTACACAAAATACAAAAAATCATAATGTATAAATGCTAGTATAAAAAAGGTCGTTTGCAAAAACCCGTAATACATTGCCCTATTACAAAACTGTAGGCAAGATAAGGTTTGACTCATACTTAAACTCTTCAGTGGTAGCTATGTTCATAGCATAATTTTCTAAAGATACAATATAACCAAAATGGATATTAAATAGAAAAACTACTTCAATCAAAGCTTACCTATCATGTTTTAAACAGGCTATTATGTTTGATTATAATATGTTGCTGCATGAAGGATCAAATGTCCATGCCATCCTCAAGAAAAAGATTAGTTTGCAAGTTAAAGAAAATGTATATTTCAAACGTAGGCATAGAGAATAAAGCAAAGATTAGTGGCCTACATACAGTATTTACATTTGTAGAAAAAAAACATAAGCACGTAGAGAAAAGAGCATGCACATCATTTAGAATCAAGTAAAGTTGCTTGATTATTATAAGAGTACATACATAATTAAAAGGTGGAGGCACTACATGATTAAATTACATGTCAGGCTCTTGAGGGATGAATTCTTCTGTACCCAACTTCGATGTTCCCATGTGCCAGATCAATGTTATTCGTTGATTTGCACAAAATCTAATGGTTTTGAGTGGATTGTAGGACCCGTTCGTTAGATTATTAATAATATGTGTGGTTGATGTGTGGTGGTGATTTGTCGGACACACGGGAACACCGAAGCTGGGTATAGAAGAATTGATCCCCTTCAAGGCATGCATGTATAGGTAAGGACAAAAACTACTACGCCTCGTGACTTTCTCACATTGAAAAATAAAATAATGCATTCCATATTCAATGCAACTAAGTGATTGGAACATATGTCCTTTATCATGTAAATAAACCAAGACAACACGGAGAAGGTGTGAACTAATTCAACGGACAGTGGTAAGGATGCATGAAATGAAAATAGGACGCAGGTGCTCAATTAAACTTCAATGCAAGGTCAACTTCAATGTAAAATGATAGCATGGATGCATGATGGACTCAGCCAAAAGTGATTGGTGTGACTAGATTTTTAAGGCAACAAGCAAGACATACAGAATTTTGCACCTAAAGCATGCAAAGAAAACAAGGAAGAATGAGAAGTCATGAAACTAATTTACCGCCACCAGACAGCAATGAATTTTTTTAATACCTTTTTTCAACTACAAACTCCAAAACGAGCGGTTGGAGTTGTTGAAAATAAAAGAAAACAAATAAAATTGGTTTTATAACGTCTACTATGTAACAAATTAAATTCTTGTATTATGAAAGGTCTAAATTAGTGGAAGTAAAATCTAGATTTCTTAATTATGTAATTTGAAAATTCTAGAGAATGAAAAATCTAGAAAATAAGAGAATTAAGGAAAGACTTAGAAAAAAGAGAAGTGTAGAAAAAGAAAACTCTAGAAGTAGAAAAGTGTAGAAGCATGGCTATGTTATAAATAGGGTCTACTCCCTCATTTGTTGTATCAAGCAAGTATGAAGCAAATTATGTAATCAATGTTGTATCAAGCAAAAATAAAGGGAAATAAAAGCAATCAATGAAAGCAATAAAAAAATTCTTCTTTCTTATAGTTTCCTCTTCCTCCTCTAAAATTTCAACAAAGTGGCATCAAAGCTATATAAATTTTCCAGCAAAGTGGTATCAGAGTTTGGTTGAAATTATGACATTTCTATTTCTTTCGACGTTTGTTCACACAAAAGAGAATTTTGAGGAATGGAACAGTAGGAAAAAAGAGGAGCTAATCTCCAAAGGTCTGTGGGAAATTGCTGAAAATGGCTATGAATGGCGTAAAGACGTCGAAAGCATGTCGCAAATGGACAAGAAAGCCTTTGCGAAATTAAAACGGAATGATTACCGTGCTCTTTCTATGATTGCTGAGAACGTTGATGAGAAAGCTTCAGATCTCGTTTTTAGAGAGAGGTGTACAAAAAATTCATGGAACCACTTGAAAAATGTATATGGAAAAGTTGATGAAAAAATAATGAATGAAGATAACTTGATTGATGAGAAAGATGAAAAGAAAGATAGCGAGAGTGTGAACGAGAAGGAGCCAGAGAAGAAGAAAAAATAGACTATGCCAGAGCCTATGGAAGAAGAGATGTTGGTTGAGACAGAGAAGGAGAGGAAAAAGGAGGTGTAGAAGCAAAAGGAAGCCGGGAATGCTTCTTATAAAAGTAAGGATACTGAAGTTGGGTTTGATGCAAATAATGCCATGAATGTTTATAGGGCGGTTGAATCAATTGAAGTCGGAAAGGAAAATACAGCTAAAGTTGAAGAAAGTTCAGTGCCCATAGTCGAACAAGAGAAGAATGAATCTGATATTATTGAAGTGAGTTCGGCCATCGAGGCGGAAGAGGAGAATAAAAGTGCTAGTAACATTAATGCTATTGGAAAAGAGAGAGATTTGAAACCTATTGAAGTTGAGTTTTGTGCTAATGATGTTGAAGAAGCTGACAGTGTAGTGGAGTTGAATGAGGTAGACGATGAACAAAAAACTCAATTTGAAGAAGTAAGTTAAGCGGTGCCTGATACAAAGAATGTCGATAATGAGAAGCTTGATGATGTTACTGAATCTAAAATTATTGATGAGAGAGAGGATACTATCGTGGAAGAAAAGCCTAAAGTCGTGCTTGAAGCTGTTGGTGAGAAAAAGGCTAGCATTGCTGTTTGTTCGGTATTAGTTAACACAAACAAAGAAATTGAATTGATCAATTACTGTAAAAGTGATTTTTTTTTTAAAGAATTTAAAGATGCCACATACGACTCATTCAAAGTTTATGATACCGGAATAAGATGGAAGCAAGAGCATACACTTTTTGGAACGCCTTGTGCGAATGGAGAAAGACAAAAAGAATGGACCGCCGTTGAAGAAATTGCATCGAAGATCTTCATATTGGGAAAGAGGAAAAAACGAAAAAAGAAAATTTAGATAATTTCTTCATTTCTGCCAAAACACGTGAGATACAAAGGAATCTGCTTCGAGTAATAAAACCAAGTTTACGGGGGGATGTTGAAAATAAAAGGAAACAAATAAACTTTGTTTTATAACGTCAATTATGTAACAAATTAAATTCTTGTATTAGAAAAGGTCTAAATTAGTGGAAGTAAAATCTAGATTTCTTAATTATGTAATTTGAAAATTCTAGAGAATGAAAAATCTAGAAAATAAGAGAATTAGGGAAAGACCTAGAAAAAAGAGAAGTATAGAAAAAGAAAACTCTAGAAGCAGGAAAGTGTAGAAGCATGACTATGTAATAAATAGGGTCATTTGTTCTATCAAGCAAGTATGAAGCAAATTATGTAATCAATGTTGTATCAAGCAAAAATAAAGAGAAATAAAAGCAATAAAAAACTACTTCTTTTTATAGTTTCCTCTTCCTACTCTAAAATTTCAACAAAGTGGTATCAGAGCTACACAAATTTTCCAACAAAGTTTCTAGCGGAGGAACGGCTGAAGCAGGTTGTGAAGTGACAGAGAAGGGAGGATTCTAGAATGCAGCGGTAGGCGGGTTGTAACAACTCGTATTTCGATAACATGTTAAAACGAGAATCAAGGCTGAATTTAATTTTAAATTCTGAATCAAGTAAAACGGGCTATGCCATTGCGTTCGTCTCGGAAAAATACGCGAAATAGAGTCCGAAATTTTGTAAATCGGAGTCCGTATGACCCGGTTAAGGCCCAAAGAAGTTTTCGGGAAATTTGAGTTTCGAAACATGCAGTAATGGGTCCAGGCGGGAAAATTCCCGCCCAGACAAGTCGACTTGGCTGTCGACAGGGCTGTCGACTTGCAAGTCGACAGGCATGTCGACAGGCAAGTCGACAGGGCTGTCGACTTGCAAGTCGACAGGCATGTCGACAGGCAAGTCGACAGGCATGTCGACTTGCCCCGTCGGCTGATTCTGGCCTGGTGCACCTATTTTCTATCTTGGCTAGGTTTTTGGGCCTGGTTTGAAATCTGACGGTTCAGGTTGGTCCTAGGGTTAATCTAAGGGTCTTAACTAGCCTAATCTTCTATAAATAAACCCCTAACCTACCCCTAAACCCTCATTATTCACTCATGTAACTAAACTATGGCCAAATTTCTACTCCCATGGCCTCCACTCAACTATCCTAGCCTCCACTTCATTTCTATGAAAGGTTTCATGATCTTGAGAGTGTTAGAGAGTCCCTATGTTAGTATGAGAGCTTCTCAAGTTGATTCCAAGGCAAAAACTTTGATCTTTGTTCATAAAGATGGTGTTTTTGTTGATTTGGAGCATCCATCTTTGGGTTTTTGGGTGATGGCATGCATAGGCTTCATCACAAGCTTTAGTGTAATCGATTTAGGCCTTAATAGCAAGGTAAGCCCTTCCCTACTCTTAGATATTAACCATGAAGTTAAATGTTCATGTTGCAAATTTGGGTTTGATCATTGAGTATGATTTATGCTATCATGTCATGCAAGTTTATGAAGTCATTATCTTGATCTTATGAGCTAAAAGCTACAACCTTTATGTTGAAATGTTGCATTATGCAGCATGAGAACCTTCATAATCATTATGTCAACTTGCATATGAAGTCATAATCCTTATATGATGATATATGCGAGTTTCTAGCCATCATTCCATGTCTTTTGTCACCATGATTCGCTTATGTGCCAAGTTTGGGTTTATGCATGTTTTTGAGGCTTAAGAATGTAACATGCAAGCTAATGAACACATTTGTGCCTCATTTGCCACCATGATTAACTTGTGGCTTAATACCCATTTTTGTCATTCCTTTGCCAAGTCTCTTCTTTTAATCCATTACGTTGTTGCGAACGTATATGCGAGTTTAAAAGCGTTGGGTTATGTTATGGGTAATTTCTAATGACATGAAAATACAACTTGGAAACATGACTTGAAATATAACATGGAAGTTGACATGTAAGTATGCATAAAAACATAAGCTTGGGAATTTACCTATTAAGTTAGGTCTACCCTTTGGGAATTTACCTATTAAGTTAGGTCTACCCAAATGCTTGAAAAACTTGTAACATGTTTTGGAAACATGATGAACATGACACTTAGATAATATAAGTGTGGCCAACTCGAGGTTGGGTTGAGTTTGCAACGTAAAACTACCCGGAACCGACCGGCCTAACTAGTAGTTGCAAACAATAGGACCCAATGTGAGAAGTTGGTCATGTTGTGCTTGAATCCGAGGTTAGACCAAGTTGTGGTGTAAAGCTACCCGGAACCGACCGGCTTAACTAGTAACCACAACAAAGTCTAATGTGAGAGGTTGGGGTGCATTAAGTAATTAATGTCACATGATAGGGTTAAGTTAATTTGATTAATGACTCTTAACCAAATGTGACATGGATAAAGGGGTTAAGTAAATTGATTAGGCTAATGATACTTAACAAAACATGACAAGGTTGGGTAGGTTAAGTGATTTGATCTGCTTAATGACACTTAACCATTTTTATACGACTAGTGGACGGGGATTAAGTTAACCAATACTTAATCAATCCAACATGATAACTTGATAAGGTTAAGTGGGATCGGGTTTGATTTCTTAATGACACTTAACCATGCAAGATGATTAGGGGATGGGGTTAAGTAATTTACACTTAACTAATCCGACTTGGTAATTAGATGGGGTTAAGTAATTAAGGCTTAACTAATCTAACCACGGTAATTAGATGGGGTTAAGTAACTAAGGCTTAACTAATCTAACCACGGTAATTAGATGGGGTTAAGTAATCCACACTTAACTAATCTAAACACGGTAATTCGATGGGGTTAAGTTAAACACTTAACCAATTTAAACTTGGTAGTTCAATGAGGTTAAGTAACCAATACTTAACCAACTTAACGTGATAATTTAATGGGGTTAAGCAACTTATACTTAACCAATACATGATGATTTGATGGGGTTAAGTAACCTACACTTAACCAATCTAATACGCGGACCTGACAAGGTTAAGTCGCAAGACCTTTTTAGAATATACTTAACCAATCCGACTCGATAATTTGATGGGATTAAGATAATCTATGCTTAATCGATCTAGCAAGATAATCCGATAGGATTAAGGTAAGCTAGTACTTGACCAATTTGACTTGATAGGGTTAAGTCATGAGCCTCTGGGTACACTTAACCAACTTGTAGGACTAAGTCTTAAACTTGAATACTTAGCCAATCTTGACGTGATTCGTGGGCGGGTTAAGGCATGGACTTGAATGATAACACTTAACCCAATAAGACAAACCCTAGTTAGAGGAACTAGGTAGAAAATCGTGGTTAATCAAGGATAACGGGAAAGGAAGCTAAGTGGTAAACCTTAGTTAAGGGTAACTAAGTAATAATTCTTAGCTAAGGACATAGGACTAATTCACAAAGCGATGAGTAACCTGATACGGTAGGTCATCGCTTAGTATACGAGGAGGAGCAAGTTATCTGACTTGGATAAAAGCTCCAGCGCACTAGGTGCCGAAGTGGAAGCTTCGGGGGACGTGAGGATATTCTTGGGATCCCTCTGTGGGCTGCCAGGTAATTATACTAGGCCCATGAGAGGTTAAGGTCTGCGTTAGAAGGACCAAGAGTATGCCTTGGTTGCTATGCGAGCGACCTAAAGACTGGGATGGATTAGCGTGGAGTCGACGATTCTTGGTTTTTGCCCTGGATAGCACATCGCCGACTACCTACCATCTTTAGTCAATCGTGTACGAACGGAAAGGCAGGGAACCCCCAACAGACCATGTTCTTGCTATCGAGTCATGGGTGAGGTAGGCCCGTAGGAAAGTGGGGCTATAGTGGGGCCGGGATGTGGTTCTCATACATGATTTTTCTTGGGTTGCCTTTCAGTAGTTGAGGGAGGGGTCACGTGGGACCATAGCCACGGGTACAAAAACAGACCTTGATATCTGCATCAGCAGACGACTTAAAGCTCCCGACCGAGTTCCGTATTTCTTGGTTTCCCCTGGCACGGAACTCGGATGGCACATTGGGGAACATGTGCGTCTAGACATGGGAAACGATTCACGATACACACGTGGGATGAAGGGCGCGGTTGACGGGTGGCATAATCCCTAGTGTTCCTAGGTGGCCAAAACCCAAACCGAGACACGGAAACGTTCATTAGGTAGCATAATCCCTAGCGGTCCTAGGTGGCATAAATCCTAAGTGGACGCGCGATAGTTCATGGTAAGGAAACACAACTAGATCAAGGGTTGCAGTCCAAAACAACTTCAAGGATAAAACGTTTACATGGGAAAGCCCGTACGGCCTACGGCAAAGGATTGAACTTATACATGGAAAGAAACATACGAGTTGGGAAAACCTACATATGCTACATATTAGGTTGACATGGACCATTACATGACGTTGGGCAAGGGACATTCATGGTTAACACATGACGCAGGTTGGGATACTAGTACGAGAGGTGCAGAGCGGATATACAGGATAGATGCCATGGGACGTCATACGCGACAGATATCTTGGGATATTATACTTGATAGGAACCTGACAATGTGATACCTTGTTTTATCTTGACATCGTAGTTTATCACGACACCCTAGTTTATCTGAGTTCAGTAGTTCATCCTGTTATTTTGATTTAATTGACCTATCTTGTATCATGCTTATGTTCATCTCAGTTTCTCATGACAGTTAACTTTACTAGTTTTTATACTAATAGTAGATAGGGCTTACTCAGTCTTTTTGACTGACCCATTTTGTTTCGCCTCTTTTCTTCTGTTCCCCCCCCCCCCAGGTTACAGGGAGGAAACACTACTGTTTAGTTCGGACTTCTTCTGCTTGAAGGTCATCATGGATGGCTTGGACTTTTCTTGGCTATGGCTTCTTTACTGCTTTTCTTGGGGAATAATTTATGAAAAAGTCTTTATGCTTCTTTATTATTGCAAGAAAGGTTTTGATGTACTCTGATGTAAAAGGCTTTAGACCTTAATTATTAATGTTTAGGAAAGTTCGGTTTTACTTCCACTATTTTATATGTTCTGTCTTGTGATATTTCTGTGCATGTTTACCAATAATGCCCCTCTAAAGCTAGTGCATTCCTTTGCGAGTGACCCTAGCAGAGGCGGGGTGTTACATTTGGTATCAGAGCAGAAGGTTACCAGACTGGGCAAAAGTTTTTAAAGACCTTCTGAAAACTATTTGAAAATCGTTTATAAAGAAGCATTTTTCAAGAAAATTTTCTTTTAAAAAGGAAAAAGGCTATTCCCCAAAGGCCATTAGCACTATCCTTGTTTCCTTGATTGAATCTCCTTTCCTTTCTTTCCTCCATCTGTAGTCACAGTGGTTTTAACTGCGACTAGTCTTTTCTATCTACGAAAGCGCTTTCCATGCGATGGAGGTTGTTCTCGAGAGACCAGTAGCCGCCTTATAAGAAAGGATAATGAGAAAGAGGATAAAGGATACGAGTTTAACTTGTTGGTATGGCTCAACCCGGAATGAGAGAGAAAGATGAACAATGAAACCCATGAGGAGAGAGTACCTTTGGCATGGTGGAACGGGACGGATAGTTAGGTATCATGGGACAAGGACAAGATCATCGGGAGGGCAGTAGTATGCTCTCATGTCTAGGGTACCTCGGAAGGAGGGTAACGATCTTGTTAAAGGTTTAGCTTTTCTACTCTATCATCCCGTTAGGACTTTGGTTTGATCATCGTATCATTTAAGTCTGCTTTGATAGTTGAGTCTCTGCACCTTAAGTACTAGCGTAATAGAGAATCCCATTTTTGTCTCAAGTCCTGGGGAGAATCGGTCCACTTATTCATGACTAGTTTTGGATTTGAGAATGACATGCCTCGATTACGGATGGATTCTGAGGATAAAGTGGTCACCCAATAAGGGGTGCCATTCTCGGTCTTGGAAAGAGGGTAGTTAGACTCTCGACTCATCTTGGTGATACCCTCGAAGTCTCGTGTAACCCTTTTGGGTTCTGTCATGGTTAGTTACCAAGAATCTCTTGATGCGTTTATCGGGAATCTCTGATCCGTTCGAATAGAATTCGCCGCTAAGGCGGATGGTTCGTTTCGATTATGCATCAGTTATGGGAATCACCCTAGTAAGAACTCTGGGCAACATGGATTGGCATTGGAAAACGAGATCCAGAATTCACTAGTGAATTTTGGGAGAGCTTGCATGAGTACGCAGATATGTTTGAGCCAAGCATACTAGGGAAAGGGTAAGTGAAACGAGAGGCGACAGTGAAATGAGTTCCACTCACACCTTGGAAATAGGAATCCAGAAGCTACAAAATCATGAAGTCAAAGGCGGTCAAGGCATGATGGAATTAAGCTCATGGAAATACGGCTTGGACACGCGCATCACGTCTCTTTTTAAGAGTATATCTTTGATCCTTGGTTCACCTGTAAAGCTTACTTGCATGCTATCGCTTGGTGGATATCCTCTCGGTCCTGTTTCTGTTACAAACCCCGTAAGGAGTTTGTCTTGTTTATCTTCTCGATCTTATCTTGGGAACCTTAGGTAGAACGCTATGGATGTAAACATGTATTTGAGACATGTTATGATTGATATGGTTGCAAATGGTTGCAAGTGGTTTCTCGTGGATGCGCGAATACACATTAGATACTAGCTCGACTCGGTCACATTTCATATTGCATATGCACGAGTATTTATACTTGGTTATGGATGAAATCGAATGTGTTATCATGCGGTTGTTGCATATGAATGAATGATTGTGCACGCATATAGTATCTATATGACTAGGACTATTTGCATACATGTTGGATTCATGGCACTATACATATTTTTGCATTAGAAAGATTATTCAGGCCTGATCATTAGCATTAGCTAAGGAACATGTACACACACGTTTTGCATATATTCATATAGCATTAGAAATCATCTAAGGACAATGATTGCTTGTGGATGATGTTTTGAGTAGATGGATGATGGATGGTAGGATATGTTCTTCCTAACTTGGAGATTTCGGGGACGAAATCCTAAAAGGTGGGGAGAATGTAACAACTCGTATTTCGATAACATGTTAAAACAAGAATCAAGGCAGAATTTAATTTTAAATTCTGAATCAAGTAAAACGGGCTATGCCATTGCGTTCATCTCGGAAAAATACGCGAAATAGAGTCCGAAATTTTGTAAATCGGAGTCCGTATGACCCGGTTAAGGCCCAAAGAAGTTTTCGGGAAATTTGAGTTTCGAAACATGCAGTAATGGGTCCAGGCGGGAAAATTCCCGCCCAGACAAGTCGACTTGGCTGTCGACAGGGCTGTCGACTTGCAAGTCGATAGGCATGTCGACAGGCAAGTCGACAGGGCTGTCGACTTGCCCCGTCGGCTGATTCTGGCCTGGTGCACCTATTTTCTATCTTGGCTAGGTTTTTAGGCCTGGTTTGAAATCTGACGGTTCAGGTTGGTCCTAGGGTTAATCTAAGGGTCCTAACTAGCCTAATCTTCTATAAATAAACCCCTAACCTACCCCTAAACCCTCATTATTCACTCATGTAACTAAACTATGGCCAAATTTCTACTCTCATGGCCTCCACTCAACTATCCTAGCCTCCACTTCATTTCTATGAAAGGTTTCATGATCTTGAGAGTGTTAGAGAGTCCCTATGTTAGTATGAGAGCTTCTCAAGTTGATTCCAAGGCAAAAACTTTGATCTTTGTTCATAAAGATGGTGTTTTTGTTGATTTGGAGCATCCATCTTTGGGTTTTTGGGTGATGGCATGCATAGGCTTCATCACAAGCTTTAGTGTAATCGATTTAGGCCTTAATAGCAAGGTAAGCCCTTCCCTACTCTTAGATATTAACCATGAAGTTAAATGTTCATGTTGCAAATTTGGGTTTGATCATTAAGTATGATTTATGCTATCATGTCATGCAAGTTTATGAAGTCATTATCTTGATCTTATGAGCTAAAAGCTACAACCTTTATGTTGAAATGTTGCATTATGCAGCATGAGAACCTTCATAATCATTATGTCAACTTGCATATGAAGTCATAATCCTTATATGATGATATATGCGAGTTTCTAGCCATCATTCCATGTCTTTTGTCACCATGATTCGCTTATGTGCCAAGTTTGGGTTTATGCATGTTTTTGAGGCTTAAGAATGTAACATGCAAGCTAATGAACACATTTGTGCCTCATTTGCCACCATGATTAACTTGTGGCTTAATACCCATTTTTGTCATTCCTTTGCCAAGTCTCTTCTTTTAATCCATTACGTTGTTGCGAACGTATATGCGAGTTTAAAAGCGTTGGGTTATGTTATGGGTAATTTCTAATGACATGAAAATACAACTTGGAAACATGACTTGAAATATAACATGGAAGTTGACATGTAAGTATGCATAAAAACATAAGCTTGGGAATTTACCTATTAAGTTAGGTCTACCCTTTGGGAATTTACCTATTAAGTTAGGTCTACCCAAATGCTTGAAAAACTTGTAACATGTTTTGGAAACATGATGAACATGACACTTAGATAATATAAGTGTGGCCAACTCGAGGTTGGGTTGAGTTTGCAACGTAAAACTACCCGGAACCGACCGGCCTTGTAACACCCCGAAAATTCTATAATTGTGAAATTAACAAATTAAAGTATAATTAATTTGAAATCAAAGAACTAAGGGAAACGGGATATGCCATTGCGTTCGTCTCGGAAAAATACGCGAAATAGAGTCCGAGTTTTCGAAAAACGGAGTCCGTATGAAGAAGATATGGCCTTCGGAAGTTTTTAAATTAAGTTTAAAATTCAAACAGAATTAAATAATTAAATATTCCGAAGTGGGGCCCAACGGGCCAGGGTGGAAGAACACCCGCCTGGGCCACCCAGGTCGACTGGGCTGTCGACCTGGGCTACCCATGTCGACAGGGCTGTCGACAGCCCTGTCGACAGGGGTGTCGACCTGGTCGAGCCCAGTCAACCTGGCTGGCCAGGTCTGTGTTTGGTCGAATTTCTGTGGTCTGCTTTGTCATTAGGGCTAGGTGGCAAGTTTTAATTGGTCTCTCTTGCGAATGAATGGCTACGATCAATCCAAGCAACATCAATGGTCCTAATCAGTTCCTAACCTCTATATAAACAACCCTAGACTAAACCCTAATCTATTCATTCAAATTAAGAACATAGCCGCCATGTTGCTGAGGAACGACTAAAAGTAGCCGCCGACTAGAGAGAGAATTAGAAAGAAAGTTCTAAAGCCTAAAGCAATTCAAGCAACCTAAAGCCAATCAATTCAACAAAGGAATCATATCTCTTAATTAGAGAATTCGCTGCAACCATTGTAAGTAGAGTATTACTTTGGTATGAATAAACAACTGTATTGATTTGTATGCTTGAATTGGGATAATAAAGTAATTCATATTTGTGCAAAATTATGTTATTCATTATAAAGAACTACATGCGGTAGTTCTATGCAAGTATACGTTTGGAATATTGCGCAAATTATGTAATCTATGTTGAAGCTACATGTATGTAGTTGATTGAAATTCATGCGAGTTTGGGGCTTTGTTATTATGCCATCATGATGTATATTTTTGTGCATAAATCATTTTGCAAGTAATTGAAACAAGTTTGGTTGTTATAGTTCATATGAAACTATGTTGGAATTTTGACACCATAATCCATGTATTAAGTCATGCTTTTGCAAAACTTATGAATATGGCTAGGCTATGAATGATATTTGGCATAATTGAAATCTATGATTAAGTCTATCTTGTTTAAAAGAATTATATGATGACATATGTGAGACATGGCTAGGTTAGACTCAAAAATCCCTTTTTGCAAGTTTAAAGCAAACACCATGATTAGAAGTATTTATGCCATGCTTATGTTTGACATTATGCCATGTTTATGCTAGAAGTATTTATGCCATGCTTATGTTTGACATTATGCCATGTTTATGCTAGAAGTATTTATGTCATGCTTATGTTTGACATTATGCCATGTTTATGCTAGAAGTATTTATGCCATGCTTATGTTTGACATTATGCCATGTTTATGCTAGAAGTATTTATGCCATGCTTATGTTTGACATTATGCCTAAATAAAAATATAGGTTCATGTGTCAATAATGATATCTCAATTACAAGTTCACATGCTTTGATTCATGTCACCTATGTTTTATGACCAAAGTATATGTCACTACTATGCAAGTACACCAGTTTCTATTTTGTATTCCCATCGTCATATTGCAAGTTCATACGCTCACCTTCCCCTCTTTGTGTATGTAATCACGCTTTAAGCCTCCCCTTTCGCATGGCTAAATTGGGCTTTAAAAGGCTAAGCCCAATATATATGAACGGACGTGTAAAACGGGGGAAAATAACGTTGGGTTAAAATTAATTAATGAATGAAAATATAAAATAGAAAGGCCCAAATTCAAGTATGGGTTGGGCCAGTGATTGGTGTAACCTTTACACCATTAACTTAATAATGGGCCGCAAATATTTACATATAAATAAAGAAGAAAGGCAAAATATGTAAAAGTAGAAAATACGATGTGTTTAACCCGAGGTTGGATTGAGTTGTGATGTAAACCTGCCCGGAACCGCCCGGCTGTCCAGTAGTCACAACAATACCTATCCAATGTGAGAGGTTAAACATGGAGGCCAATAAGGACCCGAGGTTAGACTGAGTTGTGGCGTAAGACTGCCCGGAACCAACCGGCAACAGGCAGCCACAACAATACCTGTCTAATGTGAGAGGTCAGGGCCTTAATAAGACAATTAAGGCTGAGTCAGGATTGTTAGGATTAAGTGGACTAAAGACTTAATCAAAATGGAACATGCTAAACTAAACGGACTGGTGGGGTTAGGTTAGGAAACACTTAACCAACTTAGCATGTTGGCTAGAGATAGAAAACCTAGTAACGGGGGACCCTTTTCAGCAGTAACCCTAAAAGGTGTATCAGGATACCCTGAAACTAGGCAGGGTGGGGCACGATTACTGGGCTGATTGTAAGAGGTCAAATCGACGGCGGTGTTGTAGCAGTGTAGGTTCTAACGGGGTGCGGGCGTGCACACACTCCGGCGCAGAAAAATAAAGCACTGGGCACCAGTAGCATACCTGTGCACTCTAAGGTTGTGTCGGGCCGCTGCCATGGGACTTGATACACCCCATGGTGGGACCAGCATAGGTAACTACAAACATCGGGGGCCGTAAGACACATGTAACTATGCGAGTAGGAGCCGATCATCATAGAATGGATCACATCACCCTGATTGTGGGGTGCCAGTTGGAAACTAGTTTATATGGGTTCAGAGATTAAAATGGGGTACGATAGTATATTCGACTCTAGACAACTTAACCAAGTTTATAGTGTTTGCCCACTTCTTGTTTATACTTATCATACCCAGTTCTTTATTCATAGACAAAATAGTACTAGACTTACTCAGGCTTTATGTCTGACTCTACTTTTCTTTCGTCTTCTTTCTTTCGTTCCCCCCCCCCAGGTCCTCAGGGAGGGAACACAGCAGCTTGACCTACCTCAACATCCAGCTTGAAGAAGAGAAATGTATTGCTTGGACTTTCCTGTTTTGAACTATGGCTTTGGACAATCCACTATGGGGGCTTTTGCAGTTTATCTATGTTTTATTTATGCTTCTTTAAATAATGTACTCAAGACAGATTATGAAAGTGCTATGTTATGTTTTTGGAAAGGATGTGTTGTAACACGTATTTGATTTTATGAAATAAAAGTTTGTTGTTCTTCCGTTGTTTACAAATATGTGTTCTTATATCTGTCTTGTATATCTGTGACTTGTACTTATAAACCTCCACCAAAATTAGGGCATTCCCTTTGAGAGTGACCCTAACGGAGGTGGGGTGTTTCACTTGGTATCAGAGCATAGGTTTACCAGATAAGATAAAAAGTTTTGAAAATTATTTTCGAAAAGGAAATTTAAAGAAGCATTTTTAAAAGAAAAATATTATTTTAAAAAGGCAAAGTCCACTCCCCAAAGCCATAGGAACTATCTCTTATCCTTCGTTTTGAATCTATCCTTTTTGTTTCAGCATGTCCCAAGAACTTAACTTGCCGGAAGGGGTGCCCATACCTGGTTGGTTTAGACGGTTCTTAGAAGCAAGGGCCACTCAGCCAGGTCCTACCGTTCCTCCTCCCCCAGCTGAAGGAAATCATCTAGCTGCAGCAGCACCTTTTCCTCCACCTCCTCCTTGGGGAAACACATTCGCTAAGATATGTAAAGATTTTAAAGCTATGGGAGGAAGGGATTTCCATGGAACTGAGTCCTTCGTAGCAGCTAGGAATTGGCTGAAAGAAACGGAAGACCTATTCATCATCTTTGAGGTAGAAGATAGACAAAAAGTACAACTGGCGGTGTGGCTATTGAAGGGCGAGGCTTCCTACTGGTGGGAGGTCACTAATGCTGAAAGACCAGTGGAGACATGGGAGGACTTTAGGGCAAGGTTTGAGACCAAATTTCTCTCAGATGCAGAAAGAAGTTTGCAGTTGGAGAAATTCTTATTTCTTAAGCAAGGACACAAGACTGTCAGAGAATATGTGAATCAGTTCGATGAGCTGGCTAGGTTTGGGCTTGACCTAGTCAACACCCCGCACAAGAAGGCTCTCCGTTTCGTCAAAGGGTTAAATGAGCCATTACACAGTTTGGCCATGACCCATATACCCATGGGGGCCACGTATGAAAGATTGGTGCAAATGGCATTGCTGAATGAGGAGGATAAGGGCAAGAAGGAGACAAAGGCAGAAAGCTCTCAAGGGAAGAAAGAGGGTTTGCAGCCTAAGAAGGCGGACTTTAAGAAAGGCGGAAAAGGCAACAAAGAGAAGAGGAAGTGCAATTTCTGTGGCAAAGAGGGGCACTTAGTAAAAGACTGCCGGAAAAAGAAGGCCAAGGAGAATGGTGGGTGCTTTTCATGCGGTGAGACAGGCCACAGGGCTAAGGACTGCCCAAAGAAACGAGGACAGGGGCAGAGGACTGGATCCATCCCAGAGGCACAGGTTCATGTGCTAGAAGCGCCACCATTGCAACAGCGAGGTACAAACACTTCTGTAGAAAGTGTAGTTTATCTTTATGATCACCCCGTTCGCACTTTATTTGATTCTGGCGCATCACACTCCTTTATCTCGTCAGCTTAGTAGAATCTCTGCACCTACAAACTAGTATGGTAGAGGACCCCTTAATTGTTTCAAACCCAATTGGGGGCCCAGCTCATTTGTCTATGATCTGTTTGGATTTGAAAATTTCTATCCTAAGTGTTGAATTTCAATGTAGTGCCTTTGTTTTGGGCTTTTCGGGGTATGGTTTGATTTTGGGTATGGATTGGCTATCCAGTAATGGGGCCATCCTTGATTGTGAGAAAAGGGTTGTTAGGCTCCTAACCCAGCTCGGTAATACTTTGGAAATTTCTTGTAATCCCTCGTATGCGGTTATGCTTAGTTATCTTGAATCGCTAGATGCCTCTGTTGAAAATTTGCAATCAGTTAGAGTGGTCCGGGAATATCCGGATGTCTTCGAAGAAGTGAAGGGCTTGCCTCCGAAGCGGGAAATAGACTTCCGCATATTTCTTGTATATAATGCAAAGCCCGTTGCGTTGCCCGTTAGACATATGGCTCCACGAGAAAGGAAAGAGCTCAGTAAACAGATTAAAGAGCTTCTAGAAAAGGGGTTCATTAGGAGGAGCATTTCAGAATGGGGCGCTCCGGTGGTGTTCGCTACAAAGGCGGATGGTTCACTCCGTCTATGTGTTGACTATAGGGAGCTCAACAAGCTAACGAAAAAGAATAGGCATCCTCTCCCTAGAATTGACGATTTATTTGACCAGCTTGTAGGAGCGTCTGTTTTCTCCCAACTCGATTTAGCAACCGGTTTTCATCAGCTAAGGGTGGCTGAAGATAGCATCGATAAAACGGCGTTCAGAACCCCAGACGGCTTCTTTGAATGGCTTGTCATGCCTTTCGGCTTGACAAATGCACCTGCTTACTTCGTGGACCTGATGAGTAGGGTATTTAGAGATTTCCTCAACAAATTCGTAGTGGTCTTCGTAGATGATATCCTTATCTTCTCAAAGAGTGAAGAGGAACATGCTCAGCACTTAAGGGCAATCATGGAAACTTTGCGAGTCCATCAACTAAAAGCCAAATTCTCCAAATGCCACTTTTGGAGAGAAGAGGTGAGGTTCCTTGGGCACATAGTATCCAAACAAGGGTTAGCAGTGGACCCTGCTAAGGTAGTGGCGGTACAGGATTGGAAGACACCAAGGAATGCAACGGAGGTCCGAAGCTTTCTAGGACTAGCGGGTTTCTATCGAAAATTCATAAGGGATTTTGCGAAAATCTCAGCTCCGCTCACGAAATTGACTAAGAAGAATCTAGTGTTCAATTGGGACTTGGATTGCGAGTTTGCTTTCCAACGACTGAAAAGGGCTCTTACAACAGCCCCAGTTTTGACACTGCCAGATGGGAGCAAGATGTTCACTGTTTATACGGATGCATGTGGGACAGGGCTAGGCGCCGTCTTAATGCAAGAAGGAAGGGTATTAGCTTATGGCGGGAGGCAGTTGAAAGTGCACGAAAAGAACTACCCAACCCACGATCTTGAGTTAGCCGCCATCGTCTTTGCACTCAAGTCTTGGCGACACTATCTCCTAGGTGAGAAATTCGAACTTTACACTGACCATAAATCGTTGAAATATCTTTTCTCGCAGAAGGATCTTAACTTGAGGCAACAAAGATGGATGGAGTTTCTTGCCTCGTACGATTTCGAAATCTCCTACACTCCGGGCAAAGGCAACGTAGTTGCAGACGCGTTGAGCCGAAAGAAATTGACCCTAAGCCCATTGTTTGTTGAAAGACAAAGCCTAGAGTTTATAGCCAGCTTCGACTTTAGGACCTCCTCTGATTTCGTACCGGGCTTGCTAGCATCTCTCGAAGTGCGCCCAACCTTAGTGGATTCAGTAGGGACAGCACAACGCGAAGACCCTCAGCTTGTGGAAATAATTGATAGGTTAATTAGGGGTGAGACTTCAAGTCACCTCAACAGATACGCCATCGACGATAAGGGTTTTCTAAGGCGAGACGGAAGACTATGCGTCCCACAGACAAACGATTTAATAAAGAAGGTTCTCGAGGAAGCACATCACTCCAAGATGACGATACACCCAGGCGGAGATAAAATGTACAAAGACATAAAAAGGACTTTCTTCTGGAACGGCATGAAAAAGGACGTGGCAGAATTCGTTTCTAAATGTATGGTGTGCCAACAGGTTAAGGCGGAATAGAAAAAGCCTGGCGGACTACTACATCCTCTGGAGGTCCCGCAGTGGAAGTGGGATAGCATCTCAATGGACTTCATCGATGGGATGCCTAGGTCTAGGAGAGGCAACACTAGCATTTGGGTAATAGTGGATAGGCTTACTAAAAGCGCCCACTTTTTACCTGTCAAAAGTAAAAGAACTGCCTCATCCCTAGCATCACTTTACCTCAAGGAAATCGTTCGACTCCATGGAATACCATCTAGCATTGTTAGTGACCGAGACCCCATCTTCACCAGCGAATTTTGGCGGAGTCTGCAAGAAGCAGTAGGAACGCAGTTATGCTTGAGCACAGCCTATCATCCCCAAACCGATGGCCAAACAGAGAGAGTGAACAGAGTTTTGGAAGACCTTTTAAGGCTATGCGTCCTCGACTTCGGAGGGACATGGGAAGACCACCTTCCTTTGGTGGAATTTGCCTACAACAACAGCTATCAAGCAACCATCGGAATGGCGCCCTTCGAAGCTTTATACGGAAGACCGTGCCGATCGCCCACTTGTTGGTGGGAGTCTACTGATAAGCTCGTACTTGGACCAGACATGATCCGAGAGACTTCAGAAAAAGTAGACCTAATACGAAGAAGGATGAAGACGGCCCAAGACAGACAAAAGTCCTATGCCGACAAGAGGAGAACCGACCTTGAATTTGAGGTTGGAGACAGAGTTTTTCTCAAGGTATCACCACTAAGAAACGTTGTTCGTTTTGGAACCACAGGAAAGCTAGCACCAAGGTTCGTAGGGCCATTCCCTATCATCGAGAAGATTGGGAAAATGGCCTATAGATTAGAGCTACCCGAGAAGTTGGCTGGAGTCCACAACGTTTTTCACGTTTCACATCTCCGAAAATGTCTACATGAGTCTGCTGAAGTGGTAGAGCCAAATATCCTCGAAGAGGCCGAAGTGGAACGCGAAGCAACCATAAGAAAAGTTCCAACCCGCATCTTAGGAACGGAAGTGAAGAAGCTATGCAACCGCGAAGTCAAGCTCGTCAAAGTCCAGTGGAGCAACGCCGAGGGAGACGCGACTTGGGAAACTGAAGCTAGAATCCGCACTGCCTACCCTTTTCTGTTCGAGGGTACATCCTTGATCTTTCTTTTTCCTTAAGTTGCGCTTTTATCTATCTTTTTAGGCATATTTCCTCGACCGTATCTTTTAGGTAGAAACTCTTTGGATGGAAACATGTAATTGAAACATGTTATGTATGAATGGTTGCAAGTGGTTGCAAGTGATTGCTAGTGGTTGCTCGTGGTTGCATATACACACACAATCTAGGTTTTAGATCGGCTCAGTCACTTCATATTGCATATGCATATATGTTTGCATTCGTATATGGTTGAACTTTGATGTGTGGTCATGTGGATGTTGCATTTGTATTGAATGATTGTGCACTCATGTAGAATCATGAATAGGAAAATTTGCATACATAATGGATTCATGGCACTTACATAATTCGCATTAAGGAGGTCAACTGAATCAGTAGACCGCCTGATTTTGCATTAGATAAGTACATGTACACACACACTTTGCATATAATCATGAAGCATTAGAAGTCTTTTAAGGACAATGGATGCTCGTGTTTGATGGTTCAGTAGATGGATGATTGGATGTTAGGATATACATTCCTCCTAACTTGAAGATTTCGGGGACGAAATCCTTTTAAGTGGGGGAGAATGTAACACCCCGAAAATTCTATAATTGTGAAATTAACAAATTAAAGTATAATTAATTTGAAATCAAAGAACTAAGGGAAACGGGATACGCCATTGCGTTCGTCTCGGAAAAATACGCGAAATAGAGTCCGAGTTTTCGAAAAACGGAGTCCGTATGAAGAAGATATGGCCTTCGGAAGTTTTTAAATTAAGTTTAAAATTCAAACAGAATTAAATAATTAAATATTCCGAAGTGGGGCCCAACGGGCCAGGGTGGAAGAACACCCACCTGGGCCACCCAGGTCGACTGGGCTGTCGACCTGGGCTACCCATGTCGACAGGGCTGTCGACAGCCCTGTCGACAGGGGTGTCGACCTGGTCGAGCCCAGTCAACCTGGCTGGCCAGGTCTGTGTTTGGTCGAATTTCTGTGGTCTGCTTTGTCATTAGGGCTAGGTGGCAAGTTTTAATTGGTCTCTCTTGCGAATGAATGGCTACGATCAATCCAAGCAACATCAATGGTCCTAATCAGTTCCTAACCTCTATATAAACAACCCTAGACTAAACCCTAATCTATTCATTCAAATTAAGAACATAGCCGCCATGTTGCTGAGGAACGACTAAAAGTAGCCGCCGACAAGAGAGAGAATTAGAAAGAAAGTTCTAAAGCCTAAAGCAATTCAAGCAACCTAAAGCCAATCAATTCAACAAAGGAATCATATCTCTTAATTAGAGAATTCGCCGCAACCATTGTAAGTAGAGTATTACTTTGGTATGAATAAACAACTGTATTGATTCGTATGCTTGAATTGGGATAATAAAGTAATTCATATTTGTGCAAAATTATGTTATTCATTATAAAGAACTACATGCGGTAGTTCTATGCAAGTATACGTTTGGAATATTGCGCAAATTATGTAATCTATGTTGAAGCTACATGTATGTAGTTGATTGAAATTCATGCGAGTTTGGGGCTTTGTTATTATGCCATCATGATGTATATTTTTGTGCATAAATCATTTTGCAAGTAATTGAAACAAGTTTGGTTGTTATAGTTCATATGAAACTATGTTGGAATTTTGACACCATAATCCATGTATTAAGTCATGCTTTTGCAAAACTTATGAATATGGCTAGGCTATGAATGATATTTGGCATAATTGAAATCTATGATTAAGTCTATCTTGTTTAAAAGAATTATATGATGACATATGTGAGACATGGCTAGGTTAGACTCAAAAATCCCTTTTTGCAAGTTTAAAGCAAACACCATGATTAGAAGTATTTATGCCATGCTTATGTTTGACATTATGCCATGTTTATGCTAGAAGTATTCATGCCATGCTTATGTTTGACATTATGCCATGTTTATGCTAGAAGTATTTATGCCATGCTTATGTTTGACATTATGCCATGTTTATGCTAGAAGTATTTATGCCATGCTTATGTTTGACATTATGCCATGTTTATGCTAGAAGTATTTATGCCATGCTTATGTTTGACATTATGCCTAAATAAAAATATAGGTTCATGTGTCAATAATGATATCTCAATTACAAGTTCACATGCTTTGATTCATGTCACCTATGTTTTATGACCAAAGTATATGTCACTACTATGCAAGTACACCAGTTTCTATTTTGTATTCCCATCGTCATATTGCAAGTTCATACGCTCACCTTCCCCTCTTTGTGTATGTAATCACGCTTTAAGCTTCCCCTTTCGCATGGCTAAATTGGGCTTTAAAAGGCTAAGCCCAATATATATGAACGGACGTGTAAAACGGGGGAAAATAACGTTGGGTTAAAATTAATTAATGAATGAAAATATAAAATAGAAAGGCCCAAATTCAAGTATGGGTTGGGCCAGTGATTGGTGTAACCTTTACACCATTAACTTAATAATGGGCCGCAAATATTTACATATAAATAAAGAAGAAAGGCAAAATATGTAAAAGTAGAAAATACGATGTGTTTAACCCGAGGTTGAATTGAGTTGTGATGTAAACCTGCCCGGAACCGCCCGGCTGTCCAGTAGTCACAACAATACCTATCCAATGTGAGAGGTTAAACATGGAGGCCAATAAGGACCCGAGGTTAGACTGAGTTGTGGCGTAAGACTGCCCGGAACCAACCGGCAACAGGCAGCCACAACAATACCTGTCTAATGTGAGAGGTCAGGGCCTTAATAAGACAATTAAGGCTGAGTCAGGATTGTTAGGATTAAGTGGACTAAAGACTTAATCAAAATGGAACATGCTAAACTAAACGGACTGGTGGGGTTAGGTTAGGAAACACTTAACCAACTTAGCATGTTGGCTAGAGATAGAAAACCTAGTAACGGGGGACCCTTTTCAGCAGTAACCCTAAAAGGTGTATCAGGATACCCTGAAACTAGGCAGGGTGGGGCACGATTACTGGGCTGATTGTAAGAGGTCAAATCGACGGCGGTGGTGTAGCAGTGTAGGTTCTAACGAGGTGCGGGCGTGCACACACTCCGGCGCAGAAAAATAAAGCACTGGGCACCAGTAGCATACCTGTGCACTCTAAGGTTGTGTCGGGCCGCTGCCATGGGACTTGATACACCCCATGGTGGGACCAGCATAGGTAACTACAAACATCGGGGGCCATAAGACACATGTAACTATGCGAGTAGGAGCCGATCATCATAGAATGGATCACATCACCCTGATTGTGGGGTGCCAGTTGGAAACTAGTTTATATGGGTTCAGAGATTAAAATGGGGTACGATAGTATATTCGACTCTAGACAACTTAACCAAGTTTATAGTGTTTGCCCACTTCTTGTTTATACTTATCATACCCAGTTCTTTATTCATAGACAAAATAGTACTAGACTTACTCAGGCTTTATGTCTGACTCTACTTTTCTTTCGTCTTCTTTCTTCCGTTTCCCCCCCCCCCCCAGGTCCTCAGGGAGGGAACACAGCAGCTTGACCTACCTCAACATCCAGCTTGAAGAAGAGAAATGTATTGCTTGGACTTTCCTGTTTTGAACTATGGCTTTGGACAATCCACTATGGGGGCTTTTGCAGTTTATCTATGTTTTATTTATGCTTCTTTAAATAATGTACTCAAGACAGATTATGAAAGTGCTATGTTATGTTTTTGGAAAGGATGTGTTGTAACACGTATTTGATTTTATGAAATAAAAGTTTGTTGTTCTTCCGCTGTTTACAAATATGTGTTCTTATATCTGTCTTGTATATCTGTGACTTGTACTTATAAACCTCCATCAAAATTAGGGCATTCCCTTTGAGAGTGACCCTAACGGAGGTGGGGTGTTTCAGGCCTAACTAGTAGTTGCAAACAATAGGACCCAATGTAAGAAGTTGGTCATGTTGTGCTTGAACCCGAGGTTAGACCAAGTTGTGGTGTAAAGCTACCCGGAACCGACCGGCTTAACTAGTAACCACAACAAAGTCTAATGTGAGAGGTTGGGGTGCATTAAGTAATTAATGTCACATGATAGGGTTAAGTTAATTTGATTAATGACTCTTAACCAAATATGACATGGATAAAGGGGTTAAGTAAATTGATTAGGCTAATGATACTTAACAAAACATGACAAGGTTGGGTAGGTTAAGTGATTTGATCTGCTTAATGACACTTAACCATTTTTATACGATTAGTGGACGGGGATTAAGTTAACCAAAACTTAATCAATCCAACATGATAACTTGATAAGGTTAAGTGGGATCGGGTTTGATTTCTTAATGACACTTAACCATGCAAGATGATTAGGGGATGGGGTTAAGTAATTTACACTTAACTAATCCGACTTGGTAATTAGATGGGGTTAAGTAATTAAGGCTTAACTAATCTAACCACGGTAATTAGATGGGGTTAAGTAACTAAGGCTTAACTAATCTAACCACGGTAATTAGATGGGGTTAAGTAATCCACACTTAACTAATCTAAGCACGGTAATTCGATGGGGTTAAGTTAAACACTTAACCAATTTAAACTTGGTAGTTCAATGAGGTTAATTAACCAATACTTAACCAACTTAACGTGATAATTTAATGGGGTTAAGCAACTTATACTTAACCAATTATACATGATGATTTGATGGGGTTAAGTAACCTACACTTAACCAATCTAATACGCGGACCTGACAAGGTTAAGTCGCAAGACCTTTTTAGAATATACTTAACCAATCCGACTCGATAATTTGATGGGATTAAGATAATCTATGCTTAATCGATCTAGCAAGATAATCCGATAGGATTAAGGTAAGCTAGTACTTGACCAATTTGACTTGATAGGGTTAAGTCATGAGCCTCTGGGTACACTTAACCAACTTGTAGGACTAAGTCTTAAACTTGAATACTTAGCCAATCTTGACGTGATTCGTGGGCGGGTTAAGGCATGGACTTGAATGATAACACTTAACCCAATAAGACAAACCCTAGTTAGAGGAACTAGGTAGAAAATCGTGGTTAATCAAGGATAACGGGAAAGGAAGCTAAGTGGTAAACCTTAGTTAAGGGTAACTAAGTAATAATTCTTAGCTAAGGACATAGGACTAATTCACAAAGCGATGAGTAACCTGATACGGTAGGTCATCGCTTAGTATACGAGGAGGAGCAAGTTATCTGACTTGGATAAAAGCTCCAGCGCACTGGGTGCCGAAGTGGAAGCTTCGGGGGACGTGAGGATATTCTTGGGATCCCTCTGTGGGCTGCCAGGTAATTATACTAGGCCCATGTGAGGTTAAGGTCTGCGTTAGAAGGACCAAGAGTATGCCTTGGTTGCTATGCGAGCGACCTAAAGACTGGGATGGATTAGCGTGGAGTCGACGATTCTTGGTTTTTGCCCTGGATAGCACATCGCCGACTACCTACCATCTTTAGTCAATCGTGTACGAACGGAAAGGCAGGGAACCCCCAACAGACCATGTTCTTGCTATCGAGTCATGGGTGAGGTAGGCCCGTAGGAAAGTGGGGCTATAGTGGGGCCGGGATGTGGTTCTCATACATGATTTTTCTTGGGTTGCCTTTCAGTAGTTGAGGGAGGGGTCACGTGGGACCATAGCCACGGGTACAAAAACAGACCTTGATATCTGCATCAGCAGACGACTTAAAGCTCCCGACCGAGTTCCATATTTCTTGGTTTGCCCTGGCACGGAACTCGGATGGCACATTGGGGAACATGTGCGTCTAGACATGGGAAACGATTCACGATACACACGTGGGATGAAGGGCGCGGTTGACGGGTGGCATAATCCCTAGTGTTCCTAGGTGGCCAAAACCCAAACCGAGACACGGAAACGTTCATTAGGTAGCATAATCCCTAGCGGTCCTAGGTGGCATAAATCCTAAGTGGACGCGCGATAGTTCATGGTAAGGAAACACAACTAGATCAAGGGTTGCAGTCCAAAACAACTTCAAGGATAAAACGTTTACATGGGAAAGCCCGTACGGCCTACGGCAAAGGACTGAACTTATACATGGAAAGAAACATACGAGTTGGGAAAACCTACATATGCTACATATTAGGTTGACATGGACCATTACATGACGTTGGGCAAGGGACATTCATGGTTAACACATGACGCAGGTTGGGATACTAGTATGAGAGGTGCAGAGCGGATATACAGGATAGATGCCATGGGACGTTATACGCGACAGATATCTTGGGATATTATACTTGATAGGAACCTGACAATGTGATACCTTGTTTTATCTTGACATCGTAGTTTATCACGACACCCTAGTTTATCTGAGTTCAGTAGTTCATCCTGTTATTTTGATTTAATTGACCTATCTTGTATCATGCTTATGTTCATCTCAGTTTCTCATGACAGTTAACTTTACTAGTTTTTATACTAATAGTAGATAGGGCTTACTCAGTCTTTTTGACTGACCCGTTTTGTTTCGCCTCTTTTCTTCCGTTTCCCCCCCCCCCAGGTTACAGGGAGGAAACACTGCTGTTTAGTTCGGACTTCTTCTGCTTGAAGGTCATCATGGATGGCTTGGACTTTTCTTGGCTATGGCTTCTTTACTGCTTTTCTTGGGGAATAATTTATGAAAAAGTCTTTATGCTTCTTTATTATTGCAAGACAGGTTTTGATGTACTCTGATGTAAAAGGCTTTAGACCTTAATTATTAATGTTTAGGAAAGTTCGGTTTTACTTCCACTATTTTATATGTTCTGTCTTGTGATATTTCTGTGCATGTTTACCAATAATGCCCCTCTAAAGCTAGTGCATTCCTTTGCGAGTGACCCTAGCGGAGGCGGGGTGTTACACGGGTCTTGTGAGGGAAGTGGTAGAGGGAGGGCATGCTTAAAAGGCAGTAGGTTGGTGTAGTGCTCGAAGTGGATAGGTGGTGAATGGACTGTATTGTGATAGTTTCCTTTGTTTGGTAATTATATAAAATTAATACCTGTACATCATAGCTATAAATAAAGCAAAGAACTAAAGGAGTGAAATATTTGTATGTCATGCGAAACACCAAGATGTCGCTTCCTTTTCTACCGTCTACCGCATAAAGAGTAGAAGCTACTCAAAAACATATGTCAAAATTAACAAATTAATAATCAATATAGCCTTTTCTGATGTATTGCTTCCTGTCATCTATTTTGAAGTAATTTGTAACCAACCAAATAAGAAGCAAGACTGATTTAGTACCTCTATTAATATAGGTAAGTGGCATTTCTCCTAGGTTGATCACCATTCAGCTTTGTCTATAGAACACAAAATTTTAAATTAAAAACCAATATAGAAATTTCTCAATCATTATAAAAGAAATAAAGAATGATACTCAAATAGGCCATTTCCATGAAAGCCCAGGATTTGCAGGTAATTTTTTGTTGGTATTTTACTGTAAATCCAAGTTCATGCTTTCATCCCTTCTCAGGAAATAAAACATAATACATGTACATAAGAAATTACTGAACCACTCGTAAATCTAAGTTGGTGCGTTCACAAACAACTATCAACATCAATAACCTTTTAACTGCTGCTCCGTATTCAGCATCAAGCATATGCTGCTATTGCCACACTGCAACCAGTTCAAACAACCTTCCTTAGTGCACGCAAGCATCTACGTGATATAGACAATAAGTGAAATAAGAAATTTTAAGGGTTATTTACATATCTTTGTCAAAATTAGAAAAGGCTACACACCAATGAATTATATACAATCAATTCCCTTTATCAGTAGTAGACAAGTGAAGATAGATATTGAGATTTGTAGTGATCACTCGTTATTGATTTACCTTTAATAGGGTAATAGAAAATATGATAATAGGAGACATAAGATGCATGCACTGATTTACCAGAAAATAAACTATAGCTACAAGTTTTGGCAAAAATGCAACTTGTTTAGTTTCTTTATAGATCTGTGTTGTCAAGCCCCAACAAAGAAACAGATATTAGTTAGTTACTCATTCAATGATTTTTTAGGAAGCGCATCTAGTATTAAATGGACATGATTACACCATGCACATTAGAATAAAGAGCGGACCTTAATTTGAATGTTACGCTTCATTATGGACCGAACAATGGAAACATTCAAAAAGGAAAACAATAACATGGAAAGTTGAAATGTGATTAATATGAAAGGACAATTGTCAGACTCTCGAGCCAAGTTGATAAAATATACGTACTTTTGCCCATGTCCATAAAAAAGATGTATAGGAAGATCTAATGAACTATCATAATCTCATGGCGGATGTTGTCTTTTCAGTGGTCAAATGAAAATGATAAACAAACACAACACACTTCAGTGTTACAAGATTAATATTAGAATGCATATGTAATATTCAAAAAACTATAGCATAATCTAAAAAATGGAAATCGGTATTTCAAAACCAATGACAAATACATGATTTGACTCAACATTGATTGAAGTTTGAAACAAAAACAAAAAAAATTAATTGTCATAAGGAAATATGAAATGCATTATTAATTTGCATTAATTATTTATAAACCATTGTAAACAAGTTACCTTAAAATGAGTATTGATTTTTTTTCCTTATAATCAACGTTGCACTATATTAATCATTGAGATTTAAATGATACTAACACCATATTACTATTTTTTTGCAAAGAATATTGCATCGTTTGTCATTGTACAATATAAACATAATTGATCTTTCCTTTTTAAAGGCTCTGCTTTAGATTAAGCAAGAAATAAAGATGAAAAAAATAAATAAATAAAATATGGTAGCCAGCCTTATTGCATAGGAAATTTCGGTTATAACTACCTTAAAATAAATAATTCAATTATTGACCTAATAGAAAATAACTCATCTTCAATACACTTTATCATAACATCATTAACTTTATCACTACATGTTGAAACCAAAAAATGGCCACAACACCTAATGTGCTCATACAGCACTTCATTAAACGGTATGGTTTGAAGTTATGGAGCCACAAACATAAAACAAAAAGCAAGAAGTAAAGAACAAGAAATTTTTAGAGTGATTCGGTCAATTTAGACATACGTCCACTATGGAAGCACTATTCATTCTTTCGGATTTACAACATACATGAATTCTCTCACATCTCTCATTTCTCTCTTTGACAATGATCTTCTACTTTTATCTCTCTTTTTACTCTAGATTTCACTTGGAGTTGCAAAGGAATCAGTGAGATCTTTTAATTTGTGATGGTAGTTGTATAAATATTCAACCACTTTGACACTTAGATGATCTTCAACGGATCCATGAGTATCTTGTGTTGGATCTAGGCTTTGGAAACAATTAATTGTAGTTGAAGATCACTTAGATTGAGTTCAAGATATTTCTAATGGAGTTTGGAGAAGATTTGATCCATTTGTTGTTGAAGGTATATTGAGCTTGAGAAGCCGTTAATGGAGCTTGAAGTGCTTGAGATTAGTGGAGAAATAATTTGGGCAGCCCTTCGGGTAGAAAAATTGGTTCCTTAAATAGTGGAGAAATTGGCTATTTATAGGTGTAATTTAGGAATAATGCCAGAGCGATAATTATGGCGTGTAGGGTTTGGGTTGGCCAAAAACTTATTTACAAAATGCGGGTTACTTTACAACTGTCATGCTTTTTGAGCCCGACCCAAAATACTTATGAAAATGCCACTGGGTTAAATTTCCGAATGACCAGAAAATGATGCCGACTAGGAAATGATGTCGACCCGACCCATGTACTGATCTCAAGGCCGACCAGCACCTTTATTTTGAAACCGATCAGTCCTGTTGTATTTTACAGACCAACCCAATAGTTGGTTGTCGATCCAAAGCATTATATGTGCCGCATCTTCTTAATAACCGACCCAATGTATTGAAGTTTTGCCACCGCGTTATACTTGAAGCCGATCCATGCATTTAATGAGTTGTTGACAACTGTCTTCAATGATCGTGTGTTTTTCTCATACTGTGGCCGACTCGTCCGGTACTTTACTGCTGATCATGTAATACCATAAGGTACCTACCCATCATCATTTAAATGTACCGATCCATTCTGGTTTGACTACGTTGTATAATTGTGGAAAGTATTGTCCACGTGTACCCATTGTTTGCCCCAGTATGAAATGTTCGGTCCTAAACATTACAATCATGCCATTGTAGTGAAATAATAATGTCTATTTCATGTTAAATCACGCAGCCTTGCATCGAACCGTTTTGTGCAATATTAATACAAGTGTGTTCAATGTATTTTTGCCACCATATCAGTTCTTCACTCATGCACAAGCTGTTTGTTTTCTATATCACATACGGAATGGTTTGAGTCCATGCTAGCTTTAAACACCAATCATGCAACTTCATCACGTTGGCTTCACGCTCTCTTATTTCAAGTAGCTCACGTGTTCTTTATGCATGCTGCGTGTACCTTTATTTAATTCTGCCGTTGTCTTCCGGACTCAAGAAGCCGGTCGACCCATGAACTGGGAATGAAGTTGATCCACGTGGCATTTAGATGGACCGACCCATACACTTTACATGTGTATGTTGTAATCCATTGTACCATTTTGCGATGCATGGAAGATATTCTTTTTGTTGTGTTGCATGACTTTTGCATGTGTATTTGTCACGTATGTAAATTAGCGTGCCACATATTGTATCAAACTCTTTTGGTCATTTCATACTGGCACCTTTATATGTTGTGATTCACTCTCTTAATACATAGAAAGATTAATACAACATCTTACCAACCGACCCATAAGGTTTAATTTTTTTGATGCCGATCCATCCAATTATTGCAACCGACCCGTGTTATCAATAACAGTGCCCATGCATAGTTTGCAACGTGACCGATCGATCCATCGTTTACAACTTGACCGACCGATCCATCGTTTTGTGAATATAAATAATCTACCACTCTTGCATGTTATAAATAATGATTTTTAGACCATGCTTTATAACGGAGTTAACATTTGCCTCTCGAAATTTATATTTTTTCTTGTAAAAAATATAAACTTCGAAATGATTGCCACAACCGGTGTTAACGCGCATTGATAGATCGTCTGCACGTATTTTTTGACGGATAGGATACGAGATAATTTTAGAGGATCAGTTTTCTGGTCATTGGTTGTTCTGCTATTGAATCGGTGGTTAGAATTTTGAGTCTGAGTCAGATCTTTAAAATCAATCATTTCAATGTTTTGTATTTGAACCCAAATCTCGACTTATTTAGGGTTTGAAAGCATGGATCCGGAAGTTATCTATGATGCTGGTTTATGCCATAGCATTGGCTGCTTGTTTTTGAACAATTACTTGGCCACTGAGCCTCTTTTGGTCCAATTCCCATCTTTTGATGGAAATTGATAAAGATTTGTCTTTGTAAGCTCATGCATGTTCTTTTTTAGTGATACGCCCTGCTATGTAATAAAAGATAAACATTACACATTTTTGGGTGAATATTTTTGCTATTTACTGTCCATATCGATAACAGGTTAGTTAATCATTAAAAAGTCGACTATGTTGAATTTATTGATCTGAACTGAATGACCTAATTACTCAGGATCATTTCGTCTAATCGATTTGTCAAATATTACCCATGTAGATACTACATTCTAATCTAAATTTGCGGCGATGTTTGAAACCGGGTAACCGACACGTATCAACTGTAGATTCCAAGCATCGTCTTTTGATGACCTATGTAATCTTATACGACGGTTCATATTTTACGAAACGTGTACCTGTTCAAATTGGAATCTCAATTTGTGTTTCTGAGGATATAGCGACTGCAACTTTTGGATTGTAAAAGAATCTTTCTTTGGTTATTCCTTGTCCTCTGGACAATTTGCTAGGAAGATGCCATTCTGTGCTAACTCACTATATTTTTTAATAAATCATGCAAATTTGTCGCAAATTTTCCAAGGAAATAAGAAGTCACTGATTGCCTATTAAATTGATCGTAGTAGCTTAGTTAGATTTTGAATTTTGAATTTTAATTCAATGCCCCCGCTTGGGGAGGTCCTTGGATTTTGAGACCCCGCTAGGGGAGGAATTTGGGTTTAGTGCCCCCGCTCGGGGTCGTCTTAATATTTTGTGCCCCCGCTCGGGGAGGTCTTATATTTTGTGCCCCCGATAGGGGATGTCTTATATTTTGTGCCCCTGCTAGGGTAGGTCTTGGGATTTAGTGCCCCCGCTCGGGGAGGTCTTTTTATTTTTTTTCCCCCACTATGGGAGGTCTTGGGATTTAGTGCCCCCGCTCGGGGAGGTCTTATATTTTGTGCCTTAGCCAGGGGAGATCTTGGGATTTAGTGCCCCCGCTCGGAGAAGCCTTTGGATTTAGTGCCCCGCTAAGAGAGGTCTTATATTTTGTGCCCCCGCTAGGGGAGGTATTCGTGCTTCACTTGGGAAGCGTTTTTTTTGTTGTGGAGGGTTTTTCTTGATATATCATTTCAGGGGGCTAGCGCCAGTCCCTTTGTTCAACGCTTGACTTGGCTGGCTATCTTAAATTAGGAATTAGGGCCTTGGACTTCTCTCTCGGGAAAGTGCCCCTTCGATAAAAGTTACAACTTTCTTGTTTGTTTGTCGTGGCTCTTGCTCTCTATTTGAATTTTTGCGACTCTTTCCGTTCACTTTTCAAGGCGGTGCTTTTCTATTTTTGCATTTGCAGTATTTGACGCCCGAATTAGTGTTGTTGGGGTCGCCTTGCTTTGTTAGATTTAAAAGAAACAAGCGCTTGACAGATGGCCTGCAATATAAAACCGTCTTTAAGCAAATTTTGATTTGACAAAAATTTTTGCAAGTAGAAGATTTATTTAGGCAGATATGCTCTTAGTCGCAGTGCTAATGTTCAGTATAGTGCTTGTAAAATATTACAGACTGTTATATGAAGTTCAAATACAACATAATGTAAAACATGAAGTAAAGCATGAAATAAAGTTGGGGCGATGATGGTTGCTTATTATGAGCCGTTAAAGTTGGAGCACCACTACTGGTCATTAGTTTATGACTGGCCTTGCATTAACCCGTGATGGAGGTTCGTACCTTGGACCGGATTGACCATTTGATATCTCTAGCCCCTGGGGTGTTGTAGAAGGATTTGTGGCTTTTGTTTTTTTTCACATATTGCTACAGTTTGTTCTTCCTAATCAACTCCTCGATTAAATTCTTCAAGTGCCGGCATTCATTAGTATCATGCCCAGGTTGATTGTGAAGGCGCTAGAATTTTCCAGAATTAGCAACTCTCTTAATGATATCCAGCGATGGTGGTTCTGGATAATGTTCTACATCCTTGGTAGCGAGGTAGATATTTTCCAAAGTATTATTCAGAGGGGTGAATTTAGCGGGTGCAAAGAAGCAAGTCTTTTTGCCATCTCGGTCATATTTCTTGTCGTTTCCTCTCCTTTGACCTCTATGATTCTTCTGATTGTATTGAGTAGCAGCATTTTTGGGAGCTTCAAGAAGTTGGTTAACATTGATAATCTGAAGAGGTATAAGATTATTGTCCACTCTCATATATTCCTCTGTTTTTTTATAGATTTTTTCAAGAGTGTTTGGTTCTTTCATTTTAATCCATCTAACAAATTCGCTCTTTTCATCTATGGCACCGATTAGAGACATGAGGTTTATGCGAGGCTCTGGATCCCTCAATTCGGACAAGGAAACATTGAATCGACTAAGAAGAGCTTCTATGGATTCCCCTGGATTCTGCTTCATTGCTGAATGTGTTATAGCATTCTTGGCTTCGGTAGCATACAGGTGGAACTCCTCCTTGAACTTTTAGGTCAAGGCAGAGAATCAGTCTACGGACTTAGGTGTTAGTTTCGTGAACCATAGTGATGTATCACCATCGAAGTATAGAGGAAAGTATAGGCATTTCATCTCGTCTGATGCCTTTGCTGCGCTCATGTTCCACTCATACTTGAACAGAAAGTAGTTAGGATTAACAAGGCTGTTGTACGGAGGCAAAATTGGAGGAGTGAACTTCTTTGGACACTCTGTTTCTCAGATTCTCTTGGTAAACAGAGTCTTATCGGGAGAGAAATCCCATTCTCTTTCATCGCCATTGCGTGCTTGATTCTTCTTCATGATTTGTTCTAATATATCTGAGATATACTCTTCAGTGGTACGCCGCTTCGCGGGGCTGATTTTGATCTCTCTACCAAATGTTCGTCTAGGTAAGTGATCATGATTAGAAGACTTGGGCCCTTTGAGGAAGTGCCCCCTTTGCGGGACTAGTAACCCTTTGAGTATTTACCTCGGAATAATTTTTAGCTTCTGGCTTCAAGTCCTCGACGTCAGCTTCGTCTTTGTCGCTCAACCAATCATTATAATCTTCCAAGTTGTTGTTGCAGTTACGATCAGAAGAGGATGAATCGTCATTTTCGTCAAGAACAACATGGACCTTTTGAGGGGCTGGATTCTGGTCGAGCATTGATAACCGCATCTAACTTCTCCATCAAAGCCTTAGTAGAACTATCCATTCACTAGTTTAGATTGGCGATAGCGGTGTCCAATTCATTCCTAGTCACAATGACTCCACCTATTTAGTTTTCTTCAACCTCGGAGCAGTTAGTAAGTGGGGTAGACTCATCGTTTGCAATGTTGTCAAGTTCTCCCATGGTTTTACTTGCAGTTTTCTTAGATTTGGCCATTATTTTGGACAACACTGTGAATTTCAGAGAGAAATCTTGGAACATCAATGCAAGGCTCTTAAATTTGAGAGAAGTGTGAACGTTGCCCCATGGTAGGCGCCAAATGTTGAAACCAAAAAATGGCCACAACACCAAAGGTGCTCTTAGAACACTTCATCAAATGGTATGATTTGAAGTTACAGAGCAAAAAATACAAAATAAAGAGCAAAAAGCAAATAAAAAGGAATTTTTAGAGTGGTTCAGTCAATTTAGACCTACGTCAACTACGGAAGCACTATTCATTATCTTTTTGGATTTACAACATACGTGAATTCTCTCACATCTCTCATTTCTCTCTTTAACAATGATCTTCTACTTTTTTCTCTCTTTTCACTCTAGATTTCACTTGGATTTGCGAAGGAATCGATGAGATGTTTTAATTTGTTATGGTAGTTGTGTAGATATTCAACCACTTTGACACTTAGATGATCTTCACCGGATCCATGATGATATTGTGTTGGATCTAGGCTTTGGAGAGAATTGATGGTAGTTAGAGATCCCTTAGATTGAGTTCGAGAGATTTCTAATGGAGTTTGGAGAAATTTGATCCACTTGTTGTTGAAGGAAGGTAGACTGAGCTTGAGAAGCCATTAATGGAGCTTGAAGTGCTTGAGAGTGGTGGAGAAATAATTTTGGCAGCCCTACGCGGTAGAAAAATCGGTCCCTTGATTGGTGGAGAAATGAGCTATTTATAAGTGTAGTTTATGGGTGGTGGTAGAGCTATAATTATGGTGTGCAGGGTTTGGGTCGGCCTCATACTTATTTATGAAAATGCCATTGGGTGCTTTATAGTTGGCATGCATTTTGAGCCCAACCTAAAATATTAATGGAAATGCCACTGGGTTAATTTTACGGCCGAGCAGGAAATGATGCTAACCCATATATTGATCTCAAGGCCCATCAGCACCTTTATTTTGATACCGACTAGTCCTGTTGTATTTTACAGACCGACCGAATAGTTAGCTGCCGATCCAAAGCATTATAAGTGTCGCATCTTCTTAATAACCAACCCAAAGTGTTGCTGTAACATCCCGGATTTTTACCAACTTTGTTAGTCGATAAATTATTGACTTTGTCAATGAACGATTAAATTAGTTGAAGTTAATACTTGAGGAATATTTAAAACTTGATCTTTTAAGCCTATGAATGTGTATGTGTATGTGTATGTATATATATGTTATATATATTAGTTTGTTATAAAAATATTTATAGATGTGTATATATGTAAGAATGGAAAGTAAGCAATGTTGTTTACATTTTTATTTAGATTTTTAGCTTATGTAAAAATCAATATTTATGTATAGAATATTGTATTGCTTTATATAAGGAAACAAAGGAGACAAATGAAGATTTTAAAACTTTTGGTACTTAAGCTATGTACATATATGTACAAATCATGTGTTATATCTGTGCCTACACACACATGAAATCAACTAGCATCTAAGCACTTGTTCCTAGTTACATAGTGACAACTCATGCTTGCATGTAAAAAAAAAATCGATCTAGCCGAATTGATTGAAATCAAAGCACGACTGTATGAATTATACTCATGCATGTGCTGCAAGCTATTACCAACCATTTATAGCTAAGAAAGCATAGCTGATACACTAGGAAAACTATTCACTTCTAATCACATATATACATGCATCCTCAAATTATAAATACTTTAAATCAAAGCATGTTGTCCAATCAATGTTTGCACATGGTTTTAGTACACTGCACCTCACTTCTACATCAACCTGCATCCATGAAATCCAAAATCAGACTAAGCTAGTATAAAGAAAAGGCTACATTTAAATTAGACAGAGTAGCTAGTTGCTTAGGAACTAAGCATTTGCTTTTAACAATCCTTGCATATGTTGTACATCTTCTAACCGTAGCCTTTCCATTCTGCACATCTAAGTTGTCTAGACAAAAAAATCACTCAATCAAACTACTAGACTTAGAAACCTGAAAGTGTTTTCTTTTTAAAAACTGATTCTCACATGTGCAAACTGTTGTACATTGCTGGATGCCTTTCAACATCCAGAATAGCTTAGAATCTAGAGACAGCCATCACCATACAGTTGCCAGTTTACACCACTTTTAAGCTATGACATGCATGTGATTAGTATAATTTATATGCACCAAGTGATGGCCGTAACTTCCCTTTTTCATGTAGTAGGTTTATTCAGCTAGCAAATACTGATAAATCTTTTCAAATCAAAGAAATAACTACCTCTGTTCTGTTATTTCAATTCCTATGATTTGAAACCATATGCTATTTTAATCGTATTATTTACCTATAAATATGTAACCATACCCACACATTTTCACACACTAATTCATATTGAACACTCGAACCAAACTGAGCAAGGAAATCTGTAGAGATAGAACCTAGGCAGAGCATTATAACAAGGAACAGAGAACCCATTTATTTGTGAGTAAGCTCAGCTGTTAAATCTCTATTAAATTCTTTATCGTGGTTGTATTGAGTGTTTGCTAGTGTTTAGTTTTGTATGCATCATCCATTTACACTACATACTGATCTGTGTTGACAATACAAATTAAGCCCCTGTATATTTAAACAGAAATATAGAAAATACCCACTGATTTCTCTATTAAAATCATGACATGATCATAAGCTAAACATTGATACTCATGCATATATGTTTGCACTAGTATATGTATCAGTTAAACATATTTTAGAAACAAACATTTAGAACTAACCCTGTGACTTCTTGTGTCGATTAGCTGTTGTGTATTGATAAACATAAAATCTGTCAAACATTTAAAATCAATTACCTATATTCTAGTGGGTTATAGATGTTGTTAACTGAGTGAGTGATGGTTGTCAAGTTCTAAGATATTTGTTAAAAATAATCTCATTTGTTAATAAATTATATGCATGGTATTATGTGACATATACAGTAAAAATGGTTATCAACCAATAATTTCAACTAGTTTAATTTCAGGTATAAAAACGTTTTCGTACTTCAAAAATATGAATTTAGGAAGTGAAACCTAGATTTTTAGTGTTAAGAGTGAATAGATTTCTTGAGTTGATCAATAAACCAATTTAGGCAAATTTCCGGCAGTCGCAGCGACTAGAGGCCAAGGTGATGGTGTGGAAGGTGCTTCCGGAAGTGGTGATCTTAGGAAAATTTCTTCTAGGATTTTAAATTATTATTTTGAGAGATAGTAATGGAAATAGGTCCTTAGAGGCTGTTTTAAAGCCTCTGTTCATTGTCGAACTGCGCCGATGACATAGGAGGTAGAAGACCAGATCTGGGGGTTTGGAAGGGAGTGACATAAGCTTCGTATAGCCAGAGTTAGTTGGAGTGTATCTCGGTAAGGAAGGAGAGAAAAGAAGGGGATTAAGGCAACAGAAAAGGAGAAAGATAATAGCTGGCCGAAGTGTTTACAACACAATGATGCAGGGCTCGATAAGTGATCAGGGATCGGTAAGAAGTTAACCAAGCTAGAAGAAAGAAGAAGATGGAATCAGAAATAGGAGCAAGGAGAGGAAGTGGGAGTGCTGAATTATTTTCCATTACTGTGTTGGACGGTGTACCTTGGATCAAAGAATCCGAGCATCAAATTGTGCTCAATATAAGCACACGAAAGGGTTCTTAGACTCACATCTGAGTTGAAAGAAGAAAACAAGAAGAAAAGTAGAAACAAGAGAAGTTAAAGGTTCATATATGCACATTTTGAAATGCATATGCATAAACTAAGAAACAAAACATATTTTTACAAAATGTTTCTGGTAATAACTACTAGTGAAATAAGTTATGCGCTGAGCATTGGCCTGGTAAATTACTCTTTCAAAATTTATAGTTTTTGCAGCAGTTTGCCTAAGGTAAAACATGGGGTTCAGTATAGTTCTCCACTGTAAAATACAATTATAAAAATATAACACCATTCCCATAATAAGAAGTATTCACACTTTAATGCATGACTGCTGCGCCTTTACGAATTTATCAACGATCCGCGACTCCTCGCTCCTGCTGACAGTCATTTATCTGAAACAGAAAGTAATTTCTATTTTAAAATACGCAACATGAAAGCAAGAAGAAGAATGACATGAATCAAACAGCTCGTATGACATGAGGTTGTTAGCACTGGAAAGAATGGAGAGTCGGAGCAACAGTGGGTGATTGAAACTATTTTCTGGAGCAATTGTAAGACGCATAGTGACAAGCCAGGAGGAAATGTAGAGAAGAAAGAAAGGGGTTGTGGGCCTGTGATAGGATAATGGGACAAATGGGTTTCTAGGAAATTAAAAAAATATTAAAAGGGAAGAAGGGGGACGTTTGGGCCAGAGGGAAACCATAATAGGCTGTAGAGAAGTAAATAAAAAAATAATGAGGAAGGAAAGGAAAAGTGAAATAAAGAAATAATTAAAGTATAAAACGAGAAGTAATTAAGATTATGGTAGTATAAATAAAAGGAAATGTTTTATAACTTAATGTTTAAAAAAATAATAACAATACAATTTACAAAAAAGGGATATTATTGTATTTGGAATAACAAATGAGATAGTAAAAAGAAGTCATCGATAATAGATATGAAGTCAAAAGTCATCTATGATGTATCAATCCAAGTAGTAATAAATTTAAGTAGGAATTTAATTATTCATTTTGAAAATTTTAAATAAATAAAAGGAGATATTAATCAAATCAAACTCAAGGCCGAGAAAGTAGTTGTAGTCTAAGGTGTTCAAATCAATGATATGTCAGGATATGAGGAGATGGTTGATTATCAAAGATACGACATGATAGTGAACCCAATTGGTTAATTTAAAAATCAAATCAAATTATATATATATATAATTATGTAATCATATATATTCGAAAATAAAAATGAATCAAATAAAAAGATAATTTACAAAGTGCGACCAAGGTATAAAATGCATATAATTGTGGTATAAACAAGCTAACATTTTTAAAAGAAGTACCGTGTGCGAAGCACACGCTTTAGTTGTTCATTTATAATAGACCGTCAAATATCTAGATTTTTACCAATATAGAGAAATGCTATTCAAGGCTTATAAATTAGAGAGTATATAAAATGAATTATATGTAATCCAGTTCATTTTAAGCTGATAAATATTTCTTTAAAGAAATGTTTGAGATCAAACAAAATATTGAAGTCAGTTTCCTTAAGTATTGATTAACCGTAAAAGACATTGCGCTAATCATTTCGAAGATTCCGGAATTAATATTCCACTTTGATTTGATTTATACAGCATTGAAGTAAATTGAAGACGGAGATATGCAAGGACTATTTTGTTTTACAGAATAGTGCCTTCGGTTTGTCTAGTCCTAGGACAACTTGTATGGTCGGGTGTCTTACAACGTATATCTATCAGATCTTACACATCAAAACTTTTCTGAAGTATATTATGTTGGTAGCGGAGGAATTCGTTTCTCTTAGCTTTATGCCCATAACGTATTTGAGAAAATAAATTGTGTGTTCTGACAGAAATGACGATGTGTCATCCAAAGTAATTAAAGAAGTGATCTATCAAAAAGAACGAAATTGACCTCAAGCTCCACAACCGGAAAATGACAAAAATCGGGCGGGCAGGCAGCATGGCTATGTGGGTCGCTCCCATTAGGGTGTATTGTCACCATCTAGAGAATGTTCACTTTGTTACTTCTCTCGCTTCTGTATCCTCGAATAACGATTATGTGGGCCCAACCGTCGGTGACAATATATTTGATACACTCAAGAGAAATGAGTGGTCGGTCATGTGTGGGTCGGGTTGCAAGAGGTTCTTGTTGAACCCAGTGTATTCCTCTCTAGAGATACACTATCGAAAAGTGGTTCCGTACCTTGTCATAGTTGGAAATACATTATCCATAAGTGCCAAGCGGTTTTGTTTGTATACTATATAGTGGAACGTGAGATGCAAGCATTCTTCTAGATTCTAAATTATTTGTGGAAAAACCTTAGACACTATGATAATATGTGATTTAAAGTATACAAAATGTTTTGTTCTCATAAGGTAAAAATCCATTCCGTACTTACGGCGTGGTCTTATGAGATATGTTTTATTTCTTAACTTGTTTTGAATCATTTACTTACACTAGTCCCCTGACTGACCCAGAGTTTATTTTTCTGTGTTTTCCCTAAACTCTTGGGTACTCATAACACTTGTTATGAGTAGACAAGTGAACCAGGTGTTGATTAAATTTTGGAATAACTGGATGAGATGGTTTCTACATGGTGGTCTATATTATACCTATGAAGTCTTCAAGCTAGTCTATCAACAACCTCTATGTATAATTATGAAGCGTGCAGGTTATGATGGGCATATATCCATGTATCTGATGTACTGTACTATGATGTATTATGACTCTGTTGTATAATATTATGTGATATTATATTTTGTTTAAATTCCGCTATGAGATTCTAATGTTTTTCTTTAGTTCTATCTTTTATCTATTCTTATTCTTAAATAATGGCACGACTTCCGAGGTGTTCGAAAGTCGGGTCGTTACAGTTGGTATTAGAGCTTAGGTTACTGAATACCTAGGCTTTGGGTGAGTATTGAGAGAGCGCATTTGTAATTTTATATTATTATATATGTATATATATAGGGGGATCAACTTGAGTTATATACAAAATAAGACGAATTAAGATTGAATTCAAACCAGATTTTGGAATTTAAAATCCTGGGTATTGGAAAAAAATATTTTTCTAGATAAATATAAAGTAATATAGTATTACATTGAAAAAATTGGATAAAACCATTTTTGAATGGATTTTAAAAGTGATAAAGCACTGAACTCACTTCAGTCGCTAGAAAATGATTCTGATGATGACTACAGCATCATCAGTATTCATTTTCGAGTTTCTAAATGATGAATTGCTACCTTAAAAAATTTCTAATAGAAAGTTGTTTGAGAGAAAACAAGTGGTTTGAAAATTCAAATGTTTTGAATTTGAGACAATTATAAATATATGTATATATTTGTGCGATTTCTTAAGAATTTGAAATAAAACCCCTGGACTTTGAGTTCTAGAAATAAATTTTACTTAAGCAAGCTAAATAGAAGAAGTTCTAGAAGGTACTCCATCTTTTTAAATAAAAAGGAATTAAATTTATTAGGCTCAGTCTAAGAATTGGCTGAATAAAGTTGAATTAAATTAGAATAATATCTAATCGTATTAATGGAGTTAAAATTATAAATTGAATTAAAATTTGATATTTCCAGACTTAATTGGATGTGAACTCATGGAAACTGAACAAGTTGATTTTGCTGAAATAAAACCATATTTCTAATGGATTTAAGAATTAATTAGTTAAGGGAGACTGTGAATGAAACATAACATGGTTAAATGAATTAGCCTGATGAGCTAAATATGGATGCGAGTTTAAAAAGAGAATTTGATTCGAATCGATGAAGTAAATAAGATTTGGAATTTATTTTCCAAATAAAAAAGGATATTTTTAAGGTAATACCAAAAATTGGAACCTAATTATAAATTGGCTGAGTTGAATGATTTTCTGGGTATCGATCTGATGTTGATTTCGGTCTTCGGGGTTGATACTTAGAAGGTTATTCGCGTGCCGATTTATGGTCAATACAGATGGATGTTGAGGGATAGTAACACAGAGATGGAAATGTTTTCAAATCACATTGATAGGTATTTCTAGTTATAGAAATGACTGTGATTAATAACAAATTGATGACGTGTGTTATTTATTGTTATAAGTCTATAACTCTAATTATAACTAAAATCTACTCGTTAAGCTTTAATTTCGGGGACAAAATTCTTTAAGGGGGGTAGATTGTAATATCCTGGATTTTTACCGACTTTGTTAATCGATAAATTATTAACTTTGTCAATGAACGATTAAATTAGTTGAAGTTAATACTTGAGGAATATTTAAAACAGGATCTTTTAAGCCTATGAATGTGCATGTGTATGTATATATATGTTATATATATTAGTTTGTTATAGAAATATTTATAGATGTGTATATATGTAAGAATGGAAAGTAAGCAATGTTGTTTACATTTTTATTTAGATTTTTAACTTATGTAGAAATCAATATTTATGTGTAGAATATTGTATTGCTTTATACAAGGAAACAATGGAGACAAATGAAGATTTTAAAACCTTTGGTACTTAATCTATGTACATATATGTACCAATCATGTGTTATATCTGTGCCTATACACACATGAAATCAACTAGCATCTAAGCACTTGTTCCAAGTTACATAGTGACAACTCATGCTTGCATGTAAAAAATAAAATAAAAAATATAGATCTAGCCAAATTGATTGAAATCAAAGCACGACTGTATGAATTATACTCATGCATATGCTACAAGCTATGAGTAACCAATTATAGCTAAGAAATCATAGCTGATACACTAGGAAATCTATTCACTTCTAATCACATATATACATGCAGCCTCAAACTATAAATACTTTAAACCAAGGAATGCTTTCCAATCAATGTTTGCACATGGTTTTAGTACACTGCACCTCATTTCTACATCAACCTGCATCCATGAAATCCAAAATCAGACTAAGCTAGTATAAAGAAAAGGCTACATTTAAATTAGACAGAGTAGCTAGTTGCTTAGGAACTAAGCATTTGCAGTTAACAATCCTTGCATGTGTTGTACATCTTCTAACCGTAGCCTTTCCATTCTGCACATCTAAGTTGTCTAGACAAAAAAATCACTCAATCAAACTACTAGCCTTAGAAACCTGAAAGTGTTTTCTTTTTAAAAACTGATTCTCGCATGTGCAAACTGTTGTACATTGCTGGATGCCTTTCAACATCCAGAATAGCTTAGAATCTAGAGACAGCCATCACCATACAGTAGCCAGTTTACACCACTTTTAAGCTATGCCATGCATGTGATTAGTACAATTTATATGCACCAAGTGATGGTCGTAACTTCCCTTTTTCATGTAGTAGGTTTATTCAGCTAGCAAATACTGATAAATCTTTTCAAATCAAAGAAATAGCTACCTCTGTTCTGTTATTTCAATTCCTATGATTTGAAACCATACACTATTTTAATAATATTATTTACCTATAAATATGTAACCATACACACACATTTTAACACACAAATTCACGCTGAACACTCAGACCAAACTGAGCAAGGAAATCTGTAGAGATAGAACCTAGGCAGAGTATTAGAACAAGGAATAGAGAAAACATTTATTTGTGAGTAAGCTCAGCTGTTAAATCTCTTTTAAATTCTTTACCATGGTTATATTGAGTGTTTGCTAGTGTTTAGTTTTGTATGCATCATCCATTTACACTACATACTGATCTGTGTTGACAATACAAATTAAGCCCCTGTATATATAAACAGAAACATAGAAAATACCCACTGATTTCTCTATTAAAATCATGACATGATCATATGTTAAACATTGATACTCATGTATGTATGTTTGCACAAGTATATCTATCGGTTATATATATTTCAGAAACAAACATTTAGAACTAACCCTGTGACTTCTTGTGTTGATTAGCTGTTGTGTACTGATAAACATAAAACATGTCAAACATTTAAAATCAACTACCTATATTCTAGTGGGTTATAGATGTTGTTAACTGAGTGAGTGATGGTTGTCAAGGTCTAAGATATTTGTTAAAAATAATCTCATTTGTTAATAAATCATATGCATGGTATTATGTGACATATACAGTAGAAAGGGTTATCAACCAATAATTTCAACTAGCTTAATTTCAGATTTCATGTATAAAAACGTTTTCGTACTGCAAAAATATGAATTTAGGAAGTGAAACCAAGATTTTTAGTATTAAGAGCGAATAGATTTCTTGAGTTGATCAATAAACAAATCTAGGCAAGTTTCCGGCAGTCACGGCGACTAGAGGCCAAGGTGATATTGTGGAAGGTGCTTCGGGAAGTGGTTATCTTAGGAAAAATTCCTCCAGGATTTTAATTTAGTAATTTGAGAGATAGTAATGGATATAGGTCCTTAGAGGCTGTTTTGAAGCCTTTGTTCATTGTCGAACTGCGCCGACGACATAAAGAGGTAGAAGACCAGACCTGGGGGTTTAATAGGGAGTGACATAAGCTTCGCATGGCCAGAGTTAGTAGGAGTTCGATGAGAAATAGAGGCAAGGCGATAACAAACAGTAGAGGTGTGGTTTTTGTTGGACTTCAGCTAAATAGTAAAAACCCGATCAAGAGCATCGGAGATGGGAGTCGGTGAGTGATTGGACTCGGGGGACGATGAGTGACGTGCGGTGAGGTTCAAGGCAACATGACACTCAACGATATGACTGTGTATGTGCACACATGCACGGGTGTGTATCCCGGTAAGGAAGGAGAGAAAAGAAGGGGATTAAGGCAAAAGAACAGGAGAAAGATAACAGCTGGCCGAAGTGTTTACAAGACAATGATGCAGGGCTCGACAAATGATCAGGGATCGGTATGAAGTTAACCAAGCTAGAAGAAAGAAGAAGACGGAATCAGAAATAGGAGCAAGGAGAGGAAGTGGGAGTGCTAAATTGTTTTCCATTACTGTGTCGGACTGGGTACCTTGGATAAAAGAATTCGAGCATCAAATTGTGCTCAATATAAGCACATGAAAGGGTTCCTGGACTCACATCTGAGTTGAAAGAAGAATGCAAGAAGAAAAGTAGAAACAATAGAAGTTAAAGGTTTTGAAACGCGTATGCATAAACTAAGAAACAAAACATATTTTTACAAAATGTTTCTGGTAATAACTACTAGTGAAATAAGTTATGCGGTGAGGATTGGCCTGGTAATTTACTCTTTCAAAATATATACTTTTTGCAGCAGTTTTCCTAAGGTAAAAGATGGGGTTCAGTATAGTTCTCCACTGTAAAATACAATTACAAAAATATAACACTATTACCATGATAAGAAGTATTCACACTTTAATGCATGACTGCTGCGGCTTTACAAATTTATCAATCATCCGCGGCTCCTCGCTCCTGTGGGCAATCATTTATCTGAAACAGGAAGTAATTTCTATTTTAATATACACAACATGAAAGCAAGAAGAAGAACGACACGGGGGTAGAAGAAGCTAGGTATATGATTGGGCTTGGTCACTGTGGTTGGGACACATGAATCAAACAGCTCGTATGACATGGGATTGTTGGCACTGGAAAGAATGGAGAATCGGAGCAACAGTGGGTGATCAAAACTGTTTTCTAGAGCAATTGTAAGATGCATAGTGACAAGCCAGGAGGAAATGTAGAGAAGCGAGAAAGGGGTTGTGGGCCTGTGATAGGATAATGGGCCAAATGGGTTTCCAGGAAATAGAAAAAATATTAAAAGGGAAGAAGGAGTGACGTTTGGGCCAGAGGGAAACTATAATAGGCTATAGAAAAGTAAATAATAATAATAATAAGAAGAAGAAGAAGAAGGAAGGAAAGGAAAAGTGAAATAAAGAAATAATAAAAGTATAAAAGGAGAAGTAATCAAGATTATAGTAGTATAAATAAAAGGATATGTTTTGTAACTTAATGGTTTAAAAAATAATATTAATACAATTTAAAAAAAGGGATATTATTGTATTTGGAATAACAAATGGGATCGTAAAAAGAAATCGTCGATAATATATATGAAGTCAAAAGTCATCTATGATGTATAAATCCAAGTAGTAATAAATTTAAGTAGGAATTTAATTATTCATTTTGAATAATTTAAATAACTAAAAGGAGATATTAATCAAATCGAACTCAAGACTGAGAAAGTAGTTGTAGTCTGAGGTGTTAAAATCAACGATATGTCATGATATGAGGAGATGGTTGATTATCAAAGATACGGCATGATAGTGAACCCAATTGTTTAATTTAGAAATAAAATAAAATAATATATATATATATATAATTTATGTAATTATATATATTCGGAAAGAAAAATGAATCAAATAAAAAGATAATTTACAAAGTGCGACCAAGGTATAACATGCATATAATTGTTGTATAAACAAGCTAACAATTTTGAAAGTAGTACCGTGTGCGAAGCAAACGCTTTAGTTGTTTATTATAATAGACCGTCAAATATCTAGATTTTTACCAATACAGAGAAATGCTATTCGAGGCTTATAAATTAGAGAGTATATAAAATGAATTATATGTCACCCAGTTCATTTTAAGCTAATAACTCTTTCTTTAAATAAATGTTTGAGATCAAATAAAATATTGAAGTCAGTTTCCTTTAGTATTGACTAACCGTAAAAGACATTGCGCTAATCATTTCGAAGAGTCCGGAATTAATATTCCACTTCAATTTTATTTATACACCGCATATTAGAAGTTATTGAAGTAAATTGAAGACAAAGATATGCAAGGGCTATTTTGTTTTACAGAATAGTGCCTTCGGTTCGTCAAGTCCCAGGACAACTTATATGGTCTGGTGTCTGACAACGTATATCTATCAGATCTTACACATCGACTTTTCTGAAGTAAATTATGTTGGTGGCGGAGGAATTCGTTTCTTTTCGCTTTATGCCCGTAACGTATTTGGGAAAATAAATTGTATGTTCTGACAGATATGATGGTGTGGCATCCAAAGTAATTAAATAAGTGATCTATCAAAAAGAACGAAATTGACCTCAAGCTTCACAACCGGAAAATGACAAAAATCGGGCAGGCAACATGGCTACGTGGGTCGCTCCCATTAGGGTGTATTGTCACCATCTAGAGAATATTCACTTTGTTACTTCTTTCGCTTCTGTATATTTGGATAACGGTTATGTGGGCCCAACCGTAGGTGACAATATATTCGATACACTCAGGAGAAATGAGTGGTCGGTCATGTGTGCGCCGAGTTGCAAGATGTTCTTGTTGAACCCAGTGTATTCCTCTCTAGAGATACACTATTGGAAGGTGGTTCCATACCTTGTCATAGTTGGAAATCCATTATCCATAAGCACCAAGCGGTTTTGTTTGTATACTATAAAGTGGAATGTGAGATGCAAGCATTCTTCTAGATTCTAAATTATTTGTGGAAAAACCCAAGACACTATGATAATATCTGATTTAAAGTATACAAAATGTTTTGTTCTCATAAGGTAAAAATCCGTTCCGTACATACGGTGTGGTCTTATGAGATATGTTATATTTCTTAACTTGTTTTAAATCGTTTACTCACACCATTCCCCTGACTGACCCAGAGTTTATTTTTCCGTGTTTTCCATAAACTATTGGGTACTCATTACACTTGTTATGAGTAGACAACTGAACTAGGTGTTGAATAACTTTTGGAATAACTGGATGGGATGGTTTCTACAAGGTGGTCTATATTATACCTATGAACTCTTCAAGCTAGTCTATCAACAACCTCTACGTATAATTATGAAGTGTGCAGGTTATGATGGGCATATATCCATACAACTGATGTACTGTACTGTGATGTGTTATGACTCTGATGTATAATATTTTGTGATATTATATTTTGTTCAAATTCCGTTGTGTGATTCTTATGGTTTTCTTTAGTTCTATCTTTTATATATTCTTATTCTTAAATAATGGCATGACTTTCGAGGTGTTAGAAAGTCGAGTCGTTACAGTTGCAGTTTTGCCACCGCGTTATACTTGAAGCCTTTCCATGCATTTACTGAGTTGTTGCAGTTGTCTTCAATGATCATGTGTTTTTCTCATACTGTAACCGACCCGTGCAGTATTTTACTACTGATCATGCAATAGCATAAGGTGCCAACCCATCAACATCTAAATGTAACGATCCATTGTAGTTTGACTATGTTGTATAATTATGGAAAGTATCGTCCACGTGTCCCCATTATTTTCTTTAGTATGAAATGTACGGTCCTAAACATTATAGCCATTGTAATGAAATAATAACGTCCATTCATGTTAAATCACGTAGCCTTGCATGGAACCGTTTTGTGCAATACTAATAAAAGTATGGTCCATGTATTTTTGCCACCATATCAGTTCTTCATGCATGCACAAGCTATTTGGTTTGCTATATCACATACTAAATGGTTTGAGTCCAGGTTAGCTTTAAATACCAATCATGCAACATCAACATGTTGGCTTCATGCTCTTTTTTTTTAAAGTAGCTCTCGTGTTCTTTATGCATGCTGCGTGTACACCTTGTTTAATTTTGCCGTTGTCTTACAGCCTCAAGAAGCCTGCCAACCTATGAACTGAGAACGAAGTTGATAAACATGGCGTCTAGAAGGACCGACTAATACGCTCTACATGTGTACGTTGTCATCCATTGTACTATTTTGCAATGCATGGAAGATATGCTTTTTATTGTGTTGCATGACTTTTGCACGTCCATTTGTCACGTATGTAAATTAGCGTGCCACACATTGTATCAAACTTTTTTGTTCATTTCATACTGACACCTTTGTATGTTGTGATTCACTCTCTTAATACATAGAAAGATTAATGCAACATCTTACCAGCAGACCCATGGATTTGAATTTTTGATGTTGATCCATCCAATTATTGCAACCAACCCGTGTTATCAATAATAGTGTTGATCCATAGTTTACAACATGATCGACCTATCCATCATTTACAACTTGACCGACTGATCCATCGTTTTGTGAATATAAATGATCTACCACTCATGCGTGTTATAAAACATGATTTTTAGACCATGCTTTTGGCCTCGAAATTTATAATTTTGCGTGTGAAAAATATAAACTTTGAAATGATTGCCACAACCGGTGTTAACGCATATTGATAGATCGTCTATACTTATTTTTTGATGGATAGGATACATGTTAATTTTAGAGGATCAATTTTCTGGTCATTTGTGTTTCTACTGTTGAATCGTTGGTTAGACTTTTGAGTTTGAGCCGAATCTTTAAAATCGATCATTTCAATGTTTTGTGGTTGAACCCAAATCTTGACTTTGTCGATTTAGGATTTGAAAGCATGGGTTCAGAAGTTATCTCTGACATTGGTTCACGCCATAGCATTGGCTGCTAGTTTTTGAACACTTGCTTGGCCACTGAGCCTCTTTTGAACCAATGCCCATCTTTTGAAGGCAATTGATAATGATTTGTCTTTGTAAGCTCAAGCATGTTCTTTTTTAGTGCTATGCCCTGCTCTGTAATAACAGAAAAACATTGCCCGTTTTTGCATAAATATTTTTGCTATCGACTGTCCATGTCGATAACAGGCTAGTTAATCATTAAAAAATTGATAATGGAGAAATTTATGAATTGAACTGAATGACGTAATTACATAGGATCGTTTCTTCTCATCAATTTGACGAATACTAACCGTGTAGATACTACATTCTTATCTGAATTCGCGGTGATGTTTGAAACCGACTAACCAGCACATACCGACAGTTGATTCCAAGCATCGTATTTTAATGAATTATGTAATCTTGTACGACGGTTCATATTTTACGAAACGTTTGGAACCTCGATTTGTGTTTCTAAGGCTTGAGCGACTACAGCTTTTGGATTGTAAATGAATTAGTCTTTGGTAATTTCTTGTCCTTTGGACACTACCAGGAAGATGTCATTCTGCGCTAACTCATTATGTTTTTAATCAAGCGTGCATTTATTTTGGAATTTCTAAATTTGTCTCAAATTTTCCAAGGAAATAAGAATTTTCTGATTGCCTATTAAGTTGACAACAGTAGTTGACCATAGTAGCTTAGTTAGATTCATTTATTTGGAGGTGCAACTCACTATGTATTATTTTCAGTATTATATAGCTTAAGTTGTGCTTTCCCTTACATTCGTTTATTTGAAATAAATAACGTAATACATTTAGTTCTTTGATCATAGGAGGCAGTCTTATTCTGAAGAGCCACATGCATTTTTGCTTGCTAAGGTTTTAATAGTAATACAAAAGCATACATGACATGTTTTTATCAGACGCTATGTATTAAGTTTTTAGCAGTAGTATAAACACAGACGTGTGTATCATAAAAATAAAAATATAAAATAAAATCAGTACAAATACATCTATAACAAACACCATGTACTGTGTTATATGTAACAGACATCATATACCGTGTTACTCATTATTTGTGTGTCATGTAGGACGTAAATATGGGTAATTTTAATTAGTCATGGGAACTTAAATTTAAATGGACGTTGTTTTCGTGGATTTAGATATTTTCAATGGATTTGTTCCATATACTTTCTAATAATTAAAAAAAGCTTTCAACAACTTCTTTTCGGTGAGGTGCCTGTTAATTGCGACCGCTGTATTTCATTCTTCTCTTCTTTACAGCATGGTGTTAAGGCTGCGAAGCTGTTATGGCTATTTCTTTTTACAACTCATTTCCTCTTGAATTTTTTTTCTATCTATTTGTCTAACTTCTGTACTTTCTCTTCTTTAATAAATGAAGGAAAACTTTTAAGTCAACCTGCTTTACTATGTGATTTGAATTACATAGGGTTTGGCTTCTATTTATGATGAGATATTATTGGTATTATTAGTATTACCTAAAAATGGTATTACATTAAATTATCTTTATAATCTGACATGCTTACAATATAAACATTAGTAGTCTTACCTTTACTTTGGTTCCTCACTTTAATTTTTTGGATAGTAATTCAAGTTTCCAAATGGGCGAGCCTATCATATCCAATATGTTATGAGTTTGTGTTAGAATAGAGTTGAGAGCAATAATTTATAACTGTAATTGAGTTAGCAGACTATTTTATATGGTAAAGTCAGACTATTATGCATAGTTAATTTTCTTACTCAGCTTCGTAATTATATCTATTATTTTGCTGCAATAGGTATTATGTTAAACGTCCTTGAGTTTCTTAATACCCCCATCGTCTCACCTTTGTATTTATACATAAGCAACCCAATTTTATTGGGGAAGAACAGAATAACAAGATATGCGTTAACTAGATGATGCGATTGAGTGTTCATTCATTGTGTACTACCCTTTTTTGTGGAAGACACAGACAAGAATCATTAGACATTTTGTGTCTTCTTGATAAATAGAGAATTCCAGGTTAATAAAGTTGTCTAATATATTTGCCTTCTATTTGCTGAGATGACCGACCATTTACTGGTTATTTGCTCGTGTATTTTCTAGGGTAAATAGGAATGTCTAGTATTTATACTTAAAGCATAGGTCGCACAAATATTGGTCAAGTAACCAATTTTAGTTTAACATTTCTTGTGTGTTTTTCGTACACCATCCTTTTTCTTTTAAATCCTTCTTCTACATTCAATAAACCACAAATTTCTTCAATTTAAACTGTATTAGCTTTCGTGCTATTTGTAATGATTTATTAATTCTGCCCAACTCTCTTAAATTTTTAACCTTAGTTTGATGCAATCCCTCTCTAGCATTAGTATAATTTCACACTATGCTTTCTTTGCTTATATAAACATTTTAATTTTGTACTGAATAAGTTCTACTTCCCCTACCTTACTTATATGTCTTGGTATTACGTAGTGTACTTGTATATCCACTTACAATACTTACCTAACACTATATGCTTAGTTAGTGAATTATATATCCTCTTACAATACTTGGATTGTGGATATTTTAATTTTATATCCAGCATCAACTAAGTTGTAACTCTTTCCAATCTAGTTAAATTGCAAAAACTTGGAAAGATACATGCAGCACACATAATATCATAGCATGACTGTTATAAACGGACTTATTTTAATCTTGTGAATTGTATTAGGAAGTTATGAATCATAGGGATGCAGCACAACATGCTGCCATAGACGCTATTCAGGAGGCTTCTTGTAACACCCCACTCCCGCTATGATCACTCACTAAGGGAATGCCATAGCATCGGTGGAGTATTTTAGTGAATATAGAACAGAAAAATTACAACAAGACAGATATAAATAGTACTTGAAATTTTTAAAACATCATCTCATAACAGCGGAAGTAAAACATGTCTGGTTACATCATAAAACCACAATAAAGGTCAAGTACAATATCCATCAAAATAAAGAAGTACATAATCCCACTCTCATACAATAGCCAAACAAAAGAAAAGATAACTGGATAACTGGAGCTTTACATCTATCCAAGCTCCTAAAGACTGGAACAGCAATCCGATCAAGCTCCACTACTGCTAGGATCCACCGTAGGACCTGAGGGTTGGGAAAAAGATAAAAACAACGGGGTCAGACATAAGTCTGAGCGAGTCCTATAACTTTAACAATACAATCGTTAAAGTAACCAGAGAAGACATAAACTGATATACGGTAACATATAGGGATGAATGGCTACCCTAAGCAGTCAACTAAACGAAGATAAAGGATAAAGACGCATCTACCCTCCCTAAGGTAAATTACTAAACTGCACCACACCAGTCGTTCCTAACTTAAAGGTTGATCCCACCCAAGGACTTATAAAATTTACTAATTAGTACCTGCGTACCCCTAGGTGACCAAGTAGGCGCCACGGGGCCCTACAATCCACTAGGTGTACACACTACTTCCCATTCGATCGGCTCCCTAACGTAGATACCCGTGCTGGCCCCACCGTGGGATGTATCATTCCCCAATGTGGCAACCTGATGAAACTAAAGGTGCACGGCTTATATCTACTCGATGCAACAACGGCTTACCTACCAGCCCGGGCCCACTCACGCATATGAAGCCCGTTGGACTTGCGTTGCCACCGCTAACCCGTTTGCCTCTTACAGTCAAGCCCAGTATGCGTGTCCCGTCCTCGACATGGGTCGAGCCCACAAAGATACGTATGGGTTACTGGTTGAAATGGGCCTCCACAAGCTACCCACCTAAGCTTGTCCCTTTTTCTAGTATATCCCACTTAACCCTTTAATCATGTTTTAATTACATGTTCCATTTTGGTTAAGTATTCTAATCGTATTTTCTATTGCCACCCAAGGCAACCACTAGATTTTCTCATGCCACCCGAGGCACCCACTTAACCCCTCATGTCCCTCTACATGCTAATGTGGTTAAGTGTTTCTTAATTAATTAATTAAGAACGTAACCTTTGTAAAGACCTCTCACATTAGACTGTCTTTTATGACCGCTGGTTAAGCCGGTTGGGTCCGGGCAGCCTTATGTCATAACAGAGTCTAACCTCGTGTCTTTACATTAATTACGTATTTAGTTTGTGCCTAAGACCTCTCACATTGGGCTAACATTTGTAGCAACTGGTTAAGCCGGTTGGGTCCGGGCAGTTTTACGCTACAACTGAGTCCAACCTCGTGTCTTAGTCAATTAATTACACCTAATTAATCACCCTCATAATTTTATATTAATTATCCCTAATTAATCAAGTTTTCTTAACATGGGTAGACCTAACTTAATAGGTAAATTCCCATGGGGTAGACCTAACTCAATAGGTAAATTCCCAACACATAGTATGGGTACACCTAACCAAATAGGCAAATTCCCATACTATGTTTATTTATTTTGTGTTATGCATAATTATATTAATTTCACACAATCTTATTAACTTATGCATTTAATTACCCCATCGTTCCCACGTAATTTCGTTCATGATATAACACATATAAAAGGTGTCAACTTGCATATGAATGAACATGTTTCAAAGGTGCCATCTTGCATATTAACAAACACATAACTTGCATATGAACTTGCATAACATGTCACATAACTTGCATATAATATGTCACATAACTTACATATTCATTTTGCATAACAAACTTGCATATTAGCTTATAGACTTGCATAATGTGTCATCATGAACTTGCATATTAATAAACATGTAACTTGCATATTTACATACATGTAACTCGCATATTAACAAACATGTAACTTGCATATAAAGAAACATGTAACTTGCATATTTACATACATGTAACTTGCATATTAACAAACATGTAACTTGCATATTATCAAACATGTAACTTGCATATTTACATACATGTAACTTGCATATTAACAAACATGTAACTTGCATATTAACAAACATGTAACTTGCATATTTACATACATGTAACTTGCATATTAACAAACATGTAACTTGCATATTTACATACATGTAACTTGCATAGCATATTACCATGAACTTGCATAACATGCATATGATTACATAGCCCACAACTTGCATATTTAGCATCATGCAAACATAACATACATCATATTAAACTTGCATAAGCTTACATACTCAACATGCATAAACATAAGATTAATGCTAACATCATATCATATGATTCAAAGCTCATTAACCCACATACAAAACCATAAATCTCATCACATCTCATCTAATTAGTTTACCAAAAGATCATCAAAGTGATAGAAACTCACAACTAGCAACTTTGAACACCAAATGAAGAAGATTAAGATGCTAAGAAGGGATTAGAAGTTGATTAGAGAGTGATTAGTATGCAACCCTCTTCATAAAATTAGTGGAGGCCATGAGAGCTAGCATTTTGCCATAGTTTAGTCACTAGGTTTAATTATGAATGAATTAGGGTAGGTTAGGGTCTTATTTATAGATTAGGCAAGTGTTTTAGGCCATAGGATTAACCCTAGATTCAATCCAAGCCATCAAAGCATGTCTTGGGGAAGAAGTCAAGTGTAGGAACCATCTAGGGCCTTTAGATTAAAGATGGACCATGAGAACCATTCAAATGCAAAATCTGCACTTGAGCGAATCGGCCCACGGGTTGACAGCCAAACACCCTGGATTAACCCCTAGTCGACCCAGCGGGCTCGGGTCGACTTCAAAAATCGGCCGGTTCGGTTATTCCCCTCTCCCAATTCGCTGTTTTGAGCATTTTTGCATATTTATTTATTAAATTTTCAATTATATATATATATATATATCAATATATATATATATATATATATATCTACACAACCCATTTCACTTAATTAAGTATACTTTAATTTGGGAATTTTCGTGAAACTTCGCGAGGCCATATCTTGGTCATACGGACTCCGATTTTCGAAAATTCGGACTCTAATTCGCGTATTTTTCCGAGACGAACGCAATGGCATAGCCCGTTTCCCTTGATTCCCATTTTAGAATTAAATTCTGCCTCGATTTATGTTATTACAGGTTATTGAAAATACGGGTTGTTACATTCTCCCCTCCTTAAAGGATTTCGTCCCCGAAATCTTCAAGTTAGGAAGAACGTATCCTACCATCCAATCATCCATCTACTCAAAGCATCATCCACGAGCAATCATTGTCCTTACAAGATTCTAAATGCTGGATGGATATATGCAAAAGTGTGTGTATATGTACTTACCTAATGCGAAAATCAGGCGGTTACTGATACAGTAAACCTCCTTAATGCAAACCATGATAGTGCCATGCATCCAATATGTATGCGAAACCCTATTGACACATACAAATTTCTACATGCGTGCACAACCATACACAAAAATGCATCATCCATATGATAACACAGCCATGATACATCCATCAATCTAACTACCACATCCATTTATGCAATATGCAACATGAAGTGACTGAGCCGATCTAGTGCCTAATGTGTGTGTATATGCATCCACGAGCAACCACTAGCAAACAATTGCATCCATATGCATCCATCAACCATAACATGTTTCAAACACATGTTTCAACCATAGGTTTTACCCTATCTAAAGGTCATAGGTATTAGCGAGAGGATATACTAAAGATAAGATAAGTACTAGACAAGCAATAAAGGAGAAGTTAAAAGACATACTCTCAAAAAGAAATGGATACAAAGAACGCATCTTTGCTTCCGTCTCCCAAGTAGCATTGCTTTCGTCATCTCCCCATTGCACTTTAACTAGCTGAACTTCTCTGTTCCTCAACTTCCTAGTTTCTGACCCAAGGATGCGAGTAGGAGCTCGTCGAATCGTCGCATCACGCTCTACCTCTACATCTCTAAGCAAGCTCGGCTCTACCACCTCCGCGGTCTCATGTAAGCACTTCCTCAAATGTGATACATGGAATACATCATGAACACCACTAAGTCTGTCGGGCAACTCCACCCTATATGCCATCCGTCCAATCCTTTCCTTAATAGGAAACGGCCCAACAAATCTCGGTGCTAACTTCCCTACGGACCCAAAGCGAACAACATTTCTCAATGGAGATACTTTGACAAAAACCATGTCCCCAACCTCAAACTCAAGATCCGTCCTTCTCCGATCCGCATAAGATTTCTGTCTATCTTGCGCTGCTTTCATCCTTTTTCGAATTAAATCAATCTTCTCTGAAGTCTCTCTAACCATATCCGGCCCAAGCAAGATCTTATCCGTAGATTCCCACCAACATGTAGGAGATCGACAAGGCCTTCCATAAAGAGCTTCGAAAGGAGCCATACCAATACTGGACTGAAAGCTGTTATTATATGCGAACTCCACCAAAGGAAGATGTTCTTCCCATGTACCTCCAAAATCCAAGATACAAAGCCTCAAAAGATCTTCTAAGATACGGTTCACCCTCTCAGTCTGACCGTCTGTCTGAGGATGATATGCGGTGCTCAAACACAACTGAGTCCCTACCGCCTCTTGCAAACTTCTCCAAAACTCACTAGTGAAAATAGGATCTCGATCACTCACAATGCTGGATGGTACGCCATGCAATCTAACAATCTCTCTAACATAGACTGAAGCAAGCCATGGAGCGGTCCTCTTACTCTTTACGGGTATAAAATGGGCACTCTTGGTAAGTCTGTCTACCACAACCCAAATTCCCGTATTGCCCTTCCTCGATCTCGGTAACCCGTCGATGAAATCCATCGAGACACTATCCCACTTCCACTGTGGAACTTCCAATGGGTGTAGCAACCCACCGGGTTTCCTTTGCTCCACTTTAACTTGTTGGCACACTAAGCATCTAGCCACATACTCGGCCACATCTTTCTTCATACCGGCCCAGAAGAAAACTCTCTTCATGTCTTGGTACATTTTGTCTCCACCGGGATGAATAGTCATTCTTGAACGATGTGCATCATCCAAAATAGCCTTCTTCAAACCCTCATCTTGCGGTACACAAAGTCTACCGTCTCTATGCAACCATCCCTTATCATCTATGGTGTATCTACCCAAATGGCTGGACGACTCCCCTCTTATAAGCTTCTCTACCAACACAACCAACTGTGGGTCGTCTCGCTGAGCCTCGCCAATCCGTCTCAAAAGAGTAGGTCTAACCTCCAAGGATGCCAACAAACCAGGTACAAAATCAACAGAAGGTCTGAAGTCAAACAAAGAAAGAAACTCCAAGCTTCGTCGTTCCACGAACAATGGACTCAAAGATAGCCTTTTTCTACTTAAGGCGTCTGCCACCACGTTACCCTTACCAGGGGTATACGCTATCTCGAAATCATAGGATGCTAAGAACTCCATCCACCTTTGCTGTCTTAGGTTTAAATCCTTCTGAGAGAATAAGTACTTCAATGATTTATGGTCGGTGAACAACTCGAATCTCTCACCAAGAAGATAATGGCGCCAAGACTTAAGTGCGAAAACAATCGCGGCCAACTCTAGATCATGGGTAGGGTAATTCTTCTCATGCACTCTCAATTGTCTCCCTCCATAGGCTATTACCCTTCCCTCCTGCATCAAGACTGCGCCTAATCCTGTTCCACAAGCATCGGTATAAACAACAAACGGCTTACTTCCATCCGGGAGCACTAAAACTGGAGCGGTGGTCAAAGCTCTCTTTAACCGTCGGAAAGCATCATCACAATCTACATCCCACGAGAAAACCAGATTCTTTTTCGTCAAGCGGGTTAATGGGGCTGATATCTTCGCGAAGTCTTTGATGAACTTCCTATAATATCCTGCCAACCCCAAGAAACTTCTTACCTCGGTAGCATTTCTAGGAACTTTCCAATCCTGGATAGATACTATCTTTGCGGGATCCACAGCTATCCCTTCCTTAGAGACCACATGCCCTAAGAATCGCACTTCTCTTCTCCAAAAATGGCATTTAGAGAATTTAGCTTTAAGACTATGCGCTCGAAGAGTCTCCAACACTTCCTTGAGATGTAAGGCATGCTCTTCTTCATTCTTGGAAAAGACCAAGATGTCATCCACAAAAACTACTACAAACTTATTCAGATACTCTCTGAACACTCTACTCATGAGATCAACAAAGTATGCGGGGGCGTTTGTCAACCCAAATGGCATCACTAGCCACTCATAAAAACCATCCGGAGTCCGGAAAGCAGTCTTCTCTATACTGTCCTCCGCCACTCTTAACTGATGAAACCCTGTAGCTAAGTCCATCTGCGAAAATACTGACGCGCCAACCAACTGATCAAAGAGATCATCTATCCTCGGTAATGGGTGTCTATTCTTCTTCGTGAGCTTATTAAGTTCTCTATAATCCACACAAAGTCTGAGGGACCCATCCGCCTTCGTGGCAAACACTACTGGAGCTCCCCACTCCGATATACTTCGCCTTATGAACCCCTTCTCAAGCAACTCCCCTACTTGCTTATGAAGTTCTCTTCTCTCACGAGGAGCCATGTGGCGTACTGGCAAAGACACTGGTTTGGCATTATCCACCAAATAAATTCGGAAATCTATCTCCCGCTTCGGAGGCAAACCCTTTACTTCTTCAAACACATCCGGATATTCCCGGACTACTCTGACAGAACACAAACTCTCGACCGAAGCATCGAGCGATTCAAGATAACTTAGCAAAACAGATTCCATGGGATTGCAAGAGATCTCGAGAGTGTTACCCAAGCGGGTCATGAGCCTGACAACTCTCCTTTCGCAATCAAGAACGGCACCATTACTGGATAACCAGTCCATGCCCAAGATCAACCCATAGCCCGTGAAGCCCAATACAAAAGCATCACATCTAAACTCAACGCTAAGTATAGAAATCTTCAAACCCAAACATATCATAGACAGATATATGGAGCCCCCAATTGGGTTTGAGACAACCAAGGGATCATCAACTAGACTGGTGTCTAAGTGCAGTGACTCAACTAACGATGATGAGATAAAAGAATGCGATGCGCCAGAGTCAAACAAAGTACGAACTGGATGATCAAACAGAAAAACCAGACTTTCAACGGAAATAGTTCTACCTCTCTGCTGAATCGGTGGAACTGAGAGAACCTGTACTTGCCCCCCTGACTGAGGTGGTGCTATAAGAGCTTGCACCTGGCCTCCTGAGGTAGACCCCGTCTTCTGCCCCTTCTTTGGGCAGTTTTTCACAAGATGCCCTGCTTCACCACAATGAAAGCAACCGGTCTTCTTCTTTTTGCGACAATCCTTACTAAGGTGTCCTGGTGTTCCACAATTGAAGCACTTCTTCTTCGTCTTCTTTTTGTCACCATTGCCTTTTCCGCCCTTGCCTTGTTGTTGTTGTTGCGGTTTCTTCTGATCCCCCTTTTTCTCTGGTGCCTTAGAATTCTTATCATCCTCATGCATAAGTGCCATGTAGACAAGCTTCTCAAAAGTGGCCCCCATAGGAATGTGAGTCATAGCTATTCCTTGCAATGGTTCGTTCAAGCCTCTAACGAACCTCAAAGCCTTCTTCTCCGGTGTATTCACCAACTCTATGCCAAACCTTGCTAATTGATTGAATTTGTTGACATATTCTTTCACCGTGAGATTCCCTTGCTTCAAATTCAAGAACTTCTCCATAAACAGATTCTCTTCCGCCCTTGAGAGAAACTTAGCCCCAAACCTTTGCTTAAAATCTGCCCAAGAGTCAACAGGGCGTTCTCCATTAGTGACCTCCCACCAGAATGAGGCCTCTCCCTTCATTAACCAAGCCGCCAACTTGACTTTCTTTCCCTCTTCCACTTCAAAGATATCTAGCAACTCTTCCACTTCCTTAAGCCAATCTCTAGCCTCTACGAAAGTCTCTGAACCTAGAAAAGGTTTTCCTCCTATAGCCTTGAACTCCTTGCAAACCTTAGCAAAATTATCCACTCTAGGCTGAGGAGGAGGAGCGGTTGTCTCTGGTGTAGTAGCATTGGCCGGACCCGCAGCCGCGGCCCTAGCCTCTTGCAACCTCCTATACCATAGTGGTATAACTAAACCCTCCGGGATGTTAAGATCTTCAGCCATGCTGAAACGAAAGAGGAAAGATTCAAAAAGGAGATTCCGAAAGATAAAGATATGGCTATTGGGGATTATGCTTTTCTTTTTCAAAAACTTTTTCTCTTAGAAGACATGCTTTTAAAAATACTTTCTTCGAAAATACTCTTAGAAAGTAGTTTTTCTCAAAAAATTTATCTGTTCTGGTAACCTCGCTCTGATACCACGTGTAACACCCCACTCCCGCTATGATCACTCACTAAGGGAATGCCATAGCATCGGTGGAGTATTTTAGTGAATATAGAACAGAAAAATTACAACAAGACAGATATAAATAGTACTTGAAATTTTTAAAACATCATCTCATAACAGCGGAAGTAAAACATGTCTGGTTACATCATAAAACCACAATAAAGGTCAAGTACAATATCCATCAAAATAAAGAAGTACATAATCCCACTCTCATACAATAGCCAAACAAAAGAAAAGATAACTGGATAACTGGAGCTTTACATCTATCCAAGCTCCTAAAGACTGGAACAGCAATCCGATCAAGCTCCACTACTGCTAGGATCCACCGTAGGACCTGAGGGTTGGGAAAAAGATAAAAACAACGGGGTCAGACATAAGTCTGAGCGAGTCCTATAACTTTAACAATACAATCGTTAAAGTAACCAGAGAAGACATAAACTGATATACGGTAACATATAGGGATGAATGGCTACCCTAAGCAGTCAACTAAACGAAGATAAAGGATAAAGACGCATCTACCCTCCCTAAGGTAAATTACTAAACTGCACCACACCAGTCGTTCCTAACTTAAAGGTTGATCCCACCCAAGGACTTATAAAATTTACTAATTAGTACCTGCGTACCCCTAGGTGACCAAGTAGGCGCCACGGGGCCCTACAATCCACTAGGTGTACACACTACTTCCCATTCGATCGGCTCCCTAACGTAGATACCCGTGCTGGCCCCACCGTGGGATGTATCATTCCCCAATGTGGCAACCTGATGAAACTAAAGGTGCACGGCTTATATCTACTCGATGCAACAACGGCTTACCTACCAGCCCGGGCCCACTCACGCATATGAAGCCCGTTGGACTTGCGTTGCCACCGCTAACCCGTTTGCCTCTTACAGTCAAGCCCAGTATGCGTGTCCCGTCCTCGACATGGGTCGAGCCCACAAAGATACGTATGGGTTACTGGTTGAAATGGGCCTCCACAAGCTACCCACCTAAGCTTGTCCCTTTTTCTAGTATATCCCACTTAACCCTTTAATCATGTTTTAATTACATGTTCCATTTTGGTTAAGTATTCTAATCGTATTTTCTATTGCCACCCAAGGCAACCACTAGATTTTCTCATGCCACCCGAGGCACCCACTTAACCCCTCATGTCCCTCTACATGCTAATGTGGTTAAGTGTTTCTTAATTAATTAATTAAGAACGTAACCTTTGTAAAGACCTCTCACATTAGACTGTCTTTTATGACCGCTGGTTAAGCCGGTTGGGTCCGGGCAGCCTTATGTCATAACAGAGTCTAACCTCGTGTCTTTACATTAATTACGTATTTAGTTTGTGCCTAAGACCTCTCACATTGGGCTAACATTTGTAGCAACTGGTTAAGCCGGTTGGGTCCGGGCAGTTTTACGCTACAACTGAGTCCAACCTCGTGTCTTAGTCAATTAATTACACCTAATTAATCACCCTCATAATTTTATATTAATTATCCCTAATTAATCAAGTTTTCTTAACATGGGTAGACCTAACTTAATAGGTAAATTCCCATGGGGTAGACCTAACTCAATAGGTAAATTCCCAACACATAGTATGGGTACACCTAACCAAATAGGCAAATTCCCATACTATGTTTATTTATTTTGTGTTATGCATAATTATATTAATTTCACACAATCTTATTAACTTATGCATTTAATTACCCCATCGTTCCCACGTAATTTCGTTCATGATATAACACATATAAAAGGTGTCAACTTGCATATGAATGAACATGTTTCAAAGGTGCCATCTTGCATATTAACAAACACATAACTTGCATATGAACTTGCATAACATGTCACATAACTTGCATATAATATGTCACATAACTTACATATTCATTTTGCATAACAAACTTGCATATTAGCTTATAGACTTGCATAATGTGTCATCATGAACTTGCATATTAATAAACATGTAACTTGCATATTTACATACATGTAACTCGCATATTAACAAACATGTAACTTGCATATAAAGAAACATGTAACTTGCATATTTACATACATGTAACTTGCATATTAACAAACATGTAACTTGCATATTATCAAACATGTAACTTGCATATTTACATACATGTAACTTGCATATTAACAAACATGTAACTTGCATATTAACAAACATGTAACTTGCATATTTACATACATGTAACTTGCATATTAACAAACATGTAACTTGCATATTTACATACATGTAACTTGCATAGCATATTACCATGAACTTGCATAACATGCATATGATTACATAGCCCACAACTTGCATATTTAGCATCATGCAAACATAACATACATCATATTAAACTTGCATAAGCTTACATACTCAACATGCATAAACATAAGATTAATGCTAACATCATATCATATGATTCAAAGCTCATTAACCCACATACAAAACCATAAATCTCATCACATCTCATCTAATTAGTTTACCAAAAGATCATCAAAGTGATAGAAACTCACAACTAGCAACTTTGAACACCAAATGAAGAAGATTAAGATGCTAAGAAGGGATTAGAAGTTGATTAGAGAGTGATTAGTATGCAACCCTCTTCATAAAATTAGTGGAGGCCATGAGAGCTAGCATTTTGCCATAGTTTAGTCACTAGGTTTAATTATGAATGAATTAGGGTAGGTTAGGGTCTTATTTATAGATTAGGCAAGTGTTTTAGGCCATAGGATTAACCCTAGATTCAATCCAAGCCATCAAAGCATGTCTTGGGGAAGAAGTCAAGTGTAGGAACCATCTAGGGCCTTTAGATTAAAGATGGACCATGAGAACCATTCAAATGCAAAATCTGCACTTGAGCGAATCGGCCCACGGGTTGACAGCCAAACACCCTGGATTAACCCCTAGTCGACCCAGCGGGCTCGGGTCGACTTCAAAAATCGGCCGGTTCGGTTATTCCCCTCTCCCAATTCGCTGTTTTGAGCATTTTTGCATATTTATTTATTAAATTTTCAATTATATATATATATATATATCAATATATATATATATATATATATATATATCTACACAACCCATTTCACTTAATTAAGTATACTTTAATTTGGGAATTTTCGTGAAACTTCGCGAGGCCATATCTTGGTCATACGGACTCCGATTTTCGAAAATTCGGACTCTAATTCGCGTATTTTTCCGAGACGAACGCAATGGCATAGCCCGTTTCCCTTGATTCCCATTTTAGAATTAAATTCTGCCTCGATTTATGTTATTACAGGTTATTGAAAATACGGGTTGTTACACTTCTACTGTAGATTTTCAAGCTTGTATTCGTAAAAAATCTCCAACAGTCAGGTTAGTTTTCTTACTAATTTTTTGTAGATAGCCGACTGTCATTTCTAATTACATTTCTTTACATAGAAATCTGCAGCGAGGAGATCAATGTCCTCCTTCCCCTAGGAAACCAGAGGCTCCGTATACATGAGAGTTTAGAGTCAGAGATGATTAATAATTAAACTACTTTTCTTGTTTCATGCTTCAGATTTACATTTATCCGTTACATTTACAAAGGAGAATTTTCCTTGTTGGTCTTTGAGAAGAAATTGAAAATAGTGTGGTGCAAGTGAATGAGCTTCGAAGGCTTGGGGAAGGTATTTTACTTCAACACAATAAAATTTTATTCTTGTTATGAATAGATAGTGAATTCCTATTTTTCAAATGATGCTGGGTGGAAAAATTAATAACTTATTATCATTAGAAAATTACTGAGTAGGGATGAAACGACCCAAACCTCCCCTTACGGGAAAGCTCGGATTGAGTTGAGAACACGACAAATCCGAACACAACCAGAAGAACATTTCATTTATTATTACAACAATTTACATCAGAGTTCAAAAATATACAGAGTATGAATAAATATTATACATCAGAAAAATATCGGAGATTTACAATTTATAATGCAGGGGAAAATAATACAAAACACAACTGAAAGAGATACACAGATACAGAGCTTTCCGAATATCATTCCAGCTGTAAACCAGGATCCTGTAAATATAAATCTGCAAAACCAAAACTACTAGCTGCCCGTATGGAAAATAGGGGCACCCAGAGTTTAGGTTAAAACAATAAACTCCAGGTCAGTTAGGTGACTAGTGTGAGAATTAAAACATTTATTTAAAATTTTACTTTAAAATGAAGTAAATCAAGGGACCACGCCGTTGAAACACCCCACCTCCGTTAAGGTCACTCACAAAGGGAATGCCTTAACTTTGGTGGAGGGTTATATGTATAAGACACAGAAAAATTTACAAGACAAATAAATATAAGCTGCGAAATTCAAATATTTATTTCATACGTGGTTCAATAAAAAAGCATTATAGCAAATTGTCTCAAAATAACTTCCAAAACATTACACCATAATTTCTGTCTTGATTATTTAATAAAGAAGCATAAACCATAAATAAAACTGCACAAATCCCCAAGGGTAGTGTACAAAAGCCATAGCCAAGGTGATAGAGTCCCAATCATACATCTACTTCCTTGAAGCTTGCAAAGAGTCTGACTAAGCCGGAGTATTCCCTCCCTGTGGACCTGGGGGGAGGGGGGGAACGGAAGAAAAGAGGACAAAAGAAATTGGGTCAGACAATAAGTCTAGTAAGTTCAGTGATTACTAGTATTTAAACAAGGAAAGGGATCATCACAGTAATAACAGAACATAGGACAATACCCTAATATAAGACAAGAGGAACATGTGATCGCACCCATTACTATAGTCTCTGCACCTACTTAACCATTGGTTCAACCAGCCCCACGTGTTTATAACAAACGATCCCCTTAATGTTCGGCTCCGACTCGCATGCATTCATATCCTGTGTCCTTCGGCCCCGCTTGACTGTAGATACCTGTGCCGGTCCCACCATGGGGTGTATCAGTCCCTCTAGTGGCAACCCGACATGATTCAAGATGCACAGTGTATACTACTGATGCCCAGTGCCTGCTTTTTCCACTTCGGAGTACGTGCATGCCCGTAATGCGTTGGAACCTACACTGACGCACCAACCGCCAATGTTTTGACTGCTTATAATCATCCCAGTAATCATGCCCCAACCTGCCTAGTTCAGGGTACCATGACACATCTATGTGGGTTACTGGTGAATTGGGTCCCCGATACTAGGGTTTTCTAATCAACATGTTTATTTGGTTAAGTGCCCAAGTTTACCTAACCCCACCCATCCGTTTAGTTAACATGTTGAATCGGTTAAGTGTTTCCCTAATTGATTTAACCCTACCAATCATGACTTAGCTTTAATTTATTCATTAAAGCACTAACCACTCACATTAGACAGGTCTTGTTGTGGTCACTGGATATGATGGTCGGTTCCGGGCAGTTTTGCACCACAACTCAGTCTAACCTCGGGTTCTTTTTGGGCTTGATGTACTAACCACCCACATTAGACAGGTCTTGTTGTGGTCACTGGATATGCCGGTCGGTTCCGGGCAGTTTTACACCACAACTCAGTCTAACCTCGGGTTAGGCATATTCGCCTTCTCTAAATCAATATATTTTCTATATATGTCTAGTTCTATATGTAAATTAATCTTAATTTAATCATGCTATAATTATCCTTTGATTATGCTCACAATAAATGGTATATCAAATATACCATTTTATGAACAAATCTATGCCATGAAATTTTCATACTTTCCCATCGCTATCCCTGTGGAACGTACGCATGAATCACATAAAATGTTGGGCTAGTAAATTAGCCCAAACCCATAAACAAAAAGGGGTAATTAACAAGGGACATGATATAAACATAAAATAGCATACATTTAACTTATCACGTGTAACTTGGCATAGAAGTATCATTAACTTAATTAAACGAGTAAAGGTGAACTTGTGACTAAGTTGGATCTAATTGTCATGTAAACTTGGTATAGGTCTAGCATGGAGGTTTAACATATAAACACAATTTTTAAACCACAACTTAGCATATTAACTTATGTATGTCAAAACATAAGAAAGCTACTATAAACATATTTAAATCACAACTTAGCAAAATAACTTATGTGTGTTAAACATCAGAGAGCTATTATAAACATATTTAAATCACAACTTAGCTTGATAACTTATGCGTGTTAAACATAAGAGAGCTACTATAAACATATTTAAATCACAAGTTAGCATTATAACTTATGTGTGTTAAGCATAAGAGAGCTACTATAAACATATTTAAATCACAACTTAGCATGATAACTTATGTGTTAAAACATAAGAGACCTACAAATCCAATCTTGCAACTTAAATAGATTCAACTTAACATGGTTCTAAATATACATGAATGTTGATCTAACATGTAAGCATGTGCTTTAGATCATAAACTCGCAAGTAATCACCAAATTATAACATGACATGTTTCACCATTTAGTTGGCATAATACGTTCATTTCCCAATCATAATAGATCCCAATATATAAAATATGGTATGTTCATCACCGCAAGCATATAGACATGATCAATCGCAACGGTAATTTAAGATAAGTGAGAATCAAACTTTATTTATCTTATACATAAGCATCATTCTATATTCGAATTACAACATGTCATGATTCATTTGAAAGAACGTTTAAATCTACGTAATAACCAACATACAAACTGAAAAGGAATTCTTGATTTCTGAAATATGAATTCTGAAGTTGGTATGCTCGCCTTTGATGTATATCGTTGAATTAGATTACTTTAATTTGATTTTGATTCAGGTTTTTATCTTGTCTTTGAATTGAAAGTGGTGATGGCTACTCCAAGTTCTCTATTGACGGCATGATAGTTCCAGGATTTTTTTTGTGTGATTTTAGGTTGAGAATTGGGTTATTTATATAGAATTTCAATTTAATTAGAGCCGTCGGATGATCCTAAAGTTAACCACAACCATTCAGTTAGGGTAGGGTGACACCTTAGCCCTAATGACTCAGCAAGGAGTCAAAAAGGACTCTGCAATAACTCACAGTATGGATCAGAACACACCAGAAAGCTGTGCAGGCTCTCAGCCCGGCCTGGGCACACTTGGCAGGTGCGCCAGTGAATTTTTTTTACTGGTGCACTTCCCAAGTGCGCCAGTGCATTCCCTTTTTTCCTCTTCTTTCTTCTAGTTTTCTGCTTAACTTCGTTCGTCCATAGCTCCTTCATACTATGTCCGTCTTATGCAAATCGGGCTCTATCTCAAGTAGAATTCCGAGACGAACGCAATGGCGTAACCCGTATCTTTGATTCATTAATATAATGTTAACAGAAAATACGGGTTGTTACATTCTCCCCTCCTTTTAGGATTTCGTCCCCGAAATCTTCAAGTCGAGAAGAACTTAAAGCCTACCATCCAATCACCCATCTACTCAACCATCAAACACAGGCGTCCACTGTCCTTAAAATATTTCTAATGCTTCATGATCATATGCATAGTGTGTGTACATGTCCTTATCTAATGCAAAATCAAGCGGTCTAGTGATTCAGTTGACCTCCTTAATGCAAATTATGTCAGTGCCATGAGTCCATTATGAATGCAATTTTTCCTACTCAAAATTTCCTACATAAGTGTACAATCATTCATACAAATGCAACGTCCATATGATAACACATCAAGTTTCAATCCATATACAAATACATGTATGCATCCACGAGCAACCACTTGCAACCACTTGCAACCATCAACCATAACATGTTTCAATTACATGTTTACATCCAAATGGATTTCTACATAAGGATAAAGGATAGGATCAAGGAGATATACCTAAAAAGGTAGATACGAGCATAATCTTAAGGAAAAAGAGATCAAGGATGTACCCTCAAAAAGAAAAGGGTAGGTTGCGCGTTTTCTGTCCTCAGTTTCCCAAGTCGCGTCTTCCTCGGCGTCGCTCCATTAAACTTTGACGAGCTTAACTTCACGATTGCGTAGCTTTTTGACTTCTGTTCCCAAGATACGGGTTGGAACTCTCATCACAGATGCTTCTCGTTCAACTTCTACTTCCTCTAGCATGCTTGGTTCTACCACTTCCACAGACTCATGTAAGCACTTCCGCAGGTCAGAGACATGAAAGACATTATGAACCCCGACCAATCTGTCGGGCAGTTGTACCCTATAAGCCATCTTCCCAATCTTCTCAATGATAGGGAACGACCACCACTACAAAAGTGGGCATATTCGACACTATTCTTCTGTGGCCGTAGATCAGAAAAGCGTTGCCGTAGGCCCTTTTTTCAAATAGGAAACACCAGGGGGGCGTGGCATCCGCGGCCGTTGCATTAGCCATCTAATGCAACGCTTTTGTCCATCTACGGCCACGGAAAGAAAGCGTTGCCTTAAGTAGAACTTTTGCCCTATTGCAACAGCATATCCATGTAATGCAACAACATACAGCGTTGCCTTAAGTAGAAGCCAGACCCTGACTTCCAGCTCATGATAGTGGGGTCCGCATTGACTTTCCACGTCAGCTGTCAACGTGGCACATGCCACGTCAGCTCGCCACGTCAGCTGCACATGTGTCACATGCCACGTCAGCTATCCACATGGCGCCACGTAAGCTGTGGGGCCCACGTGCCGTACCGTTGTGGAATTAATAATGTTAAACTTAATGCAACACCACAGCACAGTCTAATGCAACACCACAGCACAGTCTAATGCAACACCACAGCACAGTCTAACGCAACATCACAAAAATCAAATGCGACACCAGGAAAAAATCAACTGCAGCTGTAATACAACCCTGTAACTACAGATTCTGCAGTACATATATTCAATCCAAAACATTGTACCACATTCATACATATATACCAAAATATTCATACAACAATTCCTCCCAAAACATTCATCACCACAGTCAGACTAACCAATTATATATACCAACTCACAAGTATCATCACCAACACATTCCACAAGTACTGCCATCACCAAAACATACCACAAGTACTGTCATCACAAACACATACCACAAGTGCCATCATTTAAAAGAACAATCCGAATATATCACAAGTGCTAACACATACCATCCAAATACTTCAGTCATTGCCGGGGTTGAAGGAGTACAATTGTCAGCATCTTCATCACTTGTTGTGGTGACACAAAGGTCACCGACATCTAAATTTAGATCTGGATTGGCTTCACCTAGCTTTTTTAACACCCACGACACGTTCTCTTTAACTTTTCTATTCACCTTTTCCTCCAAATCCGCCTCCAGCTCTTGCCTTATTTTTTTTGTCAACTCTTGGACATAGCTGTCCAAAGAACCAGGATTTGGAGACTTTTCAGCCAATTTGCCTCGCCTTCCTACAAGCCAGTTACGCGTGTGCCTCTTCCCACCAGAAACCAGTGCATCTGCCTCAGCAATGTTTCCAGCATCCACCATTGCTTGCACCTTCACCTACAAAATGAAAACCAGGCAAGCATATAGATAAATAGGCAGCTGGCTGGAATGAATTTATTAACAGAACTGGTTCTCTTTCAAACTAACTATATATGTGTTCGATTTAATATGCAGCTCCAACAAACGTACAATGTGCCAATTATACTGACACAAGTATTGCTATTTCAGTATCTAATTATATATGTACTCACGTATTTGACCTTCAGTTCATCCGTGTTAGTCTTGTAACTTCGACCCGGTTCTCGTTTATAAGTTTCTAGATAAACCAAGGCAGCGGATGGGGAGGCTTTTTCTGGGTCCTTCTTTCTCTGTCAAGTATTAGGATTACCAATAATTCAATGATATAACAAATTAGAATTATCATGTGGTCAATTCAACTCAATCACAATAAAAAAAAACTTAAGTTCAGAAAAACACATACTATCTTTTCTTTGGCTACTGCATGAGTTTTGGGACCCATGGTATGTGTCTCATTCAACGAATTACGATGCGCGGAATTAGAATCAGCTAGGGCCTGGAAATCCAAAAAAAATAGCACTAAACAAGGATAATGTGAACTACTAAAGATTAGCATTAAACAAGATAATATGAACTAATAAACATTATACAAATGTGAATATCATTAAAGCCGTACCTGAACTGCTTCATCCCCCCAGTAGTCCAAGAGAATTTTAAAATCCTCCAACGGAATTGTACTGGGCCTATTTGCAAGCCTTTCCTCATCAGTTGAGTATTTTTTATAATACCTTGTTTTGATGCGAGACTTGTACTGCCTCCAAGAGTCGTTAAGCGTGTTCAAGACCCACTTGTGTCCTTCTTCCGGTATGACATACCTAGCCTACAATATAGCAATCACAAAATTCAGGAAACAAACTAATTAAGTAAAACCAAACATTTAAGAAGTCATTTGAACTGTATATGGTTAAGGAAATTAGATTGTACCAGAGCATAATCCAACATTTGTCGCTTTAATTGATCAGGAACCACATGCCAATTGATGTAAGTAAGAGACACATTATCCTTTGCTAGTGTACCAAGAAAATTGCTTAACTCAGTAATATTATCAGAAACTGGCTAGCCATCCTCATTCAACTCAATGACTACTTTATCATCAGGGGTTCTAGCATGCACCTTGGTCATTTTTGACTTCCCTCTAGGATTTTTTGGACCTTGTACTTTATCTACCAGGTTCAAAAATGTGAATAGAAAAAAGACACACTCAACAGTGCAGTGCAGTGCACAGATAAAGAAACATTATTATTTATATATATACCTGTACCTGCTTCATCTTCCTGTGCAATCCATTCCTGCTCTAATCGATCGGTAAGATTTTCCATTGTTAGAGGCGCTTCAACGTTCTGCTTTTGATGTTTCCGCATCGCTAAATAAGCAGCAACTGAACCAGCAGCTTCACATGAACTGGTTGATTGTTTGAACAATTTGCTACATGTAGGTTTTAAAACGGATGGCCGAGACGTTGTAGGTTTTATAACTCCTGAAAAAGACGGTGTAGGGTTCGTAAGTTTCTTTAATGTTTCTGTCTGTTTCTCCCGGTTACTGAGTTTCTTTGGAGTGGGAGTGAATGTCAGGATCAAATCCTTGTTGGAGCCAGCTTTCTTTGGAGGGGGGGTGCGCTTCATCGCTTCCTTCTCAATTTCAATGGCTGCATTGGTTCGCGCACGAGTTCTCGGTCCAGGTAAAAGATCCTTTGACTTAACAATTTTGATTCTCTACAGTTAAGTTGAAGTTCAAGATTTTTTACGTTCATAAAGGCAAATACAATAAGTAATAAACAAATAACTTCTTTATACCTCCGAATCTGATGAATCATCAGTGACGTCTTCACCAGCATTGTCTGGGATGTATTCATCACTTCCAGCAACATCTTTACATTTATCTTTCTTATTTCGTGCGGCAGCCTCTTTCGTACAACTAACCAATGAAGGCACCCCAAGTGATCTACTAACTACATCATTTTCTTGCATGCGCGCGATTCGCTCTTGTTCATACTTCGTCAAAACTGATGGTTGTGAGAACTGCAAGCAGATTGGCATTATTACTCACCATCGATGATAAATTTAAGCTAGTTAACCAAATAGAGTTGAAGTATAAACAGTTCTTGCTATTTTGACAGAATGCATGCACAAAGAACAAACAGTTACTTGAATTAGCTGCAGCCTTCATGGTTGGAATAAGATTTCATCCGGATTAATAAAACTGAAATGAAAACTGAAAAATACCTGAACATCAGCTTCATTCTCTCGGGTAACATCATCTTTACCTGTTTCATTTTCTACATTTAATTTCCTCCGGGTTCCTTTGTCTGTCACAGTAACATCTTCTTCATCATTATCCATATCAGGCTCCGACGATAGTTTGTTCTGACCCACTTGAGTTGGGTTGTTTTTCATCATTTTGTGTTGCTGCTGAAGTCTATGTGCAGTAGTATACTTGCGCTTTGCAACCGGCTTCTTAGCTGAACCTGGAACAATAAAAATAATAACGATGGCCTCCTTCAAAGTTCTGTACACACACAGAGATATATATAAGAATGGATCTATATTACATATACATATATACCTTGAATTATGTTTTTCCTTGGCCGTATGATTACATGTGGCTGCAGTTGAATCAACGGCTCACTGTCTTTGTCAATGGTGTTGTCGATGTAAAAAACCACGTCTTCTTGCTTATTGCAGCCCTATACGTACTCATTTACGTCCTTGTCATTCAGTATTAGCTGCCAGCCACCCCTCGTTCCTTTTCTGATGTAGACTCCTCCTATTTCAGTGTAATGGAGACAATCTTTAACAAAGTCCATAAGCACACTGTAAGAAAACCGGTCTACATCATATTTTGTTACTAAGAAGGATTCTCCGCCAACGTAACATGCCCTTCGAAACTGTCCACCATGTTGCAGTCGGATATTAATAAGTTCATCCATCCTGTACAAAATGAATACATTAGAACAAGGTACATGCATGTTGAAGTGGACAAAAAACAACAACTATAACATTTTGGTCTATAACCAATTTAGAAGACAGTAAAGAACACAGCATTAAATCATAAAACATGCGAACATTGTAGATTGCAATATGAGAAAAGAGTGCCAAATACATTCATCAAAGATAATAATTTCCAGCTAAAAAAAAAGTGCCAAATACATCATGAATTAGACCAAATTAAAGCAATAAGAAAGAGGAATTTTTTGTCCTAACAAGATGGAACAGGATCAGGAACTTCTGCTTCTAGTTCTGTTTCTAGTTGTATTACGGGGACATCATCCCTAATCCAACCCCCATCAACAATTCCTGGTTCTAGTTCACCACCTATGCCCATATCATGTGGTTGCGTATTGCTCATGTCTTCTTCCATTGCATTCTCATTTTCAGTATCACACCAATCTCTCGGCAATTTTTTAATAACGTAATGACTGTTCTTTTCAACTGCATCTTCCACATAAAATACTTGCTGCACTTGCGAAGACAGGACATAAGGATCAGTTTTATGGCACTTGCTAAAATTTACTCGAGTAAGACCATATGAATCTTTTTCCTCTTGGTACCAGCAACACTTAAAAAGGACCACTGTGAAAGCTCCCCAATAATCAAGCTCAAAAATTTCTTCGATTGATCCGTAGTAATTGACATCACCCACTATTGGGTTTTGGTCTTTCGAACTTGCAAAGCTGGTGGTTTTGGCAGTCAAAAATACACCACTATTTTGTGTAGTACATCGAGAATCTCTAAATTTTGTTTGGAATCTATATCCATTTACTATATAACCGGTAAACTTCCTAGCTACTCGATTAGGACCTAATGCAAACACCTCTACATCTGTTGAAATCTTGTCCTTTTTCAGAACCTCTTCTTTAAGCCAATTCCAAAACTCTTCGAAATGTTCTCGTTCCCTCTTGTATCTTCTTCTATTTGCAAGACCATCCACAAAAGCTCGATGAACCCTAAATAATAATTACGGTCAAAAAACTACGAAATGCAGATGTTAATTTATAGTTAAGGAAAATGATATAGGAACTTAAGAACTTAATCGATCAAACTCTCAATTTCTTTATTACTGGAATTGAACAGAACATAGCGATGCGTTGCCTTCCAAACTGCATCTTTCAAATTGAACATCTTTCCATCTTTATTCTTCTTTGTTCCAATATGATATTCCAAATCTGTTTGACATCTTCCAAAATCAATCGACGTGTTTTCTGTTCCTCCATCAACGCTTAAAAATCTTGAACAGAAGGTCACACACTCTTCTGCCAAGTAACCTTCTGCAATCGAACCTTCTGGTCTGTTTCTATTTCGCACATAAGATTTCAACTTTCCTAAATATCGCTCAATTGGATACATGCATCTAAGATGTTCAGGCCCACCGTATTCGATTTCTCTGCATAAATGAACATGCAAGTGTACCATTATATCGAAAAAAGCCTGTGGAAAAATCATTTCAAAATGACAAAGTATCTCTACAATTTCTTTTTGCAGCCTCTTGATATCATCCACTTTGATAACCTTGCTCCATAGTCCTCTAAGGAATGCACTAAATCTAATCATTGATAACGCAACCTCGGGTTTTGACGCTTTCTTCACAGCAAATTGTAACAAATAGTGGAGTATGAAATGAGCATCATGGCTCTTATATCCCACAACCGTTCTCTCTTTTACGTGCACGTACCGACTAATATTCGAGGCACAACCGTAGGGCAGTTTGGCGTTCTTCAATACAGAGCAAAATATTTCTTTTTCCTTGTTTGTCATATCAAATATTGCAGCTCTAATTTCAACATGCTTTCCATCACCATATTCAACAGGATGAAGGGCCTTCTTTATGCCCAATTCCTGTAAATCCAAACGAGCGTTTAGGTGATCCTTCGACATGCGACCTATATTAAGTAAAGTACCTAATATTTTGTCGCATAATTTCTTCTCTATGTGCATGGCAACCAAGTTATGTCGAGGGGGATTATGACACCAATATGGTAAGTCAAACAGTATTGACCTCTTTTTAAAAGGTTCGTCACTTTTACCAGGTTTCTTCGTCTTATCCCCAAACCGATTTTTGAACCCCCGCAATAACTCTTCAATATCAGTTCCTGATAATATTTCTGGAATGCTCCCCATTTCAGTTTCGCCATTAAATCTCCTCTTATCTAGCCTCCACTTATGTGTCGGATCAAGAAACTTTCTATGGTTCATATAACACATTTTTTTGCTATGCTTCAAATAATTTGAAGAAGTTTCGTAATGGCATACTGGACACGCTAGTTTCCCCTTCGTGCTCCAACCTGACAACATGGCATATCCCGAAAAATCACTAATGGTCCATAAGACTCTTGCACGTAAATTAAAATTCCCATCAGTCAAGGAATCATATGTTTCGACGCCAACATTCCATAACGCTTTTAATTCCGCAATTAAAGGCTGCATATATACGTCAATACTGTTCTTTGGAGAATCTGGACCAGATATTAATGTTGAAAGAATCAAATTCTCTTGTTTCATACATAACCAAGGCGGAAGATTGTAGTTTACCAACACAATTGGCTATGTACTATAACTTGAATTCATTGAACGAAATGGATTAAATCCATCAGATGCTAGACCCAATCTAACATTATGATTTTCTGATGAAAAATCAGGATAGCGAGCATCCATCATCTTCCATGCCACACCATCAGCCGGATGTCTTAATTTTCCATCTTCTTTTCGTTCCACTTGGTGCCATCTCATAAGCTTGGAAAATTCTTTGCACATAAACATCCTTTGTAACCTTGGTCTTAGAGGAAAGTACCTCATAACATTTGCCGGCACTTTGGGAATCGACTTTGGTGGATCATTATTATCAACGATGTCTTCCTTTTCTTTTACAGCCCATCTCGAAAAACCACAAATGTCACAAGCCTCTTTACCTTTATTCTCTGCCCAATATAACATGCAATGGTTTGGGCAGGCATGTATTTTATAGTAATTAAGACCTAAATCCTTAATGACATTCTTTGCAGCGTAGGAAGATAGAGGCAGCTGGGCATCAGGAAAGGCTTCTTTTATAAGCTTTAGTAATTCCCCAAACGCAGACTCGTTAATTCCATAAGCACACTTTAAATGATAAAGCCTGATCAAGAAACTTAGTCGAGAAAATTTAGTGCAGCCAGGATATAACGGTTTTTTTCCTTCTTTAACATGCCGATAAAATTTCTCGGCCCCTGGATTTGGTTCTACTACAACGTCCTTGGGATTTTGACCAAATTTGTAACCCGCACACTTGAACATCACATCTAAATTATCCTCAAAATCCATCTCCATTGCACAATCCATATTGTCATCAACACCTATTAATTTTGTCTGTGAAACTTCACAAATCCACCCGGTATGTAATGGAGAAGGGCCATTAAAAATAAGATGATCGTATATGACATTTTCACAATACCAACTACGTTCTGTACATTTTTTGCAGGGGCACTTCATCTCATCACCTACTTTATAAATGGGAAATACATTTCTTAGAAAAGCTGTTACCCCTCTTACATATTCTGCGCTCGATCTCGGAAGTCCTATCCATATGTAATACTCACTATCCATTGCCACAATCTAACCACGGCTTAGTAAGACTAAATTTGATACCCCTAAGAGTTTCAAGACACGAACAAGGGCTACCCTGTAATGTTAGACTAAATTAGAAATAAAAACAAAACAAGTTAATAATTTACAAATATACATAATCAGTGTGATGATACAAGGACGATTGTTTTGATATGAATTATCACTGACTTTTGGAACTGAGTTACCAAGAGAATACGTACATAAAACAAGCAACTAAGGATACTGAACACAAATGCATAACATTACATGACTGCACCAAAACAAAACAGTACAGATACAAAGACTATACAGGTGATACATAGATGATACAGTTGTATCTAATACAAAGAACGATGCAATAATTTAATTTTGTCGTCTAATGTTTAGCCCTTGAAGCTGGTCGTTAAGTCTACTAACATCAGTTCGAAAACCAATAACATGATTTTGCAGCGTTGTAAGTTGATGTTGTATCTCATTTGCGTACTCAGCGGCTCGACTTGGAAACTGTTGGTCAATCCACTGCCAAAAGGTACACCCTGTGGGATAAACCCGACATCTAAAATAACGACGACCAATGTTGAATCCAATCGAAATAACATCTTCTGCAGCGGCATACCCACAATGACACATTATGATTGGTGAGTCAGCATGTTGTTCGTTAACCACTTGGTTGTTTTGATGCTGACGACGCAAACGACTATGCCGTCGCATCGCCCTTTCTTCACGTCGTTCTTCTTCTCGCCGTTGTCTTCGGAGTTCTTCTTGCTCTAGTTCATACTCAAGCAAATCATCATAGTGCCTTTCTTGCATCTCTATATAAAAATCAATTGGAGTTTCTGGTGATGATGGGTTTGACAGTCCTAGATCACCCATGCCCAGGGTATCTTCGTAGTCATACGATATAGGAAGAGATATAGGCATTATTTAACTACAAACAGAAATAGACATTTGAACATTCATATTGGATTTCTTTTATCCTCTAAATTTTGTTAACACCTTTGGAAATAGGCATTATTTACCAATACATCAATGGTTTGGCAAACATAAAAATACAGAACTTGCACAATTTCAACACATGCAAACATATAAATACAACACTTCAAGTATAAAAACCCTAATTAAAGGTAATCGGTATACCCAAATCACCCAGAGACTTTGAACGGAGATCAAAATAAGTTAGAGATGAAATCAACTAAATAAAACCTAAATGATGAAGCCCTAACTACCTGTAATTGTCCTAAACGATCCAAATTGGAGGTGTAAAGTTCGTAAAATAGGAGCAATCGAAGGTTTATAGTTTGTAACCTGAGGAAGAGTAGCAATCGGAGGCGTTCTTGGACGGATTTCGTGGAGAGAGAAACGGACAGAAGGAGGAGTACTAGAGAAATTTGTTTTGGGGGGAAGTATTTCGTGAATGGGGAAACTATCGCGCCAAATTTTCACTAAGCTGTAGCAAGGATCAGCTTGAACCGTTGGATTAATCAACATCTACGGTTATTTATTTGTTTAAACTGATAACGCGGATTGCTGACCTGACATGTATTTATGTAACGCAACACTTTGAACTGGTGTTGCAAGGATCGGCAAGAACCGTTGGATTAATCAACATCTACGGTTATTTATTTGTTTAAACTGATAACGCGGATCGCTGACCTGGCATGTATTTATGTAATGCAACACTTTGAACTGGTGTTGCAAGTCACAGCACAAGAATTTCAACCGCAACACTGTGTTCACATCTAATGCAACAACAAATGAATGTTGTTGCAGAAGATCAAAGAATGCATAGCTTTCGCCACACTTTTCATGCAACGCACACAAATTAGTGTCGAATATGCCCACTTTTGTAGTAGTGGACCCTACAAATCTTGGTGCTAACTTCCCTGTGGATCCAAAGCGAACGACGTTCCTTAAAGGAGATACTTTAAGGAACACCTTGTCTCCAACTTCGAACTCAAGGTCAGTTCTTCTTTTGTCTGCGTAGGACTTCTGTCTATCTTGGGCAGTCTTCATTCTTCTTCGTATCAAGTCTACTTTCTCTGAAGTTTCCCTAATCATGTTTGGTCCAAATATGAGCTTGTCTGTGGACTCTCACCAGCAAGTTGGTGACCTGCACGGTCTTCCATATAAAGCTTCGAAAGGCGCCATGCCTATGGTGGCTTGGTAGCTATTGTTGTAAGCGAATTCCACCAAAGGTAGATGATTCTCCCATGTACCTCCGAAGTCAATAATGCATAATCTCAAGAGGTCTTCTAATACTCTGTTGACTCTTTCCTTTTGGCCATCGGTTTGAGGGTGATAGGCCGTGCTTAAGCATAACTGTTTGCCTACAGCCTCTTGTAAACTCTTCCAAAACTCGCTCGTGAAGATAGGGTCTCGATCACTCACTATGCTGGAGGGTATCCCACGGAGTCGAACTATCTCTTTAAGATATATGGATGCTAGAGATGAGGCGGTCCTTCTACTTTTGACAGGTATAAAGTGAGCGCTTTTAGTAAGCCTATCCACTATTACCCAAATTCTAGTATTGCCCCTTCTTGACCTAGGCAACCCATCTATAAAGTCCAACGAAATGCTATCCCATTTCCACTGTGGGACCTCTAGAGGGTGAAGCAAACCTCCAGGCTTCTTATGTTCCGCCTTGACTTGCTGGCATATCAAGCACTTGGAGACGAATTCAGCTACATCTCTTTTCATGCCACTCCAAAAGAAAACCCTTTTTATGTCTTTGTACATTTTGTCTCCACCGGGGTGTATAGTCAACTTAGAATGGTGTGCCTCTTCGAGAACCTTCTTTACCAAATCCCTTGCTTGTGAGACGCATAGTCTTCCATCCCGTCTCAGCCATCCCTTATCATCGATGGAGTATCTAATGAGTTGACTCGATGTCTCACCCATAATCAGCTTATCTATTATATCAACTAGGTGATGGTCTTCACGTTTCGCGGTCCCTATTGAGTCCAAAAGCGTAGGCTGCACTTCCAATGTTGCTAACAGGCCAGGTACAAATTCAGAGGAGGGCCTAAATTCAAAGTTGGCTATGTACTCCAAGCTTTACCTTTCTACAAAGAGAGGGCTTAAGGTCAGTTTCTTTCTACTCAGGGCATCTGCTACTGCATTGCCCTTGCCAGGAGTGTAGGAAATCTCAAAATCGTACAACGCAAGAAACTCCATCCATCTTTGCTTCCTCAAGTTGAGATCTTTCTACGAGAAAAGGTATTTCAACGATTTATGGTCAGTATACAATTCAAATTTCTCACCTAGGAGATACTGGCGCCAAGACTTAAGCGCAAAAACGATGGCTGCCAACTCTAGGTCGTGGGTTGGGTAGTTTTTCTCATGTACTTTCAACTGCCTTCCACCATAAGCCACTACCTTCCCTTCTTGCATCAGAACAGTGCCTAGTCCCTTTCTGCGTGCATTTGTGTATACTGTAAACATCTTGCTTCCATCAGGCAATGTCAGAACTGGGGCTGTCGTTAGAGCCCTTTTCAAACGTTGGAAAGAAATATCGCAATTCAAATCCCAATTGAAAGCTAGGTTCTTCTTTGTCAACCTTGTAAGTGGAGCTGAGATTTTTGCAAAATCTTTGATGAACTTTCGATAAAAGCCAGCAAGCCCGAGAAAGCTTCAGACTTCGGTTGCGTTACGAGGAACCTTCCAATCTTGCACATCAACCACTATCACGGGGTCCACAACTATCACCTCTTTGGACACCACGTGTCCAAGGAACCTAACTTCTTCTCTCCAGAAATGGCATTTGGAGAATTTAGCTTTCAACTGATGTGCACGGAGAGTATCCATGACTTCCTTTAGATGCTAAGCATGCTCTTCCTCATTCTTTGAGAAGATCAAAATATCATCTACGAAGAGCACTACAAACTTATTGAGGAACTCCCGGAACACCCTGCTCATTAAATCAACGAAGTAAGCGGGTGCATTTGTCAAGCCGAAAGGCATGACAAGCCACTCGAAGAAACCATCTGGAGTTCTCAACACGGTCTTATCAATGATGTCTTCAGCAACTCTTAGTTTATGAAACCCGTTAGCTAAATCTAATTGGGAGAAACTGATGCACCTACAAGCTGATCGAAAAAATCATCTATTCTCGGGAGTGGGTGCCTATTCTTCTTAGTCAGCTTGTTTAGCTCCCTATAATCAACGCACAGGCGAAGCGAACCATCCGCTTTAGTTGCGAACACTACTAGAGCACCCCATTCAGAAATACTCCGCCTTATAAACCCTTTCTCAAGCAATTCTTTAACTTGCTTGCTGAGTTCTTTCCTCTCCCTTGGAGCCATGTGTCAAACGGGTAAAGCAACAGGTTTTGCGTTGTCAACGAGGTATATGTGAAAGTCTATCTCCCGCTTCGGAGGTAAGCCCTTTACCTCTTTAAACACATCCGAGTATTCATGGACTACCCTTACAGACTGCAAGTTCTCAACAGACGCATCAAGAGATTCTAGATAACTAAGCATAACAGAGTTCATGGGATTACAAGAAATTTCGAGAGTGTTACCAAGATGAGTCATGAGTTTAACCACTCTCTTTTCACAATCGAGTACGACACCATTACTAGATAGCCAGTCCATGCCTAGAACCAACCCATAGCCCGTGAAGCCCAAAACAAAGGCATTACATCTAAACCCAACGCTTAGTATAGATATTTTCTAATCCAAACAAACCATTGACAAATAAGCTGAGCCCCCAATTGAATTTGAAACAACCAAGGGATACTCTACTATACTGGTGTCTGGGTGCAGAGATTCCACTAACGCAGTAGATATAAAAGAGTACGATGCGCCAGAATCAAATAGTGTACGAACAAGATGATAAAAAAGATAGACTAAACTTTCAACAGAAATATTTCTACCTCATTCTTGCGGAGATGCCTTGAGAGCGTGAACTTGTCCTTCAAAAGAAGTTCCATCTCTCTGCCCTTGCTTCCTTGGGCAGTCCTTAGCCATGTGTCCTGTCTCACCACAGTGTAAACAGCCACCCATCTTCCTTTTCTTCTTCTTGCATTTTTTGACCAGATGTCTAGGAATGCCACAGAAATTACACTTTCTCTTGTCACGGGGTTTGTTGTTCTTCCCGCCTTTCTTTGAATCAGCCTTCTTGTTCTGTGACCCCTCCCCCTTCTTATCTTGAGGCACTTTCACTTTTGCCTCTTTCTTGCCCTTGTCTTCCTCATGTAAGAGTGCCATGTCCACCAACCTCTCGTAAGTAGCCCCCACAGGTACATGGGTCATAACTAGGATGTGAAGTGGCTCATTCAATCCCTTGACAAAACGGAGAGCCTTCTTATTAGGTGTATTCACTAAATCAAGTCCAAATCGGGTGTAACGACCCGGAATTTTGGGGCCAATTTAAAATTTTTATTTTAGAAATTTTAATGGATTTTAATATTTAAAATAATTCATTTTAAATAAGAACAACTAAAAATTTAGTTTAAAACGAATAAATTCAATTTAATTATAAATGGAGCTTAAAATAACGCTGCAGTTTGAAAATTTGAATATGAACTTTGACTGAATGTATAGGATTCATTTTAAATCAGAATTGAGTGAAAGAAGAAATATTTAAATCTGTTTAATCATATCTATCTAACGAATCTGAAAAACTGAAATTTCGTTTTAAAAATCAAAAGTTATGTTCAGTTTAAAATTTTGAAAAGTCGCTGTAGAATTTATATATATTTTAATTAAATATATTGGCCTTGAAAATAGCCATTTTTCAAACGACCTCGGTTTTCGACGAAACCACTTTTGTTGGAACCGGAATGTCAAATTATTGCTAAGTTTCAATTTTCATAATTTTTCGAATTAATATGTGAGCGTGGTGAAAGAAAATGTGTTTTGACTATTTCAGTCAAATTTTATCGACTAGAAAAAGGCCATTTTTCAAACAGTCTCGGAATTCGACGAAATTAGTTTTGTTAGGACCGTATCGTTAAAACATAACTAGAAATAATTTTTCTGGAATTTTCTGAGTCCGTATGTGGCCCCGGTGAATTTATATATGTTGTTAACTTAAATAAATAAAAGATTTAAATATTCATTTAAATAAAACAGGGCTCAGACGATCAAACTGGCAGACGGGACCTAGCCCATCGCGTCCGGAGCGTGGGTATTTTCTTAGGAACAAAGTTCGTTGGGCCTGAATTGGAGTTGTTAAGGATAATAGGCTTAAACTGAAAATTTGGAAATTAAATAATATAAATACACTAAGAAATACGGTCCTAATACCAATCAAATACGTAACCCTAACAACCTAAAAGACCATCCGCCATATGCTTCTTCCATGGCTGAAAATCACCGAACTTTAATCAATAAAAACTCACAATCCACTCCAAATAAAATCGACATTCCAAGACCAAATGAAAGAACACTTCAAGCTCTTGAAATTCATACGGCTATGATCGGTTTTCGCTGAGGATTGGGCATGGATTTCTAGGCCAAAGGGGCCGACTTTGGGTTCGTTTTCTGGGGGCTTGGGGGTGCCGAGTTCGATGACGAGGGGTGGCGAAGGACGGCGGCGCTCGGGGCTTGGCGGCGGCGGTCTTGGATCCGGTTCTGGTCCATCGTAGGGTGGTGCGTTCGGGGTCAAAGATGGGAGCTTTATGGGTTCGGTGTAACAGAAAGAACAACGGTGAAAGAAGGATTAGTCAAAGTCATTAGGGTATAAATTTTTAATTAATTAATTATTTAATTTGTATTATGTTTAAACAACGATAACTTTGTCATACAGTATCGAAATCAAACGAAACTCGTTGCGTTGGATTCGTATTTCAGAACACTACAACATGAAACTGCCTAGATCTGAAACCAGACACATTGGAAATTCAGAAAATTTCAGATCTGAATTGAACGGTGAGAAATCTTGATTTATTTTTATAATTATTTATTTTAAAATAATTAGAATAAATCATTGATTGACTGTATATACTGGCTAAGTGATTAGGTTGTTTGTGATGTGCTAATATAGATTTGTTTGTTAGAGTGCTGAAATTTACATGTATGTAAATTAGATAATTGGATCAAAGCAAAATTATCATTTTATTAGATTGTCAAAATTAACAACTCTATTAATTAGATCAAACAAAATTAACATCTCTGTTAATTATATTAAACAAAATTATCACTTTGTCCAGTGGATTGTTAAATTAACATTTCTGCTAATTAGAATTAGAGTAAACAAATTTATCATTTTGATTATTTGATTTGTCATGTTAGATAAAAACAAACATTCGTGTTAGAATTGTTAGTTAGAAGAAGAATAAAAATGACATTTTGTTAAAAATGTTTTTTTAGAATAAAAATAACATTCTTTGTTATAAAATGTTGCCTTAGGATAGAGCTAACATTTTTGTCATAAAATGTTAAAATAGAATAAAATGTAAAGAAGTAGCGGCAAATTTCATATTTTTATGTATTTTTATGGTAATATAAAAGATTAGAAAAGAGTACACAATAAAAAGATTTATTTTTATTGTAATATAAAATATTAGAAAAGTGAAGACAATAAAATTACATTTTTTTATTGTAATATAGAATATTAAAAAAGTGAAGGCAATAAGATTACATTTTATTGTAATGTAAAACATTAGAAAAGTGAAGACAATAAAAAATTGCATTTTTGTTATAATATAATACATCAGAAATAATGTTGCATTAGAAGTATGATTACATTAGAAATAACGTTACACTAAATTATGTACATTAGAAATATGCATACATTAGGAATCTGATATTAGATAAGATATAACATTTTAGTTATAAAATGTTAGAATAAAGAGATATAACATTTTAGTTATAAAATGTAAGAATAAAGAGATATAACATTTTAGTTATAAAATGTTAGAATAAAGAGGAATAACACTTTAAGGTTTAAAATGTTAAAATAAAGGAGAATAACATTTTTAGCTGTAAAATGTTAGAGTAAACAAAAATAGCATTTTTGTCAAAGAATGATAATTGAAACAAAAATAGCATTTTTGTCAAAGAATGATAATTGAAAAGAAAAATAGCGTTTTTGTCAAAGAATGATAATTGAAAAGAAAAATAGCATTTTTGTCAAAGAATGATAATTGAAATGAAAATAGCATTTTTGTCAAAGAATGATAATTGAAACGAAAATAGCATTTTTGTCAAAGAATGATAATTGAAACAAAAATAGCATTTTTGTCGAAGAATGATAATTGAAAAGAAAAATAGCATTTTTCTCAAAGAATGATAATTGAAACGAAAATAGCATTTTTGTCAAAGAATGATAATTGAAACTATAATTGAAACGAAAATTGCATTTTTGTCAAAGAATGATAATTGAAACAAAAATAGCATTTTTGTCAAAGAATGATAATTGAAAAGAAAAATAGCATTTTTGTCAAAGAATGATAATTGAAACGAAAATAGCATTTTTGTCAAAGAATGATAATTGAAACAAAAATAGCATTTTTGTCAAAGAATGAAAATTGAAAGAAAATAGCATTTTTGTCAAAGAATGATAATTGAAACGAAAATAACATTTTTGTCAAAAAATGATAATTGAAAAAAAATAGCATTTTTATCAAAGAATGATAATTGAAACAAAAATAGTATTTTTTTCAAATAATGATAATTGAAACAAAAATAGCATTTTTGTCAAAGAATGATAATTGAAAAGAAAAATAGCATTTTTGTCAAAGAATGATAATTGAAAGAAAAATAGCATTTTTGTCAAAGAATGATAATTGAAAAGAAAAATAGCATTTTTGTCAAAGAATGATAATTGAAACTAAAATAGTATTTTTGTTAAAGAATGATAATTGAAACAAAAATAGCATTTTTGTCAAAGAATGATAATTGAAACAAAAATATGCATCTTTGTTAACACTAAAAAGATTTGACAAAATTATCATATTTTGTACAATAAAAAAAAAAGTTAAACAAAAATAGACATTTTTGTTTACATTAAAGAATTAAACAAGATAATCATTTTTGTTTACATAAAAAGAATCAGACAAAAATAGTCATTTTTGTTTACATTTTTGTCAAATTGAAATTATCATTTTTGTTTACATCAAAAGGAGATATTTTGTCACTTTGTAAAGAATGACGTCAACTCATTCATTTTTGTCACTTTAGAAAAATAAATTAAAAAATATTCATTTTGCCACTTTGAAAGAATGAAGTAAAAATGGACATTTTTGTCACTTTAAAAGAATAAAGACAAAAATGACATTTTTGGTTTACATTGAAAAGATTAGACAAAATTATCATATTTTGTTACATTGAAAGAAATTTGACAAAAGTATCATATTTTGTACGTTAAAAGAAATTTTGACAAAATTACAGTTTTTGTCACTTTAAAAGAATTAGAATAAAAGAGACATTTTTGTCATTTTAAAAAGAATGTAGTAAAATATTCACTTTGTCATTTAAAATGAATGAGAGTAAAAATGTACATTGTGGTCAATAAATAAGAGTTAAGATTTTTATTGTCGTTTGTCAACAATATAAAGAATGGGAATAAAAGACTAGATTTTTATTATCATTTGTTCGTAATAAAAAGAATTGAGATGTTTGTCTGTGTTGTTGAAATGTGTGACGTGTTAAATATAATGTTAGTATATTCAAACTGAATATTACACTTCCATTTACAAGTTACCCGACTTGTTTATGTGATTGAGACGATAATTTTACACATCGCCCAAGTGCACAGATAATTTATTATTTGATTGCTGGAGGGTGTTGGGATGATATCTGATCTACACTAGTCCCAATATTTAGTGTAGAATCCACTTTGGTTGTTATTTGGATGTGTGATAATTATTTATCATGATTGTTGATTACGTACAATATATGGTTGTTGATTGAGTCACATTCCAATAAAGAATATTCTAGAAAAAGAATATTTTAGAAAATATTTTAGAAAAAGAATATTTTAGATGAAGAATATATTTTAGAAAAATATATCTTTATTGAAATAAACCAGTTATCAACTAGGATTAGTCATTAAATTTAGATTTAATGAAGTTTTCCAATTATTTAATATTTAATTGAATTTAAATTAAATAAATTGGATTTTGGGTTTGTCGTGAATAGGGTCTTAAATAACACTGTTCTTAAACCCCGTATGGAAGAATAATCTTTTAATTTAGATTATTAAAGTTTTCAATTGAAATAAGATGAAATGTGAGTTGGGTTCATTGTGAGTTGTGTTTTTAAGCGACACTTGTCCTTTAACCCAACTGACAGTAAAAAAATATGATTTGGATTATATAAATCTTTTATTAAGATTTAAATTGGAAATTTCCAAAAGTAAAGTTTTCCAATTTAATATATTAAATTGGAATTGAATAGAATTTGAATTAATTATAACCGAGATAAGCTTCTGTAAAAGAAGACCGATACTACATATGGAATTTAAGAGGCTTTGCCGTTATTCCATTTATATTATCGGTCGGATACATAAATTTATAACGATTATATACTGATTTGATTTATGTGAAGATTCCATATTTTATGAAAGACGATTTTGGGTTTAACCGTGAACTATGTTTTAAATGACATTAGTTCTATAACACAGTTAAGAATAAGATTAATTCCTTAAATTTAAATAATCATTGAATAATGATTTGTGATAGTAAAACCAAATTGGATTTTTAATAAATCTTTAAAACAAAGATTTAAGAATGAATTTGAAGAATTTATCTTTGATAAGATAATGTAAATATTTTATTTAAAGGAATAATCTGGATTGGAATGAGACGTTGGGTGTGCTTTTATAGTTTTGAATTTATTATAAAATACGCGAGTTATTCGGAAAGACCGGGTTTAACCCATTCCGAATAATTAATACGACGATGAAGAGTCGAAGATGAAGACGACGTTTGAAGACCGACGATCTTCATATCGAATGGATGTGTTGCTACAGAGACCCTTGATGGGAGTAGCTACCTTGAAGGGGCTTCAGTAGTGGCCGTCCGGACTATTGTTGATTGTTCGGATTTGGTTTTCGCTCAGACCCAGAGCATAAGCTTGTAAATGGATGCGTGTCTGACATTGGATTTCATTCCATGTGAATTTAATCGATTTCTGTTAATGTATGGCTATTTGGTGGTGGAGGATTTATTCTCTACTTAACACCCGGGTATATATTAATAGTGATTGATCGCATGGCGTGAATTGTCAATGTGGCACGCGAAGATGCAATTGATCGAGACTTTTGTTGAAAAGCAGGGCCTTGTGGGATGATCAAAGTAAAGCCTATTACGGCATAGCTTTGTGTATAGCGTGACTTCGCAAGCCTCACACCCCGGTATGAGTCAAAAAGGGGATATGGACCGTAGGGAGTGCACACGTTTCTTTCTAGCTATTGGTAGTGTTAGTGCTTAAACTGGCTGGCATTTTACTTATGTGGATGATGGATTTTGAGGCGCCTCGGATTTTTATAGGCCGTTAGTGGTCATACTATAGGTTCAAAGGAACCGGGAAACATGTGTTCAGGCATAACTAATCCACTGCCGATAGGCAGGGACCGGCCCTACCGCATCCAAGGGTTCACTGCGGGGGATCCTGAGGCATTTGCTAGAGTGTCTCGAATTGGAGATGAGCTTGCCCCTAGCCTCGACTCATGATGGAAATCCAATTTCCAATACGATCTTCCGATTTTGATTGTAGAACTAGTATGACGACATAGTAGGATGGGGTACTATGTCGTCTATGATTAATACATTATGATTGAAATTGTTTTTGAAATATATATATATCCACATATATACACACTAATACTCAATCCGTTTTATCGCATCAAGCATCTTTTGACCATTATAAGGTAAAACCCTATCCTCCGGTTTGCGTTGCATTGTGTGATGGGACTTGGGTCTTATAATGGTTTCATTTTTCTAAAAAGCACTGCGTTGTTTAAACGATTTACTTTATTTTATGCACTGGCAATCCAATGGAGTAAACCCGTTCCGCGTTAGCGGCGTGGTCCTGTGATTAGCCTTATTATTAGATAGTTAAGTTAAGATTTCTCATACCAGTCCCATGACTGACCTGTAGTTTGTTTCACTGGAAAACTCGGGTGCCCATATTTTCCACACGGGCAGTCGAGTAGCTTTTTGCAGATATATTTACAGGATCCTGGTCTACAGCTGAAGCGATATTCGGAAATCTCTGTATCCTTGTATTTCTTTCGGTTGTATATTTGTATTATTTTCCGTTGTTATTTAAATGTAATTTAAAACTCTGATATTTTTGTATTTCTATTTATGTAATAAGTATTCATACTCTGTTACATTCTTGTACTTTGATGTAATTGTTGTAATCAGCGATAAAATGTTCCTCAGTTGTGTTCTGATGCGTATTGTTCTCAAAGCAATCCGGGCTTTCCTTTACTGGGAAGTTTGGGTCGTCACATGTGGTATCAGAGCTTTGGTTTACAAAGCTCGAGAACAAGACACATTTGAACCGAACGAAAGAATTCATCAGAGATTGGATTAGCAATATCCAATAAGAATAACTCGTTAGAGATGGGATCAGTAGTATCCTAGAACGAGTGTGAAGAGTATTATTTTCTTTAAAAATAAAAATAAAAAACAAATTTAGTTTTGAAAATTTTATCTAAAATACGTATTTGATTATATTATATTTTAATGTGGACAATCGAGTATATAAAATTTTTGAATATACGAGTAATTAACGGATATTCGAAGTTTTAATATACTGGATAGATATAGAATCACACTCTAGTCGCCCGGAGATGGTTCTGATGATTGCTAGCGTCATCAGAATTTATGTTCGAGTTTCGAAAGTGGGATTTCTATATATTTCCATTGACTGGTATGAGAGCCAAAACTTAGTTAGTACACATTGCTATGATTTGCACTCAAAATATGATTTTTGACTATATGTAAAAGTTATTTATATTTGAAAAGTTAATCACCTAATTGACTGCTAGTTGTGATGTTTGGTAATTAGTTTCACTAATTAAATGATAATTAAATTAAACCAATAAATAAAAAATTTAGAAGTTGAGTTAGTTAATAAACAACTTTTAGCTTCGTTCCTTTTCGAGGACAAAAAGATTTTAAGTGGGGGCGATTGTAACGACCCGGAATTTTGGGGCCAATTTAAAATTTTTATTTTAGAAATTTTAATGGATTTTAATATTTAAAATAATTTATTTTAAATAAGAACGACTAAAAATTTAGTTTAAAACGAATAAATTTAATTAAGTTATAAATGGAGCTTAAAATAACGCTGCAATTTGAAAATTTGAATTTGAACTTTGACTGAATATATAGGATTCATTTTAAATCAGAATTAAGTGAAACAAGAAATATTTAAATCTGTTAAATCATATCTTTCTAACGAATCTGAAAAACTGAAATTTTGTTTTAAAAATCAAAAGTTATGTTCAGTTAAAATTTTTGAAAAGTCGTTGTAGAATTTATATATAATTTAATTAAATATATTGGCCTTGAAAATAGCCATTTTTCAAACGACCTCGGTTTTCGACGAAACCACTTTTGTTGGAACCGGAATGTCAAATTATTGCTAAGTTTCAATTTTCATAAATTTTTCGAATTAATATGTGAGCGTGGTGAAAGAAAATGTGTTTTGATTGTTTTAGTCAAATTTAATCGACTAGAAAAAGGCCATTTTTCAAACAGTCTTAGAATTCGATGAAATTAGTTTTGTTAGGACCGTATCGTCAAAACATAACTAGAAATAATTTTTCTGGAATTTTCTGAGTCCGTATGTGGCCCCTGTGAATTTATATATGTTGTTAAATTAAATAAATAAAAGATTTAAATATTAATTTAAATAAAACAGGGCTCAGACGATCAAACTGGCAGACGGGACCTAGCCCATCACGTCCGGACCGTGGGTATTTGCTTAGGAACAGTTCGTTGGGCCTGAATTGGAGTTGTTAAGGATAATGGGCTTAAACTGAAAATTTGGAAATTAAATAATATAAATACACAAAGAAATACGGTCCTAATACCAATCAAATACGTAACCCTTACACCCTAAAAGACCAGCCGCCATATGCTTCTTCCATGGCTGAAAATCACCGAACTTTAATCAATAAAAACTCACAATCCACTCCAAATAAAATCGAAATTCCAAGACCAAATGAATGAACACTTCAAGCTCTTGAAATTCATACGGCTATGATTGGATTTCGCTGAGGATTGGGCGTGGATTTCTAGGCCAAAGGGGCCGACTTTGGGTTCATTTTCTGGGGGCTTCGGGGCGGCGAGTTCGATGACGAGGGGTGGCGAAGGACGGCGGCGCTCTGGGCTTGGGGGCGGCGGTCTTGGATCCGGTTCTAGTCCATCGTAGGGTGGTGCGTTCGGGGTCAAAGATGGGAGCTTTATGGGTTCGGTGTAACAGAAAGAACAACGGTGGAAGAAGGATTAGTCAAAGTCATTAGGGTATAAATTTTTAATTAATTAATTATTTAATTTGTATTATGTTTAAACAACGATAACTTTGTCATACAGTATCGAAATCAAACGAAACTCGTTGCGTTGGATTCGTATTTCAGAACACTACAACATGAAACTGCCTAGATCTGAAACCGGACACATTGGAAATTCAGGAAATTTCAGATCTGAATTGATCGGTGAGAAATCCTGATTTATTTTTATTATTGTTTATTTTAAAATAATTAGAATAAATCATTGATTGACTGTATATACTGGCTAAGTGATTAAGTTGTATGTGATGTGCTAATATAGATTTGTTTGTTAGAGTGCTGAAATTTACATTTATGTAAATTAGATAATTGGATCAAAGCAAAATTATCATTTTATTAGATTGTCAAAATTAACATCTCTATTAATTAGATTAAACAAAATTAACATCTCTGTTAATTAGATTAAACAAAATTATCACTTTGTCCAGTGGATTGTTAAACTAACATTTCTTCTAATTAGAATTTGAGTAAACAAATTTATCATTTTAATTATTTGATTTGTCATGTTAGATAAAAACAAACATTTGTGTTAGAATTGTTAGTTAGAAGAAAAATAAAAATGACATTTTGTTAAAAATGTTTATTTAGAATAAAAATAACATTCTTTGTTATAAAATGTTGCCTTAGGATAGAGCTAACATTTTTGTCATAAAATGTTAAAATAGAATAAAATGTAAAGAAGTAGCGGCAAATTTCATATTTTTATTGTAATATAAAAGATTAGAAAAGAGTACACAATAAAAAGATTTATTTTTATTGTAATATAAAATATTAGAAAAGTGAAGACAATAAAATTACATTTTTTTATTGTAATATAGAATATTAGAAAAGTGAAGGCAATAAGATTACATTTTATTGTAATGTAAAACATTAGAAAAGTGAAGACAATAAAAAATTGCATTTTTGTTATAATATAATACATTAGAAATAATGTTGCATTAGAAGTATGATTACATTAGAAATAACGTTACACTAAATTATGTACATTAGAAATATGCATACATTAGGAATGTGATATTAGATATGATATAACATTTTAGTTATAAAATGTTAGAATAAAGAGATATAACATTTTAGTTATAAAATGTTAGAATAAAGAGATATAACATTTTAGTTATAAAATGTTAGAATAAAGAGGGATAACACTTTAAGGTATAAAATGTTAAAATAAAGGAGAATAACATTTTTAGCTGTAAAATGTTAGAGTAAACAAAAATAGCATTTTTGTCAAAGAATGATAATTGAAACAAAAATAGCATTTTTGTCAAAGAATGATAATTGAAAAGAAAAATAGCATTTTTGTCAAAGAATGATAATTGAAACGAAAATAGCATTTTTGTCAAAGAATGATAATTAAAAAAAAATAGCATTTTTGTCAAAGAATGATAATTGAAAAGAAAAATAGCATTTTTGTCAAAGAATGATAATTGAAACGAAAATAGCATTTTTGTCAAAGAATGATAATTGAAACGAAAATAGCAGTTTTGTCAAAGAATGATAATTGAAACAAAAATAGCATTTTTGTCAAAGAATGATAATTGAAAAGAAAAATAGCATTTTTTCAAAGAATGATAATTGAAACGAAAATAGCATTTTTGTCAAAGAATGATAATTGAAACGAAAATAGCATTTTTGTCAAAGAATGATAATTGAAACGAAAATAGCATTTTTGTCAAAGAATGATAATTGAAACAAAAATAGCATTTTTTCAAAGAATGATAATTGAATCAAAAATATGTATCTTTGTTAACATTAAAAGGATTTGACAAAATTATCATATTTTGTACATTAAAAAAAAAGTTAAACAAAAATAAACATTTCTGTTTACATTAAAGAATTAGACAAGATAATCATTTTTGTTTACGTAAAAAGAATCAGACAAAAATAGTCATTTTTGTTTACATTTTTGTTAAATTGAAATTATCATTTTTGTTTACATCAAAAGGGGATATTTTGTCACTTTGTAAAGAATGACGTAAACTCATTCATTTTTGTCACTTTAGAAAAATAAATTAGAAAACATTCATTTTGCCACTTTGAAAGAATGAAGTAAAAATGGACATTTTTGTCACTTTAAAAGAATAAAGAAAAATAATGACATTTTTGGTTTACAGTGAAAAGATTAGACAAAATTATCATATTTTGTTACATTGAAAAAAATTTGACAAAAGTATCATATTTTGTACATTAAAAGAAATTTTGACAAAATGACAGTTTTTGTCACTTTAAAAGAATTAGAATAAAAGAGACATTTTTGTCATTTTAAAAAGAATGTAGTAAAATATTCACTTTGTCATTTAAAATGAATGAGAGTAAAAATGCACATTGTGGTCAATAAATAAGAGTTAAGATTTTTATTGTCGTTTGTCAACAATATAAAGAATGGGAATAAAAGACTAGATTTTTATTATCATTTGTTCGTAATAAAAAGAATTGAGATGTTTGTCTGTGTTGTTGAAATGTGTGACGTGTTAAATATAATGTTAGTATATTCAAACTGAATATTACACTTCCATTTACAAGTTACCCGACTTGTTTATGTGATTGGGACGATAATTTTTACACATCGCCCAAGTGCACAGATAATTTATTATTTGATTGTTGGAGGGTGTTGGGATGATATCTGATCTACACTAGTCCCAATATTTAGTGTAGAATCCACTTTGATTGTTATTTGGATGTGTGATAATTATTTATCATGATTGTTGATTACGCACAATATACGGTTGTTGATTGAGTCACATTCCAATAAAGAATATTCTAGAAAAAGAATATTTTAGAAAAAGAATATTTTAGATGAAGAATATATTTTAGAAAAATATATCTTTATTGAAATAAACTAGTTATCAACTAGGATTAGTCATTAAATTTAGATTTAACGAAGTTTTCCAATTATTTAATATTTAATTGAATTTAAATTAAATAAATTGGATTTTGGGTTTGTCGTGAATAGTGTCTTAAATAACACTGTTCTTAAACCCCGTATGGAAGAATAATATTTTAATTTAGATTATTAAAGTTTTCAATTGAAATAAGATGAAATGTGAGTTGGGTTCATTGTGAGCTGTGTTTTTAAGCGACACTTGTTCTTTAACCCAACTGACAGTAAAAAAATATGATTTGGATTATATAAATCTTTTATTAAGATTTAAATAGGAAATTTCCAAAAGTAAAGTTTTCCAATTTAATATATTAAATTGGAATTGAATAGAATTCGAATTAATTATAACCGAGATAAGCTTCTGTAAAAGAAGACCGATACTACATATGGAATTTAAGAGGCTTTGCTGTTATTCCATTTATATTATCGGTCGGATACAGAAATTTATAACGATTATATACTGATTTGATTTATGTGAAGATTCCATATTTTATGAAAGACGATTTTGGGTTTACCGTGAACTATGTTTTAAATGACATTAGTTCTATAACACAGTTAAGAATAAGATTAATTCCTTAAATTTAAATAATCATTGAATAATGATTTGTGATAGTAAAACCAAATTGGGTTTTTAATAAATCTTTAAAAGAAAGATTTAAGAATAAATTTGAAGAATTTATCTTTGATAAGATAATTTGAATATTTTATTTAAAAGAATATTCTGGATTGGAATGAGACGCTTTTATAGTACTTGATTTTATTATAAAATACGCGAGTTATTCGGAAAGACCGGGTTTAACCCATTCCGAATAATTACTACGACGATGAAGAGTCGAAGATGAAGACGGTGTTTGAAGACCGACGATCTTCACATCGAATGGATGTATTGCTACAGAGACCCTTGATGGGAGTAACTACCTTGTAGTGGCTTCAGTAGTGGCCGTCCGGACTATTGTTGATTGTTCGGATTTGGTTTTTGCTCAGACCCAGAGCATATGCTTGTAAATGGATACGTGTCTGACATTGGATTTCGTTCCATGCGAATTTAATCGATTTCTATTAATGTATGGCTGTTTGGTGGTGGAGGATTTATTCTCTACTTAACACCCGGGTATATATTAATAATGATTGATCGCATGGCGTGAATTGTCAATGTGGCACGCCAAGATGCAATTGATCAAGGCTTTTGTTGAAAAGCAGTGTCGTGTGGGATGATCAAAATAAAGCCTATTACGGCATAGCTTTGTGTATAGCGTGACTTCGCGAGCCTCACACCCCGGTATGAGTCAAAAACGGGATATGGACCGTAGGGAGTGCACACATTTCTTTCTAGCTATTGGTAGTGTCAGTGCTTAAACTGGTTGGCATTTTACTTATGTGGATGATGGATTTTGAGGCGCCTCGGATTTTTATAGGCCGATAGTGGTCATACTATAGGTTCAAAGGAACCGGGAAACGTGTCTTCAGGCATAACTAATCCACTGCCAATAGGCGGGGACCGGCCCTACCGCATCCAAGGGTTCACTGCGGGGGATCATGAGGCATTCGCTAGAGTGTCTCGAATCGGAGAGGAGGTTGCCCCTAGCCTCGACTCATGATGGAAATCCAATTTCCAATACGACCTTGCGGTTTTGATTGTAGAACTAGTATGGCGACATAGTAGGATGGGGTACTATGCCGTCTATGATTAATACATTATGATTGAAATTGTTTTTGAAATATATATATATCCACATATATACACAGTAATACTCAATCCGTTTTATCGCATCAAGCATCTTTTGACCATTATAAGGTAAAACCCTATCCTCCGGTTTGCGTTGCATTGTGTGATGGGACTTGGGTCTTATAATGGTTTCATTTTTCTAAAAAGCATTGCGTTGTTTAAACGATTTACTTTATATTATGCACTGGCAATCCAATGGAGTAAACCTGTTCCGCGTTAGCGGCGTGGTCCTATGATTAGCCTTATTATTAGATAGTTAAGTTAAGATTTCTCACACCAGTCCCATGACTGACCTGTAGTTTGTTTCACTGGCAAATTCGGGTGCCCATATTTTCCACACGGGCAGTCGAGTAGCTTTTTGCAGATATATTTACAGGATCCTGGTCTACAACTGAAGCGATATTCTGAAAGCTATGTATCCGTGTGTTCCTTTCGGTTGTATATTTGTATTATTTTCCGCTGTTGTTTAAATGTAATTTAAAACTCTGATATTTTTGTATTTCTATTTATGTAATAAGTATTCATACTCTGTTACATTCTTGTACTCTGATGTAATTGTTGTAATCAGCGATAAAATGTTCCTCAGTTGTGTTCTGATGCGTATTGTTCTCAAAGCAATCCGGGCTTTCCTTTACTGGGAAGTTTGTGTCGTCACATCGGGCTAGTTGATTGAATTAGTTGACGTATTCCTTGACCGTCATACTTCCTTGCTTAAGAGATAAGAATTTTTCCAGTTGTAAACTTCGCTCAGCTTGTGAGAGGAATTTCATCTCAAACCTCATTCTGAAATCCATCCATGTTTCAACTAGTCTTTCAGCGTTACTGACTTCCCACCAATAGGAAGCTTCGTCCTTGAGCAACCGTACAGCCAACTGTGTCTTCTGCCTATCGTCCACCTCGAAGATAACGAACAGATCCTCAGTTTCTTTGAGCCAATTCCTTGCTTCTACGAATGATTGAGTTCCCTTGAAATCCTTTCCACCCATGGCCCTAAAGTCTCTACAAATCTTTGAGAAATCATTTGCACGAGGAGGAGGAGGAACCGCTGCAGCTGGAGGAGGAGGAATATCTGCTGGGCCCGCGTCGTTAGCCCTAGCCTCTAAGTACCTCCTGAACCAGCCAGGTATAGGTACACCCACTAGAAGGTTAAGATTCCTAGACATGCTGAAACGAAAAAGAAATGATTCAAAATGAAGGATAGAAATATAGTGCATACGGCTTTGGGGATTATGCCTTTTTAAATTTAAAACAACACCTTTTCCTGTAAAACACTTCTTTATATTTCTTTTTGAAAATAGTTTTCAAAAACTCTTATCTGATCTGGTAAACCTTTCCTCTGATACCAAGTGAAACACCCCGCCTCCGTTAAGGTCACTCACAAAGGGAATTCCTTAACTTTGGTGGAGGGCTATAGGTACAATACATAGAAAAATTTACGAGACAGATAAATATAAGCAGCGAAATTCAAATATTTATTTCATACGTGGTTCAATACAAAAGCATTATAGCAAATTGTCTCAAAATAACTTCCAAAACATTACACCATAATTTTTGTCATGATTATTTAATAAAGAAGCATAAACCATAAATAAAACTGCATAAATCCTCAAGGGTAGTGTCCAAAAGCCATAGCCAAGGTGGGAGAGTCCCAATCATACATCTACTTCCTTGAAGCTTGCAAAGAGTCTGACTAAGCTGGAGTATTCCCTCCCTGTGGACCTGGGGGAGGGGGAGGGGGAATCGGAAGAAAAGAGGACGAAAGAAAACGGGTCAGACAATAAGTCTGGTAAGTTCAGTGATTACTAGTATTTAAACAAGGAAAGGGATCATGACAGTAATAATAGAACATATGACAATACCCTAATATAAGATAAGAGGAACATGTGATTGCGCCCATTACTATAGTCTCTGCACCTACTTAACCATTGGTTAAACCAGCCCTACGTGTTCATAACAAACGATCCCCTTAATGATCGGCTCCTACTCGCATCCATTCATATCCTGTGTCCTTCGGCCCCGCTTGACTGTAGATACCTGTGCTAGTCCCACCATGGCGTGTATCAGTCCCTATGGTGGCAACCCGACACGATTCAAGATGCACAGTGTATACTACTGATGCCCAGTGCCTGCTTTTTCCACTTCGGAGTACGTGCACGCCCATACTACGTCGGAACCTACACTGACGCACCAACCGCCGATGTTTTGACCGCTTATAATCAGTCCAGTAATCGTGCCCCACCCTGCGTAGTTCAGGGTACCATGATACATCTATGTGGGTTACTGCTGAAATGGGTCCCCGTTACTAGGGTTTTCTAATCAACATGTTTATTTGGTTAAGTGTCCAAGTTTACCTAACCCCACCCATCCGTTTAGTTAACATGTTGAATCGGTTAAGTGTTTCCCTAATTGATTTAACCCTACCAATCCTGACTTAGCTTTAATTTATTCATTAAAGCACCAACCACTCACATTAGACAGGTCTTGTTGTGGTCACTGGATATGCTGGTCGGTTCCTGGCAGTTTTACACCACAACTCAGTCTAACCTCGGGTTCTTTTTGGGCTTGATGCACTAATCACCCACATTAGGCAGGTCTTGTTGTGGTCACTGGATATGCCGGTCGGTTCCGGGAAGTTTTACAACACAACTCAGTCTAACCTCGGGTTAGGCATATTCGTCTTTTATAAATCCATATATTTTCTATATATGTCTAGTTCTATATGTAAATTAATCTTAATTTAATCATGCCATAATTATTGTTTGATTATGCTCATAATAAATGGTATATCAAATATTCCATTTTATGAACAAATCTATGCCATGAAATTTTCATATTTTCCCATCGCTATCCCCGTGGAACGTACGCATGAATCACATAAAATGTTGGGCTAGTAAATTAGCCCAAACCCATAAACAAAAAGGGGTAATAAACAAGGGACATGAAATAAACATAAAATAGTATACATTTAACTTATCATGTTTAACTTGGCATAGAAGTATCATTAACTTAATTAAACGAGTAAAGGTGAACTTGTGACTAAATTGGATCTAATTATCATGTAAACTTGATATAGGTCTAGCATGGAGGTTTAACATATAAAAACAATTTTTAAACCACAACTTAGCATATTAACTTATGTATGTCAAAACATAAGAAAGCTACTACAAACATATTTAAATCACAACTTAACATGATAACATGATAACTTATGTGTGTTTAACATAAGAGAGCTGTTATAAACATATTTAAATCACAACTTAGCATGATAACTTATGTGTGTTAAACATAAGAGAGCTATTATAAACATATTTAAATCACAACTTAGCATGATAACTTATGTGTGTTAAGCATAAGAGAGCTACTATAAACATATTTAAATCACAACTTAGCATGATAACTTATGTGTTAAAACATAAGAGAGCTACAAATCCAATCTTGCAACATAAATAGATTCAACTTAACATGGTTCTAAATATACATGAATGTTGATCTAACATGTAAGCATGTGCTTTAGATCATAAACTTGCAAGTAACCACCAAATTATAACATGACATGTTTCAACATTTAGTTGGCATAATACGTTCATTTCCTAATCATAATAGATCCCAATATATAAAATATGTATGTTAATCACCGCAAGCATATAGACATGATCAATCGCAACGGTAATTTAAGATAAATGAGAATCAAACTTTATTTATCTTATACATAAGCATTATTCTATAATCGAATTATAACATGTCATGATTCATTTGAAAGAACGTTTAAATCTACGTAATAACCAACTTACAAACTGAAAAGGAATTCTTGATTTCTGAAATATGAATTCTGAAGTTGGTATGCTCTCCTTTGATGTAGATCGTTGAATTAGATTACTTTAATTTGATTTTGATTCAGTTTTTTATCTTGTCTTTGAATTGAAAGCGGTGATGGCTACTCCAAGTTCTCTATTGATGGCATGATAGTTCCAGGATTATTTTTGTGTGATTTAGGTTGTGCATTGGGTTGTTTATATAGAATTTCAATTTAATTAGAGCCGTCAGATGATCCTAGATTTAACCACAACCATTCAGTCAGGATAGGGTGACACCTCAGCCTTAATGACTCAGCAAGGAGTCAAAAAGGACTCAGCAATGACTCACATTATGGATCAAAACACACCAGAAAGCTACTCGGCCTGGGCGCACTTGGCAGGTGCGCCAATGCAATTTTTTTACTGGCGCACTTCCCAAGTGCGCCAGTGCATTCCATTTTTTTCTCTTCTTTCTTCTGGTTTTCTGCTTAACTTCGTTTGTCCATATCTCCTTCATACGGTGTCCGTTTTAAGCAAACTCGGACTCTATCTCAAGTAGAATTCCGAGATGAACGCACTGGCATAACCCGTATCGCTTAATTATTCTTTGATTCATTACAATAAAGTTAACAGAAAATACGGGGTGTTACAGCCGTATAACACGGAATGAGTTTCCTTCCAAGAATACCAGTGCATATAACAAACAACACAATGTTTTTTGGAAAAATGAAGCTATAATAAGACCCAGGTCCCATCACATAATGCAACACAAGCTGGAAGATAGGGTTTTCCCTTATAATAGCCAAACATGCTTGGTACGTTTAAACCAAATCATATGATACTATTATAAGTGCGTAGTGTACAAAACAAATTTAAATATAAATGTATGAATCATAGGCGGCATGGGTACTATCTATCATGTCGCCAATACTAGGCTCTACAATCAAAACCAAAATGTCGCGTATTGGAAATTAGATTTCTGTCTGTGAACCAAGGCTAGAGATCATCCTTACCGCTTTGAGACAATCTAGCCTACCATGCCTCAGGCTAGCGCAAAGGCAAGCCTTGGATCGTCAGGGCTGGTCCACGCGAAGTGGATTAAAATGCGTGAACAATTTGTTTCCCCGCCCTATGGGGTGAAAACTGGTTATATATCGACAAACCATCCATCGACACTGTAGTAACCGATATAACCGAGGCGCCTCGCTATCCATCATACACATATGTAAAACGTATGGGCTTGCAAAACCCAGACACCATTCCTACCCAGAAGGAAACACATGTCCTCCCTGATGTCCTCTCCCGTTTCTGGTTCACACTGGGGTGTGAGGCTCGTGAATCAACGCTATACACAAAGCTATGCTATATTAAAGTCATGCTTTGATTATCAACCATAAGACTCTGCTTTTCAACAGAAGCATTGATCACTTGCATCGCAGCATGCCACATAGGCAATTCACGCTATGCAACCGATGTTTATCAATCACACAGAATGAAATCCAATGTCAGACACGCATCCATTTAAAAATTCGTTTTGGGTTTGACCAAAACCAGAGGCACCTTATTCCTCGTCCCATATGTCCAATACAGGATAGAGGTCATCGCGTATCTGGTCGATCTCCAAGTACGTTTGGACGATCACCACTTATTACCTCATCTTGGGTGTACAGCCCAATCAAGACATCAGTAATCATCCAAACGATGTCAAGACCTCCGGTCTTTAACCACCGTCTTCATTGCCGACTTATCGTCGATCCAGTTATTCAGAATGGGATAAACCCAGTCTTTCCGAATAACTGACGTATATAATAAACAAGTGCCATAAAAACACAGCCTACGCCTCATTCCAATCCAGAATATTACTTTAGTCAAATATTCTTATACTTTGGGAAAGGTTCCCATTAATTTTATCAAAGATAAATTCTTTAAACTTATTCTTTAATCATCCTTTGGATATCAATTCAAACCAAATTATGGTTTATCCAAAATAGTCGGGATTAGCGCACCTTACCGAAGTAATCATTTGTTATATTTCCCAATCCCAACCTATTCATCCCATGAAGCAAAAATGGTAATACTTAATATCTTACACCACGGTGTTATCGGAAAATTTAATTACCATTTCACGTTCAAAACTAATTAAAGATTTAATTATAGCTTGGAGCAAAACTGATGATACTCCATTCTCGATCATTCCTTGAATTTGATAATTTAAATTATCACATTCACATTTCAATATTATTAAAGATTCGCCAAAACTCTAATTTAGTTTTAATTTCCAAAATCATTATTAACGATTATTCAAAGTTAAGAAATTAATCTTATCTTTAACTGGGTTAAAGAGCTAATGTTATTTAAAATACAATTCACGATAAACCCAAAATCACATTCCATTAACAATGGAATCTTCATGGAAATCATATCAATATATATATATATAATTGATATAAATTTTCGTGTCCGACTAATAATATAAATGGAATAACGACAAAGCCTTTTAAATTCCCTATATATTATCAGCCTTCCTCCACAGAAGCTCACTTTGATTTTTATCCAATCGAATTCCATTCCATTCCAATTTATTGTATTAAATTGGAAAATTTACTTTCGAAATTTTACTTTAAATCTTAATAAAAAGATTTGTAAATTCCAAATCACATTTCACTGTAAATCGGGTTAAAGAACGGATGTCGTTAAAAACACAGTTCACGATAAACCCGATTCACATTCCATTTTATTCCAATTACCAAATATAACTGGAAAATCCAATAATCTTAATTAATAGATTTATTCTTTCCCCAACTGGGTTTAAGAACAATGTTATTTAAGACACCGTTCACGATAAACCCAAAACCCCATTTGATATCAAATACAAGGCTCTGAATAGAAAATATGTCACCTTATATTCAATATCAAATTCTGAAACCAACAAATATCGTATTAAAAATAACGATATAAAATATATCTTCCAAATTTCCATAACAATATCCATAGAATCAGGAAATTCAATATTGAAATATTCCAACGATAATTTCGACTCAAATCTATTCCAATTCATATATTGTAAATTCTAGTTATTTTTAAAACCAATTCAAATCCAATTTATTTATTTAAAAGTATTGGATTCTAATTCTAGTTCATAACTAGTTCATTTTGATAAAAATATATTTTTATCTTTACAAACGTGGAATTTTTCCTCCAAATTCTTTACAAACCATTTATTATGATTTTACACAAATTATTGATATTTTTAATAATTTTATCAAGGCCCGTACAGTCGATTTCCATAAACGGTCATCGAACTGCACTTACATCGACCTTATCCAAATTTGATTTGGACATAATTCCAAATCCAACCGTTAGATTTCAGATTCCTTACATTCGTTGGAAAGCTCTTTTTGATATGAACCCAAGTTCCGGTTTTAGGAGAATCCGACGATCGGATCTCCTGTAATGTCCATTCGAAGTCAATGGTCGAAATTCGCGAACTGTCGCGGTGCGACGCGTTCTATTTAGGCCATTAAATATATGTAGTATATATATTATATATATTTCGTCAATTTCCAATTAAAACGTATTTTATAAATCGTTTTAAATTTGTTTTCAAAACGATTTCAACTTCATATTAAATTTTAAATCAAAATTTAATATTCTATATCGTAATAATATATAAATGATAATATTTTCAAAATATCAGATTTTGAAATCATTTCCTTTTTTATATTCATTATAGAAATGAATAAAATCGATTAAAATACGTTAACGTCAAAATGGCGTTAATTTAATCAACATGGCTTTATATATTTAAATATTTTCGTGTCCATCCCAAATCGGACATCAAAATCATATTTTGATCCATTACTGAATATTATTTTATAATGTTAGTTATTTTATAATATTCATTACTCGTCTGTTTAAAATATTCTTTAATTTAAAATATTCGTTCTTTTTGAATTGGAATCAAACACAGTCAATTACCATAAAATTTTATTTATATGGATTTCATAAACACATGTACATAACAATAATCAAACACAGTCAACCAACATCCAGAGTGCATTACATAACTGCATAAGCGTTAAATATAAATAATTAATGCTTACAACAGTCTGTCAACACATCGATTGACATACAACTTTATATTGGGATTAGTGTATGTCCAATATCATCCTAATACCCGTGTGAGTTTTCAAACAACAAACCCTGATTATTATTTGTGCGGTTGGGTGATGTGTAAAATATATCATCTCAATCAATATTAGGTAAATGTGTGTACATAAACAAATCGTCCGATTTGTAAATGAATATTTATTTCAACTCATGAATATTTTATTCAGTTCATATATACAATAAAAATGATATTTTTATTGTTCAAATATTTTATTCCATACATGAATATTTTATTTTCCATTTCACATCACAATCACAATCAATTTCCACAACAAAATACAATCAATAAGTCGTCCATGGTCTGTGGATGACGGTGTGAGGAGCTACTAAGCCGCGTCTGCAACCTAGTATATAATTTACTGTAAAAGAAAATAGAGTGAGAAGGATTTCTCACCTTTGGTTTCAACTTTGTCGTTTTATTTCTGAATTTCTGAACAGCTTGGATTTTCCCGAAATTCCAACGCTACCCTTTTTACGCTGTTCATATATAAAATCACATTTTTATTTATACACAGAAAATCACATTTTTATTTATACAAAGTAAATCATATTTTAATTTATACAAAGAAAATCACATTTTTATTTGTACTATATATATATATTCAAAAATCAATTTTTTTTATAATGATTCTATATATACAAAAATCTAACTTCTATTCTAAAATGATATATATATAAATCATATTTTTATTTTTATAACACTATTCTTATTATAAAAATCATATTTTTATTATACTATATTTATAATTTAAAAGGCTCATTTTTATAACAATGCCATATACAAAAAAATTGCATTCTTATTCCAAAACATTTCTCATAATAAGTTTTATATATTTTTAAAACAAAATCTTTTTTTATTTTTAAAACAATATCTATTTTTATTTTTAAAACATTATCTATTATTGTTTTTTCAAACAATACCTATTTTTATTTTTAAAACAATATATATTTTTGTTTTTTTAAACAATACCTTTTCTTATTTTTAAAACAATATCTAATTTTGTTTTTAAAACAATACCTATTTTTATTTTTAAAACAATATCTATTTTTGTTTTTAAAACATACATATTTTTATTTTTAAAACAATATTTTTTTTAAAAAAACAATACCTATTTTTATTTTTTTAAAAAAATATCTATTTTTATTTTTAAAACAATATCTATTTTTAAAAACATTATATATATATATATTTAACTCACTAGACAATTAAATTAATAATTAACTAAACATTAATTTCTCATTAAGCGGTAATTACCCCATTCCTTCTTCCATCGGGTATGAGCTCCAGGCTACGACCATTTTTCCTAAACTAAAGTCCGCCCATAGGGCTCGAAATTTCTGCTGCCACCATCATCTGAACGTCGATCAAAAGTGTCCCCCTCATCGGCCTACGCACAACCTTCCCAATGCCGAAATATGGACGAACTCGAGCCCCCCTTTTGTGCTAAAATCGGCTGCGAACGAGTGGCTTTTGAGCTCGAAATTTGCGCTCCCTCCCTTACAAGAAACGATCAACGGGGTATGAATGGAAAGAGCATGAAGAGTTCTACCATTCCCCTTTGAGATCTCATCCTAAATCGGTAAAGATTCGAAAATTTTGTTGATTGAATTTGGGAGCTTTTCAGCCCTCAATCGTGATAGTGGCGGCGCGTCGTTTTCCTGAATTGGGGAACTTAGGGTTTCAGATTTGAGTTTATATATATATATATTATAATAATATTTTATTATATTTATTTTTTATTTAGAAATTTATCGCTCTAAACTCCAAATGAATCCCAACGACTATTGCCCCTAGCTAAATACCCTCATTCCGAACCCAATGGGATATGTTTCGTGACCTAATTTGGCTGTTACGATCAGTTTTTCTTTAAACAAAATTATAAATCAATATAAATTTAATTTAAACGTACATTTTAATTTACCGAAGCCACATACTGACTCCAAAAAATTCCACAAAAATAAATCTAGCTTTGTTTTGACGATACGGTCCTAACAAAACTAATTTCGTCGAATTAGGAGACCGTTTGAAAAACGGTCATTTCCCAGTCGATTAAATTCAAACAAAATTCACCAAACACATTTAAATCCACCACGCTCACATATTGATTCCAAAAATTATGAAAATTGGAATCTGACAATAATTGACATTCCAGATCCAAAAAAAGTGGTCTCGTTGAAAACGGAGGTCGTTTGCAAAATCGCTATTTTTAAGGTCTAAATTCCATAGCGACTATTCTGAATTTTCAACTGGTCATCACTTTTTATTCCCATTATGAAATCTGGATTTTTCAGATTCATTGGAAAGATATTTTTAAAAAAATTCAAATATTTATGGTTTCACTAAAATCCGGTTTATTTTGAATCATGTACATTCATTTGAAATTTGAAATTAAATTTTCAAACTATCGCGCCATTTCTAATTCCTTTTATAATTAAAATAAATATTTATATTCTAACTTCGATTTAAATAAATATATATGTTCTAATTCTATTCAAAATAAATATTTAGTCATTATTATTTGAAATAAATCATTTTAAATTTCCTAAATTCATTAAAATCGCTAAAATAAAAAATTTAATTGGTTCTGATTTTCCAGGTTGTTACTAGGGATTGCAACTGAGTTTTCAAAATTAAGTTTGCAACTCAGTTTCGAAAATCGAATTGCAACCTTAGTTTGCAAAACTGAGACATAAACTTAACTGAGTTTGCATCTCAGTTTTCAAATTATTTTCCAAATTATGTTTCAAAACTCAGTTTCGAAAGCTGAGTTGCAAACTCAGTTTGCAAAATTGAGTTGCAAACTCAATTTGCGAAACTAAGATGCAAACTCAGTTTTGCAAACTGAGTCAACTCAGTTTTCAACTGCAAAATGACTTTGCATCTCAATTCTGCAAACCTGAGTTTGCATCTCGGTTTTGCCATACTGAATTTGCAATACAGTTTGTAATTTTTTTTAAACTAGCAAAACTGAGTTGCAAAACTTAGTTTGTATCTCATATCTGTACTTATGTGCAATAATTTGTCATATAGAGTTTATCATCTAGGTGCACATCTACTGAATCAAAGTGGAATATTATTCATATAGTAGTTGTTTTACCATATTACTGTTCAATTATTTCTATTCTATGCCTTTAGATTGGTTATAGCTTTCTTAAGTTTGAAAATTAAGTTGTGTGTGCCATTACCCTAGGTATTTGGTTTAGAAACGTTGAGCGTTTGCATGGGTTTTTAACGTTGAGTGTTTATATTAATGCACGAATTTGTAGATGAATACTATGAATTCTCATATAGGAGTTTGAAAAATATGGAAAGTTTGCTCAACATAACACTGAGTTGCAAGTAGCTTAGTTTTGAAAGCCGAGTTACTGTAGCTTAGTCTTCAAAACTGAGTCGAGCAACTCAGTTTTGAAAGCTGAATTTCTGAAACTTAGTTTTCAAAACTTAGTTGAGAAACTCCATTTAGAAAATTGAGTTGCTACAACTCGGTTTTTTTGCAACTTGGTTTGAACTACCGAGTTGCAACTCAGTCCGTTTATTTTTTTCATTCTTAAACACAATTTCCGAAAGAGGGATTTATAGCCATTCAAATTTTTCTATGTAGTCACACAGACAATCTAATTGGATTTTGCATGCGGACACACACAGGCATCACGCATATGTTAGTAGTTATATATGTGTACTACAAATGTGTGTGTGCAAGTTTTGGTCTATCATTATGATGACTTCTAGTTTTTTGTAAAAATGAGTGCACTTATATTTTGTAGGCACTTGTGGAGGAGAAGGAAAATACAGAATTTGGAATGCAACAACAACACATGCGTGCCTAACAGCTCAATCATACAGCACTTTAAAAACAATATTGTTTAAAGTATAGAATACTACATCATTGTGTGGGAAAGCTTCAGCATAGAGCACAAAAAACATGGTTGGAATGTGAATATTCATCCATTAGTTATTTATTTGTTGGTTTTTATGTCAGGCGTACTTGATCATCACCTACCATTTTTATATGTTATATAGATTATGCAATCATTAGTTATGAATATCGCTTCTATTTCAGTTTCCTTCTGTATCGTCTACTTATTCGGTTTGAGAAGATTTATGCCACAGTTCAGTCTAACCATCGAGAACTTTAACAGGCTCATATTATTCAATTTTTAATGCCTTTGTGCTAGGTTTTTGTATATGACAGTTCTAAGTTTTTTTGCATAACAATATTGCTTCAAGCTTATGAAATTCAATATTATGTATCAACTAATTAACAAAGATATAACTCGTGTCCTGCTTGTTAGTAGTAAATAGCCATTATTTGTGCCTTAGCATGGTATTGTTACTATGTATTGAATCTGGAACTAATTCAACAAAAACTGGGTTCTAAAGAATGATATGTGTATTGAATTTAATGTGGTTATCAATGTAAATTAAAGCTTACAACAATATTCTTGAAGTTGATGTTACTTAAAAAAAATTACATACTCATTTTGCAAAGAATATGGGCTGAATAAGCAGGCCAACGAATACTTTAAAGTGCAATTGTTGGTTTAATAATAAGGGCTTTTCTTAATCTCTTCAATACCGTTGTTATCGAGGTTTGTAATCTGGATCCTAGGATGATAATAATGACATTAGTTTGAGTTGTTGACAAAAATACTGAGTTTGGAAAGTGGGTAAGGATGAAAGAGCCCAATACAATCGAGAAGTTCAACAGAAAGGCCGATGAGTTCATGAGGTTGGAAGACGTCCCTCTCACTACCCAGAGTGTGGCTGGAAGCAATGCTGTGGAAGATAAGAAGGAAGCCAGGGGCCTGAAAAGGGAAAATGAAGACAAAGGAAAAGGGGAAAATAATGTTGTATATAACATTGTTGTATACACAATTATATGATTTTTGTTTGATGATAACAACCAAATATATATTAATATAAATGTGTTTGTTATTGTACTTTTATTCTACATCACAGACAAGAATATAATATTTTTATTTATATAAAATAAAACTGTACAAGAATTTCAATATTCACACAGTATTTTATTTAAAAAGAATATTTTATTTCAAACATTCAAACAGTACAACTTTTACAAATCCACTATTTGTACAACACACTGTAATTCATTAATACATTCACAGTCAATTTCTTTTTACACTGTGCTGCTCACTACTGTTCACTCATCACTCAGTACATTCATTGACACTGTTACATACACTCAGTCACTCTATACAATTTCATATACATACATTAACTGACATATACACACACTGATGTTCTTGTCTTCTGTCTTCACAGCACCTTTCGGTCAGTCCAGTCATCCATACCTATCAAATACAAACACACACACACACACAAAATATACTGCAATGAAAATAAAACTGAATACATGCATATGTAAATTTTATTTTTAAAATTTTATTTTCCTTAGTTTTCAGGTGTGTTTTCTCATCATTTTTCTTGACTTGATCTGATTTATTAATTCATCCGACTGTGTCTAGACAGCTTGTGATATTCACAGTGAAACACTGTAAATACCACAAGGCACTCAATGTATATACAAAATATTTCAGTGCAGGGACAAGAAAATTTTCTGAATGGCTGCAGATACACACGTGTATATATACATGCGTGCACTGCCTCGCTAATCCAGTGTGCAACTGAGGAGCAGCAACTCAGTGCACAAGAAAACAACTCAACATAACAAAATAGTCGAGTCTCAACAAATACATAGCTTCCGCAAAATGGTCAACAAACATGGTCGAGACAAGTGAAAGTCAAACAAGTATTCAAACAACACAATTGGTCGAGCCATGGTCAAGTAAATCATGATTCATCAACATACAATTTCAAGGATGTTCAAATGGATGCAACAAAGTGATGTTCAAACTGGTCATGCCGCAATGATTTCATTCTATACTGTAGAGCTACGGCATTTTCAAAGTGTCCCGCAGGTTAACAATGTATAATATATCATGGAACAACAAATGTGGTCGATCACATATCAACCAAATCATTTTCAAGCTAGCATAAGTGGTGCTACAAGATCAATTCAGACTTTTCAGTGAAGTCGAGTCTTTCAAGTGCTCTCAAATTTGTGAAGCGTTGAAGGATATAATGGCATATACAAAAGCAAAATCAATTTCAAGTGCTACATGTTCAGATATGTATCATGTGTAAGAATGACAATTCAGTTCAGCCCAGAATTTCATGTACACAAATCAGTGAAGCAGCAAGGTTGGCAAAATAGTGAGCATACATGATACAAGTCAGCTGCACAACTATGGTGAACATGGCGAGATGTCAAGGCAAATGGATGATGAGAAGTTCAAGCGAACACAACATCATATATAAATAGTGCAAGGTTCGCACAACATCTTTAGTGCATAGTGAAGGAGAAAAAAAATAACAAACATGGTGTGCATAGTGGGGAACAATCTAGAACTTATGCATGTGGGCATTCAAATGAGCAGTGCAACAGAATACAAGTACATTGGTGCAAAGAATGAGCATACAAGATGCAAAATAACTGATGGCAGTATATACATGGCATTAACAAGTACATGGTTATTAATCAAACCAGTGAACAACATATTTAGGCCAAGTTTTTAATTCTTTCCAGTTTTAGACCAAGTTATTTTGTCAAAGTATCAGCAATGGTGGTAATTCAGGCAGCCTAAAATCGTTTCATTCATGAGAGTTAATACACATGGATAAGAAATGCATGGTGATGAAAATTCAGTAAATCTTTTTTAGCAAGTGATAAATAATTTCCAGATTTCCAGAAAAATTAGAGAGAGGATATCCATCTTTGGCAAGTTCATTAAGATTGTTTCAACATGTTTAGAAATCTCCAATCTGTTTTTTGGCTAAAGCAAAATTCATTTTTGGTAAAAGTTCAATTCAACAACCAGGATACACGCACAGATTTAATTCAATGGGACTGCAAAATTTATTTTGAACTCATTTCCAGAATTTCTCATATATTTCGAATCTGACTGAATTCAAACAAGGGCATCATTTTGATATCATTCTAAGCTGATTCAATCGATGAACCAATAGAGGAAAGCAACTAAAAATCAGGGGACAAGAAACCTGTAGTGTCCCGAAATTTCGTTAACACAAGTCCAACCCAAATTGCACTGGAAACCAGAAAACTAATAGAAAGAAAACAGAAGGTGAGGATAGATAAGATAGAAACTTAGAATAGAATAAGAAGAAGAACATACAACACCAGAGTAAACACGAATCTCGTAGTGGAACGAACAACATATAATAGATAACATATCTTTGAAATAAAATCAATATATGTATACAGTAACATTATCAGAGTACAACACTTACATCACAACTGAAATAAACAATAGCTATAAAAACGCTGCTGAAGCCTCCAGCTCCAGTTACTTCTAGTATATCTATAAAAACCTGACTACTTGACTGCCCATACAAAATTGGGCACCCAAGAGTTTAGGGAAAACAAAACAAAATAAACTCTGGGTCAGTCATGTGACTGGTGTGAGTAAACTCAAATCATTGATTTAACTTTCAAAAATCCTTTTGAACCAAAGGATAATCGTAACACGATCCACACATAAACACGGATGGTTTTTACCTTACGATAACCCAAATATTTTTCTAAAATGATACTTCTCTGATATTATAATAATGTCTAGATCAAGTAAATAGAAATCTAGCAGAAACGCTTTGATCTCACATTCTACATATACAAGATACAATCAAAACCGCAGGCTCTTATTGGGGAAAGGAATCCAACTATGACAAGGTATGGATCCACCTTTTGATCAGTGTACTTTAGAAGCGATACACTGGAGTTCAACAAGAACATCTTGTAACTCGACCACACATGACCGGCCATTCATTTCGCTCGAATGTTCCAAATATATTATCACCTTACGGTTGGTATACCAACATAACCGTTCCCGGGAGATACATAATTGAAAGAAGTAACATATATGAATATTCTTTTGATGGTGACAATATACCCAACTTGGGTGTGACCCACTTAGCCATGCTGCCTGTCCGATTTCTGTCATTTTCCAGTTGATGAGGCTTGAGGTCATAATGTATCTTTAAACAGATCACTCCTCATTTACTTTGAATGCCACATTGTCATCCCGTCAAATCACAAATTGATTCCCCAAAAAATACCATGGGTATAAGCTAAGAGAAACGAATTCCTCCGCCACCAAAGTAAATACGTTTGAAACGATCTACTCACACGATCAACCATATATACTCTATCAGACGTTCATCCATTCAAGTTGCCCTTGGATTGGACAATCTGAAGGGACTATTCTATAAACAGAACAACCCTTGCATAACTCTATCTTCAATTATCTTCATCATATTTGATTCGCAATGCTAATGCCATACGGAGTGGTTTTCAGATAATATATCTAATCCCGGTCTCTCCATATTGACAAAGGAAATGGTCAAAAACTTTGATAGTCGGCGATTTAACTATCAATGGAAAACATGTGTGCAAACAACGATATTATTTCCAGTTGGAAATTTTATCGATCAATCATCAATCAACATTTATTCATTTCCCCATTTCTCGTTCCATATATTCATCAAATCCTTATTTTCTAATTTTAGAAAATATACGTTATTAACATTGAAAAACGTTTCCAATTCTGATTCACGCATCACTGTCTTCTCACATATATCAGTCTTTAACTGTAAACTAGTAAGAGAGCAAACCCCTACGTATTAACCCCGAAGGCCGAAACCAACATCAGATCGATACCCAGGAAGTCATTCAATTAAACTAATTTCCAGTCAGTTCTAATTTCAGTAATTCCATTTAAATTCCTAATTCAAACCCAAAATTCCTTTATAATATTTTATTTGCAAAATATTTACTTTAAATCAATATCACGTTACACCCGTGTGCGAAGCACGGGTCTAAACCTTCATGATGTAGAATTCTATTTTTACAAAACTCTATTCATTTTCCAAATATTTCTCTTTTATAATTCTATTTACTTTCTAAATCAATATTACTTTTATAATTCTATTTATTTTATAAATATTTCCTTTTATAAAATTCTATTTATTTTATATAAATCCTTTTATATAATTCTATTCATTTCCCAATTTTCCATTATTGTATTTTCCAATATTTCATTTTCAAATATTACCTTTTGTATTCAATATCCACTTTGATATTCCTTTTTATAATACCATTTGATTTTATATAAATATATTTTATTTTTCAACGTACACAATGAAAATTCCCATTTTAAATTCCAGTATTATATGTGGTATTTAAAATACTAAATAAAATTGATCGATATCGTTCAACACACAAAATCAACCACTGATTATATACCACATCATATATTACAATATATGAAAAAACATAAAATAAATGTTGAGGAATCCAGTTGGATTCCTCCGACCTGTTTTCTCTGCATCCACAGATGTTAAATAATATAATAACATCAATTTCATTTCGATATGAAATATTTTGATAAACAGAATCAACATTTGATTAACGATTTATATATATCGTTATCTATAATTTCAACCAATACATCAGCAATTCAACCAACCAATCAACACACAGCAAACAATTATCATTTATCATAACTAGATTATATTTATAAAAATATAAATTGATCAAAGTTAGTGAGATTTACTCACATTGGATAGTTATCGTTAAATAACGATTAATCATCTTTTGATTCAGACAGACAATTTGTTTTGCAATAAATTGTAACGAGCTCGAATTCACTTCCAGTCTGTTCCAGTGTGCAGCTGTCACCCATACGATCCCAAGGGATCAGACCGTTCAAAATTCTGATATCGTATGACAATGTTATGATTTGTACAAGTTTCATATACTATTAAATAAAATAAAAACTTGGAATTAAATTCCTAATGGGCCTACCCCTTTATTTAATACTTCGGCCCATGAACACTTTTAAAACCGGTGAACAATCTTCTTCCTCCCACGATACACGAGCTCAACAACAGCATTTACGGTTGATTCTTCATCAAATCCCTCTTCCTTTCAACTAAAACCCAAACTAAGAACACAAATCGAACTCTCCTCAAATTCTCTTCAGCCTCATACCACCATGGTTCAACTCGGCTTCCTCCGTCGACTAGCGTCTCTAGCTCGACACCGTGAAATCCAGTGAAGACATCGACAGTTTACTTTCCAGAATTCAACAAAATTTTGCTATTTGACGCTATTCGATCTCGTGAGTCTAAATACGAACTCCAAATCATGGATTAAAGCTTCGATTCGCAAATTCCTCTAACCCTAGCTCTACTGCCAAATTTCGAGCATCTCAGGAGTGCGTCACACACTGTGAAACAAACACCAGATTGTAGAGGATGCTCGCAGGGATTCATATATACATATAACATGGTTTAAAAAATTTACTTTGATTTTTAAATCTCTCATTTTACTGTTTGAAGAAGAAAAAAAGCGACGGAAGTTTGGTTGACCAAAGAAAGAGTAGTTTAGGGTTTAGAGAAATGTAGTGGTATACATAGTGTATTTTTAATAATTTAACATTCAATTAAATATTCATTTTTAACCAACCGCTGTTTGTATTTATCCCTTAAAAATTCCTGTGATCACATACGATACCCAAAAATCATGCAAACGGACATACAACTAGAGTTTGCCGTTACGGACCGAACAAAACTTGTTTCGTCGAATTCCGACTCCGTTCGCTCATACAGCGTATTTTTAAAGGTCAAATTATTGACTGTTTTTCACATTAAAATCCCCCACGGCCACATACTGACTTCAAAAATGAAGAAAATTGAAATCTACCAATAATTTAATATTCCGGATCCAACCAAATTAGTTTCGTCGAAAACGGAGGTCGTTTACAAAACTAGCTATTTTTAAAGCTCTAAATAAATCCTTTTTAAATATAAATATATTTAAAAATAATTAAATTAAATATTTATAAATAAATATTATCGTATTTATTCACAATAGAATATTATACAGCTCGAATTGGATTTATAACTCGATATTTCAAAATTCCCAGTTATATCGATATTCGATTTATATTTAAAATCCTTTTATAATATAAATATATATTTATAAATTTCAAAGGAATTCCATAGCGACTTTTCTAGAATTTCATTTGAACATAAATCAAAATCTACATGACGAAATCTCAATTTTTCTCTTCCATTAGAAAAATATACTTCAACAGCCCCGAACGTTTCTTGTTTCACAGAAATCCGATTTAAAACGGATCCTGTATATTCAATTGAAGTTCGAATCGCCAAATTACGAACTTCAGCGCCATTTCGAGCTCGATTATAATTATAATATAATTATACATTCAAACTTTGTTTAAATAATATATTCATTATTATAATTCAATTCTAAACTAAATTAAATATTATAAATAATCCAATTCACATAATATCGTCAATTCACAATTTCCGACTATTTCAGAAATAAATATATTATTCTATTATTTATATTAATTAAATATTCACTATTATTTAATTTTGGTCACTTTAAATTACCAAACCATTATTTAAATAATTAAATAAATTATTCATTATCCGTTGAAAAATACGGGTCGTTACATTCTTTCCCCCTTAAAATAATTTCGTCCTCGAAATTACTAAGGTAGAAAATAAACCCTACTAACTGGTTAAACATTATTTGTTTAATTCTTAACTCCAGTTTCAATGAACCAATTTAATTTCAATTAAATATTTTTTTTGTTCCTACTAACGAAAATATTTAAAAATCCTGAAAATTTTCTAACACCTTAACTTTTTGAAAAATTTCACCAGCACCTCCTTTGTACTGGTCAATAGCTCAAACTCCAACTCGCCTCTCTAGGCCTTCTTCAACCAAAAAGAAAATCAAAAAGCCAAGCGGCTTGCCAATTCGGCTCATCAAAATCTCAAACCCATATATAAATAAACTTGTACCTTTTTGTCGGGCATTTCATTATATCCTTCTCATCTGCTACCAAATCAACATATATCAATGTCATCCAATCAAACTCAAATCACTTTTATCTCCAATACAACCATTCGCTTATCCAAGCCAAATTCCATTTCCAATCTCAAGTACCATTCTTGATTTCAATTTCTATTCAATTTGTTTTTAATTCAAACAATCTTTACCTGGGAGTTTCAAATAGCTTAGCTTTTCAAAAAATCAAATATCCTTTTCTGGAATTTCAAAACAACTTTTTTTTCAAAACAATTCAAAAACAATCTTTTTGGTAGTAATCCGTCACTTACAACTCGAAAATGAACAACGATGATGTCATGATCATCATCGGAATCTATTTCCAGCTATCGAAGTGAGTTCAATACTATATCATTTTCAAAACCATATCTTAACATTTCCATTTGAGGTCATTTTCAAAATATCATTCACAATGCTTGTAAACAATTTAAATTTCCCAGGATTTTAAAATTCGCATATACTTAATTCAATCCCATTTACAAACACTTCTCCAACTTTTAATTCCAATTCTTATTCTAAATTTAGATTTACTTCATCTTATTTCATATACTATATTCATATGAATTCTGATTGGTTATTTACATAACCATTCCAATTATAATCTTATTCAATTATAATTACAACCAACACATTCAATATACTATAATTTCAATATATATTCACTTTTATATCAAAATATACTTTGGGTAAAATTATTTCATTTACCCTCTTTTCAAAACATACTATGTCGGTCCATCGTATTCAAGTGTTTATATACCCCTACTGCCACAGTGGATCAAACTGATTGACCAGAACTCATAAACAACTCAACCAATAAATCTCCACAATATAAAACCATTTTTATACCAAATAACATATACGCACTCATTTATACACTCAAACACAATCTAGGGTATTACTAACCCCATCTCAACTGAGTCAGGTCACAGAGCCAAGGTAACCACTTAACCTTAGTATCTGATACCAACTGTAGTATCCCGAAATTCCGGTACCATTTGAGCTGACCAAATAACACAAATCCAACCAAAATTGCACTGGAAACCAGAAAACTAATAGAAAGAAAATAGAGGGTGAGTATAGATGAGATAGAAACTTAGAATAGAAGAAGAAGAACATACAACATTAGAGTAAACACGAATCTCACAGCGGAACGAACAACATATAATAGATAACATATCTTTGAAATAAAATCAATATATGTATACAATAAAATTATCGGAGTACAACACTTACATCACAGCGGAAATAAACAATAGCTATAAAAACGCTGCTGAAGCCTCCAGCTCCAGCTCCAGCTCCTTCTAGTATGTCTGTAAAAACCTGACTAATTGACTGCCTATATAAAATTGGGTACCCAAGAGTATAGGGAAAACAAAACAAAATAGACTCTGGGTCAGTCATGTGACTGGTGTGAGAAAACTCAAATCAATTATTTAACTTACAAAAATTCTTTTGAACCAAAGGATAATCGTAAGACCAATCCACACATAATCACGGATGGTTTTTACCTTACGATAACCCAAATATTTTTCTAAAATGATACTTGTCTGATATTATAATAATGTCTAGATCAGGTAAATAGAAATCTAGCAGAAACGCTTTCATCTCACGTTCTACATATACAAGATACAATCAAAACCGCAAGCTCTTGTTGGGGAATGGATTCCAACAATGTCAAGGTATGGATCCACCTTCCGATCAGTGTACTCTAGAAGCGATACACTGGAGTTCAACAAGAACATCTTGTAACTCGGCCACACATGACCGACCATTCATTTCGCTTGAATGTTCCGAATATATTATCACCTTATGTTGGTATACCAACATAACCGTTCCCGGGAGATACAGAATTGAAAGAAGTAACATATATGAATAGTCTTTTGATGGTGACAATATACCCTACTTGGGTGCGACCCACTTAGCCATGCTGCTTGCTTGATTTTTGTCTTTTTCCAGTTGATGAGGCTTGAGGTCATAACGTATCTTTTAAAAGATCACTCCTTCATTTATTTTGAATGCCACATCGTCATACCCGTCAAATCACAAATTGATTCCCCCAAAAATACCATGGGTATAAGCTAAGAGAAATGAATTCCTCCGCCAGCAACGTAAATACATTTGAAATGATCAACTTACGCGATCTACCAGATATACTCGGTCAGACGTTTGTCCATTCAAGTTGTCCTGGGATTGGACAATCCGAAGGCACTATTATGTAAATAGGACAGCCCTTGCATAACTCCGTGTTCAATTATCTTCATCATATTTGATTCGCAACGCTATTGCCATACGGTGTAGTTTTCAAATAATATATCTGATCCTGTTCTCTCCGTATTGACAACGGAAATGTTCAAAAACTTTGATAGTCGGTGATTTAACTATCAAAGGAAAACAAGTGTGCAAACAATGGTATTATTTCCAGATGGAAATTTGATCGATCAATCATCTATCAACATTTATTCATTTAATTTCTCCATTTCTCATTCCATATATTCATCAAATCCTTATTTTCTAATTTTAGAAAATACACATTATTAACTTTGGAAAATGTTTCCATTTCTGAATCATGCATCACTATCTTTTCACATATATCAGTCTCTAACTGTAAACTAGTAAGAGAATAATCCCCTACGTATTAACCCCGAGGGGCAAACCCAACATCAGATCGATACCCAGGAAGTCATTCAATTCAACTAATTTCCAATCAGTTCTAATTTCAGTAATTCCATTTAAATTCCGAATTCAAACCCCAAATTCCTTTATAATATTTTATTTGCAAAATATTTACTTTTAATCAATATCATGTTACACCCGTGTCCAAAGCACTACTCTAAACCTTCCTAATGTAAAATTCTCTTTTTATAAAACTCTATTCATTTTCCAAATATTTCCCTTTTATATTTCTATTTACTTTCTAAATCAATATTCCTTTTATAATTCTATTTATTTTATAAATATTTCCTTTTATAAAATTCTATTTATTTTATATAAAACCTTTTATATAATTCTATTCATTTCCCAATTTTCCACTATTATTTCAAATATTACCTTTTCTATTCAATATCCACTTTGAAATTCCTTTTTTATAAAATCATTTGATTTTATATAAATATATTTTATTTTCAACATACACATTAAAAATTCCCATTTTAAATTCCAGTATTATATATGGTATTTAAAATACCAAATGACAATGATCGATATCATTCAACACACATAATTAACCATAGATTATATATCACATCATATATTACAATATATGAAAAACAGTAGAATAAATGTTGAGGAATCCAGTTGGATTCCTCCGACCTATTTTCCCTACATCCACAGATGATAAACAATATAATAACATCGATTTCATTTCGATATGAAATATTCTGATAAACAAAATCAACATTTTATTAACGATTTATATATATACCGTTATCTATAATTTCGACCAATGCATCAGCAATTCAACCAACCAATCAACACACAACAATTAATTGTCATTTATGATTACTAGATTATATTTATAAAAATATAAATTGATCAGAGTTAGTGAGATTTACACACATTGGACAGTTATCGTTAAATAACGATTAACAATCTTTTGATTCAGACGGACAATTTATTTTGCAATAAATTGTAACAAGCTCCAATTCGCTTCTAGTTTGTTCTAGTGTGTGGCCGTCGTCCATACGATCCCAACGGATCAAACCTTCGAAATTCTGATATCGTATGACAATGTTATGATTTGTACAAGTTTCATATACTTTTAAATAAAATAAGAACTTGGAATTAAATAACTAATGGCCTACCCCTCTATTAAATATTTCGGCCCACAAACACTTTTAAAACCAGTGATCAGTCTTCTTCCTCCCACACGGCCGATTCTTTATCAAATCCCTCCTCCTTTAAACTAAAACCCAAACTAAGAACACAAATCGAACTCTCTTCAAATTCTCTTCAACCTCATACCACCATGGTTCAACTTGGCTTCCTCCATCGAGTAGCGTCTCCAGCTCGACGCCGTGAAATCCAAAGAAGACATTGACAGTTTACTTTCCAAAATTCAACAAACTTTTTCTTTTTGATGTTATTCGATCTCGTGAGTCCAAATACGAACTCCAAAACACGGATTAAAGCTTCGACTCGCGAATTCCTCTAACCCTAGCGCTACTGCCAAATTTCGAGCATCTCAGGAGTGCGTCGCACACTGTGAAACAAACACCAGATTGTAGAGGATGCTCGCAGGGATTCATATATACATATAACATGGTTTATAAATTTTACTTTGATTTTCTTTTGATTTTTATATCTCCCATTTTACTGTTTGAAGAAGAACAAAAGCGACGGAAGTTTGGTTGACCAGAGAAAGAGTAGTTTAGGGTTTAGAGAAATGTAGTGGTATACATAGTGTATTTTTAATAACTTAATATTCGATTAAATATTCATTTTTAACCAATCACTGTTTGTATTTATCCTTTAAAAATTCCTGTGATCACATACGATACCCAAAAATCACAAAAATGGACATACAACTAGAGTTTGCCATTACGGACCCAACGAAACTTGTTTCGTCGAATTCCGACTCCATTCGCTCACACAACGTATTTTTAAAGGTCAAATTGTCGACTGTTTTTCACATTAAAATCCCCCACGGCCACATACTGACTTCAAAAATGAAGAAAATTGAAATCTAGCAATAATTTAATATTCCGGATCCAACCAAATTAGTTTTGTCGAAAACGGAGGTCGTTTGCAAAACTAGCTATTTTTAAAGCTCTAAATAAATCCATTTTAATTATAAATATATTTAAAAATAATTAAATTAAATATTTACAAATAAATATTATCGTATATATTCGCAATAGAATATCATACAGCTCGAATTGGATTTATAACTCGATATTTCAAAATTCCCAGTTATATCGATATTCGATTTATATTTAAAATCCTTTTATAATATAAATATATATTTATAAATTTCAAAGGAATTCCATAGCGACTTTTCTATAATTTGATTTGAACATAAATCAAAATCTACATGATGAAATCTCAATTTTTCTCTTCCATTAGAAAAATATACTTCAACAGCTCCGAACGTTTCTTGTTTCACAGAAATCCGATTTAAAACGGACCCTGTATATTCAATTGAAGTTTGAATCGCCAAATTATGAACTTCAGCGCCATTTCGAGCTCGATTATAATATAATTATACGTTCAAACTTCGTTTAAATAACATATTCATTATTATAATTCAATTCTAAACTAAATTAAATATTATAGATAATCCAGTTCACATAATATCGTCAATTCACTATTTTCGACTATTTCAGAAATAAATATATTATTCTATTATTTATATTAATTTAATATTCACTATTATTTAATTCTGGTCACTTTAAATTACAAAACCATTATTCAAATAATTAAATAAATTATTTATTATCCATTAAAAAATACGGGTCGTTACAAAACCGACAAGAATTCTTTCTATTTTTTACCAAATTAAATCATGCCATATTATGGAAATCAGAGAAATATCAGGGATTTATAATCCTATAAATTACACCCTTTTCTTCATTGGTAAGGGTAGCAAAACCACAAAACAATTCGAGAGATATTCAAAGACATATAATTCAGAAAGCTCACAGTTTCGATCGAGAGAGAGCAAATTCCAAAACGAAGTATCAAAGCCATCCATGGTGTTCGAAGCAATAGAGATTTGATTCCAGAAGCAAGCAACCGAGATTCGATTTAGGATTTAATCAGAAAAACTCTAGTTTCTTTTTCCAACTACCATTGATTGGGAGAAGTGATCGGGATAAACAAGGGTGGAACCAACTTTAAGGTGATCGGCCAAGTCAATGTGCAAAAGGGGATATTTAATCTCTTTTTAAATCTAGGGTTTCTATTTTATTTTTGTCTTTGTTTTTAATTTGTGTTGAAATTTCTCAAACAGTTTCTAGAGTCTGTAAAATTCTAGGTGATTCAGTTAGGGGTTTAACTGACAGTTTCTAGAGTTTGTAAAATCTAGGTGGTTTCCTAGTTTTGTCTATAAAACTAGGAGTTTGCTAGAGTCTGTAAAACTAGGGGAAATATCATCTAGGGGATTAGATCAGTCTAGGGTTTTGAGCGTAGTATTAGAATAGGAGCGAGGGATTCACGAGTTTACATGGTATTGTAAGCGGGATTTGTTCTATTACCTAGTAGAAACCTTAGGAATGCAGCAGTAGGCAGGGTTTTGCCAAAGTTGGGTATCTTTGTGTGTTATTTACTTTCTGCACATTTATTTCGGCTGCATTCTGTGATCTGTGAATATATTTTAATATCTCGCTTAATTATTAATAAACCCTATTCACCCCTCCCTTTAGGGTTAATCTAGATCCAACAAGTGGTGTCAAAGCCTGGTAATTTCATTAACCCTAGAATCATGGATCCTGGTTGTCAGCCCTTTGAGAGTCAGTCCAGCCACATTCCGAACATTTTTGATGGTACATATTTTTTTGAATTGGAAGTCAGAAATGAAATCCTATTTGACATCTGTTAATATTAAATATTGGGATGTTGTTAACAATGGAGGTAGTTTAATAGATAGGAATATTAAATATTGAAATTAAAATTTGAAAACTCCAATTGCAAAAATTGTTTTAATTTGAAAAATGGTTTAGCTCATCTCAATCAAAATCTTTAGAAACTTGAAAATGAAACTATTGTTTTGAAACAAAATAAGGATGAGCTAACTTGTAAGAACCATACTTTGTAAAATGAGTTGGATAATATTAATTCCAAACATGAATCTTTTGAAAAGAAGAGTTTGATGAAAACTAAAACAATTTTCAAAGAGCTTGAAGCAGAAAAAGAAAATATCAAGAAATTTGAATCTGAAAGTCGAAAACATTTTGAATCTGAGATTGCTGAGTTATAAACCAAAATTAAATCTTTTAAATATGAAAATTTGGTTTTAAAAACTGATTTTGAAAAGAGTAAGATCACTAGAAACCATTGTTCAGATTTAACGAAAGAAAACAATGGTCTTAAATCTAAAATTCAACAACTTGAAACGACATTGGCTAAATTTACAAATGGTGAAAATCTTTAAATATGTTGTTGAAAAATCAATTTTCATTGAGAAATAAAAGTTGACTTGGATTTGGGAATATCGATCGTTTTGTTATGCTGAATTCAAATGATTTTGAAAACTCTTCAAATTGTTTAAGAAAAGATTGTTTTGAAATTTTAAACTCTAGCAATTCAAAAGATTTTTTAATCACAAACGAAATAAGAGTTTGTTTTATAACAAACCATTTAATCATTCTTGGACCCCAAAAAGAAATAAAATGAATTGGTCTAAATTCAAACAGATTTGGGTCCCTAAAGGCACTTTTGTTAATTCTGATGATTTGTTGTACAAACAGGTTTGCGTACCAAAACGTACAAATATATCTGACAGTGGTTTTACAAATTTTGTCATGCCAGAGGAGGTCGAGGAACTACTGAGCAAGAAAAGGGAATTGAAATCAAACCGGTCTATATTATTATCCACGGATCCTTAGCCAAGTCTGTTTGAGTCAGAGATTCTGGTTTACATAAATTTCGGGCATGATCTATGAACTCATCTTTGTAAATATTCCTTGTTTTTATTTTCTTTGTTTATTCCTTCTTCCGCCCTATCTTTTTCTGTTTTTTATTTGACACTACCATGTTATTTTCTTTTATTCTGGGCTTCTTTAAACTTCCAATTGTAGAATTCATATTTTCTGGAAATTCACTTCACTTGTATAAATCTCTAATGTTTCAAACATTTCCAGATCTTGAATTTAAACTTGTAAATTTCTGCAATTGTTTTGAGGTTTATTTTCTGTTCTGAATTAATAACAGTGCTGATGTATTCTTGTCATATCTTGAACACTATTGATTTGAATTCTAAATTTTTGAAGATTTGAAAGTTTAACGGAATTTCACACACCTCTGCTGTTTTGAGTCTCTTTTAATTCATTTTGGAAAGATTTGAAATTCATACTCATTGCAGCACGCTACTGTTTTTCAATCGTGATAATTCCATTGGTTTTCAGACTGGCTTGGAAATTTTGATTTGAATCATCGCTTACATCTTGAAATTCACTGTTATTCATGATCATCTGGTTTAGATTTTTGTTTGTTTGAGATCATTTGAAATTTCTGATATTTTGAATCTCACACACCTCTTTGATCTGAAATTATTAATCTTGTGTGATTGATTCTTTGTTTCTCATATGTTACATTTGTTAAAGTGATTTCGAATAAACCATTATTTTTGGATCATGAATTATTACTCAGTCTTGATGTTAATATTCTAAAATATTTCTTGTGATTGTTAGAAAAATTTGTGAAAAATTCTTTTTAAAAATGGCCATTAAAACTCACTGCTATTTCATGAGGATTTGATTCGAATATTTGTTTATTTAAAATCATTTGAAATTATTGATTTATTGAATCTCACACTTATTCTGAATTTGAAATTTATAATATGGTGTGATTGATTCATTGAATCGTGAGTTTTTCATATTTCCTCAAATGATTTCAAATAAACATTATTTTTAATCTTGGATCATGAATAATCTTCTGTGACCATAAAAATTTCTTGACAACTGTGCTTTGAAACTAATTTTGTGTTGCTCTGATACTGTTGTGAAAATGCTTTAAATGACTGCTTGTTTTGAGAAGAACTATTTGCTGCTCTGATAAAAGTGCCTGATTTGTTAGTTCTGTCTATTTGGGCTTTGGGCTTAAAATTCTTATGTCTATGATATCCTTGTTTTCTCCATTGTCTTGTTACAATCCTTATTAATAGAGACATCAAGTGGTATTAGTTTAGAAGTGTTGAAATTGTTTTTGTTGTATATATTTTTAATCTCTCATGTCTTGTATAGATCTTTCATTTCCCTCTTGTAATTGATTTTCAATTTTGAAATTATTTATTGATTATTCGTTTAGAAATTGAAATCAATAACCAAACCGAACTATATTTACAATTCATCAAAATTATTATTAGATTTTGAAATTGGGATGAATTGTGACTGCAGTATATTTCATAACTAGAGGAGATTTTATTTAGATTTTTCATGATGGTTGAACATTTATTATAATATCTTTGAATTGGCAATTATTTCATGACCAACTCCTTTATCTATCATCATTCTGCCATCCATGATAATTTTATACTAATGTGGAGAGTTAATAATTTGAAAAATATCTTTTTGAATAAACAATGAAAATATTTGTGATAGAAATTGGACTGTGTTATTATTCAGAATTAGTGATAATTGAAAATTTTCAGTGATCCCGGTACAGTCGAGCATATTTCATAATATAATTAATTTAGAAATTTATTTCACGGTCCTTTTTTGTACCTACCACATTTCTATCATTCATTTGGTTTTATATACCGAGGAGTTTTTCTTTTGAGCTGAAAATGATAAATGTAATAAATACATAAGTGTGTCTCTAACCTCATTTAAAAATCCAAGCTCTGGTCATGAATGGTTATGAGACAACTTATAATTTAAGCGGTGACTGACCTCATTTAAAAATCCAAGCTCTGGTGATGCGTGGTCAGTGTGCTCTTAAATAAAAATAAAAGAAAAGGAAATAATTTGCTACAAATAGAAATATATATGAAATTCTCCTTGGTGTGTAAAAACCCGACTATCAATCCATTTTCTAATTTTTGAAATGTGTTAATATCTTATGAAATATTATGATTTGTTGATTGATAGCTATTGGGATTTGAGGTTATTCGATTTTGTCTTATAAATTGATTTATTAATTATAGTCCAAATCCATCACTGTTTTTGTACTTCATTTTTGAAATTCTTTTGTAAATAATTGGAAATCATATTTTTTTTAACTCTCTCAATTTATATAAATTTCGTCATAAATACGTCGTTATCTACAATATAAAATATGCCACTAGTTCTCAGTATATTGTGATTTTTGTTTAACTGATTGAGATTTATGATGATTGTTCTTCCTCTTAAGCTGAAATTCTATTTTTTAGTCATTGTTCATCTATATTTTAATTTTTGTATCCTTTTGATGATAACAAAAGGGGGAGAATGGGTTGAGATTTTGATTTATGAGTGAATATTTTACAAATACTTTCATATTTAAAATCCCTTTTATTTTTCATATTTTTTCACTCATGCACAGTTATAGGGGGAGTTTTTGTTGTAGGGGTCACATTCAAATTGGGGGAGTTCAGTTCTTCACTGTCAAGCACATTTGTTATATTCAAAATCTTACAAAAAAATTGTCATCATCAAAAGGGGGAGATTGTTGTATATAACATTGTTGTATACACAATTATATTATTTTTATCTGATGATAAAAATAAAAAAAATATTATTATAAATGTGTTTGTTATTGTACTGTTATTTTACATCACAGACAGGAACATAATATTTTTATTTAAATAAAATACGACTGTACAAGAATTTCAATATTCACACAATATTTTATCTAAATAGAATATTTTATTTCAAACATTCAAACAGTACAACTTTTACAACTCCACTATTTGTACAACACACTGTAATTCATTAATACATTCACGGTTAATTTCTTTTTATACAGTGCTCCTCACTACTATTCACTCATCACTCATTACATTCATTGACAGTGTTACATACACTCAGTCACTCTACATAATTTCATATACATACATTAACTAACATATACACACACTGATGTTCTTGTCTTCTGTCTTCACAACACCATTCAGTCAGTCCAGTCATCCATACTTGTCAAATGCAGACACACACATACAGTATACTACAATAGAAATAAAACTGAATACATGCGAATATAAATTTTATTTTTAAAATTTTATTTGCCTCAGTTTTCTGTGGTGTTTTATCATCATTTTTCCTGATTCAATCTGATTTACTAATTCATCCGACTATGTCTAGACATCTTGTGATATTCACAGTGACACTATAAATACCACAAGGCAATCAGTGTATATACAAAATATTTCAGTACAGGGGCAATAAAATTGTCTGAATGGCTACATATACACACACGTGTGTATATATATATACATGGGGGCACTACCTCGCCAATCCAGTGTGCAAGTGAGGAGCAGCCACGTAGACTAACTCCACTCAGTGCACAAGAAAACAACTCAACATATAACAAAATAGTCGAGTCTCAACAAATACATAGCTTCAGCAAAATGGTCAGCATGCAAGGTCGAGACAAGTGAAAGTCAAACAAGTATTCGAATAGCACAATTGGTCGAGCCATGGTCAAGTAAGTCATGATCCATCAACATACAATTTCAAGGATGTTCAAATGGATGCAACAAAGTGATGTTCAAACTTGTCATGCCGCATTGATTTCATACTATACTGTAGAACTACAGCATTTTCAAATTTGCAGCAGGTTAACAATGTATAATATATCATGGAACAACAAATGTGGTCGAGCACATATCAATCAAATCATTTTCAAGCTAGCATAAGTGGTGCTACTACAAGATCAGTTCAGACTGTTCAATGAAGTCGAGTTTTTCAAGTGCTTTCAAATATGTGAAGCGTATAAGGATACAATGGCATATACAAAAGAAAATTCAATTTCAAGTGCTACATGTTCAGATTTGTATCATGTGAAAGAATGACAATTCAGTTCAGCCTAGAATTTCGTGTACACAAATAAGTGAAGCGGCAAGGTTGGCAAAACAGTGAGCATACATGATACAGGTCAGCTGCACAACTATGGTGAACATGGTGAGATGTCAAGGAAAATGGATGATGAGAAGTTCAAGTGAACACACCACCATATATACATAGTGCAAGGTTCACACAACAGCTTCAGTGCGTAGTGAAGGAGAAATAAATAACAAACATGGTGTGCACAGTGGAGCACAATTTAGAAATCATGCATGTGGACATTCAAATGGGCAGTGCAATAAAGTACAAGTACATTGGTTCAAGTAATGAGCATACAGGATGTAAAATAACTCATGGCAGTATGTATATGGCATTGACAAGTACATGGTGATTAATCAAACCAGTGAACAACACATTTGGGCCAAGTTTTTAATTCTTTCCGGTTTTAGACCAAATTATTTTGTCAAAGCCAAAATCAACAATGGTGATAATTCAGGCGCCCTAAAATTATTTCATTCATGGGAGTTAATACACACGGATGAGAAATGCATGGTGATGAAAATTCAGTAAATCTTTTTTAGCAAGGGATAAATAATTCGCAGATTTCCAAAAAGACCAGAGAGAGGATATCCATCTTTGGTAAGTTCATTAAGATTGTTTCAACATGTTTAGAAATCTCCAATCCATTTTTTCGCTAAAGAAAAATTTATTTTTGGTAAGAGTTCAATTCAATAACCACGATACACGCAAGGATTTATTTCAATGGGACCACAAAATTTATTTTGAACTCATCTCCGGAATTGCTCATATATTTCAAATCTGATTGAATTCAAACAAGGGCATCATTTTGAAATCATTCTAAGCTGATTCAATCGAAGAACCAAAAGGGGAAAGCAATTAAAAATCAAGGGACAAGAAACCGACGTGAATTGTTTCCATTTTTTTTACCAAATAAAATCAAGCCATAATAGGTAAATCAAAGAAATAATAGGGATTTATAATCCTATAAATTACACCCTTTTCCTTATTGGCAAGGGTATCAAAACCACAAAACAATTCGAGAATTATTCAAAGACATATAATTCAGAAAACTCACAGTTTCGACCGAGAGAGAGCAAATTCCAAATCGATGTATAAAAGCCATCAATGGTGTTCGAAGCAACAGAGATTTGTTTCCAAAATCAAACAACCGAGATTCGATTTGGAATTCAATCAGAAAAACACTGATTTCTTTTTCCAACCGCCATTGATTAAGAGAAGTGATCGGCGAAAAATGAAACAAGGGAGGAACCAACTTTGAAGTGGTCGGCCAAGTCAATGTGCAAAAGGGGATATTTAATCTCTTTTTAAATCTAGGGTTTCTATTTTTCTTTTTTAATTTTTTGTTGAGATTTCTTGAACAGTTTCAAGAGTCTGTAAAATTATAGGGGATTCAGTTAGGGGTTTAACTGACAATTTCTAGAGTCTGTAAAATCTAGGTGTTTTCCAAGTTTTGTCTGGAAAACTAGGCAGTTTACTAGAGTCTGTAATACTAGGGGAAATCTGATCTACGGAACTAGATCAGTCTGGGGTTTTGAGCGTAGGATTAGAATAGGAGCGAGGGGTTCGCGAGTTTACATGGTCTTGTAAGCGGGATCTGTTCTATTACCTAGTAGAAACCTTAGGAATGCAGCAGTAGTAAGGGTTTTGCCGAAGCTAGGTAGCTCTGTGTGTTATTTACTTCCTGCACTTTTATTTCTATTGCATTTTTTGATCTTTGAAAACTTTTTAATATCTCACTTAATTTTTAATAAACCCTATTCACCCTCCCCCCTCAAGGGTTAATCTAGATCTAATAAATAATAACAAAAAGCTTCGTTATTTTTGACCCGAGGAGTTGACCCAATCAAGTGATACCCCGGAGAACATATTCTCTGCCACCAAAGATTTAGGATATTAGCCGAAACAACTACAGTCGAGGATAGGGGACAAGGCAGCGAATTCTGGGAAATTCTATCGCTTTCACAATCATCCCGGGCATGATACTAATGAATGTCAACATTTATAGAACCTGATCAAGGAGTTGATCTAGCAGAATAAGTTGCAACAACATGTTAGAAAACCACAAGCAACGGATACCTCTCCACCTACTCAAGGGAAATTTCAAACTAACAATGGTTAATGGTGTTCAAATGCCCAGAGCATCGAATAGTGACCATTTGCATCAATACTTTACGTAAAGCATTATTCAATTCTTTTGAAAATTATTGTAATTTTTCTTGCAAATATAAACTGCCCATGCTTAAAGGGTTATTGTAATTGAACAGTTGCTAAAGCGTCTCTATTAATAAAAGTCTGCATCTTCTTATCTCAATCATATATTTCTAAATTTTTGCTAAGCAATTCAAAATCTGCTAAAAATCGATTTAACATTGCAGGCTATCTAAAGAATGTTTGCTTACTCATGACCTAACAAGACTTAGAAAACCCTACATGGCATTTAGACAAAGATATCGCAAGGGTCAAGTGTAATAAACGTTGCTTTGTATATACGCGAGGACATAGCACATCATTTTGCGTATCAAAAAGCGGAGTCACTAAGAGTTAGGCGGCAAAAGAGTCAAGCGGCGAAAGACCGAGCAAGCAAGCACAAAAACCAAAGACCTCTCTAAGGGCACCCGATGAAGTCTTTGATGCCAGATTGACTTGGCCGGATTGAGATGAACATTGGGCTAAAGCCAAACACCTCTCTAGGGGCACCAAATGAAGTCTCTGGCGCCTGATTTACTAGCTGGATTGGGACGAACGTCGGGCTAAACCAAAGAACTCTCCGAGGGCACCCAATGAAATCTCCGTTGCCTGATTTACTCGGACGGATTAAAAAGAATGTTGGGCTAAGCTAAAGACCTCCCTGGAGGAAACTAATAAGATCGCCAATGCCTAATTTACTCTGCCCGATTGCAACGAATGTTAGGAAAAAATATAAGACTTCCCACGTGGGGGCGAAGAATATAAGACCTCCCCAAGCGGGGGCATATAAGGCAAAGACCTCTCCGGGGCATCCGATGAAGTCTTCGGTGCCTAGTTGACTCGTCCGGATTGAGATAAATGTTGGACTAAATCAAACACCTCTTCGGGGGCACCAGATAAGTCGGTAAAATCGATTCGCTCAATATGCCGATTAAGTTGGTCTAAGCCAAAGAACTCTCCAGGGGCACCCAATAAGGTCGCCAGTGCCTAATTTACTCGGCCTGACTGCGACAAATGTTAGGAAAAAAATATAAGACCTCCCTAAGTGAGGGCAAAAAAAATATAAGTCCTCCACATGGGGAAGAAAAATATAAGACCACCCTAGCAGGGGCACAAAAACCAAAGACCTCCACAAGAGAAGGTACTTGATCAACTAACAAAGTCGAGTTCCCTAATATATTAGAAAACTCGAAAGCTCTAAATATGCTGCCAAAAACAAAAAGATTTTGCCGACCAAGCTAAAAATTCTACTGTGTCAATCAAAAACAATGAAATTCGGCAAATTGATCATATCCAGCTTTTGTAGTCCATGGTGACATGTAGTAGGGGGCTAACACAACCACATTGGGAGAAAACAATGCCTAGAAAGCATACCACAAGCTCATCACGACATTGCAATAAATAATAAGACTTGCACTCGATAAAGAAATAAATGCACTTGGAAGTATATGTGCTAAAGTGTGCAACAAACAGAAAACCTCGCCATAAAAAGCTTGGCAAAAAGACCTCCCCATCGAAAGAGGGGCATCTGGCAATTTGATAAAATCGATAAGCTCGAAATGTCAATGAAACTCTCTGCACTGGTAAAATTCAACCTCGGAATTCCAACTAGTTAACATTGACTAGTTGCGAGCCTCAGAAATGAGGAGCGGTGGATACATCGGTCAGGTCAAATTAAAAGTGATCTCTTATGAGGATGAATTACTTCATTGAGCAAACCTAGAGTCTCTTGATGCAAAGACCTTCTCGTCTTCGATTCCAAGAAAAACCCTTATAATTAGTCATGATCTTCCATCTTCAATTTGGGTGGTGGCGCACCTCTGAAAGATGCAAAGCTCCAACCATAAATAACTTAACCCTATAGCATTCTGCTTCAAAAAGGAATAACCTAAGGATAAGCGATGCTTAAAAGGTGACTATACGAACATGGCATAGCTCAAATCCAATAGAGCGATAAAACTTCAAAAGGAATTGAAGCTGATAACCATCAATGGTTTTAGCATGGGATATAAAAAGAAGATCGATGGGATCGAGCAGTAGTCATGCACTAGGGGCAAGTTATCATGAAGTTAAGATCCAAATTTTATACAGCCCAAGATATTCCATGGTACGCGAGTAACAAATCCAAAATGGTATCAAACATCATTGGAGGAGATAACATACCACAAGGCTATAATATACAAAAGGAATCCTAGCATAAGCAAGAATGTCATAATAGATTATAAGGTGCTCCTAGAGTACGGAGAAAGTCAATACGTGCTAAAATAGGAATAATGCAAGAAGTGATTCATTTCTGCTCAAATATTTAATTGCAAGGCCTAGCTCCCAGGCTCACAGTTCTCAGGATAGATGCTGTAAAAGTAGAATGTAAAATGCCACCCTAGTGCAACTTATTAAACATTGCACATAAGCCACTCAATTTCTCGAAAAAAATCCCGTGCTCATCGCCACCCGAAAGGGTCGATGGAAAATATGGGTTATGCTAACTGGGGCATTATTAATTATTATATGAGTCGGACTGGACCCTAAAAAATTCATCAATAAAATTGTCAGGTATGCACCTTTCATAAATGTTGAATGTTGTGCAGTAAAATATCAAAAAGAAGATGCTTAGCGCCGACAGTAAAAATCTAGACTGGCTAATCTCAAGTATCTTGGCGAGTAAACGAAGTGTTTGACCAACGTAAACTACATTTAGTGAGTCATAAACTCTTATATGAAACAGTTTTACATTGATAACACATTTGAGTTTATGAAAGTTTCTCATTATTTATTCCCTCTTCTTGGACTAACCCATTGTCTTCTTGAGCAATTAACAAGGAATTCGTCGCCTAATAGGCTCTAAAGTTCTTCATTATAGGTTCACTAGATGGGAATATGTGCTAAAAGAGACTTTCTAATACCAAGCTCAGGCACTCACTATTCATTCATCCTGATTGGGTCTAAAATGAAATACATTCCCTAGAGAGCATGACAGATGTGAATTGGTAGCATCTCAAATTGCTAAGGTGTGAAGACTGATGACTAAAAAGCATCGATATTCTGACATCCAGTAAGCTCAAAATCCAAAAGTCAAAAGCCATGTGAAAATTTAGGCTCAAATTTCCAAGTCCAACAGATATCATATTACACCAAACCTTGAAGCTAACTCAAAGCCCAAAAGGCACCAACCAAGCTATTGCAACAGAGCCGAAAGGCGGACGATCAGCAAATTCCTCTTTCCCCGAAAATTTTGCGTCAGATTCAGGAATTCCAAACTGAATGTATGCATGATTAAAAGCACACTGAGTCAGCATAGATGGGCATCTCTCCTACGGATTATAAAGAGGACGGAGAACAAGAAGAGACTAATCTACTTCCGACCCTGAAGCTGCAATCGCTCTAATCTCGGTAACTTGAATTGGAGCTCCAATTTGAGCAGAAGTGATTTCCTCTCCAGAACGGTACCTAGTCGTCACTCGAGTATCCATTCTATAGAAGGAATCTCATTTAAATAACTTACATGTGCGCATTTCCTATAGTGTAAAGTGTTGTGCAAAAAAATTGTATAAGTTATTAAAGACGAAGCTTGATATCTACCATCGGCGTGTGTCGATTAGCGGATGTCAAGCATCGTCAAGAATTCAAAGTAGAATGTCGTGTCTATGAAAACAATGTTCAACAAGTTATAAGTGGTTGAGCGAAACCACTTTTCTTAGATAAGCCATTCAATTCGAATTAATAGATACGTTGTACTTTGTTTTTAAAATTCAAACTAATCTGTCATCGATATAGGCAATCAACAGCAAAATAATTGACCAAAATGGTGCAAGTGTTTTTCTTATTATAGGACCTTAGCAAAAAGAAACCGATTCAGCTTGTTCGGTCATTATCAAATTGGGTCATCTTCAACAAGTCCATTGTTAACTTGAAAATCAAACCCATGGATCGTTTACTAATAAAGTTCGATCAAAACAATATTAATGGTTGGAGGTCCCTGATTTTGATCCATTAATTCTCTATAGTGCACAATTGGTAGAGGATCGTAATCGAATTGGTTTAACTTCAAAAGATCCATCGATTAAGTCAAAGACCAACAAATTAAAAGCTTATCAATGCACATAGAATCAGGCCTAGTAGACCCTGATCGGAGCAAGCTCAACAATCGAAGGCTCCCAAGCTCCGATCCATTATTCAATCAAGATGCACGAATCAGCAAAAATATGTAGTCAACAAAGGAATTATTCAATAACTATAAAAGCCCTAAAACCACCAATGTGCCAAATAGTTGATTTAACATGAAATTTAAAAGCGACTAACACCTACAATGGTCAGAAATGATCGGATCATGGTAGTGGAAGTTCGTGGGAGTTTGGTGAGGACATGGTGGTTCAGATCTAAGAGTACAACCACAAACCATTTCGAACTAGTTGAAATGCGAAGGAAATTAAGTTCGAGGCACTCCGACGACCGAAAGCAACGTCAGTGATCAGCAACAACGTGGTTCAGTAAACGATAATGCAGAGACTTCAGGTCAAATTAGCTTTCTCAAGAGCTCTGACCCTTGAAAATTTGTCTCTTGCAAATGAAAAGAATATCATGACCAATCCATCATAAGTCATGTGTTCTGATCCATTTAGAGTTGGTTGATCGTGATCCATCAGCAATAATATGAACCTTTCATTTCGAAGTACACCTTCTCTTCGACAATGTATGCTTCTAGGGGCAAATGTTAATCCAGTTTAAAAAACACATGATCTAAGTACAGAAAAACTTACGGTCCAACAAGGTAATGGATCAGGTCAAAGATTCCATAGGTCGGCTACGCCTATTTCTCGAGAAGTATGAACGCACCAGCATTGGTCGTTGTGTATCTTTTTTCATGACCTAATCAAGAAAGTGGAAAGCACTCATTATGTATCTTTTTTCATGACCCAACTCAAGAAAGTGGAAAGCACATATACTCTGAACAGATACGTGAGCTACATGGATCGGATCTATGCGAGCACGACCCACGACCCACGTGATCTACGATTCATGCAAGAACGTAAAAGAATCAGACTCCATGTGCATGGATCGCCAATGTTCTATGCAGATGAAGACATATCGACCCAACCACGAAGACAACAGATCAGATCAAAGAATCATGGGTCGCTCTCATCACTCATGGATCACTTAAGATCCGACTACATAAACAATGGATCGGTTCAGAGGCAAAAGAAGTAGCACCGACACATGGATCAGTTGTATTTATTATGCTCACGTAAAGCAAGAGTTGATCGAAACCATGAGAAACATGGAGAGATCTGATGGATCACAATGTTTATGATTGTTCTTGATTAAGTAATGGATCATGGTGTAAAGTGATGGATCGTGACAAAGTGGATCATGTCATATCTTCAAAACCGAAACTACTAGCTGCCGGTGTGGAAAATAGGGGCACCCAGAGTTTAGGTTAAAACAATAAACTCCAGGTCAGTCATGTGACTGGTGTGAGAACTAAAACAGTTATTTACTTGGTTTTAAAGTAAGGTAAATTAAGGGACCACGTCGTATAACACGAAACGGGTTTACCCCCAAGAACACCACTGCATAAAACAAACAGCGCATTGCTAATTAAAAAAAAAGAAGCTATTATAAGACTCAGGTCCCTTCACATAATGCAATACAAGCCGGAGGATAGAGTTTTACCTTATAATAGCTAAATATGCTTGGTACATGAAATTTATCATTTGTTATTAATATAAGTGAAGAAATCAACTTCAAATATAAATGTATCAATCATAGATGGCATAGTGCCCCATCCCACTATGTCTCCATACTAGGCTCTACAATTAAAACGAAATGTCATATTGGAAATTGGATTCCATCTGTAAACCGAGGCAAGGGAACATCCTCACTGAATCGAGATAATCTAGCCTACCATGTCTTAGGAACCCAGACTCAAGTGGGCCCTTAGGTAACTGCAGGGCCGGTCCACACTAAGTGCAAGGTGGATTCATAACTTCTGAACATGCGTTTCCCTGCCCTATGGGGCATAATGGTCGGTTTGTTGAGCATATCATCCATAGGCCCCGTTGTGACCGATATAACCGAGGCACCTCGTTATCCATCAAATAATAAGCAATATCAACATGAGTAAAATATCTGGGCTCCATACCATGACACCACTCGTAGCAAGAAAGAAACGCATGTTCTCTCTGTAGTCCTCTCCCGTTTTTGGTTCATACAGGGGTGTGAGGCTCACGAATTAACGCTATACACAAAGCTATGCCCTTAAAGGCCATGCTTTGATCATCAACGACGAGACTCTTCTTTTTAACAGAAGCCTTGATCATTTGCATCTCAGCATGCCACACAGGCAATTCACGCCACGTGACTGATGTCCATCAATATATAACCTTTGAGCTCGTACGTCTCAGAGAAGGGTGCTAAGCAAGAGAATAAATTCTCCGCCACCAAACAGATATATATTTAATAGAGATAAATCAACACAGAATAAAATCCAATGTCAGACACACATCCATTCACAAGTTCGTTCTGGGTCTGAACGAAACCGTAGGCACCATATTCCTCGTCCCATATGTCAAATATAGGAGAGAGGCCCTCGCATATCCGGTCGATCTCCAAGTACGCCTGAACGATCACCACTTATTACCTTGTCTTAGGTGTACAGCCTATAAGACATCAGTAACCATCTAAACGATGTGAAGACCTCCGGTCTTCGACCACCGTCTTCATCGTCGACTTATCGTTGAATTATTCAGAATGGGCATAAACCCGGCCTTTTCGAATTATTCACGTATTTTATAATCAAGTCCTATAAAACACAACATACACCTCATTACAATCCAAAATATTCTTTTATTCAAATATTCTTATACTTTGGGAAAGGTTCCCATTAATTTTATCAAAGGTAAATTCTTTAAATTTATTCTTTAATCTTCCGTTGGATATCAATTCAAACCAAATTAAGGTTTATCCAAACTAGTCGGGATTAGCGCACCATACCCAAGTACTCATTTGTTTAATTTCCCAATCCCAACCTATTCATCCAATAGAGCCAAACTGGTAATACTCCATATCTAAGACCACGGTGTTATTGGTAAAATTAATTACCATTTCCCATTCAAATCTAATTAAGGATTTAACTATCGCTTGGAGCAAAACTAGTCATACTCCACTCTCCATTGTTTCCCAATTTTGATAATTTAAATTATCAAATTCTTATTTCAATCTAATTAAAGATTCATCAAAACTCCACTTGATTTTAATCTTCCCGAAAATCAATATTAATGATATTTAAATTTGGAAAATCAAACATGTCGCACTGACAATCTACCCCGAATCATTGATTTTTGCCTATATGTAACCTCTAAGTTCGTACGTCTTAGAGCAGGGTGTTAAGCAAGAGAATAAATTCTCTGTCACCAAATATATATATACATATATTTAGCAGAGATCAACCATACCGTTCGAAATACAATGTTAGACATGTAATCATGTCTTTAACTAGGTTAAAGAACTAATGTCATTTAAAACACATGTACCAACCCGGAAAATCAAAACCAATTTAAAATTTTGTTTTGGCTATTTTAATGAATTTTGAATAATTAAAACAATTTGTTTTAAATAATAACAATTTAAAATTTATTTAAATCGAAGTTAGAACGAATATATTTATTTTAATTTTAAAAGGAGTTAGAAATAACACGGTAGTTTGAGAATTTGAATCTGAACTTTGACTGAATGTACAGGATTCAAAATTAATCGGATTTTAGTGAAACCAAAAATATTTAAATCTGCTTAAAAACGACCTCCATTCAGAATAGTCGCTATGGAATTTAATATAATTTATAACCCGTATAAATGGCCATTATACAAACGACCTCCATTTTCGATGAAACCATTTTTGTTGGATCCAGAATGTCAAATTATTGCTAAGTTCAATTTTCCATAATTTTTGGAATTAATATGTGAGCATGGTAAATCAAACTGTTATTATTTTATTACAAATAACTCTTATTCAAAACCCTAATACAATACAACAGCTGCCGCCTTCTTCATCTCCAATAGCCACAGAACTCTGAACTTCCTCCATCAATAACTCTCCATCCTCACAAAAAAATCGAGTGTTTCTTAAGGGGATATTGAAGAGAGTCTTTAGCTCTTCACATCTGTACGGTTGGATTCTCTCTAGTGACATATTTCATTCAGAAAAGCTACGAACTCAACCGCCGTTTGCCCTCGTCCTTGCCGTCGTAGGGTCCATCGAGTTGATCGCGTTTAGAGGTGGAGATGCGGCTTCTTGAGCCCTTCGAAGTGGTGCTAGCCGATCATCCTCCGGCGTAGTAGTTTAGTCGCGATCTGTAACCCTAAGTTTGAACAAAATACAAAGATCGTCGGCTTTAATCTGATTGAGGAAGAAGGTGGTTTTTTTTAAATTAATTAATTTAAATTACAATATTATTAACATAAATAAATTCATAATTTGCTCAAACGAATTCAGAATTGGATGATTTCAGAAGCGTTGCAATCGTGAGTCCGAGATCTACACTTCTGGACTGATTAGAACGAATTTGGAGAAGGTCAGATTTTGGACAAATTTCAAATCTGAATTATTCAGAATTAAAATGACTGTGAAAAATTCTACTTTTTTATATAATTAAAATTACTTAATCATGATTGCGATATTTCCCCTACGCTGTAAAATGCTATTTGTATGATTCGTGATTTGATCTGGAAGTGATAGTGTTATTTAGATCCATTGATTTGAGGGTGTTTGTGTTGAATGAAATTGTTGGAAACAAAAATACCAATTTTTGTTGAAAAAGAAAAGGAGTTGGATTAAAATTGTCATTGTGACAAATTAGAATTATGGGGTTAAGTTTTTCAATTTAAAATTGTTGAAATAAAATTGTCATTTTTGATAAAATATAATAGTTGAAACAATAATTAACAATTTTTTTAATTAGAATTTGGTAAATAAAAATTATCATTTTTGTTAATTAAAATTGAGTTAAACAAAATTTATCATTTTTGTTTATTAGATTAGCTGAATCAAAAATTAACATTTTTGTTAATTAAAATTGAGTTAAACAAAATTTATCATTTCTGTTTATTAGATTAGCAGAATAAAAAATTAACATTTTTGTTAATTAAATTGAGTTAAACAAAATTTATCATTTTTGTTTATTAGATTAATTGAAACTAAATTTAATATTTTTGTTAAATAGAATTGAATTAAACAAAAATTAATATTTTTGTTAATTATAATGGAGTTAAACAAAAATCATCATTTTTGTTAATTAGAATAGTTGAATCAAAAATTATCATTTTTGTCAAATTAGAATAATGGAATTAAAATTATCATTTTTGCCAAAATATAATTATTGGATCAAAATTGACATTTTTGTCAAAATATAATCATTGAATTAAATTTGTCAATTTGTCAAATTAAAATAGTTGAAATAAAAAGGACATTTTTGTTGCAGCAAAATAGTTGAAAACAAAAAAGGGCAATTTGTTGTAAGAAGATAGTGAAACAAAAATTATCATTTTTATAGTTAAAACAAAATATACATTTTTGTGAAAATATAATTGTTGAAAAAAAGAAGAACATTTTGTTAAATTAGAATTGTTAAAACAAAAATATTCATTCTTGTCAAATAGGTTAGTTGAAACAAAAATATTCATTTTTGTCAAATAGTTTAGTTGGAACAAAAATATTCCTTTTTGTCAAAATAGTTAAGTTGGACAAAAGTGAACATTTTGTCAAATTAGAACAGTTGAAACAAAATGTACATTTTTGTCAAAACATAATGATTGAAACAAAATATACATTTTTGTCAATACATATCAGTTGAAACAAAATATACATTTTTGTCAATACATATAAGTTGAAACAAAATGTACATTTTTGTCAATACATATTAGTTGAAACAAAATGTACATTTTTGTCAAAATATATTAGTTGAAACAAAGATTTACATTTCGTCAAAATATGATGGTTGAAAACAAAGATTACATTTTGGTTAAATAGATTTGAGTTATAACAAAAATTTAATTTTTGTTAAATAGATTTGTGTTTGAGTAAAAATATTAAATTTATTAAACTAGAATTGTCAACAAAAATGAATAATCACTTTTTAATCATTTTGTTGAACTAGAATTGTCAACAAAAATGAATAATCACTTATTAATCATTTTGTCAAACTAGAATCGTCAACATAATTGCAACCATCACTTGTATCCATTTTGTTAAACTAGATTTGTTAACAAAAGGAAATTATCACTTTTTATCATTTTGTGGAAATAGAATTGTCAACAAAAATTAATGTTTCACTTTTTATACATTTGTTGAAATAGAATTTGTATGTTAATTAAAGAATCGTTTTTATTGTCATAACATACATTAGAATTTGTATGTTAATTAAAGAATCGTTTTCATTGTCACAACATACATTAGAATTTGTATGTAAGTTAAAGAATTACTGTTATTGTCAAAACATACATTGAAACTACATACAAATAAAATATTTCTTTTATTTGTTACAGTTAAAAATAGAAATACAAATATAAATTATCTTTTTATTTGTCATTAGCAAAATGTCATGTAAATAAAATACATTTTATCTGACATTACAAAACATGTAGAAATGGTTATGCAAATTAAAACATTCTTTTATTTGGCATGGTAAACACGTTAGTGGAATCGTCGAATGGTATATATTTATATATAATTATATATATATAAATATAAATTAAAATTAAACGAATCGCGCGCGGTACTTCGTGTTTCGGGATCGTAACTTTAAACAATTATACCAAAAGATCCGACCGTCGATTTTTCCCAAAACTGTAACCGTTAGGACCGCTTTAGGAAGATCTTTCCAATGATATAAATTTTGTTAAAATCCAATGGTTAGATTTCGAGAAATTTGTAAATCAAATTTGGGTTAAAACAGCGCCAGGGCCGCCTATTGACCCGAAGCGTCATTAAATATAATTGAACTATGTTTATATAAATAAAAGTAGCGAAAAATTGTTATAAAATAATATTTAACGATATAAAATGATTTAAATTATATATATGCGAGAATTATTTGAAAAGACTGAGTTCAATCTCATTTCAAATAATTATACGGCGATTTAAATCGAAGATATTGAAGATGGTGATTGAAGACCGGCGATCTTCACATCGAATGGATGACTACCGATGCCCGGCATTGGGTAGCTCCCAATAAAGGGTTAAAGTGGTAGTTGTACGGACGTACTTGTTGATTGTCCGGATAAGTGAGCACCTCTCTTCCGTATTGGACATACGGGACGATGAATAAGTTGTCTCCGGTTACGTTCAGACCCAGAACGGACTTGTAAATGGATGTGTTTCTGACATTGAATTTTATTCTATGTGAATTGATTTCTACTTAATGTATATCTGTTTGGTGGTGGAGAATTTATTCACTTGCTTAACACCATTCTCTGGGACGCACGAGCTCAGAGGTTATATATTAATAGTTATTGATAGCATGACATGAGTTGCAAGGTGCCATGCTAAGATGTAAATGATCGAGGCTTTTGTTGAAAAGAAGAGCCTTGTGGTTGATGATCAAAGCACGGACTATTTAGGCGTAGCTTTGTGTATAGCGTAACTTCGCGAGCCCCACACCCCGATTTGAGTCAAAAACGGGATAAGGACCGTAGGGAGTGCATGCTTTTCTTTCTAGCTAGAAGTGGTATCAGGGTTTTGCAAGCCCTGACATTATACTTATGAGAATGATGGATTATGGGGCGCATTGGATATATTGGTCGATAGTGGCCGATTGATAAGTCTAACAGGACCGGGAAACATATTGTCCAAGAATAATTAATCCACTAAAGTATTTGTGGATCAGCCCTACCGCATCGAAGGGTTCGCCAGCGTCTGAATCCTGAGGCATTTGCTAGAGTGTCTCGAATAGGTGAGGAGCCATCCCTAGCCTCGAATCATAATGGAAACTATAACACCCCATATTTCTGCTAACACTAAAGTTCACAAATTAAAGAATAACTTATCTCAGATGTGAGAATGAAGGGAAACATGTTGTGCCATTGTGTTCGTCTCGGAATTCTGGTTGAGATAGAGTTCGAGTTTGCGTGAATTGGACTTCGTATGAAGAAGTTATGGCCATCGGAAGTTTCAGAAAATTCAAAACAGATTTCGAAAATTCAAATTTCAGAGTAAGAATAGCCACCACCAATTAGAGAGGAAGAACAGCTAATCAAATTCAATTCTATTCAACTCTAACAACGAATCTACTACAAAGAAAAGCTAATTCAATGTCAGAACTCAGATTTCATAACTCAAGACCTTCTTTGAGTTATGAGTTCGATTTCTTTAATAAAATAATTAACAATTTAATTGGATTGAGGTATGATGTGGATTATACGGCTATGTTGTGAATTATTGACCGCATGTTATTATTTATGTTGTAAATTCTATGATATTATCATGTATGTTGCAAAGTGGTGATGTTATCATCTATGTTGTAATTTTACAATTGTCTTATGTATAATCAATTCATAATGATGTTTCATATGCTAGTTTGGTTATGTCGTTGGAACTAATTCAAATGTTAAATCATATGTATGTATGCAAGTCTAGATGTTAGTTTAGATCTAGATCATATGCAACTTAATGAAATTATGAACAACTTTACATGTTTCATCACCCCTATTTTATGTGTGTAAATTGGATCTAAAGTTAGGCTATGACATGTGTGAGTTATATGCTAGTATACAAAATTCTACATGCTAGTTAACATGTTTACATGTAGATTTACACCATCGTTTATGTTGCATAAATCATATATGCAAGTATATATATATATATATATATATATATATATATATATATATATATATGTTGCAAGTATGAATCATTCCTATGCAAGTTTGAACCTTATGATTAGATCTATGAGACACATGGTTTATGCAAGTTTGTGACTATCACCTAAACAAGTCTACACCTTTAGATTTAGATCTATGACATATGTAGTTTTATGCAAGTTGTGACTTGGGCCTATGCAAGTTTTTATGTTGAACCTCATTCACACATGCAAGTTCACCCCTTATGTTTAGATCTAGATTTATCTATATGTTTGTTGTGATGTTTTCTCTTTATTCCATAAGTTAGACTATTCGAGTCTAACGTATATTTTACGTTAAACAAACAAACGTACAACGTGGGGTAATGGGATAATATTAAAAGATTTAATATTGAGAATTGGCATTAATTCCTCTAATGGCATAAAATAAATTTTTGATGAAATTGGTATGATTTTACATACCATAAATAGATGGACATAATTGAGTCAATTATGGACATCGTTAAATTTGGAATTGATTGATAATTTGAATTAGGAAATTAATTCAAATTGGGGGATGATTAATTAGGTGTAATTAATCGTCTAAGACACGAGGTTAGGCTCTTTTGTGGTGTAAGCCTGCCCGGACCCGCCCGACAAATCCAGCTGCCACAAATGCCAGTCTAATGTGGGAGGTCTTAAGCATAAATTAAATACGTAACAGTTGTAAAGAAAAGAGGTTAGGCTCTTTTGTGGTGTAAGACTGCCCGGACCCGCCCGGCAAATACAGCTGCCACAAATGCCAGTCTAATGTGGGAGGTCTTTATAAGGTTATGGTCTTAATAAATTAAGAAACACTTAACCAGATAAACATGTAATGGGACATGAGGGGGTTAAGTGGGTGCCTTGGGTGGCATGTGGAATTTAGTGGGTGCCTTGGGTGGAATTTGAAATACGATTAGAAACACTTAACCAAAATTGGAACATGTAAATGAACATGAATAAGAAGAGGGTTAAGTGGGATGTACTAGAGGGGACCAAGCTTAGGTGGATAGCTTGTGTCAAGTAATGGAGGCCCATTTCAACCAGTAACCCATACGTATCTTTGTGGGTTCGACCCAAGTCGAGGACGGGACACGCATACTGGGCTTGACTGTAAGAGGCCAAAAGGGGTTAGTAGTGGCAATGCAAGTCCAACGGGTTCATATGCGTGTGTGGGTCCGGGCTGGTTGGTAAGACGTTGTTGCATCGTGTAGGTATAAGCCGTGCTTTATTGGTGGTATCTGGTTGCCACTTTGGGGAGTGATACACCCCACTCTGGGGCCAGCACGGGTATCTACGAGTTAGGGAGCCGATCGCATGGGGGTAGTGGGTACACCTAGTGGAGATAGGGGCAGGCGACACCTATGAAGGCAACTAGGGGTGAATGAAACTACCATTATCATTATTAAATTCTGTAGGCGGGATCAACCTTAGGTTGACTAGTGATGGTGCAGTATAGTAATTATCTTATAGTGGTTTAGGTGCGCCTTTAACGTTATCTTTGTTCATCTTATTTCCTTGTTTACTCTGTTATACCCAATTGTTCACAGTCATTTTCTTATTTTCCAACTTATGCCTTAGCCTAGTTATTTTGGTAATTATATTTTTAAAGTTATCGCACTCGCCAGACTTTATGTCTGACCACCTTTGTTTCCTCCTCTTTTCTTCCTTTTCCCCCAGGTGCTCAAGGTGGAACTAGCACCAGTGGAGCTGGATTTTGGACAGCTGTATTTCTTGCTTTTAGAAGTTGTTTGGACCGCTGAAGTTAAAGTTCAGCCTATCTTATTTATGGCTTTTTTGTATTGGGGTTATGTCTTTCAATTTATGTACTCTGATTTATTCAAGATGGATATTATGTACTTTGACTCTGGTTTTTTGATGATGTAATCAAACCTATGTGTTTACCGTTGCAATGAATAAAATTTTAAAGTTTTAGTACTGTTTATATCTGTCTTGTTGTTAAGTTTCTGTTCTATACACACTTAAAATGCTCCATAGAAGTTAATGCATTCCCTTTGTGAGTGACATTAATGGACATGGGGTGTTACACGTGGTATCAGAGCTGAAGGTTACCAGAACAAATATGAATTTTGAAGAAACTGTTTTTCAAAAACACTTTTATAAAGAAGTACCTTCAAAAGTATGTTTTAAGGAAAGTATTTTCAAGAGAAAAGCTTATTTTAGAAAGCATAACCCCAAGAGCAATATATCTTTCCTTCGGTTCTTTTGTATTGAATATTTCCATTTTCGTTTCAGCTTGTCTGGAATTCCCGAGATACCCGAGGGGATACCGATACCAGGATGGTTTAGGAGGTATTTGGAGACTAGGGCCACCACTGCAGGTCCAGCAAATGCTCGTCCTCCTCCTCGTGTCGATACTTTTGCTAAGATATGTAAGGAATTTCGAGCAATGGGTGGAAAACCTTTTCACGGGACGGAGACATTTGTTGAAGCTCGAAATTGGCTAAAGGAGGTGGAGAATTGTTTGGGATCTTTGAAGTGGAAGATGGAAGAAAGGCCCAGTTAGTTGCCTGGCTGATGAAGGATGAGGCCTCGTTTTGGTAGGAGCTAATGGAGAACGTCCAGTCGATACATGGCCAGATTTTAGGCGGAGTTTTGAGGCGAAGTTTCTCTCACGGGCTGAAGAGAATCTATACATGGAAAGGTTTCTAGCACTGAAGTAGGGGAATCTATCGATGAAAGAATACGTCAACAAATTCAATCAATTGGCAAGATTTGGCTTGGATTTGGTGAATACAACAGAAAAGAAGGCCCTAAGATTTGTTAAGGGTTTGAATGAGTCACTTCATGGGTTAGCTATGACCCACTTCCCCATGGGGGCTACCTTTGAGAGACTAGTTGACATGGCGCTTATGCACGAAGAAGAGAAGGGCACCAATGCTAATAAGGCACCCATGAAGAAAGGGGATCAAAAGAAACCGCAACAGCAACAACAGAACAAGAAAGGTGGTAAGGGAAAGAAGAGATGCTTTAATTGTGGGACACTAGGCCATCTAAGCAAAGATTGTAGGAAGAAAAAGAAGACTGGTTGTTTCCACTGTGGCGAACCAGGACAACTGATTAAGGACTGCCCAACGAAAGGGCAGGGTCTACCTCGGGAGGACAAGTGCAGGCTCTTATGGCACCACGGCAGGCAAGGGGGCAAGTTCAGGCTCTCGTGGTCCCACCGCTACAAGAACGAGGTAGAGCAATTTCCGTTGAAATTTTAGTTTTTTTGTTTGATCATCCTGTCCGTACTTTATTCAATTCTGGCGCATCATATTCGTTTATTTCTACATCATTAGTTGAAACACTGCACCTAGATACTAGTCTAGTTACAGATCCCATAGAAGTCTGAAATCCTATTGGTGGTTCGGCTCATCTTTCTATGATTTGTCGGGATTTGAGAGTGTTTATCTTGGGCGTTGGGTATGAATGCAACGTCTTTGTTCTTGACTCCATGGGCTATGGCTTGATTCTAGGTATGGATTGGCTAACTAGATATGGGGCCATCCTAGATTGTGAAAGAAGGGTAGTTAGATTGTTGACTCGTTGTGGAAAGACCCTTGATATTTCTTGTGACCCTAGAGGTCTAATAATTCTTAGCTACCTAGAATCCCTTGACGCATCCAATGATGATTTACATTCTGTTCACATAGTCCGTGAATATGTTGATGTCTTCGATGAGGTGAGGGGTTTACCTCCAAAATGTGAGATAGACTTTCGAATATATCTAGTAGATAATGCAAAGCCAGTTGCATTGCCAGTGCGCCATATGTCTCCAAGAGAGAGAAGAGAACTCGGTAAGCAAGTGAAAGAATTGCTTGAGAAGGGGTTCATAAGACATAGTATATCGGAGTGGGGTGCTCCAGTAGTATTTGCCACAAAGGAAGATGGGTCCCTTAGACTTTGTGTTGACTATGGAGAACTTAATAAGCTTACTAAGAAGAATAGGCACCCACTGCCGAGGATTGACGATCTCTTCGATCAGTTAGTAGGCGCCTCAGTGTTTTCGCAGTTGGACTTAGCCACGGGTTTCCATCAGTTGAGAGTGGCTGAGGATAGCATAGACAAGACTGCCTTTAGGACTCCAGACGGCTTCTTCGAGTGGCTTGTGATGCCCTTCGGTTAGACAAACGCCCCCGCATACGTTGTTGACTTGATGAGTAGGGTGTTTAGGGAGTACATTAATAAATTCGTGGTAGTCTTTGTGGACGACATCTTAATCTTTTCTAAAAGCAAGGAAGAGCATGCCCTACATCTTAGGGAAGTGTTGGAGACCCTTCGAGCGCATAACCTTAAAGCTAAATTTTCTAAATGTCACTTTTGGAGGAAGGAAGTGCGATTCTTAGGGCACGTGATTTCCAAAGAAGGGATAGCTGTGGATCTCGCAAAGGTTGTGGCCATCCGAGATTGGAAGGTCCCTAAAAATGCTACCGAGGTGAGGAGTTTCTTAGGGTTGGCTGGCTACTATAGGAAGTTTATCAAAGACTTCGCAAAAATATCAGCCCCATTAACACGCTTGACGAAGAAGAACCTCGTCTTCACGTGGGACGTAGATTGTGATGATACGTTCCAACGTTTAAAGAGAGCTTTGACCACAACCCAAGTCTTAGTGTTGCCAGATGGGAGTTAGCCATTTACTGTTTATACTGATGCTTGTGGGATATGACTAGGCACAGTCTTAATGCAAGAGGGAAGGGTAATAGCCTACGGAGGGAGGCAGTTGAGAGTGCATGAGAGAAATTACCCTACACATGACCAAGAGTTGGCCACTATTGTTTTTGCACTTAAGTCTTGGCGCCATTATCTTCTTGGTGAGAAATTCGAATTATTCACTGACCATAAATCGCTAAAATACTTTTTCTCTCAAAAGGACTTGAACTTAAGGCAATAAAGGTGGATGGAATTCTTAGCGTCCTACGATTTCGAGATAGCATATACCCCTGGCAAGGGGAACGTGGTGGCAGATGCCTCAAGTAGGAAAAGTTTATCCTTAAGTCCGTTTTTTGTTGAGCGGCAAAGCTTAGAGTTCATCTCTACGTTTGACTTTAGACCTTCCATTGACTTTGTACCCGGTTTGCTAACATCCTTAGAGGACAGACCTACGCTTTTGGGACATATCGGTGAGGCACAGCTAGATGACCCACAGTTGGTTGAGTTAGTAGAGAAGCTCAAAAGGGGGGAGTCATCGAGCCATTTCCGTAGGTATACCCTAGATGATAAGGGTTGGTTACGTAGGGACGGTAGACTTTGTGTACCACCGGACAAGAATTTGAGGAAGACAATTTTTGATGATGCACATCGTTCGAAGATGACCATCCATCCCGGGGGGGGGGGGGGGGGGGGACAAGATGTACATGGACATGAGACGAGTTTACTTTTGGGTCGGCATGAAGAGGGATGTGGCTGAGTTTGTCACTGGATGCTTGGTGTGCCAACAAGTAAAAGTAGAGAAAAAGAAGTCTGGTGGGTTGCTTCACCCATTAGAGGTCCCACAATGGAAGTGGGAAAGTGTCTCGATGGACTTTATTGATGGGTTACCGAGGTCGAGGAAGGGTAATACGGGGATTTGGGTCGTGGTACACAGACTTACTAAGAGCGCCTATTTCATTCCCATGAAGAGTAAGAGGGCTGCTCCATGGTTAGCCTCCGTATACATTCGAGAGATAGTTCATTTACATGGTGTTCCTTCTAGCATAGTGAGCGACCGCGATCCTATCTTCACTAGCGAGCTTTGGAAGAGCTTGCAAGAGACGGTAGGGACTAAGTTATGTTTTAGCACCGCATATCATCCTTAGAAGGACGGCCAGACCGAGAGGGTGAATCGTATTCTTGAGGACCTATTGAGGTTGTGTGTCTTAGACTTCAGAGGTACATGGGAGGAACATCTTCCGTTGGTGGAGTTCGCATATAATAATAGCTTTCAGTCTAGCATTGGCATGGCACCGTTCGAGGCTCTTTATGGACTGCCGTGTCATTCGCGTACATGTTGGTGGGAATCTACAGATAAGATCTTGCTTGGGCCCGATATGATTAGAGAGACTTCGGAAAAGATCGATTTGATTCGAAGGAGGATGAAGACGGCGCAAGATAGGCAGAAATCTTATGCGGACAAGAGGAGGATAGATCTTGAGTTTGATATTGGGGACATGGTCTTTGTCAAGGTGTCTCCAATGCGGAATGACGTACGCTTTGGGTCCGTTGGGAAGTTAGCACCAAGGTTCGTAGGGCCGTTTCCTATTAAGGAGAGGATTGGAAAGATTGCGTATAAAGTGGAGAGGATTGGAGAGCATGGTATTCAACAACGTTTAAATAAGTAAATAAACAATTCTAACGTTTAGTACGAATCTACACTATTTATATAGGCACTTATGAGTATATATATTGAGATTATAGTGTATGACGCAGTTATATATATATATATATATATATATATATATATATATATATATATATATATAAGGGAGGTTCTATGGCACCCCTATTATGTGACATCCTATTTGCCCCTCATTAATAACCATTCATTTATATTTAAATAAGTTAGTGTGTAGAGAGAGAGAGTTAGTGGAAGGAGAGAGAAACAAGAATGTGCGGTGGAAATCAGGGGGCTATTGGGGTGCTGTACTATTTGGGGTGCTCTTGATCCTCTCTCTCTCTCTCTCTCTCTCTCTCTCTCTATATATATATATATATATATATATATATATATATATATTGAAGAGCGTTCATTGGCACCCCTAATAGTGAGCACTCCAAAAGCCCCCTATAGAAAATAAACATTTATATTAGTTTAGGTTAGTGGTAAGTAAGAGAATAAGTGGAGAAAGAAAGAAAAAAGATATATGGTGGAAATCAGTGGGCATTTTGGGGTGCTGCACTGTTTCGGGTGGATTGAATGCTTGCCATATATAATATATATATAAGTATAGATATTGCATAACTTTTGTAGGTGTTTGTTTAGTACACATACTAATTAAATGTACAAATAGTAGAAGAAAATAGTTTAAAATATTACCTTAGTCAAACGCTTAATAACAAATAGCACTGTATTAGTTTAAATTTTGTTCTTTCCACCTCTATAAATAGCACTGTATTAAATCGGCGCGGGCTGAAAAAAATAAACGCGCACCTGTTGCGTCATTTTAACGTATTCACCCTGAATGTTATGAGACGTAATGTTACGTAACCTTGTTGGAGATGTTCTAAATAGCACACACTGTATTTTGTTTTTTCCACGCAAGTAAAATAATTTAAAAGAAAAATAGGCTTCCTTCTTCAGTACATGGTCAGATAGTTAGATGTTTGGAACGAAGGGAACTATAGAAGAAGAAAGGAGAGCAGCTCGAGGAAGATAAGGTAACAAAGAAAATCTGTACACCATTACGTACGTGAGAAGCTGGGCAGTTTTTGGGAGCAAAGCTTTAATTTGACTTGCCTGTTAAGTATTAGGTGAAGAAATCATCAAGTGAAGAAACGGTCAGGCAAAGTGGGAACAAGGCATTGGATCAAAGAGGAGACGTGATCAAGGAAATGGAGTCCAACATTTCTGTTTGAACGTGAAAACTGGGTGGACGTTAGGGCTAACGACGGTTCTCTCGGGTACTATGGAAACGTGGTGAGCTCCTCTCGAACCAAACGTGATGGGTAACAAAGTAACGATATTATGGAACTTTGTTTTTGTTAAAATGAAGTAAAGATGGGAACAAGGCTTACGTCCATGGAGTAGAAGAAGAGTATAACGGTATAATTCTTGCCAAATAATATACTACACCAAATGGTGGTTACTTTCTTGCCAAATGAAGAGCATAACGGTATAATTCTAACACACAGGCCAGGTTAACATGTAATTAGATCGGCACAATTCATTTTAAACTAAAGTAGTTATGTTAATGTTGAATTAAGATTTTAAATTAAGAAAATAGTTAGTATAATTAGAAATGTGCTAACCGCCTATTTCATATTTCAAATCAAATTAACATAGGGAGAGCATGACGAGCCGGTGAAGAAATAACGAACCGGATGACTTATACAGTTTAATGGAATAAACTGCAATGGGGTCATGGTGACGGGCACAACATTCTGAAACCGATCTGGATAAAAATGGAGACGACAGGAGTTTACCGTTAAATTAAACAACTGTTCAATTTAACAGTAACCAAACTGCTACAACGATAAAACAGTCAAACTATGTTTAACTCACTCAGTTTTACCACCTATATTTATATAAGTTTGGTTTATTATGTCTATGCTATATTTGTTAATTGTTTGATGGATGCTATATATATATATATATATATATATGTGTGTGTGTGTGTGTGTGTGTGTGTGTGTGTGTGTGTGTGTGTGTGTGTGTGTGTGTGTGTGTGTGTGTGTGTGTGTGTGTGTGTGTGTGTTGAACTGAACTGATTAAATTAAACATTCGTTTAATTTAATTTGAACAAATCGTTATTTTTAACGATTATTCCCAGATGAGCTAACTTACCTCGTTGGTTACGTTTATAATAATATAAACGTATTAAATTGTAATAAGGACGACTGGATTGCTGTGATTTATTTATTGTTGAATATCATATCTTATTATTGAATTGAATAATATTATTTGAGACAACGTATTTGGATGTAGGGAAAATAGGTTGGACGAATCCGACCGAATTCCTCAAAATTTATTGTTTATCTTCATATCACTGTTATATGAACTGTATGACCAACCTGATTTGATGATTGATTTATTTGTTTATTTGTTGGATCGTAATTCAACAAATTATTATGATATTAACCAATGGATAGTATTGGTTAGGTAATTGGCATCACATCGCCTTTAAATCAATCATTTGATAAATATGGATTTACCGTCAGGTGAATCGACGAAAATGAAGTTATAAAATTTATTTTATAACTGAGAATAGATTTTGAAATCTATTATTTTGAATTAAAATTTGTGAAAAGGAAAGTAATATTCAGAATTAAATTATTTAAGTTTATATATAATTATATAATGATTTTATAATGCAAATTCTTATGTAATAAGATTCATAAGCAGTTGAGCAGAATTAAAGGTAACGGTTAAGAATTGGATTTAATTGTTCTACAAAAAAATTAAATGAAGTTATTTAAATTAATTATATTTTTAATTAATTTAAAAAGAGGGTAAATTGGTATTGATTGACGAGACAATCATGAGTTGAGTTGACGAATTCAATTATTTTAATTGAAATGGTTTTTTGATTAATTTACTTTTAATTAATCAAATGAAATAGTTTAACGAATAGTTGTTTAATTTTAATAAGACATTAAAAAGGAATCTATTATTTATTTAGTTAATAAAGAATTTACTACTTCAACAGTAGTTAATAATGAAGTAAATTATTATTTTAATTAATAAGGATTTAAGTGATTATTATTTAAATGAAATTCATTTAAATATGTATCAGGTCCGAAATGAAATACAATCAAGGTTCGAAAGGAGTTAATGAATAGGGTATATTAAAACCCAGTTTTTTTATACTAAGTTATAAAAGGGATGTTAAGCGAATAAGATAGCTTAAAGTAAATATTTACCTAACATTTGAATTAAGTAAACGAAAGCGTGATAAAAAGGGTTTATATTAAACTTGAATTTATAAATAAGATTTATAAAAAATATGTGGAGTTAAAATGTTGACTTTTAATTGACGATACTTAATAATGAGATAAAGAAAGACGAATGGAATTGAAACGATATTTTCAGTTGGAAATTGGTCGAATGAATTAGAAATGGAATAATATGACTTGATAACTAGTTAAGATAAGAATTGGAACCTAACTAGAGATTGGTTGAGTTGAGTGATTTTTTGAATATTAATTTGATGTTGATTTCGGTCTTCGGGGTTGATACTTATGAAATTGTTCGATTACCAATTTACGGTCAGGGATTAATTAATATTGAAGTATAAAGATTTGAGAATACTATGGGATTTCCAAAGTAACGAAAATAAAGACTTGAGAATATAATATGATTTCTGGAGTAAAGGAAATAAAAGGACTTGAGAATATGTATAATATGGTTTTCATGGTAAGGAAAAACAAAAAGGAGATCGCGTGAAAATATCACGATGTTTTCAAGTTAAAGGGAATTGAGAAGTTGTGTTTTGAAATAGGATTTTCTATAAGAATAAGAGTTAATAATTGTTTTCAAATAATGAAGTAAAAGAGATTTGTAACGTTTTTTTAACGAGCGGGTAGTTGAAGTGATTTTTCGATTATAGATAACGAGTAATGATATGGTAAATAGTTTTGAAGATAATCGTATGATTTAATAAAAGCGAAATGTTATGTTGAAGTATCAAAAAGTTTTTTAAGTTCTAAATTTACCATTTGTTTGATTATTAAATTAAAGAAGCCAAGTGATGCTGAATACTGGACCAGTAAATCTATTTTTATTTTTATGATTGAATGGTTGTTTAATTGATAGTTAAATAACCGACTATCAAATCTGACCTATACGATTGTTGGCACGTAAAGACCAGTATCGAATTTGTATTCGAAAACCATTCCGACCAGCAAATACGAAATGTTGAAGATTTCAGATACTGATCGAAATGGAGAAACTAAAGACCATGGATATTTATAAAACGATAGAGTTACTTTAAATCTCGGGTCTAGCGGCCGGAGATATACTGTAATCCTATCGTGGTTGAAATCTACGGATTCCAAGGACTATTCGCTACTGATTTATAGTGTGACGACCCGCCCCGCACTAGCCTGCATTTCCTCCGAAGGTGCATTGTACACATGCCCGACTAGCACGGAACGGTCGCCAAAGAAAGGAAAGAAGAGAATGAACTAACAAGGAACCTAAAGAATGTCTCACAACGCATGGAACAAAATATAATATTAACATAATCTTGACATAAAACAGGCGAGACAGAGCATAAGCTGAAAACTAAACCAACATAGCAGCGGAAATCCAAATACAGCTTATTACAACTTTTCAAATTTACTGTCTCTAAAACAAAAGAAAGCTTAAGTAGAAGATGCACTACTAATGCCCAAGCAGTGATCTTCAATAACACAGGGAGAATATTATATATATCATACGTGGAAGCCTCCTGCTCTTCTCCGAATCAGCTACCCGTGCATACCCAGCTAACTTGTCTCTAGTCTGCTCGTGAGAGCACCCAGAGTACTAAGAAGAGACATAAAACTCTGGGTCAGACAAAAAGTCTGGTATGAGCGATAAGCAGCTAAACAGAACAATGACAGTTATACTAAACCATACCTGAACCTGGACCTACAACCAAAGTGTTAGCACTACATACCGTACAATACTCTAAGGTGCCACAAAACAAATGGTGTAAAGATAACGGGGGTGGGGCGTGCATGTCATAATGATGGTAAACAAGTCAAGCATAGCAACCATCCTCACATCTCTCACTCAGTGCGTAAAGCATACGATGTGCACCACTGTCAATCACTAGACCCGTCGAAGTAGTGACGGAGTTCGACTTGTACAACTACTGCTACTACAAAGCTTGCCACATGGAGTCATGACCAAATCTTTACAAATGACCCCACTTCATTGGTCTATTAGCTCTTTAGTCGTACCTAGGCCACTGTAGCCCTGAATCCGTTCACGTACTTCCTACACATAGTGATTCAAAGTTACAGACATCGACAACCCCTTAGCATACGTCCCGCAGCAAAGCCTAATCATGAAGCTCACTCATTGGTTCCCAACTGGATCTTGAGTCATAGCTCCTCATTTGGACTTCCTTTGCATCTCGGGTTTTGGTCGAATTGGAGTTGGTCTTCAGAAGAGTCATCATGTAGTAGTAATAACACACATGCGGTTCGGTTCGGATATGCATAGTGCTCCAGTCCTCATCGGTTCGGATATGCATAGTGCTCCATGGAGCAGTCCTCTTACTCTTCACGGGAATAAAATGGGCGCTTTTAGTAAGCTTATCTACTATAACCCAAATCCCCGTATTACCCTTCCTTGATCTTGGTAATCCATCCACAAAGTCCATCGAGAAACTTTCCCATTTCCATAGTGGAACCTCCAATGGGTGAAGCAACCCACCGGTGTTCTTTTGCTCCGCTTTTACTTGTTGGCACACCAAGCATCTAGCGACATGCTCAGCCACATCCCTCTTCATACCGGCCCAAAATAAAACTCGCTTCATGTCTTTGTACATCTTGTCCCCGCCAGGATGAATGGTCATCTTCGAACGATGTGCATCATCAAGAATATTCTTCCTCAAGTCCTCGTCTCGTGGTACACAAAGTCTACTATCCCTACGTAACCAACCCTTATTATCTAGGGTATACCTACGGAGATGGCTTGATGACTCCCATCTTTTGATCTTCTCCACTAACTCAACCAACTGTGGGTCGTCTCGCTATGCCTCTCCAATCCGTCCCAAAAGCGTAGGTCTGATCTCCAAGGATGCTAGCAAACCGGGCACAAAGTCAACGGAAGGTATAAAATCAATCATAGAGATAAATTCTAAGTTTCGTCATTCAACAAACAACGGACTCAAGGACAGCCTTTTCCTACTTAAGGCGTCTGCCACCACGTTACCCTTGCCAGGGATATATGCTATTTCGAAGTCGTAGGATGCTAAGAATTTCATCCACCTTTGCTGTCTTAAATTCAAGTCCTTCTGAGAGAATAAGTATTTTAAATATTTGTGGTCAGTGAATAATTCAAATTTCTCGCCATGAAGATAATGGCCCCAAGACTTAAGCGCAATAACAATTGCGGCCAACTCTAGGTCATGCGTGGGGTAATTCTTCTCATGCACCCTCAATTGCCTTCCACCATAGGCTATTACCCTACCCTCTTACATTAAGATGCGCCTGGACCTGTCCCACAAGCATCGGTATAAACAGTAAATGGCTTACTCCCGTCTGGCAGCACTAAGACTGGAGCTGAGGTCAAAGCTCTCTTTAAACGTTGGAACGCATCATCACAATCTACGTCCCACGCGAAGACTAGGTTCTTCTTCATCAGGCGTGTCAATGGAGCTGATATTTTTGCGAAGTCTTTGATAAACTTCCTATAGTAGCCAGCCAACCCCAAGAAACTCCTTACTTCGGTAGCATTTTTAGGGACCTTCCAATCTTGGATGGCCACCACCTTCGCGGGATCCACAGCTATCCCTTCTTTGGAAACCACGTGCCCTAAGAATCACACTTCCTCTCTCCAGAAGTGACACTTAGTAAATTTAGCTTTAAGGTTATGCGCTCGTAGAGCCTCCAACACTTCCCTAAGATGTAGGGCATGCTCTTCTTCATTCTTAGAAAAGATCAAGATGTCGTCTACAAAGACCTCCACGAATTTATTAAGGTACTCCCTAAACACCCTACTCATCAAATCAACAAAGTATGCGGGGGCGTTTGTCAAACCGAAGGGCATCACTAGCCATTCATAGAAACCGTCCGGAGTCCTAAAGGCAGTCTTGTCAATGCTATCCTCAGCCACTCTCAACTGATGGAAACCATTGGCTAAGTCCAACTGCGAAAACACTGAGGCGCCAACTAACTGATCGAAGAGATCGTCAATCCTCGGCAGTGGGTGTCTGTTCTTCTTAGTAAGCTTATTAAGTTCTTTATAGTCCACACAAAGTCTAAGGGACCCATCCGCCTTCGTGGCAAATACTACTGGAGCACCCCACTCCGATATACTACGTCTTATGAACCCCTTCTCAAGCAACTCCTTCACTTGCTTATTGAGTTCCCTCCTTTCACGAGGATCCATGTGGCGTACTGGCAAAGATACTGGTTTTGCATTATCCACAAGATATATTCGAAAATCTATCTCCCGCTTCGGAGGCAAGCCCTTCACCTCCTCAAACACATCCGAGTATTCTTGGACCACTCTAACAGATCGTAGATTCTCCACAGACGCGTCAAGCGATTCTAGATGACTTGGAATAACGGAATTTATCGGATTACAAAAGATTTCGAGAGCGTTACCAAGGAGAGTCATGAGCCTAACTACTCTCCTTTCACAATCAAGAACGACCCCATTTCTTGATAACCAATCCATTCCTAAAATTAGCCCATAGCCCGTGAAGCCCAAAACATAAGCATCACATCTAAACTCAACGCTAAGTATAGAAATTTTCAAATCCAAACACATCATGGACAGATAAGCTGAGCCCCCAATTGGATTCGAAATGACTAAGGGATCCTCTACTAAACTGGTGTTTAAGGGCAGTGATTCAACTAATGATGTAGAGATAAACGAATGCGATGCGCCCGAATCGAATAAAGTACGGACAGGATGATCAAACAGAAAAACTAAGCTTTCAACGGAAATGGTTCTACCTCATTCTTGCAACGGTGGGACCGCGAGAGCCTGAACTTGTCCCCTTGCCTGGCCTGGTGCCATAAGAGCCTGCATTTATCCTCTTGAGGTAGATCCTGCCCTCTGCCCCTTCTTTGGGCAGTCCTTCACTAGATGTCCTGCTTCACCACAGTGAAAACAGCCAGTCTTCTTTTTCTTTCTGCAATCCTTGCTGAGATGACCTGGTGTCCCACAGTTAAAGCATCTTTTCTTTCCTTTGCCATTATTGTCTTTACCACCCTTCTTGTTTTGCTGTTGTGGTTTCTTCTGATCCCCTTTTTTCTCGGGTGCCTTATTAGCATTAGCGCCTTTCTCCTCGTGCATGAGTGCCATGTCTACTAGCTTCTCAAAGGTGGCCCCCATAGGGATGTGGGTCATAGCCAACCCTTGCAACGGCTCATTCAAGCCTTTAACGAACCTCAGAGCCTTCTTCTCTGGCGTGTTCACTAAGTCCAAGCCAAACCTTGTTAACTGATTAAATTTGTTGACATATTCTTTCACTGATGAGCTTCCTTGCTTTAATGTCAAGAACCTTTCCATGTATAGATTCTCTTCTGCCCTTGAGAAAAACTTTGCCTCAAACCTACGTCTGAAATCCACCAAAGAATCAACAGGACGCTCCCCATTAGTGACCTCCCACCAAAACGAGGCCTCTCCCTTCATTAACCAAGCTGTTAATTTGACTTTCCTCCCTTCTTCTACTTCAAAGATTTCTAGCAATTCTTCCACCTCCTTAAGCCAATCTCTAGCTTCCACAAACGTTTCTGACCCTTGAAAAGGTTTTCCACCCATAGCCTTAAATTCCTTGCATGTCTTTGCAAAAGTATCAGCGCGAGGAGGAGGAGAAGGAGGAGGAGCGGGTGCAACTGGTGGTGGAGGAACATTGGCTGGACCTGCAGCGGCCCTAGCCTCTAATAACCTCCTATACCATCCTGGTATCGTTACACCCTCCGGAGGGTTAAGATCTTAAGCCATGCTAAAACAAAATGGAAAGATTCAAAATGGAGACTTCGAAAGATAGGGATATGCTATTGGGGATTATGTTTTTCATAAAAACTTTCCTCTTTAAATTACTCATCAAGACATGTTTTTTAAAACACTTCTTCCAAAAATACTTTAGAAAAATAGTTTTTCTAAAAAAATTATCTGTTCTGGTAACCTAAAGCTCTGATACCACGTGTAACACCCCACGTCCATTAATGTCACTCACAAAGGGAATGCATTAACTTCTATGGAGGTTTTAAGTGAATATAGAACAGAAAAATTACAACAAGACAGATAATAAGTAGTACTTGGAAATCTAAAACTTTATTTCATTGCAGCGGAAATTAAACATGTTTGTTACATCATAAAACCATAAATCGGAGCCAAGTACAATATCCATCTTGATAAAACAAAATACATAATCCCATTACAAAAATAGCCATTAAAGAAGATAACAAGATGGACTTTACTTCAACGGTCCAAGCTTTCCAAAAGAGAGATAAAGCAATCCAATCAAGCTCCACTAGAGCTGGGCCCACCCTGAGGACCTGGAGGGGGAAAAAGATACAAATAGAGGGGGTCAAACATAAAGTCTGGCGAGTATGAAAATCCTAACAATACTATTATCAAAGTAAATAGACTAAGGCATAAGCTGGAAAACAAGGAAATGTCTATGAACTATTGGGTATGGAAGAGCAGATAAAGATAACGTTAAAGGCACACCTAATTACTAACGAATAATTACTACACTGCACCACACCAGTCACCCTAAAGGTTGATCCCACTTGCTTCACTTAGAAATCATACAAATAGCTTTGTGTACCCCTAACTGACTACATAGGTGCCGCCTGCCCCTATCTCCGCTAGGTGTACCCCACTACCCACTTGCGATCGGCTCCCTACTCGTAGATACCCATGATGGCCCCATAGTGGGGTGTATCACTCCCCTAAAGTGGCAACCCGATACAGCTAAAGAATACACGGCTTATACCTACACGATGCAACAACGTCTTACCTACCAGCCCGGGTCCACACACGCATATGAAACCCGTTGGACTTGCGTTGCCACCGCTAACCCGTTTGGCCTCTTATAGTCAAGCCCAGTATGCGTGTCCCGTCCTCGACTTGGGTCGAGCCCACAAAGATACGTTTGAGTTACTGGTTGAAATTGGCCCCCAATTACTTACCACAAGCTATCCACCTAAGCTTGTTCCCACTAGTATATCCCACTTAACCCTCTTCTTAGTCATGTTCATTTACATGTGTGTTTGGTTAAGTCTTACTAATCGTATTTCAAATGCCACTAAAGGCACTCACTAAATTCCTCATGCCACCCAAGGCACCTACTTAACCCCCATGTCCCACCTCACATGTTTATCTGGTTAAGTATTTCTTAATTAATTAAGGTCATAACCTTATAAAGACCTCTCACATTAGACTGGCATTTATGGCAGCTGGATTTGCCGGGCGGGTCCGGGCAGTCTTACACCATAAAAGAGTCTAACCTCGTGTCTTTACAACTGTTATGCTTTAATTTGAGCCTAGGACCTCTCACATTGGGCTGACATTTGTGACTACTGGATTCGTCGGGCGGGTCCGGGCAGTTTTACGTCACAAAGGAGTCCAACCTCGTGTCCTAAGCATTGATTAACACTTATAATCATTTACCCCAGTTTTAAATATATCCCTATTCAAATCATTAATTAATCCCAATTTTAATGATGTCCATAATTGACTCAATTATGGCCATCCACTTATGGTATGAAAAATCATATCAATTGCACCGCAATTTCTTAATATTAAATCCTTAATATTACCCCTACCCCACGTTATACGTTCGCTTATTCAACGCAAAATATACGTTAGACTCGAATAGTCTAACTCATAGCACAAAGATAAATTATCACGACATATAGACAAATAAAATAGATCTAATCATAATAGGGGTGAAACTTGCATAAAACTACACATGTCATGGATCTAAAGGTGTCAACTTGTTTGGTTAAATGTCACAACTTACATAATATGATCGTAACCCAAGTTCATGTATAAACTTGCATATGTGGTTTATGCAACATAATGACGGTGTGAACTAGCATCTAACACATAGAACTCACACATGTCATAGCATAATTCTAGATCTAAATAGATGTCATAATTCTAGATCTAAATAGATGTCATACAATATGTGTGATTATACATACTAATAAATCTAAACTTGCATAGGTACATGTGATTTATCATGTGAATCATCATAGCCCAAATATATATAATCAACATCAAGATTCATAAGCTAACTACAACATAATAATATCATGGCTTTGTAACATCGCAACTTAGCATAGAAACTTGCAACATATATAATATCATCATAGCATGATTTACAACATATAGGATATCATCATCACATAACATAGGATTTACAACATACATGATAGCATAAGGTTTACAACAACATAAATGACAATTCACATCATTTTCTTATGATCCATATCACATCTTAATCTAATTAGTTTGTTAATAATCTTATTAAGATCATCATACTCACAATTAGAAAAGAAAGAGAGTTTTGATTTGCTTTAGAGTTGAGTAGAATTAGAGTTCTGATTAGCTTTCTTCCTTCTTAGTTGGCGGCGGCTACACTGAGTTCCATGGCGACGGCATGACGGCAGCTATTCTATCTTTCATGTGAATTTAGAGTGAGAGACTACCTAGGTATATATAGAGTTTAGGATTTATTTAGACCGTCAGATCAACTCAGAACTAACCTGAACCGTTAAATTAGCCAACTCAGCCCTAAGGACACATCAGCAGCTCAAGATTGGGCTCTGCCAAAACCTGGCCGACTGGACCAGGTCGACACCCAAGTCGACTGCGCAGTCGACCTGGTCCTGGGGGTGTCGACCGCCCAGTCGACTCCCCAGTCGACCTGGGGTGCTGGGCGGGAAATTTCCCGCCTGGACTGTTTGACTTCGAATTTTGAATTTTGAATTTTATGAAACTTCCGATGGCCATATCTCCTTCATACGATTTCCAAATCACACAAACTCGGACTCTATTCCAACCAGAATTCCGAGACGAACACAATGGCGCAACCCGTTTCCACAATTCTCACGTCTGAGATTAGTTATTCTTTAATTTGTGAATATTAATATTAACAGAATTACGGGGTGTTACAATGATAGTGGAAGTTCGTGGGAGTTTGGTGAGGACAAGGTGGTTCAGATCTAAGAATACAACCAAAAACCAGTTCGAAGTAGATGAAATGCAAAGGAAATTAAATTTGAGGAACTCCGATGATCAAAAGCAACATCAATGGTCAGCAACAACGTGGTTCAGTCAACGATAATGCAGAGAATCAGGTCAAATTAGCTTTCTCAAGAGCTCCAACCCTTGAAAATTCATATCCAGCAGATGTAAAGAATAACATGACCAATCCATCATAAGTCACGTGCTTTGATCCATTCAAAGCAGGTTGATCGCATTCCATCAGCAATTATATGAATCGTTCATTTGGAAGCACACCTTCTCTTCGACAACGTGTGCTTCGAGGGGAAAATGTCAATCAGGTTTAAAAAACACACGATCCAAGTACAAAAAAACTTGCGGTCCAACAAGGTGATGGATCGGGTCAAAGATTCCATGGGTCGGCTACGCCCATTTCTCGAGAAGTATGAATGCACCACCATGGTTCATTGTGTATATTTTGTCATGACCCAACTCAAGAAAGTGGAAAGCACGTATACTCTGAATAGATACGTGAGCTACATGGATCGAATCTATGTGAGCCACGAGCCACGACACACGTGTTCTACGATTCATACAAGCACGTAAAAGAATTACACTCCATGTGAATGGGTCGCCAATGTTCCATGCAAACAAAGACATATCGACCCAGCAATGAAGATAGCAGATCGGATCGAAGTATCATGGGTCGCTCTCATCACTCATGGATCACTCACGATCCAACTACGCAAATAATGGATCTGTTCATAGGATAAAGAAGCAACACAGACACATGTATCAATTGTATTTACTATGCTCACGTGAAGCAAGAGTTGGATCGAAACCATAAGAAAAGTGGAGAGATCTGATGGATCACAATGTTTATGATTGTTCGTGATTAAGTGATGGATCTTGACAATGTGGATTAGGTCCTGGTATTATTGATGGACCAGCTTGATGTTGGATCGTGGTATCCATGGATTGAAGAGCAAGTCTTCCTCAAACTCAGGTGATCGATGCATGGATCGTTGATGCCTGGATCATTGATACCTGGATCTTGTAAACATGATGCAATGGATCGATGATACATATAGATCGTTCATATCTGGATCACTCATACACAAAGATGTGTTGACATGATGCCCTAAGTCATAGAACGTAGGTCTGCATGGATTGCCCATAAACCATACTAGCGAAGACGTGTAAACCTAAAGCTCTAACCCGTTGGATCGCTTATATCAGGATTGTGTACACATGTAAATCATTTATATCGGGATTGCTCACAATCCATGCATGAAAGGGACATAAGTCATTTGCTCCAGGAGATGGACCGCAAGTAAACATGCATGGACTATGTACATTTCACCACAAACTCCAAAATGCTCCCACCTCCATATAAATACCAGACCACTTCCTACATAAAAGAGGTTTTATTTTCTCCCGCAAGCTTTCCATTATTGATCTCAAGCATCATTTTTCTCCAGAGACTACCGAACTTCTTCATCGAGCTTGATTATCGGATTAAATCCGATAATCATCGATATTCATGGAATTCAAGTGTGTTTCAAATGTGGAATTGTGTAAATCATTGATAATTGTTGTAATTGATGATCAATATTGTAACTGGATGTGGAGAAATCAATGAAATGCATTTTCAAAGTTGACGTAGGCCTAATCCCCAATAGAACCACTATAAATTCTGTTTTCTGTTGTACTTTTCTGATAGGTACTTCTCTTAACTTTGTTTTTTCTGCAATTGAAAGGTATTTTCACACCTCTCTGGGTGTTAGCTCATTTTTTATGTTAACAATGATACTAAAAGCATTCTAGTAAAAAAATAACGATTTGTTGAAGTCAAACGAGGAAAGTGAGAGTTTGAGAATTCAAATTAGGTCGTTGCGATTAGAGTAAGACGCCTAATTGTCCAAGTAGTAATGATAGTATCTTATCGAACTAACTTTTAAAGGGTATTCGTACCGAAAACCAAAATAAAAATTGGAAATGGTACCAATTTAGGTATGTTGTTTATTGTTTATGGTTGAATGGTAAACATATGATTAATTCTAATCTACAAGCAATAATAAAAAACGATGGAGTATAGACTCCATTTGTTAATACTGTATCCTTTGCAGATATTAAAGTCCCTAAGATTTTCTTATGTTATTTCAGTTGTCTCCGTGATCACATCAGTGAAAGCAGCACAAAAATGTTATGGCTTGAATAGCAATCTACAATACAAAATTATCCATAGGCTAATTTATATATACGAATAAACGTCAATTTAGATACAAATAAACTCCAATTCAATCTCTTGGTTTTTAAAAGAAATATCCAAAAAAAGTAAACTTAAGGGATGATCATACTGATCTTAGAGCATAACAATCCAAATTTTGCATCATTGCATGTTTACATCCATTGTTAGTGTTGTTAAATTTGTACGATTATCCAATTCTCATTTGCGTCAATATATTCGTTTCAGTCCGTCCGGTTTTTATTTATAACAGAAACTAGAAATATTTCCGTTTGAGTCCATTTGATTTTCATTTAGAAGATCAAAATTTATATAAGAAATAAAAAAATCTCATTTGGTCCATATTCGTTCAAATTTATCTAAATTCCTTGTGATTCAGCCTATAATTCAAGAAGAGTCTATTAAAAAAAAGAAAAATTTGATATAAATAGCATTGTCCATCCGTGTTTGTGTCGATATGTCAGATTTTTAATGTTCGTTCGATTTTATATAGGCCATGAGTTAATATAATAAAATTTGTACAAATATAAATCTCGTTTGATCTGTGTTTAGTCCGAATCAGTTTAGAATTGAAATTGAACATACATGTTTCCATAATTCCATTTCGATCAGAACGATTTTCCTCCTTGCCGACAACAAACTTTGACCACTCAGTAGATATTATTTATTCTATTTATATTGTAGTATAAAAAAAAAATTTATGCTGGAAACTCATATTTTATGTTCAACCACCACATACATGCACAAATTTTGTGCCTTCACTTCTGGTACAACTGTAATGATCTATCATCCACGTCTAGTTCAGTAAATCAACAAACAAATAGGATGGATTCTTAACTACTACACTATAAGGGGAAGGAATGGAGTAAATTTGACACATTGGATTTTAATAAAGCTAACTAGAGGGGCGTTGTCAAATAATAGGACAACGAAGTCAATACTGTTCAACTGCATGGTAACAGGTTACAGCTTACGACTTAGTAAATGGCTACCAATGTAAAATAACACAAGAAAAACCTAAAAACAAGCAAATATATATGGAAATCACATACCCATCGACAAAAGATGATTTAGAAGAAAACTCAGCCATAGTTTTTTTATTTTGTATACATACATACATACATATATATATATATATATATATCCAATCCAAAGTTTGAAACTACTATCGCCAATCAGTAAATGATCAGATTGCTACAAAAGATATGATTAAAATGTTACTATTTGGTAAATATTCTTGAAAGCTAACATCTAAGGCCCTGTGTGGTTTCATTTTCAACTTTTAGTTTTTAGTTTTTGAAGCTTATTTCCAGTTTGAATGTTTTTAATATTTTGAAATATATATTTGGTTCAACCATTTTGAAAAATTGATTTTGAGCTGAAAATACAAAATGAGCTAACAAAATAAAAATGAAAATTTCAAATCTTGGTATAATTTGACTACAACTGAATACAAATATTAATATGATATGCAATTAACGACAAACAATCAATGCAATTACATATATAAAAGTTGAAATGATAAGCAACAAAAGTAGCAATTCAAATCGATAGCCCATTTCCTAATTACCACTTTATGAAATAGAAATAAAAAATCATAGATATCGCATAAATACACAACAAATCAGAAAAAGAAATTAACTATGTGAGCAAAATAATGATAATTTTGACATGCTTACTACAATATTTTTTAAACAATCACATCAGCACCTACCTAAATTAGGCTTGCAATAACAATACTATTTACATAAAAATAATACTACATTTAAGATAAAACATATGTAACCTAGGCTAAAAAATCATAAAAGCATACGACACCACTTCTAAGTAGCCTATATTTCACTAATCATGGAAAGCTTATCCAAACAAGCTCTGTAGTTTGACTCCACTGACTGCCGCAATTAAAGAGTTACAATAATATGAGTTGAGTATAAATGAAGTAATGACATTCTCTAAATTTGCGATAAGTGGAAACAGGTGCAAGCCAAAAATATTGCACTAAATCGAATGCATACATGTGCAACAATAAGCGTAATAACAATAAATCCGTAGTTGTTACTAAAAAATATGACATGAGCATGGATAATGGATCAGATTTCTATTATTAAATCAATTTTATATAGAATCAAAATATTCGTAAATTATGTCGTGGACTAATCATAAAAATTCAAATTTTTTGCATGGTTGCAAGATTACAATTAGTATTCTTGTTTATACAAACATGATGTACAAACATATCATGAAATAAAATTTGTAATCATATCATGATATACAAACATGATATACATTCATATCATGATATACAAGAATACTGCCAATATATCATGTTTGTATATCATGATTTGTATATCATGTTTGTAATCATATCAAGATTGTATAGCATGTTTGGATGGTTAGAGGATTACATGATTTGACGCAAGATTGTTTAAAAAATATGTTAATGCGCTGTTAATATGCAGACGCAGTACAAAGTGAGAGTACAACAATAATGTAAACTCAATAAGCGGATTAAATGGAAAACAGGTGATTTCTAATATGGTGACTGTATGAGTATCAAATGTATTCAGCAAAGGCAAAGTGATTATGATATTTTATAAAACTTCAGATGGACTAGTCACCAGTATATCAACATTCTTGCATGTTAAAATCCTTAAAACATTTGCTCTAACTAAAGAGCATACTTGCATGTTAAACGTAAAACAATATTTCTCAGGTTGAGCTGCAAATAATAAAACATGAAAATAAACATGATTGAGCAAATATTTGAAGGAAAACTAATTTGTATGACCTAACAAAAGAAAATTCTCAGCTAAATGGCATCACATATATACTCTAAACTAAGAGTCCGTGACACGACCCAAACTTCCCCGTAAAGGAAAGCCCGGATTGAGTTGAGAACATGACAAATCAGAAACCAAATAGAAGAACATTTCATTGCTTATTACAACAATTACATTAGAGTACAAGAATAAATCAGAGTTTGAATAAATATTATATATCAGAAAAATATCAGAGATTTAAATTACATTTAAATACATAGCAGTGGAAAAATAATACAAAACACAACTGAAAGAAATGCACGGATACAGAGCTTTCCGAATATCGCTTCAGCTGTAAACCAGGATCCAGTGAATATAATATCTGCAAAACCGAAACTACTAGCTGCCCATGTGGAAACTAGGGGCACCCAGAGTTTAAGTTTAAACAATAAACTCCAGGTCAATCATGGGACTGGTGTGAGAACTAAAACAGTTATTAATTTGATTTTAGAGTTAGGTAAATCAAGGGACCACGCCGTATAACACGAAATGGGTTTTCCCCCAAGAATACCAGTGCATAAAACAAATAACACAATGCTAAATAAAGAACAATGAAACTACTATAAGACTCAGGTCCCATCACACAATGCAACGTAAGTCGGAGGATAAAGTTTTAGATTATAATAACCAAATATGCTTGGTACGTGAAATTTCATATTTTATTATTACTATAAGTGAAGAAAATCAACTTCAAATATAAATGTATCAATCATAGATGGCATAATGCCCCATCCCACTATGTCATCATACCAAGCTCTACAATTAAAACCGAAATGTCATATTGGAAATTAGATTTCCATCATGAACCAAGGCAAGGGATCATCCTTACCAAGTTTGAGACAATCTAGCCTACCATGTCTGTAAAGACCCAGAAATTTAGCGACCTTGATTATCCGATATACAACACATATCGAACATCAAGAGTCGAAAATACCGGATGGTTAATGAAAGAAATTAGAGGGTGAGGAAAGATAAGATAGAAACTTAGAATAGAAGAAAAAGAAGATACAACATCAGAGTAACTCGAATCTCACAGCGGAACGAACAACATATAATAGATAACATATCCTTGAAATAAAATCAGTATATGTATACAATAACATTACCAGAGTACAACACTTACAACACAGTGGAAATAACTATAGCTATATGAATCCTGAAGCATCCTGCTCTAGCTCTTCAAGTATCTGTAAATCCCGACTACTTCACTGCCCGTACAAAATTGGGCACCCAAGAGTTTAGGGAAAACAAAACAAAATAAACTCCGGGTCAGTCATGGGACCGGTATGAGTAAAATAGTTTCAAACGGTTTGAACAAAACATTGATATCTCATAAGACCACACCGTATAACGGAACGGGTTTTCCCTTATGAAAATCCAAAACATCATTATATCAAAACCTTTTGATATTATAATAATGTCTATCAACCACAATATAATAATCATCTAGCAGAAACGCTTTCATCCCACGTTCTACATATATAGTGTACAATCAAAATCGCAAGCACTTATTGGGTAATGGATTTCCAACTATGAAAAGGTATGGAACCACCTTTCGCTAGTGTACCTCTAGAAAGTAATACACTGGGCTCAACAAGAACATCTTGCAAGCCGGCCACACGTGACCGACCACTCATTTCGCTTGAGTGTATCGAATGTATATCACCAACAGTTGGGATCAACTACCGTTTCCCGAATGGGACAGCATCAACAATAGATTTTTAGAAGTAAATGAAACTCTAGATCAGGTGATTATACACCCTAATAGGTGCGACCTACATAGCCATGTTGCCTGCCCGATTTCTGTCATTTACCGGATGTGAGGCTAAAAGCTACGCTTATCTTTTACATACTACATCTTCATTCACTTTGAATGTCACATCGTCATACCCGCTAAATCACAAATTGATTTCCCCAAAAATAACACGGGTATATAGCTAAGAGAAACGAATTCCTCCGCCACCAAACGTGAATACGTTTGAAGAGATCAACTTACGCGATCTATTAGATATACTCTGTCAGACATTCTTCCATACAGGTCGTCCTGGGACTGGACAAGCCGAAGGCACTATTCAGTATATCCATCTTAGGCAATTGTTATCTAAGATTTATACAACAGCCCTTGCACTTTACTCCGTCTTCAATTATCTTTGGCATATATGATTCGCATTGCTTTTGCCAATACGGAGTGGTTCTTTGGATAATAATCCAACCGGTCTCTCCATATTAACAACGTTAAAATGGTCAAAAATTTGATAGTCGGTGATTTAACTATCAAATAAAAACATGTCTGTGTACACACAACGATCTTATTTCCAAATGGAATTATCGATCCAATCATCAACATCCATATATATATATATATATATTCTATGTTTAGAAAATATACGTTATTAACACTGGAAAACATTTTCATGGCTTAATTACGTATCACTATTCTTCCACATCTATCAGACTCTAACTATAAACTAACAAGAGAACAACTTCCTAAGTATAAACCCCGAAGGCCGAAACCAACATCAGATCGATACTTAGGAAACCATTCAACTTATTAATCTCTAGTCAGTTTCTAATTTTTGTTTAACTCCATTTTGATTAACTATGTTCGATTAACTCCTTTTTGCTTAACTCTTATTCGAATAACTAATATTCGATTTACTCCATTCGCTTAACTCTAGATCGCAGCGATCACAATGGTTACGCCTGATTCCCTCAGGAAACATCCGACCGCCGTAGGCTATCTACAACCTTGCGAATTATGCTAGCAGTCGTGCAAAATGGCAACTTATCCTGAATAACTATGTTTGGCTAGCTCTATTCGACTAACCATATTCGATTAACTCGACTTCGAATAACTAAATTCGATTAACTCTTTTATATCTCGTCAACTTCCTTTTTTTATAAGTCCTGTTTATTTTCCCAATAAATATTCCTTATAATTCTATTTACTTTCTAAATACATATCCCTTTATTCTATTTATTTCCTAAATAAATATTCCTTTATTAATTCTATTTATTTTCTAAATAAATATTCCTCTTTATAAAATCCTATGATTTTATAAATACTTTATTTTCAAAAATATTTCCATTAATAAAATCGGTTGATTTTATAAAATTCCTTTATTTCAATATACATTGAAATATTTCTTTTTACATCCCAGGGATTCTTATGATATTTAAAATACCAATTCACAATGATCGATATCATTCAAACACACATAATCAACAACAAATTATATCACATCATATATTACAATATATGAACAGAACAATATTTTACACATTGAGGAGTCCAGTTGGACCCCTCCAACCTGTTTCCCGGCATCCACAGATATTATACAATACAAATATAAAATATTCTGATAAACAGAATCAATATTTGATTAACGATTTATATATATATCGTTATCTATGATTTCAACCAATACACAAGCAATTCAACCAAACAGTTAACACACAGCAATCAGTCATCATTTATCAGTTCTAAATATACGTTATAAAAATAGAACTGTTCAGAGTTGGTGAGTTTTACTCACATTGGACGATCATCGTTAATAACGATAACCATCTCTTGATTCAGACAGACAATTTATTTTGTTATAAATTGTAACGAGCTCTGATTCGCTCCCAATCAGTGCCTTCGTCCCTTCGATCCCAACGGGTCTTATTTCGTCAAATTCTGATATCATACGGGAAAGATATGATTTTTATAAACTATAATAACGTTAAACGTTGTTAACATTAAAAATTATAAAATTATATTTAAACCTAAATTATTAATACATATGTTGGGCTCACCATCAATACTCGGCCCATTCATTTACTACAGAACGAACTGTTCCTGCTGTGAGCTCCAACGTCATTCGATTTGCATGTACCCCCCTTCCATTTTCCAACACCCTTCCTATTTTAAAGTTCCAGGCACTTGGATTTTTCTTTAAAACAAAAGCATCACTCCTTACCCAAAATGTCGTGCATTCATTCTCACCGGACAACCCCTGTAGGTAATGCAAGTAGCATATCTCCATGCCAGGCACATCCTCTTTCCACTTTGTTTGCAAAGCCTGATGCCACCGCTAATTTCAAGAACAACATCCTTCCAATACCGTGAATTCTTTCTTTCCATAAAAAACCTCATGTCCAGACGTCCACCTTCATACTCTTCTATTAAACCACAACTGTTAACACCAAATGAAATCCACATATGTTCTTCTCATGGCCAACGCAGTCACTCCATCCATCAGATTCGCACCAGCCATTTCATTTGTACACACACAGTATGGCCAACGCAGTTACTCCATCACCTTCCTCATCGAATCATCCCTCCTCTCTAGTCGCTTGTCATGCCGACTTCTCCAAAAACCCCACTCTAGCTTGACTGCTTGGAAGGACAGGGCACACGGCAACTAGCACCCGCCCTCCCAATCCAACATCTCGACGTCGCCCACTCCACGGCTTCATCAACTTCATCACTCTACTTTCCATCCATACGTCCTCACACTCAGCCATGCCTACCGGTACACAAAACTCGCTGCACAGTCCTTTATACATCCGCGAGATCCCCTTGCTTCACATCATCAGCATGCCTCAGATCTAGACGCGCTATCATGCATGGAAAAACGTACCACATACATTCGGTGGGTTTAGTACAACAGAGAAGAGTGGATAGAGAAGAAGGAAGTACTTTACTGTAAAGAATTTTTTTTTCGAGAAGCCATGGAAAAAGGAAATGAAACAAGGACCTGCGTGTATTTATAATTAATGGTACTCTTCGCATTGAAGTTTTTGGTCAGATTGATGGGATTATAGAAGTTTACTTTGCCATGAAGTTTCAGGGTATAGGACGTGGATACCTTACTACCAGAGATGTGGAGTAAGTTTCAGGGTATAGGATGTGGATACCTTACTACCAGAGACGTGGAGTAAGTTTCAGGGTGTAGGACGTGGAGTGTATTGGTATTGATAAAGGTTTGTATTTATTTGTTTAGTAATAGTACAGTTGGAGTGTTCACAACTATCTTAGGGACTATCGCGACAAACTAATTTACAAACGTGACAAAACAAGTTGTCACAATTACTTGTATTTTATAAAGGTGAAATACACTCAGTGGAATGCAGTGCTGCTTGGACGCTTTAGTGTTTATTTTCTTTTAAATTAAGCGTACCATGTTACGTAAAATTACGTTCATATCCAAGCCACTTTGGACAGAAATGAGAACACAGTCAGCGAGGTACCACAATCCCAAAAATATATTAATATTGGTAGATTAACTTATATTGTGAAACCTCGAAATGCTGATACAGGGTGTCAAATACTCCAAATTAAAAGTTGCTTATTTAATTAATTAAAAATTACCATAAAATTATAAAAATTAAATTATCACTATGTCTCAATAGAATCTTGTCTAAATTCGTAACCGATATCTAGTTAAATCGAATAAACCGTTACGGTCGATAAACGATTCTATAGCGACTATTTTAAAATTTGATTTGGACTTAAATAAAAATCTACACGACGAAATCCCGATTTTTCTCTTCCATTAGAGAAATATACTTCACCAGCTCCTAACGTTTCTTGTTTCACAGAAATCCAATTTAAAACGAACCCTATACATTCAGTTGAAGTTCAAATCGCCAAATAGCGAACTGCCACGCCATTTCGAGCTCGATTTTAATTATAATATAATTATACGTTCAAACTTCGTTTATATAATATATTAATGAATATAATTCAACTCTAAACTGAATTATATATTTTAAATAATCCAATTCACACAATATTGTGAATTCCACTATTTTTGATTACTTCAGAAATTAAATATTGTTGACGTCAAAAGTTGGTCACTAGTGACGATCAACCCCCAATCGCGTGATCAACACACGACTGAAGATTAAAAATGCAGTAAAAAAGGTAAAAGAACGGGGAGCACACACAGAATTTTTATAGTGGTTCGGCAAAGGCAATGACTATGTCCACTTTATATATCATTTCTTTTTCTTTTGATTACAAGTACAATGTTTTTTTTGTTTGAAGAAAAGAAAGAAAATGATTATCTTCCTTTCTTCCTTTTGAGAGATTGAGATTCTGGAGAAGAGTAGAGATGAAAAGCTTATAGAAGCCGTCTGGCCAAAAGAAGTCTTTTTTTCTCTTTAAGCTTGGAGGTATTTATAGGTGGAAAATGCAGCTTGGGCTGTTGTGAAATGATCCGGCCATTTCGGGAAGGCCCGGACACGTGGAGTCAATCCATTGGCTCGAGTGGCGGCAAGAAGACTAACTCCACTGTTCATAGATAGTATCCTCGGAAGTTCTGGCTGATGTGGCATCCATGAAGAGGCATATCAAAAGTAGAGCTTTGTCCGCATAAGGTTGACCGCCTTTATCTCCTTGGAAGTCGGGATATTAGGTGGACTGGCTCGGTAGAAGATTTCCACGCTGGCCCGAAATAATCGGTCGACTCACTCCGATAAACTCGGTCGACTGGGAGGCCTATTCTTCCGGAGTGAGCTGTTATTTGTTGAATCTGGACGTAGACCGATGTGTGACTGTTTTGGACCCATTATTGGCTGTTGGGCTTCCTGAAATGCGGCTTTTTATTTGACTGCGCGTTTGGACTTTGTTCGTTGAGACTCTTGCCAAAAAGAGGGTTAACACTTTGCCCCTCAGAATGCATCTTCATCAACAGAGGGAGGTGTGTTCTGAAATCTGGACCGAAGTACAAATGCTCGAGCTGCTATGGTCGCACCGGACCATATTAAGGCCAGAAAACCGACGGTCCGATGTTGTATTAAGACCAGAAAACCGACAACCATCGGGAACCGTAGTAAGGCCGAGATGACGATTGCCATAAGAATTGGTTCCTGCAAATACAAAACAAACCATTCTCGTTTGGAGAAGGGTGATGGGTCATGCATTTTATTCCACTTGGCTTTAGAGGATGGCGAGCATAAACCATGCTCGGCTTGGTGGCGAGCGTAAACCATGCTCGGCTTAGTGGCGAGCATAAACCATGCTCGGGTTAGTGGCGAATACCAATCTGGTTCGGATTAGATAGGGCGAGTATTAACCATAGTCGGCTTGGGGTAAGTGTTTCTCATGCTCGACTCATGTTAGGTTAGTTTAACGAGCTATGCACGCTCGTGGTGTAAAGAAAGAGAGCGTAATCCACACTCGTGTTTAAGAAAATGTGACCTCACTCACTTGAAGGAGCAGGTGTTTGAAGTGGTGGTGGGCTTTCGCGCTAACCACATAGAACGGGTAGCGAGCATTAACCGTGCTCGGCTTAGAAATTTTACAACACGATTTACTTTTGCAAAAAGTAAAGTTCATAACTGCTAAGCAACTATTACAACGGAATTCTATGGGGACAGCGATTGATTACAGAACATCAAGGCGTCCTTGTTATTGAAAGAAATACATCGAAAGAAAAGATAAAGAATCTAATTAATGACAATTCCGCGAGTGCTAGTCTCAGGGTCCTTTCCATTTCTAGGAGCTCGCGGACCATCTTGAGGAGCTTGGGCAGAAGGTCGTGGCGGCATGGCTGGGGCGCGATCTTTGACATATTCAGCGAGTTCCCCTTTTCTGACTCGTCCTTCGATGAGATCGCGTAGATGTCGACAATCATTTGTATTATGTCCAGCTACGTTGTGGAATATACAATGCTTGCCAGAATCAAGTTCCATCTGGGTCGGTTCTCGTCGAGGTGGCCTTGGAGTGGGGAAGAACTCATGAATATCGAGATAGATATCGAGCAAAGAGGAATTGAGCTTGGTGTACAGATCGTACTTATTTTCATTTCGAGGTCGGACATTACGTTCACCCTTTTCCGGGAACTTTCCTCTTCCTTTATGCTGGCCATTTCCATTGAGTGGACCTTGTTGTTTGGCTACTAAAACTTCAAGGCTCTCCATTTCAAGGCTGGCATCCTCTTGTCAGAAGAATCTCTCGGCCTCGGAGTAAAAATCATCTATTTCTTTGGGAGGATCCCTGGTGAAACACCCCACCCTCCATTAAGGTCACTCACAAGGGACTGCCTTAAATTTGGTGGAGGTTTGTAAGTAAAAGTCACAGATAAAACACAAGACAGATATAAACACATATATATAAGCAGCGGAAACAAACAGACTTTTATTTCATAAAATACTTGTTCATACAAAATATTTCCATAATTGTCTCATAACAACTTCCAAAACATTACAACATCATTTCTGTCTTGGTTATTAAATAAAGAAGCATAAAACATGATTAAAACTGCATAAATCCCCATGATTGTGTCCAACCGCCATAGCCAAGGAGAGAGAGTCCAAACCGTACATCTACTATCTTGAAACTTGCAAAGAGTCTGACTAAGCTGAGTTGTTTCCTCCCTGTGGACCTGGGGGGGGGGGGGGAACGGAAGAAAAGAAGACGAAAGAAAATAGGGTCAGACATAAAGCCTGGTAAGTCTAGTGACTCTTTAGTATGAGAATAAGAATAAGGGCATGATAAGTATAAACTGGAAATAGCAGAGTGTCATAAACTAAGACAAAGCAGTTTGAATCGAATATACTATCGCACCCCATACTATATCTCTGCACCTACTTATATTATCTTAATTGGTACCCCATGCTGGAGGTAAAGTGATCCCCTTTTTCTAAAGATCGGCTCCTACTTGCATAATCATCTGTGTCTTACGGCCCCCAAAGATTGTAGATACCTATGTTGGCCCTACCATGGGGTGTATCAAGTCCCATGGTGGCGACCTGACACAAAACTAGAAATGCATAGATTATACTACTGGTGCCCCCAGTGCCCTATTTGTCTGATGGCCCCCAAAGATTGTAGATACCTATGCTGGCCCTACCATGGGGTGTATCAAGTCCCATGGTGGCGACCTGTCACAAAACTAGAAATGCATAGGTTATACTACTGGTGCCCCTAGTGCCCTGTTTGTCTGCTCCGAAGTGTGTGCACGCCCGCACTCCGTTAGAACCCACACTGTTGCACCCACCACCGTCTCTTTTGACCGCTTACAATCAGCCCAGTAATCGTGCCCTACCCTGCCTAGTTTCAGGGTACCATGATACCTAATTGGGTTACTGCTAAAATGGGTCCCCGTTACTAGGGTTTTCTAGTCAAACATGTTAAGTGGTTAAGTGTCTGTATTTACCTAACCCCACCCATCAATTTCATTAACATGTTGGATTGGTTAAGTGTTTTAGTTAACTTAACCCTACCATCCTGACAGTCTGTCCTTAGCTTTTTAAAGCACCGACCACTCACATTAGACAGGTATTGTTACGGTTACTGGATGTGCCGGTCGGTTCCAGGCAGATTTACACCGTAACTCAGTCTAACCTCGGGTCCTTGTTGGGCTTCAAGCTTAACCAACCACATTGGATAGTATTGTTGTGACTACTGGACAGCCGGGCGGGTCCGGGCAGGTTTACGTCACAACTCAATCCAACCTCGTGTTAAGCGTATTCGTATTTTCTAAATTTACATATTTGTCTTTATCACTTAATATATGTAAATTTGTCAACAATTAAATGTTGTGGCCCACTTTCTAAGTTCATCCTTTTTGTATAAGAATTTATACCGTTTAAATGCCACCAATTTTGGCATGTGACAAACACGCCAGTTTCATATATTTTTATGACAAGTTTTTCTAATATTCCCAACGTTACCCTGTTTAAACATTAGGCTAACAATCTTAGCATAATTTTCGTTTGCTTGGTTTTTAACATGTAATATTAGGCTAAAAACTTAGCCTAATTTAGCGCATACAAATTGGCATAAGGGAATTCATAAACATAAACATGACATAGGTGTAAACTTGGCATTTTTGGCATAGTAAATATGAACATCATAGGTGTGAACTTGCAAAATAGTCAACATGAATGTGAACTTGCAACATAGCCTAAATCAACATATATGTGAACTTGCATTGAAATAGGCATTTAACCAAATAGGTGTCACATAAATTAGCATATGATTTAGATAACATAAGCCTAAACTTACTTTTGGATCTAGGCATAACATCGAGCATAACTAGCATATGATAATTTCATAATTTTATGACAAGGGTGTGAACTAGATCCATTCATATGTCTAATTACAACATGAAACACATATTAAAGTGGATCTTGACATGGATCCAATTAACTTGCAACTTTCTTACAAACATACTAGCATGTATGTGAACATAATCGTTTAAGCATAAAGGTTCTAGCATATATATACATGAGATCTTAATCACATACAACCTATATAATCACATAAACATATAGGTGTCGATTACAACATGAACTATACAACTTGCATGTGATAATAGGATCAACATAAACTCAATTATACCACAAACGTCACAATAACACAATCATTACATCGCATATGAATCAACATCGTTGTTATACAATATCATAGTTTCATTTCCAATTTACATCGAATCAAGACTTAATTTTATTCACATCGGAAGAATCACTATACTTACAACGAACGCAGAACTTGAATTCTGGATTCTGAGTTCTGAATTTGAATTGCTTTCCTTTGGGTAGACTAACGTTGTTTCGATTCGTGTTTTAACTTTGATTTTGGCTCGTCACTAAGATTTTCTACAAGTGGAGGCTCCTCCTAGTTTTCTCCCGACAGCATGGCGGCTCCTTCTCTAATTTCTTATGTGAATTTAGGTTGGAGTCTTAAGTTGTTTATATAGAGTTTCAGATTGATTTGAGCCGTCAGATGATCATAGATGAATCTAGACCATTCACTTCAAAAGGAGCCATCCAAAATGCTACATGTCAGCCCTAGTGACACAGCCAAGCCTTAGAAATCGACCAGAACTCGATCAGGCTAGCCAGGGCCAAACCAGGTCGGCTGGGCAGGTCGACCCTATGGTCGACCTGGTCACCCAGGTCGACCCCCAGGTCGACCTGGTGCCTGGGCGGGAATTTTCCCACCCAGCCCAGTTTGGGTCTGATTTTTTAATTTTGAACTTCGTTTTGAACCGTTTGAATTTTAATTTGAATTCTGGAACTTCTGGAGGTCATAACTCCTTCATACGGAGTCTGATTCACGCAAACTCGGACTCTATCTCAAGCAGAATTCCGAGACGAACGCAATGGCGTAAACCATTTCCCTTAATTCTATCATCTAGAATTAATTATACTTTAATTTGTTAATTTACAGTTAACAGAAAATTCGGGATGTTACATTCTCCCTTCCTTAAAGGATTTCGTCCCCGAAATCTTCAAGTCTAGGAGAACTTTAGTCCTAATATCCAATCGTCCATCTACTCAACCAACAAACACAGGCGTCTATTTTCCTTAAAAGACTACTAATGCTTCATGATCATATGCACAGTGTGTGTACATGTCCTTATCTAATGCAAAATCAGGCGGTCTACTGATTCAGCTGACCTCCTTAATGCGAATCATGTAAGTGCCATGAATCCATTATGTATGCAAAATTTTCCCTATTCATAATTCTACATGAGTGTGCAACCATTCATATAAATACGACATCCATATGTCAACATATCAATTTTCAACCATATACAAATATGAATACACATATGCATATGCAATATGAAGTGACTGAGCCGATCTAAAACCTAGGTTGTGTGTGTATATGCATCCACGAGCAACCACTAGCAACCACTTGCAACCACTTGCAGCCAACCATAACATGTTTCAAATACATGTTTACATCCAAAGGGGTTTCTACCTAAGGATAAAGGATAATATCGAGGAGATCATACCTAAAAGGATAGATATAAGCACAACTTAAGGAAAAAGAAAGGTTAAAGATGTACCCTCGAAAAGAAAAGGGTAGGCCACACGTATTCTATCTTCAATTTCCCAAGTTGCGTCTTCCTCGGCGTTGCTCCACTGAACTTTAATGAGTTTGACTTCGCGGTTGCGTAGCTTTTTCACTTCAGTTCCTACGATTCGAGTTGGGACTTTCCTCACAGTTGCTATGCGTTCCACTTCGGCTTCTTCTAGAATGTTTGGCTCCACCACTTCCGCAGATTCATGTAGACATTTTCGGAGATGAGAAATGTGAAAGACGTTATGGATTCCAGCCAATCTTTCAGGCAGCTCTACTCTATAAGCCATTTTCCCAATCTTCTCGATGATAGGGAACGATCCTACAAATCTTGGTGATAGCTTTCCTGCGGATCCAAAGCGAACGACGTTCCTTAAAGGGGATACCTTAAGGAAAACCCTGTCCCCAACCTCAAACTCAAGGTCGGTCTTCTTTTGTCAGCGTAGGATTTCTGTCTGTCTTGGGATGTCTTCATTCTCCTTCGTATCAAGTCCACTTTTTTGAAGTCTCTCAAATCATGTCTGGCCCAATTATAATATTGTTAGTAGACTCCTACCAACAAGTTGGTGATCGGCACGGTCTTCCATATAGAGCTTCGAACGGCGCCATACCGATAGTGGCTTGGTAACTGTTGTTGTAGGCGAATTCCACTAGAGGAAGGTGATCCTCCCAAGTCCCTCCGAATTCAAGAATGCATAGTCTCAAAAGATCTTCCAATACCGTATTCACCCTTTCTGTCTGGCCATCAGTTTGGGGGTGATAGGCCGTGCTCAAGCATAACTGTGTGCCTACAGCTTCTTGCAGACTCCGCCAAAATTCACTAGTGAAGATGGGATCTCTGTCACTAACTATGCTGGAGGGTATTCCATGGAGTCGAACTATTTCCTTGAGATAAAGAGAAGCTAGAGACGAGGCAGTCCTTCTACTTTTGATGGGTATAAAGTGGGCGCTTTTAGTAAGCCTGTCCACTATTACCCAAATGCTAGTATTGCCTCTCCTTGACCTAGGCAACCCGTCAATGAAGTCCATTGAAATGCTATCCCACTTCCATTGTGGGACTTCTAGAGGATGAAGCAGTCCTCCGGGCTTCTTTTGTTCCGCCTTGACCTGTTGGCATGTCACACACTTAGAAACGAAATCTGCCACGTCCTTCTTCAGGCCACTCCAATAGAAAACTCTCTTTACGTCCTTGTACATCTTGTCTCCACCTGGATGTATTGTCATCTTGGAACGATGTACTTCCTCAAGAACCTTCTTTACTAAATCCCTTGCTTGTGGGACGCATAGCCTTCCATCCCGTCTCAGCCAACCTTTATCATCGATGGAGTACCTATTGAGGTGACTGGAAGTTTCACCCCTAATTAGCTTATCAATCACATCCACAAGCTGAGGGTCTTCGCATTGTGCGGCCCCTATTGAGTCTAAAAGAGTGGGTCGTACTTCTAGAAGGCCAATAAACCAGGTACAAAATCAGAGGATGGCCTAAAGTCAAAACTGGCTATATACTCCAAGCTTTAACTTTCCACAAAGAGAGGGCTTAAGGTCAGTTTCTTTCGGCTCAACGCGTCTGCTACTACGTTGCCTTTGCCAGGAGTATAGGAAATTTCAAAATCATACGAGGCAAGGAATTCCATCCATCTTTGCTGCCTTAAGTTAAGATCTTTCTGCGAGAAGAGATATTTCAATGATTTATGGTCAGTATATAATTCGAACTTCTCACCTAGGAGATAATGGCGCCAAGATTTAAGCGCAAAGACAATGGCGGCTAACTCAAGATCGTGGGTTAGGTAGTTCTTTTCATGAACTTTCAATTGTCTTCCACCATAAGCTACTAACCTCCCTTCTTGCATCAGAACAACGCCTAGCCCCGTACCACAAGCATCTGTGTATACATTGAACATCTTGCTTCCATCTGGCAAAGTCAGAACTAGGGCAGTTGTGAGAGCCCTTTTTAATCATTGGAAAGCAATCTCGCAATCCAAATCCCAAGTGAACGCCAGATTCTTCTTTGTTAGCTTTGTGAGTGGAGCTGAGATTTTTGCGGAATCCCTAATTAACTTTCGGTAAAACCCGGCTAATCCAAGAAAGCTTCGGACTTTGGTTGCATTTCTCGGTGTCTTCCAATCTTGCACTGCCACCACTTTCACGGGGTCCATGGCTAACCCTTCTTTGGACAATATATGCCTAAGAAACCATACCTCTTCTCTCCAAAAGTGGCATTTGGAGAATTTGGCTTTTAGCTGATGTGCACAGAGAGTATCCATGATTTTCTTTAGATGCCAAGCATGTTCTTCCTCATTCTTTGAGAAGATCAAAATATCGTCTACGAAGACCACCACGAACTTATTGAGGAATTCTCTGAACACTCTGCTCATTAGGTCCACAAAATAAGCGGGTGCGTTTGTCAAACGGAAAGGCATGACAAGCCACTCATAGAAACCGTCTAGGGTTCTGAACGCTGTTTTATCAATGCTATCTTCAGCTACCCTTAGCTGATGGAACCCAGTAGCTAGATCAAGTTGGGAGAAGACCGACGCACCTACAAGCTGACCAAACCAATCGTCTATTCTGGGAAGCGGGTGTCTATTCTTTTTAGTCAGCTTGTTTAGCTCCCTATAGTCCACACAAAGACGTAGTGAACCATCTGCTTTGGTGGCGAACACCACTGGAGCACCCCATTCCGAGATACTTCTCCTTATAAACCCCTTCTCGAGAAGCTTCTTAACTTGCTTACTGAGCTCCTTTCTCTCCTTTGGAGCCATGTGTCTAACAGGCAGAGCAACAGGCTTTGCGTTATCAACAAGATATATACGGAAGTCTATTTCCTGCTTCGGATGTAAGCCTTTCACCTCTTCAAAGACATCTGGATATTCCCGGACCACTCTAACCGAATGCAAATTCTCAACAGAAGCGTCAAGCGACTCTAGATAACTAAGCATAACAACATTCAAGGGATTACAAGAAATTTCTAGAGTGTTACCGAGCCGAGTCAAGAGTCTAACCACTCTTTTCTCACAATCAAGAATGGCACCGTTACTGGATAACCAGTCCATGCCTAAGATCAATCCATATCCTGAGAAGCCCAAAACAAAGGCACTACATCTAAATTCAACAATTAGAATAGAGATTTTCAAATCCAAGCAAACCATCGACAAATAAGCCGAGCCCCCAATTGGATTTGAAACAACCAAGGGATCTTCTACCATACTAGTATCTAGGTGCAGAGATTCTACTAAAGCAGATGAAATAAAGGAGTGTGATGCATCAGAATCCAAGAGAGTGCGAACTGCATGATCATACAGATAAACTAAGCTTTCTACAGAAATATTTCTACCTCGTTCCTGTGGAGGTGCCACCAGCGCATGAACCTGTCCTCCTGAGGTGGATCCAGTCCTCTGTCCCTGTCCCCGTTTCTTTGGGCAGTCCTTAGCCAAGTGTCCAGTCTCTCCACAATGGAAACAGCCCCCATTCATCTTTGCCTTCCTCTTCCTGCAGTCTTTTGCTATATGTTACACAATGACAAAGAAATTTCACTTTCTCTTTTCAGGGGTTTTGTTGTTCTTCCCGCCTTTCTTAAAGTCTGTTTTCTTAGCTTGTAGACCCTCTTTCTTTTCTTGAGGCACTTCCGCCTTTGCCTCTTTCTTGCCTTCATCTTCCTCGTGTAGCAGTGCCATGTCCACCAAGCATTCATAGGTTGCCCCCATGGGTATATGGGTCATTGCAAGGCTGTGTAGAGGTTCATTCAGACCTTTGACGAAGCGAAGGGCCTTCTTGTGTTGGGTGTTTACTAAATCCATCCCAAATCTGGCCAGTTGATTAAACTGATTTACATACTCCTTGATTGTCATACTTCCTTGTTTAAGGGTTAGGAACTTCTCCATTTGCAGGCTTCTTTCAGCTTGGGAGAGGAATTTCATCTCAAACCGCATCCTGAAATCTTTCCAAGTCTCCACTGGCCCTTCAGCATGGGTAACTTCCCACTAATAGGATGCTTCATCTTTAAGTAACCACACTGCTAGCTGTATCTTTTTCCTATCGTCAACTTCGAAGATGATTAAAAAGTCCTCGATCTCCTTCAGCCAGTTCCTTGCTACTACAAAGGATTCAGTTCCATTAATTCCTTTCCCTCCATAGCTTTGAAGTCTCTACATATCTTAGCGAAAGTATTTCCACGAGGAGGAGGAGGAGGTGGAGGAACCGCTGCCACTGTTGGAGGAGGAATGTCTGTTGGGCTCGCACCATTGGCCCTAGCCTCTAGGTACCTTCGGAACCAGCCAGGTATTGTTACTCCTTCCGGAAGGTTAAGGTCTCCAGACATGCTGGAACAAAATGGAAAGTATTTAAGACAAAGGATAGAGAGAGATAGTGCATATGGCTTTGGGGAATTTATGTCTTTTAAAAATAAGACTTTTTCTTGAAAAAGAATGCTTCTTTAAACTTCTTTTGAAAATAGTTTCAATTTTTTTTATCTAGTCTGGTAAATCTATGCTCTGATACCAAGTGAAACACCCCACCCTCCATTAAGGTCACTCACAAGGGACTGCCTTGACTTTGGTGGAGGTTTGTAAGTAAAAGTCACAGATAAAACACAAGACAGATATAAACACATATATATAAGCAGCGAAAACAAACAGACTTTTATTTCATAAAATACTTATTCATACAAAACATTTCTATAATTGTCTCATAACAACTTCCAAAACATTACCACATCATTTCTGTCTTGGTTATTAAATAAAGAAGCATAAAACATGATTAAAACTGCATAAATCCCAATGATTGTGTCCAACCGCCATAGCCAAGGAGAGAGAGTCCAAACCGTACATCTACTATCTTGAAACTTGCAAAGAGTCTTACTAAGCTGAGTTGTTTCCTCCCTGTGGGCCTTGGGGGGGGGGGACGGAAGAAAAGAAGATGAAAGAAAATAGGATCAGACATAAAGCCTGGTAAGTCTAGTGACTCTTCAGTATGAGAATAAGAATAAGGGCATGATAAGTATAAACTGGAAATAGGAGAGTCTCATAAACTAAGACAAAGCAGTTTGAATCGAATATACTATCGCACCCCATACTATATCTCTGCACCTACTTGTATTATCTTAACTGGCACCCCATGCTGGAGGTAAAGTGATCCCTTTTTTCTAAAGATCGGCTCCTACTCGCATAATCATCTGTGTCTTACGGCCCCCAAAGATTGTAGATACCTATGCTGGCCCCACCATGGGGTGTATAAAGTCCCATGGTGGCGACCCGACACAAAACTAGAAATGCATAGGTTATACTACTGGTGCCCCAGTGCCCTGTTTGTCTGCTACGAAAGTGTGTGCATGCCCGCACTCCGTTAGAACCCACACTGTTGCACCGACCGCTGTCGCTTTTGACCGCTTACAATCAGCCCAGTAATCGTGCCCCACCCTGCCTAGTTTCAGGGTACCATGATACCTAATTGGGTTACTACTAAAATGGGTCCCCGTTACTAGGGTTTTCTAGTCAAACATGTTAAGTGGTTAAGTGTCTATATTTACCTAACCCCACCCATCAGTTTCATTAACATGTTGGATTGGTTAAGTGTTTTAGTTAACTTAACCCTACCATCCTGACAGTCTGTCCTTAGCTTTTTAAAGCACCGACCACTCACATTAGACAGGTATTGTTACGGTTACTGGATGTGCCGGTCGGTTCCAGGCAGATTTACACCGTAACTCAGTCTAACCTCGGGTCCTTGTTGGGCTTCATGCTTAACCAACCACATTGGATAGGTATTGTTGTGACTACTGGACAGCCGGGCGGGTCCGGGCAGGTTTACATCACAACTCAATCCAACCTCGTGTTAAGCATATTCGTATTTTCTAAATTTACATATTTGTCTTTATCACTTAATATATGTAAATTTGTCAACAATTTAATGTTGTGGCCCACTTTCTAAGTTCATCCTTTTTGGTATAAGAAATTATACCGTTTAAATGCCACCAATTTTGGCATGTGACAAACACGCCAATTTCATATATTTTAATGAGAAGTTTTTCTAATATTCCCAACGTTACCCCGTTTAAACATTAGGCTAACAATCTTAGCCTAATTTTCGTTCGCTTGGTTTTTAACATGTAATATTAGGCTAAAAACTAAGCCTAATTTAGCGCATACAAATTGGCATAAAGGAATTCATAAACATGACATAGTTGTAAACTTGGCATTTTTGGCAAAGTAAATATGAACATCATAGGTGTGAACTTGCAAAATAGTCAACATGAATGTGAACTTGCAACATAGCCTAAATCAACGTATATGTGAACTTCCATTGAAATAGGTATTTAACCAAATAGGTGTCACATAAATTAGCATATGATTTAGATAACATAAGCCTAAACTTACATTTGGATCTAGGCATAACATCGAGCATAACTAGCATATGACAAGGATATGATAATTTCATAATTTTATGACAAGGGTGTGAACTAGATCCATTCATATGTCTAATTACAACATGAAACACATATTAAAGTGGATCTTGACATGGATCCAATTAACTTGCAACTTTCTTACAAATATACTAGCATGTATGTAAACATAATCGTTTAAGCATAAAGGTTCTAGCATATATATATATATATATATATATATATATATACATGAGATCTTAATCACATACAACCTATATAATCACATAAACATATAGGTGTCGATTACAACATGAACTATACAACTTGCAAGTGATAATAGGATCAACATAAACTCAATTATACCACAAACGTCACAATACCACAATCATTACATCGCATATGAATAAACATCGTTGTTATACAATAAAACAATTTCATTTCCAATTTACATCGAATCAAGACTTAATTTTATTCACATCAGAAGAATCACTATACTTACAACGAATGCAGAACTTGAATTCTGGATTCTGAGTTCTGAATTTGAATTGCTTTCCTTTGGGTAGACTAACGTTGATTTGATTCGTGCTTTAACTTTGATTTTGGCTCGTCACTAAGCTTTTCTACAAGTGGAGGCTCCTCCTAGTTTTCTCCCGACAGCATGGCGGCTCTGTCTCTAATTTCTTATATGAATTTAGGTTGGAATCTTAAGGTGTTTATATAGAGTTTCAGATTGATTTGTGCCGTCAGATGATCATAGACAAATCTAGACCACTCACTTCGAAAGGTGCCAACCAAAATGCGACATGTCATTCCTAGTGACACGGCCAATCCTTAGAAATCGACCAGAACCCGATCAGGCCAGCCAGGGCCAAACTAGGTCGGCTGGGCAGGTCGACCCCCAGGTTGACCTTATGGTCGACCTGGTCACCCAAGTCGACCCCCAGGTCGACCTGGTGCCTGGGAGGGAATTTTCTCACCCAACCCAGTTTGGGTCTGAATTTTGAATTTTGAACTTTGTTTTGAATTGTTTGAATTTTAATTTGAAATCTGAAACTTCCGGAGGTCATAACTCCTTCATACGGAGTCCGATTCACGCAAACTCGGACTCTATCTCAAGCAAAATTCCAAGACGAATGCAATGGCACAACCTGTTTCCCTTAATTCTATCATCTAGAATTAATTATACTTTAATTTGTTAATTTACAGTTAACAGAAAATTCGGGGTGTTACACCTAGTTAAGGAGTTCGAGAATTCTGATCTCTTCTGGACTCCCGCGATGGCTGCCATCAACACCATCAATGGCTCGGGCCGATCGACAGATGCTACACCTGCGTTGAACCTTTCGAGGAAGGATCTTAGCGTCTCTCCGGATCGCTTTTTGATGGTAGATAAAAACATGACACTTTTCGGTCGAGAGATATGCACTCGAAACTGCTCGATGAAGCGGGTGACCAGAGTATTCCAACTACTGATAGATTCTATTGTTAGCTGCCGAAACCACATACCGGCTATATTTGTGAGAAATAGAGGAAAGCACTTAGCCATGAAATTGGTTGATGCACCAAGTACTTCCATATGTCGCATGTATCGCATGAGATGAATGGTCGGGTCAGTGCGACCGTTGTACGGCTCGATGGCTGGGAACCTAAAGTCCGGAGGATTTCGAGAATTTCTGATTTCTCTAGTGAAGGGGCTGCGGTTGACATTGTCTATGTCTTGCTGCGAAGAATTGCCCCGGGTAAAGCATCGGATGATGCTTGCGAGCTGACTCCCATCTCCGAGGAGTCGTTGCCATGAACTTAATTCTGCCTCTTGAGAAGGTTCTGCACGAGGATCTGGAAGAAGCATGCTCGGAAGGGTGGCCGTTGGATGGGCTCGACCTCTGAGATCTGAGCGAAGGTGTGAGGGAAGGTGAGATCTGGCGGGTGGTTCTGGGCATAATGGCCCCTCTGGAACCTGATGAGTCGTGGGTCGAGCCATACCCGTAGCAAAGGGTCTAGGCTGATCCAGCATAGCATGTGATGTTCAAAGGCCAGGGTTGCCCCCGTTTGATGCGAGGTTAGGAGGGTCTACGGTAGCATTTTCTTCCACCATGGTGAGGACCGGCATAGTAGGGTGGCTTCCCTCGTTCGAAGGGAAAGCTGTTGCAGCTCTTTGCTGAAGGGAAAGAGTGGTTAGATTGGTTTGTGGTAAGACTCCGGGTTGTAATGGGAATGGCATTGATTCTGATGGACTCGGTGGGAGATCGATCGATTCAATAGGTCGAGATATTCCATAGAGTGGAGGCATATTTGCCAGACGACCTAGATCTTAATCACCCGCCTCCTGAGGTTCTATGGCCACAACTGTGCTGGTCGCTGGAAGCGATACCCCCGGTTATGCTCGACTGGTTGGTGGGACCAAACCAGGATGAAATAAAGGTGTAGCCTGATCAGTGGCCTGATTTCGCATAAACTGAAGGTCAGCTGCTGCCCCAGTCTCGGCTTGTGGAGGAATTGATGTTGAAGCGTTCAATCCCGTTTCCAATCGACCGAGAAGGTGATCCATCAACTGCTGCTATCGTTTGAGGACTCTACCCTAAGATGTCATATGGTCTCTGAGCTCGACCATGATTTTATCCATGTCGCCCCGGGTAAGGAATCGAGACATGTCATCATGAAAGGAAACTTCGTGGCTTGCTTCTGCAGCATCGATATCAGTTGCATCGGAATTTGCGGGACGAGAAGATGTTGCGTCTTTCTTTCGTTTGTTCGCCATGACCTGAGATAAGCAGGAGCTCGATGGTGGTGTCGGTGCGCTACCCCTTCCTAGGTCGCCAAAGTGTTGACGTCAAAAGTTGGTTACTAGTGACGATCAACCCCCAATCGCGTGATCAACACACAACTAAAGATAAAAAATGCAGTAAAAAGGTTAAAGAATGGGGAACACACACAGAATTTTTATAGTGGTTCGGCAAAGGCAATGCCTACGTCCACTTTATATATCATTTCTTTTTCTTTTGATTACAAGTACAATGTGTTTTCTGTTTGAAGAAAAGAAAAAAATGATTATCTTCCTTTCTTCCTTTTGAGAGATTGAGATTCTAGAGAAGAGTAGAGATGAAAAGCTTATAGAAGCCGCCTGGCCAAAAGAAGTCTTTTTTTCTGTTTAAGCTTGGAGGTATTTATAGGTGGAAAATGCAGCTAGGGCTGTTGTGAAATGGTCCGGCCATTTTGGGAAGGCCCGAACACGTGGAGTCAATCTATTGGCTCGAGTTGCGGCTGGAAGACTAACTCCACTGTTCATAAATAGTATCCTCGGAAGTTGTGGCTGACGTAGCATCCATGAAGAGGCATATCCAAACTAGAGCTTTGTCCGCATATGGTTGACCCCCTTTATCTCCTTTGAAGTCGGGATATTTGGTGGACTGGCTCTGTAGAAGATTTCCACGCTAGCCCAAAATAATCGGTCGACTCACTCCGATAAACTCGGTCGACTGGGAGGCCTATTCTTCTGGAGTGAGCTGTTATTTGTTGAATCTGGACGTGGACCGATGTGTGACTGTTTCGGACCCATTAATGGCTGTTGGGCTTCCTGAAATGCGGCTTTGTATTTGACTGTGCCTTTGGACTTTGTTCGTTGAGACTCTTTCCAAAAAGAGGGTTAACAAATATATTAATCTATTATTTAATTAATTAAATATTCCATATAAGCTAAATAAATAACCAATTTATTCTCTACATCACTATTTATATAATTAAATAAATTTATTATTACCCGAAAAAATACGGGTCATTACAATGTCTCAAGCTACAGTCTCAACTGCACCTAGGATCTTCAAGGTCGGTCCTCACTTACGTTTAAGGATTGGTTATTCCTGAACAATTTGTTTCCCCGCCCTATGGGGGCATAATGGTCAGTATGTCGACCATATCATCCATCGGCCCCGTATTGACCGATATATCCAAGGTACCTCGCTTTCCAACATCCACATAAGTAAAAATGTCTGGGCTCTATACCATGACACCACTCCTAGCTAGAAAGAAATGCATGTCCTCCCTGCAGTCCTTCAACCCGTTTCTGGTCCATACTGGGGTGTGAAGCTCGAGAATTAACGCTACACAAAGCTATGCTATATTAAAGCCGTGCTTTGATCATCAACCACAAGACTCTGCTTTTCAATAGAAGTCTCGATCCTTTGCATCTCAGCATGCCACACAGGAAATTCACGCCATGCGACTGATGTCTATCGATATATAACGTCTGAGCTCATACATCTCAGAGAAGGGTGTTAAGCAAGAGAATAAATTCTCCGCCACCAAACATATATATTTAATAGAGATCAATCAACATAGAACAAAATCCAATGTCAGACACAAATCCAATGTCAGACACACATCCATTTACAAGTTCGTTCTGGGTTTGAACGAAACTAGAGGCACCTTATTCCTCGTCCCATATGTCTAATACAGGAGAGAGGTCCTCGCATATCCGGTCGATCTCCAAGTACGTCTGGACGATCACCACTTATTACCTTGTCTTGGGTGTACAGCCCAATCAAGACATTAGTAATCATCCAAACGATGTGAAGACCTCCGGTCTTTAACCACCGTCTTCATTGTCGACTTATCGTCGAATCAATTATTCAAAATGGGTATAAATCCGGCCTTTCCAAATAATTCAAATATTTTTGCTATAAAACACAACGTACCCCTCATTCCAATTATAAATATTCTTTAATTTAAATATTCATATCTTTTGGGAAAGGTCCCATTAATTTTATCAAAGATAAATTCTTTAAATTTATTCTTTAATCTTCATTTGGATATCGATTCAAACCAAATTAAGGTTTATCCAAACTAGTCGGGATTAGCGCACCTTACCGAAGTAATCATTTGTTTAATTTTCCAATCCCAACCTATTCATCCCATAGAGAAAAACAGGTAATACTCCATATCTAACAACCTGGAGTTACAGGTAAATTTAATTACCATTTCACGTTCAAATCTAATTAAAGATTTTACTATCGCTTGGAGCAAAACTGGTGATACTCCATTCTCGATCATTTCCCAAATTTGATAATTTAAATTATCAATTCACATTTCAATCTAATTAAAGATTCATTAAAACTTCACTTAGTTTTAATCTTCCTAAAAATCAATATTAATGATTATTTAACTTTGGGAAATCAAACATGCCGCATCGACAATTTACACCATACCATTGATGTCCGCCTATGTATAACCTCTAAGCTCATACGTCTTAAAGAAGGATGTTGAGAAAGAGAATAACTTCTTCGCCACCAAACAGATATATATTCAGCAAAGATCAACCATACAGTTCGAAATACAATGGTCGATATGTAATCCTGTCTTTAACTGGGTTAAAGAACCAATGTCATTTAAAACACAGTTCACGATAAACCCAAAATCATATTCCATTAATTATGGAATCTTCATGGAAAAACAGATCAATATATATATATATATATCGATATCAATTTACGTATCCGACTAGTAATATAAATGGAATAACGACAAAGCCTTTTAAATTCCATATGTATTAACAGTCTTCCTCCACAGAAGTTCATTTCGATTATTACCGAATCAAATTCCATTCCATCCCAATTAATTATTAATTAATTAGAAAACTTTACTTTGGAAAATCCCATGAAGTCTTAATAAAAGATTTATATATTCCAAATCACATTTTACTGTAGATCGGGTTAAAGAACGAATGTCGTTAAAAAGACAGTTCACAATAAACCCAATTCACATTCCATTTTCAATTCCAATTAAATGTTAATTAATTGGTAATTCTTCTTTAAATCTTAATTAAAAGATTTATTCTTTTCACATGGGGTTTAAGAACAGTGTTAATAAAGACACCATTCACGAGAAACCCAAAATCCAATTTCAATTAAATAATGATTAATTGGTAAACTCTTCTAAATCTTATTTAAAAGATTTAATCTTTTCTCAACTGGGTTTAAGAACAGTGTCATTTAAAACACAGCGCACGACAAACCCAAAATCCAATTTAATATTAAATACAAGGCTCTGAATAGAAATTATATCGACTTATATTCAATACCAAATTCTGAAATCAATAAATATCGTATTGGGAATAACGATATATATATCTTCCAAATTCCTCCAGAATATCTGTAAAATCACGGAATTCAATATCGAAATATTCCGAAGATAATTTCGATTCAAATCCATTCCAATTCATATATTGGAAATTCTGGTTATTTTTAAAACCAATTCAAATCCAGTTTATTTATTTAAAAATATTGGATTATAATTCTAGTTCATAACTAGTTCATTTTGATAAAAATATAATTTTGTCTTTACAAACGTGGAATTTTTCATCCAAATTCTTTCCAAATCATTTATTATGATTTTTCACAAATTATTAATGTTTTTAATAATTTTATCAAGCCCCGTACAGTCGATTTCCATAAACGGCCATCGAACTGCACTCACAGCGACCTTTTCCAAATTTTATTTGGACATAATTCCAAATCCAACCGTTAGATTTCAAATCTCTTATATTCGTTGGAAATCTCTTTTTGATGCGAATCCAACGGTTCCGGTTTTTGGAGAATATGACGGTCGGATCTCCCGTAATGTCAATTCGAGGTCAATGGTCGAAATTTGCGAACAGTCGCGGTGCAGCGCATTCTATTCAGGCCATTAAATATATAATATATATTATATATATTTCATCGATTTCCATTTAAATCATATTGTATAAATCGTTTATAATTTCTTTTTAAAATGATTCCCCCTTCATTTTCAGTTTTAAATCAAAATTGATTTCTCCTTATCATTATAATATATAAATGATAATATTTCCAAAATATCAGATTTTGAAATCATTTCCTTTTTGATACTCATTATAAAAATGAATAACATTGATATACATATCGTTCGCATCAAAATGGCGCATATCTAATCAACACGGCTTCATATATTACAATATTTTTGTGTCCATCCCAAATCGGACATCAAAATCATATTTTGATCCATTATTAAATATTATTTTAAAATATTAGTTATTTTAAAATATTTATTATTTATCATTTTAAAATATTTGTTAATTTAAAATATTCGTTCTTTCTGAATTGGAATCAGACACAGTCAATTACCATATAATATTATTTATATGGATTTCATACAACACATGTACATAACAATAATGATACACAATCAACCATCATCTAGAGTGCAATTTACAGCTGTATAAGCATTAAAAATAAATAATTAATGCTCATCGCGGCCTGTCAACCCATTGATTGACATACAACTAAATATTGGGATTAGTGTATGTCCAATATCATCCTAATACCCGTGTGGGGTTTTCAAACAACAAATACTGGTTATCATTTGTGCAGTTGGGCGATGTGTAAAATTTATCGACCCAATCAATATTAGTTAAATAGGTGTACATAAACAAATCATCTGATTTGTAAATGAATATTTATTTTCAGCACATGACCTTTTTATATGGTTCATATATTCAATAAAAAATGATATTTTTATTGTTCAAATAATTTTTTATGCATGAGTAATTTATATATTATATTCACTCAATAAAAATGATATTTTTATTGTTCAAATATTTTATTCCATACATGTATATTTTATATATTCTATTCATTCAATAAAAATGATAATTTTATTGTTCAAATATTTTATTCCATACATGAATATTTTATATATTTTGTTCATTCAATAAAAATGATACTTTTATTGTTCAAATATTTTATTCCATACATGAATATTTTATTTTCCATTTCACATCACAATCACAATCAATTTCCACAACACAATACAATCAAACAAGTCGTCCATGGCCTATGGACGACGGCGTCAGGAGCTACTAAGCCCCATCTGCAACCTTGTATATACTTAACTGTAAAATAAATTGAGTGAGAACGACTTCTCACCTTGATCGGTTTTAGAAATAATTTATATAACGATTGTTTTTCACTAAATTAAATTGTTCGTTTACTTTAGTCAAAATTCACCACTATCTCCTTTTCCGTTCCTTTCTGCTCCATGTTGTAGTGCTCTTTGACATGATCGCATTGCAACTTAAATCACTGAATTTCGTTTCCGTATGCAAAAGTTACAATATTTTAAACTTTGAATAAATTTATTTACATAATTAATAAATTAATAAAGGTTTTAAACATTAATCATCTTCCACCGTATAACGCCGAACTAAGCTCTGACCCTAGGGTTGATAACGGCCGCCGCCACAGCCAGCTTCACCCAGATCGAAGGCCACCTCGAGCTGCGCCCCTTCGAGCGCTTCCACCTCCAGGCGACGCGACGAACTCGGAGGTCCCCAACGCCTCAAAATCTCATGCAAACTCGACTGGTTTGGGACCAAAAATTGAGCTCTTCACTTCACCAGCAATGATCATATGCGTATAGATTATACGAACTCAAGAAGCTCTACAAAGTCCTCCAAAGGACGGGGGTTTAATTCGATCTGAATTGGGAAAATTTTAAGGTTTTTATTTTGGAGCAAAAGGGGCCATTGGAATATATGGCGGCGGATTTCAGAAAGAAAAGGGGCTAGGGTTTTGATTGGCCAGGGGTTTTATAGAAATATTTTTATTAATATTTAATTTATTTATTTCCAAATATACATGTTTATTCATCCGACCTCCAAGTCAAACCCAACGACTATCGCCTCTAGCTAATTACCGCCATTCTGGACACAATGGGATATGTTTCGTAACCTAACTCGGCTGTTATGATCAGTTTTTCTTTAAATTAAAATATAAATCAATATATATTACATTTGAACGTAGATTTTAATTTACTAGGGCCACATGCTGACTCCAAAAATTCCCAAAAAATAAATTTGGCTATGTTTTGACAATACGGTCACTACAACAAAATGACCCTATTACAATGGTGGAACACCGTTGTAATATACATTTTACAACGGCGGGAAAACTGTCGTGTATTAAGAAGTTGTAATAAACTAATATCTTTTACAACTTTTTTGCACTGTTGCAGCACCGTTGTAATATGTATATTTTACAACTTTTTTCCACCGTTGTAATAAACTTTATTACAACAGTTATGCACCGTTGTAATAAAATCTACTACAACTGTTATGCACCGTTGTGATTGACATTTGGGTTTTAAAAAAAAAAACATTTTTTGCAACTGAAAAGAACAATACACTAAATATAGCAATACTCCATAAGCAAATCCGATATTATAGTTATTTGCAAACTAATTTATTAAAATACTCAAATATTCAGTATTACAAACAATAAGTTTTAGACAACATTTCGTACATTATTACATATTTGACCGTTACAAAGCAACTTAGTACAAACACAAGTTATCCACAAAAAATTGCATATCCGACGGGAGTACACTAGTCCAAAACAAGGAAATCTTTACGCCATTTATCTTTTTGGTCCAAGTTCACTGCAGTGATCAAATCTATTGCATAAGAATATGTCTGTTGTTAGAAAAAAGAACAAAAAGTGTTTTTTTAAGCCAACAATACCAAAATTTAACAATAATGCTTAACGTACCTGATAGCATAAACGACATGTGGTCCAAAGCCCCTTTTTAAACAATTGGATGTTGCACAACTTCTAGAAAAAAGAGCATCTACACTTGGACTTTCAGAAAACACAAATTAGCAGATGATAATATTGACATGGTAGCTAAATCCATTAATAAACAAAGTAGTCATTTAATCCAAACTTTCTAACCTGTGAATGAAACATTGCCAAACTAAAACAGTAACATGTTAAGGTTATTGCATCTCCTCACTGCCAAACTTACACCGTAGAGCAATGAAGAAAACTAATACTAAATTACATAGCAGAACATTACAAAGAAGTAGCTTAAGCTTACAGCATCTCCTCACTAAAACAAAAAAATAATAGAAAAGCTCCATTATTCCAATTCAATCACCACTCAATACACACAACAAAAGAACAGCAGCACCATATTCATACAAGTAATTCATCATAGCAGACCAAGATGACATAAAAAGATCCTTAACATATCAAAGTATCATGGTACAACACATCACCAAAACATGGAAAATCGATGCAGAAACTAACGTAACAAAATTTTCATAAATAAAGTGATAACAAAGGCAATAGCTGCTGTAATTTGTAGGATAGGAAAAGGGATGTAAGAAATCCATACACTAGTCGAAAGAATCCTCTTCGTTACACGAAATCAACAAGGGACGCACAAAGGCATAGTGCACTACGAACTCTCGACAACCCAGAGCAAACCACAACAGCAAAAGAAAAAAAATACTGTCCAAACAAATATGAAAGCCAACATAGCCTTACCAATGCCTAAGGGATCTCAGATCACAAGTAAATCCTCCATGCTAGTTGTTCGGAAGGAAACAACCAAGCCCCAACATGTCAAGTAAAGCAATACAAATTCCAAGCCAAACTCATGAGGAGTCTGCCATAGTATCAATTAAGCAAGACTATTACATTAATTTTTATCGTGAATATCAAAATATATAATTCGCAACCATAACTTTGACTGTAACATTTACCATAGTAGATGGTTTTGAACCAATTAAAGTTAATTTTTTTTAAGTAGGGAATAAACTTTAGTGATTCCTTGCCGGTGCAGCAAGGTATTTGATTATGATATTAACAACAGACTAAACAATTTTAGCTTAGACAAAAAATGAAAACATGGAATTGTTAAAGATTATCACTTTACTTTCTCCTGCATGTTCATCTAATCAACAAAATTGAAATCGTAGAACCAAAAAATGCAACCAATTTGAATTTATCACCAGCTGAAGTTAAATCTTAAATCAAAATATAGTATAGAATCATATGAAAAAAGAAATCATCTCTTGGTTCTGTAAGTTCTGGCGACTAAAATGCCCGAAGGCGGAGCAGTCATCTCAATCAAACACCTCCCATAAACCCAATACGAGACATGCCCCAACCAGAAGTACGCCCTAACCCTAAAAGCGCCCCTTACACTATACACAACTTTACTATTCCTCACCTCGTACAGGATCTGCAACGCCAGTTGCTCGGACAAGTACACCTCGCTCGAGAGCATATGCACAGCCTCCAATCTCGACTCACCAGTCGTCTGCCGGAACGGGCTAAGCCCCTGGGCCGCGATGAGCCTGCCACCATAGTAGAGCTCGATGCTTAGATCCTCGTACTTGACGTCGATTTTGGAATTAGGGTTGGAGAGGTTGGCCAAAAAGGTGAGGTCGTCGTTGTAGAAGATAGGGGAGTCGAGGTAGAGGGAGTCGAGGGTGGCGCCGGAGATGTCGAAGGAGGGGATTCTGGGTTTGATAAGGAGGAAGACGAGAAGGGCAAAATTTGAGAGCCAAAAATTTGGTCTTGGAGCCAAAAACAAGTCTTGTTTTGGAGCCGAAAATTTCAATTTGGAGCTGAAATTTTCAATTTGGAGCGAATGAAAATTTGTGTGCTCCAACAAAAAGCATGCTACTTACTCCTGTTCGTTTGCAAAAATACAACACATGGGATATGTTAGAGCCAAAATTTCAGTCTTCTATTTAAATTTTGTATTTTGCGTTGACACAAACAACCTATTTTCTTTCAGAGTCAGTTTTTTATTGATTATAATGAAAATTTCATCCAAAATTATAAAATCAAAAGTCAGAATTAATAAATAAAAATTGTATTAAATATAATATGAATTACTTGAGAATTATATTTTATTTAAATAATAAATATTATTTATAAACAATAGCTATAATTAATTATTACCTATTTCTTCAAAGTTATAATTGAATTTCAACTATTAAAGGTTAATTATTATGTAAATGTTATTTATTATATACTATTAAATATTTAATAGTAATTTTTAAAAAGTAACTATTATTTATTAATCATCAATTAAGCGGTTTTTATCTAATCTTATAGTAATTAATAGTAATTGGTATTAATTTGTAAATTTATTATTGAATATGAATTATTCTAAAATGTTAATATTACTAATTATTAAATATAAGTTGTTATTAATATTTAATAGGTCTCTAATAAAAGAAATAGAAAAAAGAGTTTCTAAAAATAAGTTTAAACAACTTTCTAATTTAACTATTAATTATCAGAAATTAATTATTATATATTAGTTATTACAAGAGACAAAAAAGAAAAGTTGTGATATATATGTTTATTACAACAGTGATTTTTTCATAGTTGTAAAAAACATTTATTACAACAGTTCATTTTGCACAGTTGTAAAAAAGCATTTATTACAACTGTGCTTCTCGCACAGTTGTAAAATTAAAGTTGTAATATGGTGTTTTTGTTGTAGTGGGTCCTAACAAAACTAATTTCATAAAATTTGGAGACGGTTCGAAAAACGGTCATTTTCCAGTCGATTAAATTCAAACTGAAATTATCAAACACGTTTAAATTCACCACGCTCACATATTGATTCCAAAAATTATGAAAATTGGAGTCCAGCAATAATTTGACATTCCAAATCCAATAAAAGTGGTTTCGTCGAAAACGAAGGTTGTTTGCAAAATGCTATTTTAAAGGGTTATATATTATATTAATTCCATAGCGACTATTCTGAATTTTCAACTGGACATAACTTTTTTCTCTCGTTATGAAATCTGGATTTTTCACATTCGTTAGAAAGATATTTTCAAACAGATTCAAATATTTCTGGTTTTACTGAAATCCAGTTTGTTTTGAATCCTGTACATTCATTTGAAATTTGAAATCGAAATTTCAAACTACCGCGCCATTTCAATCTCGTTTTATAATTATAATAAATTGATTTGTTCTAACTTCAATTTAAATAAATTTTTAGTTGTTATTATTTAAAATAAATCATTTTAAATATTCAAAATACATTAAAATTGCCCAAATAAATTTTTTAAATCGGTTCTGATTTTCTGGGTTGTTACATTCTGTCCCATTATGCCTTGCACGTTTGAACACAAAGACATGAACATATGGCAATTCTTATGAAGTATCACGTGTATTACTAATCAAATGTCAATACTTTAGATCATGTGTAGCTAATATCAATTCTTGCATGTACTAGTGGTCGAAATATTTGTTTATTTCTAGTTGCTTATGGTACTGACTATTTTTATGAAGTAACAAATAGCTAACAATCAGTTCAAATATGCCTCACTTGAATTATTTTTTTGTACAAATTGTAACATGTGTTTTATTCTTCAAACATTTATCTTAGTCAAAAATATATTATAACAAAAACTTTTTTTTCTTTGAAGGTGGTATAGATCTGAGTTAAAATTATGGTGTAAACAAAGCAACAAATAGATAAAGTAACGTTAAGAACGTAGGGTAGAATCCTATAATAAAATCACTAAACAGTAGTAGTAGCAATTTTCTAACCAAAACTCAAGCAAATGTATATGTAGTTTTATGAACGCATTTGTGCTCATATACGAGTCAAAAAAGCCGAGAAATCCAAGTGTTACTACTGTAATAAAACTGCATCTGACCTGATTTATTGGAAAGGTGGAAGATACTTAAAATTAATTAGCAAAAAATCTAAGGAAGTTCAACTTTACTACTCATACCCCTCTAACACATGAGAAAAATGCAATCTTAACAAGTAAAGGCGTATAAGACTACAGAGGAAATAAGAAAATATCAGTAAAAAATTATTATATACTTTCTAGAAAAGAAAGATTCGAGAGAAACAAATTAAATGAATCATTATCAAAATCTTTATGGAAATGGGGTTCCAATACTCACTAATATTACACAACTTCTTTTATGAATTAGGAACCAACACGTATCAAACGAAAAATTATTACTCTATCATTTCAATCTAATTATCAAATACCTAACTCACAAAAATTAACCAAAGGGATCCTTAAATCATTCTCGCTTAAACCTAGATATTATTAGTTTGAAACAAACGAGATAACCGTGAAAAAACACCCAATTTACCTGATTTTTGGCATATTATCTGAAGATGAAGTGGACTTTGCTCACGACCTAATTTGAGTTTTCGTGACCGTGAAACATAAGCAAGGTTTTAAACGCATTTGTTTTGCTTCTGATATTCGGGTTTTAAGGCTTTCAAAATGGGCTGAAAAAAGGAAGAACGATAAAATACAGTTTTTAAATTTCTTTTTAAGCCCATTTTCAAAAATAATTTTTTATAAAAGAGTAAAGAAAACAAGTTTTCATTATTTTGTTAAATAAAAAATAAAAAATTGTTTGAAAACGTGTAACCAAACAAGCCCAGTTTGCTTTTAATTTCAAGGAATCAAACAAAAAACCAAAAGTTGACTAAAGTGAATTTAATTGCTCAAATCTCTCTCTTAATTCTAAAAATATCGTGGGAACATTATGATAACCTTTATTTTTTTAAAATTGAAAATATGACTCATATTGAGAAAAAATAGATATTTGCAGTAAGAAAAAAAATTGATTTTGTTTTTAATAGCCATTTTTTTCATCAAATTTATAGCTAAAAAAATGATATTTTGTTATACACATTTCGCATTTAGAACTTCTAACATATGTAACCAAATTCAAATTCTCCTTTGCACTCTTAAACAAAAAAAAAATAGAATTTTTTTTCTTTCTTTTTTTAGTTGAAATAAGATAACAAACTGGGAGTTGTAAGCAATGATTCATTGAACACTGCAAAATATACAAACACGCTAAATAAATTAAAGCGATGTTTCATAACAATTGTGGTATACCTACAAATAAAGTAATTGAATGGCGTATTGTCATCCTAAATATACAATCATAAATGCAGCTAATTACTCCAAAATTAAACTAAAGATGCTACATTAGAAATTAGATATACCGAAAATCAAATTAGATTTGAGAGATTGAAGATTTGAAATTGTTACGCTTGTATGCGTATTCGTTATTCCCCTTTCGTGCGTATGCCGTATACGGTATGCCCTTGCGTGTCTTCAGCTTTGTATGCCCTTGTTCTCTTCCCTGTTGCGTGCTTCGCCCTTGTTCTCAAATCCAATATTTAATTTCGCATTTTCCCCTTTCGTTCATTTTTTTCTATACGCAAGATGAATTTTGATGCCCTAGAAGTCGATGATGCCCAGTGTGTATGCCCCGTTTGCACTAGGCCAGGGCCATCTATGCCCTTGAATACAGTGAGACTGAAAGCGTTCAGGTAAAAAAACAAATATTTGTTGAAGTTAAGCAAGCAAAGTGAGAGTTCGAGAGTTCAGATTAGGTCGTTGTAGTTAAAGTTAGGTGTCTAATTGTCCAAGTAGTAATGGTAGCATCTTATCGAACTAACTTTCAAAGGGTACCCATACCCAAAACTGAAATGAAAATTGTAAAAGGTACCAATTTAGGTATGTTGTTTATGATTAAATGGCTAACAAATGATTAATTGTAATCTACAAGCAATAATAAAAAATGGTGGAATTCAGACTTCATTTTTTAATATGTTTGAATCCTTGTAGATATTAAAGTCCCCAAGATTTTCTTATGTTATTGAATTGTCTCCATGATCACATCAGTGCAAGCAGTATAAAATAGTTATGGTTTTAATAGCAATCTGCAATACAAAATTATCCATAGGCTAATTTATATATTGGAATAAACACAAATTTAGACATAAATAAACTCCATATCAATTTCTTGGGGATTAAACAAAATATTCAAAATAGTAAACTTAAGGGATGATCATATTGGCCTTAGAGCACAACAGTTTGAACTTTGCATGTTTACATCCATCGCTAGTGCTTTTAAATTTGTATGATTGTCTGATTCTCATTTGCGTCCGTAACCAAAATATATTCGCGTTTGAGTCTATCCGATTTTCATTTACAACACAAAGTAGATATATTTCCCTTAGAGTCCATCTAACTTCCATTTAGAACAACAAAATTTACATTAAAAAACAAATCTCATTTGGTCTATGTTCATTCAAATTTATCTAAATTTCTTGTAATTCATCCTATAATTAAAGAATAGTCTATTAAAAAAGAGTAAAATTTAATATAAGTAGCGTTGTGGCTCCGTGTTTGTGTGACCGTGTTTATGTCTAATTGTCAATGTTCATTCAATTTTATATAGCACACGAGTTAATACAATAAAATTTGTACAAATATAAATCTTGTTTGATCCGTATTTGGTCCGACTCTATTTAGGATTGAAACTGAAAATACATGTTTCCATAATTCCATTCCAATCTGATCGATTTACCTCCTTCTCGACCACTAACTTTGAAGACTCAATAGAAATTATTTATTCTATTTATATTGCGGTATAAAAAATCTTCATGTTGGAAAATCACATTTCATGTTCAACCACCACATAAGTGCATAAATTTTGTGCCTTCACTTCTGGTGCAACTATAATGATCTATCATCCACGTTTTGTTCAGTAAACCAACAAATAAATAGGATGAACTACTACACTATAAGAGGAAGGAATGGAGTACATTCGACACATTGTATTTTAATAAAATTAAGTTGGCAGGCGTAACAAGTTACCAACGAAAATAACACTAGCAAAACCTAAAAGCAAGAAAATATATATGGCAATCACATACCCATCAACAAAAGATGATTTAGAAGAAAACTCAACGGTAGTTTCTTTTATACCTATCCAGTCCAAAGTTTAAAGCTATTATCACCGATCAGTACAATGATCAGATTGCTACAAAAGATATGATTAATTAAAATGGTACTTGGTAAATATTCATGAAAGCTAATATCTAAATTGTTTTTATTTTGCAGTTTTAGTGATTTTTCCCCATGTTTTGTTATAACTGCCGTAGAAGTAGCCAAGACCATATTCATGAATGCAATAATGTGATTAGACTTGATGAATATTGGATTGATCATAAGAAACCAAAAAACTGTTTTGAGACATGATATAACTTTATTGATAAACTCAGCAGGTCAGGGTACAAAATATTGGGTACTTAAGCAAAACAACAACAATTACTAGTAGCATCATTGCCGGGAACTAAATCAGCGCACTTTCCACCGACAAAATGAAGATCAATACAAGCTTGATTGCAGTCTGGGAAGTTCTGGCATGGACCTTGAGGAATAAGGCGCTCATCTTCTATAACATACCTTGCATCAACACTAACTATATAGAGAAGAAAGTGGTCAGTCTGAATCAAATATAACATTTACTAATTGTAACAGTTATGTATTCACCTAAATTGAGAGCAAATGACATAAGAGCTAAGGTAGCTAAACAGTAGATGCAAAATGGTTTAGCAGCCATTGATTACGAATATTTTTCTTTTCTTTGTTGATTTGAGTGCTTAAACTGAATGCATTCCAACCTTTATATAGCTTTTTTTTGCCAATCAAATAGAGAATATTGATTACAGATTCATGCATGTACTGGAGAAAAGAAATCACTTTACCATATGTTATTATAAACCCAATCTAATAAATAAATCTAATAAATTATGTATTTATTGGAAAATAAATATATGTGTGAACGCATCCTAGTGCTAGTTAAGTTAGTCTCCGAGATTTTCAAAGTAATATCTTTAATGAATATGATTTTTCTTTTCTTTTTTAATTATATATTAATTTATCCTTCGCAGTTAAAGGTTATATGCATTATTAACAAAGATATAAATGAATTATTTTACCATATAAAATTAATCCAATAAAGATTACAAGTGTATAAATATGTGTCTGTACACACATATATACAACGAAACCTTGCTGGTTAAGTTAATCACCAATACTTCATAAGTAATATCTTGAATGAACAAGAATTTATTTAATTATAAGTTAATCCATCCTTCCTAATTAAGGTTATAAGCACTATTTCTGTTAAAAGCACGTTGAGTGTGACATCCCGTAAATTTCGACCATTTAAATATTAATTTATATTAAATTTTTGAGGAAAAAATTATTTTTGATTTCTTAATGTAATTGATACACAACGATTTTAATAAGTCGAAATTTTATTAATTGAAATAGTCAATTAAATAAGAGCAAGTTAAAAGCAGTTTGTGCTCTTCATTAAATCAAATTCGCGTTTAAATGAAATTAAAATATATTTTGAGAAAAATAAATTTTATATTTTCATTTTATAGTTAAGGATAATTCTATAAAGAGAATAAATGTAAATCTTGAAATAATAGTTTACTGTCATAGAATAATACCTGTAAACGATATAGAAATAGTTTTGACGTTAAACTTAAAAACTTTAAATTTGATTTTGAATTTGGATTGCATGTATTTAGTTTAATTTAAATAAATTAGACCGATCGTTCAATTACAAATTTCATAATGCATAAAACACTAAGCGGATACGGTATTCAACAACATTTAAATAAGAAAATAACAATTCTACTATTTAGTACGAATCTACAGTATTTATATAGGATCTTATGAGTGTATAAATTGAGATTATAGTGTATTATGCAATTATATATATATATATATATATATATATATAATGAAAAGCGTTCAATGACACCCCAAATAGTGAGCACCGTGAAAGCCCCCCTACAGAAACCAAGCATTTATATTAGTTTAGGTTAGTGGGAACTGGGAAGTGAGAGAATACGTGAAGGGAGAGAGAAATAAGATATGTGGTGGAAATCATAGGGCATTTTGGGGTGATGCACGGTTTCGTGTTCCATTAGACGCTCGCCATATAATATATATATATATATATATATATATAAGTATAGATATTGCAGACATAACTTATATAGGCGTTTGTTTAGTGCACATATTAATTAGATGTACAGATAGTAGAAGAAAATAGAATTAAAATATTGCCTTAGTCAATCGCTTAATAACAAGGGTGCTATTTCTGATTCTTATAGTCTCTTAACTACATACCTAAAAAAGCCTTAATTATTCTAATTAGTTATTATTGAAATTCATTAATTTTCGCAGAAAGATTGATTGAGAATAATGGGTAGACAATATATAAAATAAATTCTGACAACATACATGTATATCATTTTGGTTATACTTTCTAGCACTTTCCCTATCTGTAAAATTTTTACATTTAGGAATTCGGAATGCGGATTACACAAATTCAAACATTCATTAATTTATTTATTTTTAAATGTGAATTGCTGCATCCATTTTCAATGTCCTTTCCGCTTCGTTATTTCCTTAAAACTGCATGATTTCTCACCCCTCAAAATTGGCGCATTCATTTTATTTTTCATTTCCTAAATATTTCATGATATTTTTGAAATTCAATTAATTCATTTGCATTCATTCTATTAATTTATTTTCATTCATTCTATTAATTTATTTCTCTTTATTATATTTTCATACATCTTATTTTATTTGCATATCTTCATTCCTCTAATATCCATCTCCTTTTTTCTCCATTCCCATTTTGTATCCTGTTATTATTTAAACAAGCCATCTCCATGTGTGTTTGTATATATACATATATCTATCTTTTCTCTTCTATATCATGTTGTTTATATTAAACAAAAAAAGCATAAAAAAAAATTCCAGCAAAAGTGTCAACATTGTTCGTGCATATTTCTAGTAATTTTCGCTACCTTATTCTTGCCTGTCCAAATGAATATGTTTCTTAAATTCTAAAATTTAATATTCTGTATTTTGAAATTTGAAAAGTCCCAAACTTTCTAACAGTCAATGTCAGGCAACAAATCACACATTCATTTTTTTCATTTATTTCTTTCTTTATACATTTGAATTTTTAATAAGAAATAAATGTTGATTAGACCATCAGCTCATGCCTAGTTAGCCAATTTATTAAGTCAGTATCTTTTTTTCCTCGTTCCTTTCTTTCTCTGTAATTGTCTTGTGCTAATTTTAGATCTTCTTCCTCCCATCCACAAAATAAAAAAATAAAAAAACATAGTATTCTAATATATTTCCTCCTTCAGTCTTGTTTCTTCTCTGTTCTTATCCTTCTTCTCAGAATTAGTTGCACTACAAGAAAAACCGCAAATAATGAAAGATAGCAAAAAATTCAGTCGTAATTTAGCAATAGTTTTTCGTGGAATTTTAAGGGATATTATCTAGGATTTTTTTTATTTCAACTTGTTTTAAATTATTGCCATCGAATTATATTTTTTCTGCCGCTAAATAACAGAAAATTGCAACAATTTTCCGTCATCTTTTTTTCATTGCTAAATTCCATTGCAAATGGAGACAGTTTACCATCTTGTATGCTTTGAAGCTATTTTGCAATAGGTTTTCATGAGATTTGCAAGGGGCTGGTATGTTTATTCTGCATAATATGTTTTCTACTATTTTTTTACTAAATAATTGATAAGCGTAAATGAATTTTAAATAATTAGTGTTAATAATAATATACTAATAACAAAAATAAATAACTACTATTATTCGTAAATAATATTCAATAGTCAGTTGTAATGTCCCGTAATTTTCACAATATAATAATTTATTTATTTAATTATTTAAATAGTGAATTTGAAATTTAAATAGTTGTATAATTAAATAATAGTGAATATTTAATTAAATTAAATAATTAAATAATATATTTAAATTCCAGAATAGTCGAAAATAGTAGAATTCACAATACGATGTGAATTGGATCATATATAAGCTATAATTAAGTTTGAAATTGAATTACGATAACGAATATATTATTTAAACGACAGTTGAACATATAATTTATATTATAATTATAATCGAGCCTGAAATGACGCGGTAGTTCGTAATTTGGCGATTCGAACTTTAAACGAATATACAGAATCCGTTTTAAATCGGATTTCTGTGAAATGAGAAATGTTTGAATCTGTTGAATGATATTTTTCTAATGGAAGTAAAATCGGGATTTCGTCATGTAGGTTTTGATTTACGTCCAAATGAAATTTTAGAAATGTCGCTATGGAATTCCTTTATAATTTCTATCGATTTATTTATATTATAAAAGGAATTTAATATAAATCGAATATCGATATAACTGGGAATTTTGAAATATCGAGTTATAAATCCCATTGGAGCTGTGTGATATTCTATTGTGAATATATAGGATAATATTTATTTATAAATATTTAATTTAATTATTTTTAAATATATTTAATATGTAAAAGGGTTTATTTAGAGCTTTAAAAATAGCCAGTTTTTCAAACGACTTCCGTTTTCGATGAAACTAATTTTGTTAGATCCGGAATATTAAATTATTGTTAGATTTCAATTTTCGTGATTTTCGGAGTCAGTATGTGACCGTACTGATTTTTAACGTGAAAAACAATCGATATTTTGACGGTTAAAAATGCGCTGTGTGAGCAGACGAAGCCAGAATTCGACAAAACCAGCTTCGTTGGGTCTGTAATGTCGAACCTTAGTTGTATATCCATTTTCATGATTTCTAGATATTGTGTTTAGTCACGTGGATTTTAAATTGGCAAATACAAGTAGTCTTATATTATAAATTTGTAAAATAAAATACAAAGCTTACATTGGAAGCTATCTACACTTATAAAACCAACACATATCCTAACCTAACCCTAGAATTTTCAATACTTTGGTCAATACAAAATCCGCCGTCAGTTTTTCCTCTCAACAACCAAAAATCGGCAACCTTAAATCAATATAAAATCAAAGAAAAATCAAAAAATCTCAAATCATATATATATGAATTCGTTGTCACTTGCTCTTCGATTGGGCATAGATGTTATGGTGTTCGATTCGTTTTCTGTCGATGGATTTTCTCTAGCATGCGCCTAGGGCTTCCAAGCACCGATGAGTGTGAAGATATTGGATCGAATGATGTCCATTGTGGGATTCAGGGTGGCTCGGCGAAACCATTGGCAAATTTTGGTTGACTCTCGTGACGAAAAGTGACGCGGTCACTATAGAAGATGTGAATGTCGTGGTTGGTATCTAGGTGTAACAACCCGTATTTTTAATAACCTGTAATAACATAAATCGAGGCAGAATTTAATTCTAAAATCTGAATCAAGGGAAACGGGCTATGCCATTGCGTTCGTCTCGGAAAAATACGCGAAATAGAGTCCGAGTTTTCGAAAATCGGAGTCCGTATGACCCGATTAAGGCCCAACGAAGTTTTCAGAAAATTCCTAAGTAAAAACAGATTTCAAATTCAAATCTGAAATTGGGAATTGGGCCAGTTTGGGCCAAGCGGGAAAACTTCCCGCCACAGTACCCAAGTCGACAGCCCTGTCGACTTGGGAGTCGACTGGGTCTGACCAGGTCGACAGCCCTGTCGACTTGGCTGTCGACTTGGCTCAAACGCCCAGTTCTGCCTGGTGCACCACTTTGGGTTTGTGTTGAGCTTGGGGGCCAGATTCGATTTGGAGGGTTGAGATGAGAACTAGGGTTTAATCCTATGGTCTAAATCACTAGCCTAATCTATAAATAAGACCCTAACCTACCCTAAATCATTCATTATTCATTCTAGCAACTAAACTATGTCAAAATCAAACCTCTCATGGCCTCCACTCTCTTCATACAATTCCTAAACAAATTTCTAAGAGATTTCCATGCATACAAGTGTATTTAGGCTTGTATGATCCTCTTTAGCTTGCATTAAAGTCTTGTTTCTCTATTGGCATCATAAAGGAGGAGTCTTGATCAAGTTTGCTTGCATTTTTGGGATTTTAATGTGTTGCATAAGGGGTTTCTTACATTTGCTATACTCATTTGAGTCCGCATAAGCATTGTAAGCCCTATTCCTCTCATACTTGAACTTTGAAGTTAAATGCATGATATGCAAGTTGTCATAAGATTATGCAAGTTTGTTTATGCAAGTTTGATATGCAAGTTGTCATATGTTATGCAAGTTTGTCTATGCAAGTATGATATGCAAGTTGCCATAAGTTATGCAAGTTTGTTTATGCAAGTTTGATATGCAAGTTGCCATAAGTTATGCAAGTTTGTTTATGCAAGTTTGATATGCAAGTTGCCATAAGTTATGCAAGTTTGTTTATGCAAGTTTGATATGCAAGTTGTCATATGTTATGCAAGTTTGTTTATGCAAGTTTGATATGCAAGTTGTCATATGTTATGCAAGTTGTTTATGCAAGTTTGGTATACAAGTTGTCATATGATATGCAAGTATGTTATGCAAGTTTGGGATGGTCATGTGGTTCATGTTATCATGTTATGCATGCTTTTTGGGCCTAAACATGTAATATGCAAGTGTATGAACACATGAACCTTTCATATGCCACCATGTTGAACTTGTGGCTTCAACACTTTTATGTCATAATTATGCCAAGTTCCCTCTTTCTATCCTTTATGCGCTATTGCGATATGTAAGCGATGGGATTGCGTTTGGGGTTGGGTAAACTTAAAAGACCTAAAACATAAGCTTGGGAATTTACCTATTAAGTTAGGTCTACCCATTGGGAATTTACCTATTAAGTTAGGTCTACCCAATTGCTCGAAAATTTGTAACATGTTTTGGAAACATGAGGGACATGACACTTAGAAAAGATAAGTGTGGCCAACTCGAGGTTGGGTTGAGTTTGTAGCGTAAACCTACCCGGAACCGACCGGCTTAACTAGTTGCTACAAACAATAAGACCCAATGTGAGAAGTTGGTCATGTTGTACCTTGAACCCGAGGTTAGACCAAGTTGTGGTGTAAAGCTACCCGGACCCGCCCGGCTTAACTAGTAACCACAACAAAGTCTAATGTGGGAGGTTAAGGCGCATTAATTAATTAATGCCTCGTGATTAGGGTTAATTCATGGACCGCTTGAACACTTAACCAGTGAAACACGATGGGTTGGTAGGGTTAAGTCATGGACCGCTTGAACACTTAACCAATGAAACACGATGGGTTGGTAGGGTTAAGTCATGAACCTTGGGTACACTTAACCAACTTGGTACTTGAATGAGTTGGGTTAACCACGTTTAACCCATTAAGGAAACCCTAGTTACGTGGTCCTTTGCACCAGTAACCCTCTTAGTTGTATCATGATACCCTAGGGACTAGGCTAGGGAGGGGCACGATTACTGGATGACATGTAAGCGACCAAAACGACGGCTGAGTAGGTGCGCCGGTGTGGGTTCAGGCGGGCCATGGTCGTGCACATGGTCCGGAGTTGAAAAAGAAGGCACGGGCACCAGTAGGTTTAAACTGTGCGTGCTTGGTTTGTGTCAGTGGTTGACACCCTAGGACTTGATACACCCTAGGGTGGACCTAGCATAGTTTAGCTACACTTCGTAGTTAGGCCGTATGACACCGACACTTGACGAGTTAGGCTGTAGGAGAGCCGATCGACTAGACCGTGCTAGTTGGACCTTGGTTTAGGTCATTCATGATGTCGGGCCAAAACTTGGGCCTAGGGATCACTGGGATCACTTCTAGTTTACACTTTGGACCTCGTATGAGGGTCACTTCATGTTATTGGGCCAAAGCGTGGGCCAAGGGATCAATACTTGTTTATTCAAGTCATGTTAGTTTGCTAGTACATCTGTGGTGCAAAACCTTAATCCTGATTATGCGATGACACCTTTATCTACCTTGATAGATAATCATCATGTTGTTTTCCTTATGTTCATATCTGCTGCTCATGTCAGTTAACTTTATCAGTTTACATTGATTGTAGTACGGCTTACTCAGTCTTTTTGACTGACCTGTTTTCTTTCGCCTCTTTTCTTCCGTTTCCCCCCCAGGTTCTCAGGGAGGGAATACAGGAGCTTAGCTTGGATCTTACCTGCTTTTCTTGGATAGCTCATGTATGCTTTGGACTTGAGCTCGCTATGGTTTTTCCACTTTGGGGATAGCTACTTTATGTTTTCCTTTCCAAGTTTCAGTTGATGTCATTTTATGTACTAGACTTGTTATTTTGGAAAATTGACATTATGTTGTACCAGACTTGTTTTGAAATGGTTTAAAATATTCCGCTGTTTTATCTATGTTATTTACTCTGTTTACATATATACATATGTTCTTGTTCTGCCTTGATATATCATTATGCATGTTTACCTTGTTTAAACGCCCCGCCAAAGTCAGAGCCCTTGCAAGAGTGGCACTGGCGGAGGTGGGGTGTTACATTTGGTATCAGAGCATATGGTTTACGAGAAGGAACAAAAAGGTTTTTAAAACTTTTGGGAAACTATTTTCAAAACCAAGTATGAAGTATTTTCCAAAGAAAAGTCTAGTTTATTTTAAAGGCTATTCCCCAAAAAGCCATTAGCAAAAATTCCTTCGTTTTCCCCCACTCTGAATCTATCTTTTTCTTCGTTTTCAGTATGGCCGATAACTCTGCTATTCCGGAAGGAGTACACGTACCTGTTTGGTATAGGAGACTTTTGGAGGCTAGGGCGACCGAAGCCGGCCCCGCAGATGTTCCTCCTCCTCCGGTAGTTAATGTTCCTCCTCCTCTTGTCGCTGAGGTTCCTCTTCCTCCTCCCCCTCAGCATCCTCAAGCTGACTTCGCAAAGATTTGCCAAGATTTTAAGGCGATGGGTTGCAAGAATTTCTTTGGAACCGAGACTTATGTAGAGGCAAGGAATTGGTTGAAAGAAACCAAAGATCTTTTTACCTTCTTTGATATAGATGACCGTAGGAAGGTTTTATTAGCAGTGTGGTTGCTAAAGGAAGAAGCTGCACGTTGGTGGGTGGTCACCACCGTTACTAGGCCAATTGAGACTTGGGAAGACTTTCGGGGAAATTTTGGACTAAGGTTCCTATCACTGAAGCAAGGGGACATGACTATTAGGGAATACATAGATAAGTTTAATCAACTGGCTCAGGTCGGTCTAGACTTAGTTAACACTGCTCAGAAGAAGGCCCTATACTTTGCTCTAGGATTAAACGAGCCATTACATGGTTTGGCCATGACCCATATACCCCTGGGGGCAACTTTTGAGAGTTTGGTGAATATGGCCCTACTTAATGAAGAGAGTAGGAGTAACAAGGAGGAGATCAAGATGAATGATACTCAAGCCAAGAAGACTGATTCCCAGTGGAAAGGAAATCAGGGTAATCCAAGCGGTCAGAGCAGTCAAGGCAATAAGAACAAGAACAAGGGCAAGAACAATAAGAGGAAGTGCCATTATTGCGGTTCAGTTGGGCATCTTAGTAAGGATTGTCGGAAGAGAAAAAGGAATAATGGTGAATGCTTTTTCTGCGGTGAGACTGGACATTTCAGTAAGGATTGCCCGAGGAAGCAAGGGCAAGGCCAGGGTCAGACTCAGCGTGCTGGACCTTCGAGAGGGCAAGTTCATGCTCTCAATGCTGCTCCAGTTCCCGATCGAGGTAGTATTTCTGTTGAAAGCCTTGTATACATTTCTGATCTTCCTGTTCATACCTTGTTTGATTTTGGTGCATCGCGTAGCTTATTTCATCTGATCTAGTTGAAAGTTTGCACCTGAGTACTAGTCTAGTTTATGATCCCGTATGTGGTTCAAATCCAATTGGGGTTTTCGCCCACTTGTCTATAATCTACGTGGATTTGAAAGACTCTATCTCTAGTGTAGAGTTCTCGTGTGATGCTTGTATTCTCGGTTTCATGGGGTACGAGTTGATTTTGACCAGGGATTGGTTGTCCAGTTTTGAAGCCATTCTTGATTTTTGAGCATAGGGTTGTGAGGCTCATGACTCGCCTCGGTAATACCCTAGGAATTTCTAGTAACCCTATGAGTCTCGTCATGTTATCTTAAATCCCTTGACTCGTCTATCGATAGTTTGCAATCGGTGAGGGTGGTCCGAGGATATCCTGATATCTTGGGTGAAGTGAAGGGGGATATCCTGCATTTATCTGGTGGATAATGAAAAGCTGGTCTCTTTGCCCGTTCGGCACATGGCTCCGCGTGAAAGAAGGGAGCTAAGTAAGCAAGTGAAGGAGTTGCTTGAGAAGAACTTCATTAGATAAAGTATATCTGAATGGGGAGCGCCTGTAGTATTTACTACAAAGGCATATGGTTCTCTTCGACCTTGTGTCGATTATCGTGAGTTAAACGAAGAGAATAGACAATCATTGCCAAGGATCGATGATTTGTTTGATCAGCTTGTAGGAACATCTGTTCTCTTTTGATCTTGCTACTGGATTCCATCAGCTCAGAGTAGCTGAGGATAGTATAGACAAGACTGCGTTCAGAACTCCAGATGGATTCTTAGAATGGCTGGTCATGCCATTCGGTTTGACTAATGCACCCGCCTACTTCGTGGACTTGATGAGTAGGGTGTTCAGGGAGTTCTTGAACAAGTTTGTCGTAGTCTTCGTAGATGATATTCTGATCTTCTCTAAGGATGAGGAAGAGCACGCAAGGCATCTCGTGGAGGTGATGGATACGCTTAGAGCGCATCAGTAGAAGGCCAAGTTCTCCAAGTATCATTTTGGAGAAAAAGGAGTTAGATTTCTTGGGCACATAGTTTCTAAGCAAGGCTTAGCGGTGGATCCCGCTAAAATGGTCGCGGTTCAAGACCGGAAAGCTCCGACGAGGACAATTGAAGTAAGAAGTTCTCTCAGTTTAATTAGTTAGTTAGCGTCCCTTGAGCTTAGACCTACCCTTCTGGATCAAGTAGGGACTTCACAGAAAGAAGACCCGCAGTTAGTCGAGATCATGGACAAGTTGATTCGAGGCGAGATGTTAAGACACCTCGCTATTGATGACAAGGGATAGCTAGGACGCAATGAGAGAAAGAAGGCTCTTGAAGATGCACATCACACAGGGAAGTGGCCGAGTTTGTCCCAAGGTGCATGTTGGGCCAACAGGTTAAAGGCCAAGTCATAAAAAGACCGGTGGGCTATTACATCCATGGGAGGTCCCCGCAATAGAAGTAGTAAAGCGTCACGAAGGATTTCGTGGATGGACTGCCTAGATCAAGGAAAGGGAATACGAGCATGTGGGTCATAGTAGGTAGACTCACGAAGAGTGCTCATTTCACTCCGGTAAAGAGTGAAAGGATTGCATCATAGCTAGCGACATTTTACTTTCAAGAAATAAAGCGGTTGCACGAGGTTCCGTAAGGTATAGCTAGTAACCACGACTTAATCTTCACCGGTCAAGTTTTGAGATAGTCTACGGGAAGTCATGGGCAAGCAACTGAATCTAAGTACAGCCTACCATTCGCAGGCGGATGACCCATTTCGTTCAAGCATGAGTTATAGAAAACCATGTTGGTAGGAGCAATTGGCAACATGGATTGGTATTTCCAAGAAAAGTTCTGCTGCGTGGAATACTTTATAGTAAGTAGACGAGATCCAGGATTCACTAGTGAATTTTGGAGAGCTTGCACGAATCCATGAGGTCATGGTTATGTTTAATCCAAGAATGATGGAAGAGTAAGAAAAAAGACGGTCAAAGCACAGTGGAGTTAAGCTCAAGGGAATGTGACTTAGAAGACTGAAGGCTAGATACGCGCATCATATCTCTTTTTAAGAGCATATCCTTGATCCTTGTTTCCCTGTGGAACTTACTCGCATATTATCTTTTTATGTATATCCTCTCGGTCCCATTTTCGGTCCTATTTCTGTCGGGAGGTATGGCTTATTGGCTAGTAATACATGTCAGGGTTTGAAGGGGTCCGTTAGGTTGACTAAACCTTTTGGGCTTTTATGGAATATAGGTTGGGTTAGGAAGGGATTTCTTGTAATCCAAAAGGAGTATATCTTGCTTATCCTCCCGATCTCTTTAGCACAGCTTTTGCTATCCATGTTTGTCTTGTTTATCTAGTTTATCGTGTTAATCTTGTCATGAGAATCTTAGGTAGAAATCCTTTGGTTGAAACATGTGTTTGAAACATGTTATGCTTGATGGTTGCAAGTGGTTGCAAGTGTTTGCAAGTGGTTACTCGTGGATGCATTATACACGATTAGGCACTAGATCGGCTCACACACTCCTCATATTGCATATGCATGAGTGTTTATGCTTATTCATGGATGAAAATTGTGTGTTATCACATGCATGTTGCATATGGGTGTATGTTATGTGCACACATATAGATGATATACGTTATGTTTGGAATTGCATACATATGGATTCATTTCACTAACATAATTTGCATTGATGATATTCGCATTAGATAAGTACATATACACACACCTTTGCATATGTTCATCCAGCATTTAGAATCTTGTAAGGACAATGATTGCTCGTGGATGATGTTTTGAGTAGATGGATGTTGGATGGTAGGATACGTTCTTCCTAACTTGAAGATTTCGGGGACAAAATCCTTTAAGGAGGGGAGAATGTAACAACCCGTATTTTTAATAACCTGTAATAACATAAATCGAGGCAGAATTTAATTCTAAAATCTGAATCAAGGGAAACGGGCTATGCCATTGCGTTCGTCTCGGAAAAATACGCGAAATAGAGTCCGAGTTTTCGAAAATCGGAGTCCGTATGACCCGATTAAGGCCCAACGAAGTTTTCAGAAAATTCCTAAGTAAAAACAGATTTCAAATTCAAATCTGAAATTGGGAATTGGGCCAGTTTGGGCCAGGCGGGAAAACTTCCCGCTACAGTACCCAAGTCGACAGCCCTGTCGACTTGGGAGTCGACTGGGTCTGACCAGGTCGACAGCCCTGTCGACTTGGCTGTCGACATGGCTCACACGCCCAGTTCTGCCTGGTGCACCACTTTGGGTTTGTGTTGAGCTTGGGGGCCAGATTCGATTTGGAGGGTTGAGATGAGAACTAGGGTTTAATCCTATGGTCTAAATCACTAGCCTAATCTATAAATAAGACCCTAACCTACCCTAAATCATTCATTATTCATTCTAGCAACTAAACTATGTCAAAATCAAACCTCTCATGGCCTCCACTCTCTTCATACAATTCCTAAACAAATTTCTAAGAGATTTCCATGCATACAAGTGTATTTAGGCTTGTATGATCCTCTTTAGCTTGCATTAAAGTCTTGTTTCTCTATTGGCATCATAAAGGAGGAGTCTTGATCAAGTTTGCTTGCATTTTTGGGATTTTAATGTGTTGCATAAGGGGTTTCTTACATTTGCTATACTCATTTGAGTCCGCATAAGCATTGTAAGCCCTATTCCTCTCATACTTGAACTTCGAAGTTAAATGCATGATATGCAAGTTGTCATAAGATTATGCAAGTTTGTTTATGCAAGTTTGATATGCAAGTTGTCATATGTTATGCAAGTTTGTCTATGCAAGTATGATATGCAAGTTGCCATAAGTTATGCAAGTTTGTTTATGCAAGTTTGATATGCAAGTTGCCATAAGTTATGCAAGTTTGTTTATGCAAGTTTGATATGCAAGTTGCCATAAGTTATGCAAGTTTGTTTATGCAAGTTTGATATGCAAGTTGTCATATGTTATGCAAGTTTGTTTATGCAAGTTTGATATGCAAGTTGTCATATGTTATGCAAGTTGTTTATGCAAGTTTGGTATACAAGTTGTCATATGATATGCAAGTATGTTATGCAAGTTTGGGATGGTCATGTGGTTCATGTTATCATGTTATGCATGCTTTTTGGGCCTAAAAATGTAATATGCAAGTGTATGAACACATGAACCTTTCATATGCCACCATGTTGAACTTGTGGCTTCAACACTTTTATGTCATAATTATGCCAAGTTCCCTCTTTCTATCCTTTATGCGCTATTGCGATATGTAAGCGATGGGATTGCGTTTGGGGTTGGGTAAACTTAAAAGACCTAAAACATAAGCTTGGGAATTTACCTATTAAGTTAGGTCTACCCATTGGGAATTTACCTATTAAGTTAGGTCTACCCAATTGCTTGAAAATTTGTAACATGTTTTGGAAACATGAGGGACATGACACTTAGAAAAGATAAGTGTGGCCAACTCGAGGTTGGGTTGAGTTTGTAGCGTAAACCTACCCGGAACCGACCGGCTTAACTAGTTGCTACAAACAATAAGACCTAATGTGAGAAGTTGGTCATGTTGTACCTTGAACCCGAGGTTAGACCAAGTTGTGGTGTAAAGCTACCCGGACCCGCTCGGCTTAACTAGTAACCACAACAAAGTCTAATGTGGGAGGTTAAGGCGCATTAATTAATTAATGCCTCGTGATTAGGGTTAAGTCATGGACCGCTTGAACACTTAACCAGTGAAACACGATGGGTTGGTAGGGTTAAGTCATGGACCGCTTGAACACTTAACCAATGAAACACGATGGGTTGGTAGGGTTAAGTCATGAACCTTGGGTACACTTAACCAACTTGGTACTTGAATGAGTTGGGTTAACCACGTTTATCCCATTAAGGAAACCCTAGTTACGTGGTCCTTTGCACCAGTAACCCTCTTAGTTGTATCATGATACCCTAGGGACTAGGCTAGGGAGGGGCACGATTACTGGATGACATGTAAGCGACCAAAACGACGGCTGAGTAGGTGCGCCGGTGTGGGTTCAGGCGGGCCATGGTCGTGCACATGGTCCGGAGTTGAAAAAGCAGGCACGGGCACCAGTAGGTTTAAACTGTGCGTGCTTGGTTTGTGTCAGTGGTTGACACCCTAGGACTTTATACACCCTAGGGTGGACCTAGCACAGTTTAGCTACACTTCGTAGTTGGGCCGTATGACACCGACACTTGACGAGTTAGGCTGTAGGAGAGCCGATCGACTAGACCGTGCTAGTTGGACCTTGGTTTAGGTCATTCATGATGTTGGGCCAAAACTTGGGCCTGGGGATCACTGGGATCACTTCTAGTTTACACTTTGGACCTCGTATGAGGGTCACTTCATGTTATTGGGCCAAAGCGTGGGCCAAGGGATCAATACTTGTTTATTCAAGTCATGTTAGTTTGCTAGTACATCTGTGGTGCAAAACCTTAATCCTGATTATGCGATGACACCTTTATCTACCTTGATAGATAATCATCATGTTGTTATCCTTATGTTCATATCTGCTGCTCATGTCAGTTAACTTTATCAGTTTACATTGATTGTAGTAGGGCTTACTCAGTCTTTTTGACTGACCTGTTTTCTTTCGCCTCTTTTCTTCCGTTTCCCCCCCAGGTTCTCAGGGAGGGAATACAGGAGCTTAGCTTGGATCTTACCTGCTTTTCTTGGATAGCTCATGTATGCTTTGGACTTGAGCTCGCTATGGTTTTTCCACTTTGGGGATAGCTACTTTATGTTTTCCTTTCCAAGTTTCAGTTGATGTCATTTTATGTACTAGACTTGTTATTTTGGAAAATTGACATTATGTTGTACCAGACTTGTTTTGAAATGGTTTAAAATCTTCCGCTGTTTTATCTATGTTATTTACTCTATTTACATATATACATATGTTCTTGTTCTGCCTTGATATATCATTATGCATGTTTACCTTGTTTAAACGCCCCGCCAAAGTCAGAGCCCTTGCAAGAGTGGCACTGGCGGAGGTGGGGTGTTACACTAGGGTTCGACTTTGGCACGGTAGCTGTGGGAAGGAGGAGTGTTCGAAGTGGGGCACGTAGGTGGTGTCATTCTATGAAACGGTGAGGTAACGGAGGAGTTAAGGAGAGGGAGAAGATCAATAATGGTATAAGGAAGCTGGTGCGCGTTTCGGAAGTAGGTAAGAAGGAGAACAGTTCGAGTTAATTGAAAAGGGGATGATGGTGCGATGCTTTTGGAATTCGATGCAGACAGTTCAAACCAGCCGTGAGGAAGAAAAGGGTTTTAACGGCTTGGTTATACCTAAACTAAGTGATTTGTTTTGACTTAAAAACTATAATTAAGGAAAGCAGGAAGTCTCATTTCTGAATGAAGAAGACGATTAACCATAAGGAAACTGTGATGTATTTTTCAAGAGGGCGTGGAATTTGGGAAGTTGTCAATTCCCATTGAAGAAATTGTTTTGTTTTAAAAGAATAATGGGATGTTTAACAGAAGGAACTGCAGATTTTTCGTTAGTAAAGGAGAAAGATTATTGTGCATCGTGGTATTGGAAAAGGGGATGGGCCGATGTAATTAGTGAAACCCAGAGAGGAAAAAGAAAACAAATGATAAGGGAAATTGATGCATCAGTTCGAACTAGAGGGTGGTTTCTTTTAGTCGGAGAAGAAGTTAGAAAGTTGTCGGGGGTTATAAATGGAGAGGGACGGACATTTATTGCTAAAGACTATTTATATTATAAATTAAGTTTTTATTAAATAAATAATGTGTGCCCACTTAAAAATGAAATATCTTTGCATACGGTGTCAGATTAACGAACGATCAAATCCGTTAGGATCGTATGGACGACGGCTACACAATGGAACTGACTGGGAGTGAATCTGAGCTCGTGACAATTTATAGCAAAATAAATTGTCCGTCTGAACCAAAGATAGTTAATCGTTATTTAATGATAACTATCCAATGTGAGTAAAACTCACCAACTCTGAACAGTTATATTTTTATATTATATTTTTAGAACTGATAATTATCTGTTGATTGTTGTGTGTTAACTGTTTGGTTGAATTGCTTATGTATTAGTTGAAAATATAGATAACGATATATATATAAATCGTTAATCAAATATTGATTCTGTTTAGTAGAATATTTCATATTGAAATGAAATCGATGTTAATTATAGTGAATCTGTTGTTGATTGTGCGTATTTGGATAATATTGGTCCGTGATATATGGTATGTTAAATACCATAACAAATACTGGAATATAAAAAGGGAAATTTCAATGTTATATTGAAATTGAAATCTTTATAAAATCAAAAGATTTTATATAAAGGAATATTTATAAAATCAAGGGATTTTATAAAAGAAATATTTGTAAAACAAATAAAAAGGGAAAATATTTGTAGAACAAATAGAAAAGGAAATTATTTGTATAGCTAATAGAAAAGGAAATATTTATTTCAAAAATAAATAAGATGTTCTAAAAGTGTATATTTGAAATGAAATATTTATAAAATCAAAGGATTTTATAAAAAGAAATATTTATCATTTGATAAATAAAATATAGTTTATTCGAAAGGAGTTAATCGAATATAGTTTATTCGAAAGGAGTTAATCGAATATAGTTTATTCGAAAGGAGTTATCGAATATAGTTTATTCGAAAGGAGTTAATCGAATATAGTTTATTCGAAAAGAGTTATCGAATATTGGTTATTCAAAAGAAAGTGAATCGAATATTAGTTATTCGAAGAGAGTTAATCGAATATTAGTTATTCGAATAAGAGTTAATCGAATATTAGTTTCTCGAATAGGAGTTAATCGAATATAATTTATTCAAATAGAGTTAAAGGAGTTAATCTAATATAGTTTATTCAATAGAGTTAAAGGAGTTAATCGAATATAGTTTATTCGAATAGAGTTAAAGGAGTTATCGAATATAGTTTATTCGAAAGGAGTTAATCGAATATAGTTTATTTGAAAGGAGTTAAGTGATAAGAGTTAATGAATTAAAGTTAATCGAGTTAACGTTAATGGAGTTTGGGTTAATTGATTTGAGTTAATCGAGTTATATTTTGGAGTTACATATTTCAGAAGTAGGCATTTTAACGCTATAGTTATAATCAATGTTTTTCAATAAAGAAGTGGATTCGTAAATAGAATCCAAGAGTTTCGTAAGGAAGTTTGTTAAAGATTTGAAAGGTGAATCTTGTCTATTTCGAAATTAGAAATGTTGTTCAGTTAAGGTCTGAGAGGTAGTTATACCCAACTTGATTGGCTTCATTTTTAACTAAGGAATGGTTAAGGTTCGATAGTGAAGGTTGGTTAAGTGAATTTAGTTAATGAGTGTAATGGTTTGAGTTGGTATAGCGATGTTTTATTTAAACATCTGTTTAAACCCAATGAAGGAGTTTTGGAAATGTTTTCCAAATAATTATCAGAAATGTTTTCTAATATAAAATAACATATATTTTCTAAAATTAGAAAATAAGGATTTGATGAATATATGGAAATGAGAAATGGGAAAATGAATAAGTGTTGATTGAAGATTGATCGATAGAATTTCCATTTGGATATAATATCGTTGTTTGCACACGTGTTTTCTTTGATAGTTAACCCACCAACTATCGAAGTTTTTGACTATTTTTCCGTTGTCAATACGGAGAGACCGGGATCAGATATGTTATCTGAAAAACCACTCCGTATGGCATTAGCGTTGCGATTAAATATGATGAAGATAATTGAAGACGGAGTTATGCAAGGGCTGTTCTGGCGATCCTAGGTACAAATTGGCTAAGATGGATTTAAAGAATAGTGCCTTCGGTTTGTCCAGTCCCAGGAAAACCTTTATAGAAGAATATCTGACATAGTATATTTAATAGATCGCGTAAGTTGATCTCTTCAAACGTATTTACGTTTGGTGGTGGAGGAATTCGTTTCTCTTAGCTGTATACCTATTGTATTTATAGGGAAATCAATTTGTGATTTGGCTAGTATGACGATGTGACATTCAAAGTAAATAAATGTGTGATCTGTCGGAGATAAGCGTTGCCTCTAGCCTCACAACCGGGAAATGACAAAAATCGGGCAGGTAGCATGGCTCAGTGGTCGGCTGCCAATTAGGGTGTATTATCACCTATCTAGAGATAATCATTTCATTCTATATTCTATTGTCGATGCTGTCCCATTCGGGAAACGGTTGCTAATCCCAACCGTTGGTGATATACATTCGATACACTCAAGCGAAATGAGTGGTCGGTCATGTGTGGTCGGGTTGCAAGATGTTCTTGTTGAACCCAGTGTATTCCTCTCTAGAGGTACACTATCGGAAGGTGGTTCCATACCTTGTCATAGTTGGAAATCCATTACCCAATAAGTGCTCCTGGTTTTGATTGTATACTATATATGTGGAACGTGAGATGAAAGCGTTCTGCAAGATGATTATTATATTGTGGTTGATATACACTATTATAATATCAAAAGAGTTTTGATATAAAAGATCATTGTTTCTTTCAAAATGATTTGAAAGTTAAATCAAATTGATTTGGATTCTCATAAGGGAAAAACCCATTCCGTTATATGGCGTGGTCTTATGAGATATCGTTTAACTGCTCAAACTGTTTTAAATTGTTTTACTCACACCAGTCTCATGACTGACCCAGAGTTTATTTTGTTTTGTTTTCCCTAAATTCTTGGGTGCTCAAATTTGTACGAGCAGTCAAGTAGTCGGGATTACAGATGCACTAGAAGGAGCTGGAACAGGAGGCTTCAGCAGCGTTTATATAGCTATAGTTATTTCCACTGTGACGTAAGTGTTATACTCTGATAATGTTACTGTATACATGTACTGATTTTATTTCAAAGTATGTATCTATTATACATTGTTCGTTCCGTTGTGAGATTCGTATTTACTCTGATGTTGTATGTTCTTCTTCTTCTTCTATTCTAAGTTTCTATCTTATCTATTCTCACCCTCTATTTTTTTTCTATTAGTTTTCGGGTTTCCAGTGTAATTTGGGTTGGACTTGTGTTATTTGGTCAGCTCAAATTGTGCCGGAATTTCGGGACACTACATTAGTATTGATTAATTAACAATTACTAAATAATTAATAGGTAATAATAATTAAAAATGTAGTTTAATAAGTAATCTTTAATAATAAATGATCAATAAGTAATTTTTAATAACTAAAATTTATTATTTCATGTGTAATAATTAATATTTATCATTTAATTAATTTTAATTTTAATAATTCATTATAGTTTAACATGTAGTTTATAATAAATAAATAACAATTAATTTATTATATAATATTATATTTTATAATTAATTATCGAAATAATCAACTATTAATTACATTAATAATTAATAGTGACTATTAATAATTAATAACTAATAATTAAGACTAAATAATTAGAAATTATGTTCAAATAGTTAGTAGTTAATCATTAAGGATAACTTTTAATAATTATTTTATTTGGCAAAGCAATGCCGGTTTTATAGTGGTCGTACCACTTTTTTAGAAGTGGGTAAAAAAGAACAGAGTTCTGCATAGGCACAGAAACTCCATCTGGTTTGAAGTGCCAGAACACTATACATTAGAAAACAGGCGAGTGGCATGATGCTACTACTACTAAATAGAACTCACAATTATTCCCTCTGAGAGGAACAACTGGAGCTATCACTAGATCCTATAACATGGACATACTCCAAAAAGTGCACCGCAAGGTTAGGAACATAAAAAGGGTTAGGACTACGAAATTTGCATAACCAATCCCATGTAGTGTCATAGAACATAGACCTGTTCCAATCACCTAGCTCACCATCCTCAATAAGCTCAATTTTTTTATCCTATAGGGTTATAATACAGTCTTCTATTATCATCCTCTATATTGTTAACATATTTGTAATACAAGTTATCCTGGGGATCATATCTCATTCCAGAAATTTGGTGTAGCCATGAGTGGTCATCAGATTCTTAGTAGATACCATCAATCCTCTTCATATGAACTATTACTATCTTCCATCTTATCTTCCTCACATTGTGTAGTCTCTGCATGTACTGAGTTCTGAATATCAGTCGCAACATCTTCTTTTAGTCTATCTTACTCATAAAGGGTTGTCTTATCCTGTATTAGGACAACAGGATCCTTACGTACCCACATCACAGTGGGACGAGGAAAAGGGATATGATCCGCTAGGGGAATGGGAGAAAGAGCATCAGCTGAGTGGACCCAAGAACATGTTTCCTGTAAATGAGCAAAAGAGTGACAGGAGGTGCAAATACCAGGCCTCAATGCGTACGTGACACGAACTTCAGTCACATAATCTTATATAATTATTATGAGAATAGGAATGTAATATAAATTGATGTTACAAAAGTAAAGGTTTGGTTAATGTTAATGAACTAAGGAAAATGTGAATAACGGGGAATATAACCTATTATAATTATTATGAGAATAGGAATGTAATATAATAGGTAGGCTTGTCTTGGGGACAAGTGGAAATTATGACATAGGTTATGATAAATGAAAAGGAAACTCATTAATATACCTTAGTTAAGGGAATTAAGTCAACAATACAACAAATCTGACCTTTAAGAACGTAAATAACTGTCACAAAAAATAAGATTTGCATCACAAAAAATCTTTAGCAACACAATTTTTCGTCACTCTAGCATCATAAAAGATGGTGACGGAAGAAAAACTTTACGTCATAATTATGCTTTGTAAAAGACACATCATTTATGACATATTATATGTCGTGAAAGGTTCTTAAACGTTGCAAATTGATTTCATCGCAAATTGGACAAAACTTGTCTATTAACATTTGCGACATAGTATTAATATCGCTAAACAGTGTTAGCTGCGACGGAAATTTTCGCTGTAAGTTGTTGATTTATTACCGATGGATTTTAGCGTTGCAAGTAATTATATTTCTACCAACATCTTATGTGTCGATAATATGTATATTTTTAGCAACACATAATGTGGTCATTAATGATAGGTGTAAGCTTGAATGAAATACCATTACTTACGATGTTTGTTCTGTCGTAATTGTTGCCATATAGCGACCACCACAATAGCCACATTCATTTAGCTTCATGCTCACCACCTACCTTCATATTTGTTTAGTATTAGTGAAATTGAAGATATTGTTATTGGTTGATGTAAAATCTAATAAATAAACATTTTTAATGTCATTATTGTTGATTAATTAACTAGACAAATAAAAATAGAAGTCAAAACAAGAAAAAAAACAAAAAATATTACAAATTAGAAAAAAAATTCAAAATAATTACACATGACCATTGATTTTTTTTCTTGAATGTGTTAAAAATAGACAATTTTTAAAAACATAATTCATGTAATATGATCACAGGGAAATCACGTTCCATTACGCTTTAATGAAGAAACTCTGTGTGCATGCTATAGGAGACTATTCTTACATTAAGATGTTCTTTCTATACAAACAAATAATCAATTCTCATTTTGATTGAAGGGTCGATTTCAGTGTTTACAAAAAAAACCCTTAGATCTAGCAAATATATTTGTAATACAAAATAATTTAACCAAGCAATCAAATTGCGGATTAGGAACAAAGGCAATATCACCCGTCTTCAATACTCTTTTACAGATCACTTGCATCAAAATACATATGCCCAAAAAAAAATGAAATTAGTCACACTGAAAAGATCACAATGGCGAATAAGTGTACTGGAAAATAAATAAACAAATAGTCTAAATGAATTTCTTAACCTTTAATTCGAGGTTTGAGACACCATGGTAGTATTTTTCTTTTCTGGCTCGCCTGTTAATATAATTCCTGCAAACTCTATAGTGCATGTGAAGATAGGTAAGTGAGCAAGCCCAGGGCAGAGGTCGCTTATGATGGTAATGATGCTTCTACCCTTTGAGATATTTCTTGCGAAAGGTTTTTGTTTTCAGGCTAATCTTAAACTAAGGCAACACAACGATATACCCTGGTTGACTGCGAGTGTTTTACTGTGTATTTGGTATATATAGAAGCAACCATCAATTTGTTATATAGCATATCCATCATTTCAAGTAAATGTTGGTGCTCTACAAAATATAGAATTCAGCTCCGTTTCTAAAAACATGTAAATGTGAATCCGAAATTACACATATCATTTAATGATCTCTTTCCATCAATCAACCATCTATTTATTCAGAAATAACCAAAATAATCCAGGGATGCTAGTCCAACTACAAGTCAGTGATCCAAGGGAAAAAAATTGCAAAAACACGTTATTTTTAGTTAACATAATTATGAAATAAACATTCCAAGGAAATAATCATGAAATACGCATATCAATTAATAATCTCTTACAACGGAGTGTTGGTTTCTAAAAGTTTATTGCCATTTTGTGATGTTTAAAGGCATAAACAACTAGTAAATGATCATACATGTCAAATTGATCTTTACCTTAAAAAACACAATTCTAATACATGTTATTGCATGACTTAAATGACATTGCAAGCATGTTCAAACTTATATTTATAACTGCTTACATGTATCATAAATGGCTTGGGCTGTGCATGTATCATAAATGGGTACATATTTAAATTCTAAAAAAAGGGACATAAAGGGCTTGGGCTATGCATGTATCTTAATTGGCCATAATTCATTATTCAAAGGATTAGATCTTCCAAATTTTTGCAAATTACATTGCAGGAATCATGCGCAAGTCCAATCCACGTAGAAATATTAGAAAATTCCTACAACCCATAAACCCGTGCATAACCTTTCAAATCATACAACTCATACGCAAAACAAGTAATATGAAAAGAAGAAGGCTCGTTTAAACTAGAACTCAAAACAGAAAAAATTAACCCAAAACTTCCAAGACATGAATATTAAATACTAGCTTACAAAGTAATCAGTTAAATCATTGAATATGATAATTTGTTTAGGTAATTTTTATTCTAATCCACATTTTAAAAAAGTTAATCCGCCATTTTACTTTAATTTTTTAATCCACAACTATTTTTTTTGTTAATCCACAAGTGGATTAACTTAAAGATTTCATGTTTTTTTTTTCAAAATCTATGTGTTTCTTCTTATACAAAGAGTTAGACACACGAACTGACTTAAAATACGTGCAATGATGAAAACCACACCATACGAAAGTTTTCAGTAAATAGAAGGAAACACAAAATACATCACCAATAATACTAGTTCACCATACAAGAGCTAGAAATATAATAGAAGACACAGATTATACAAGGATGAACTGACATATTTAACTGTGCTCTTTTCCAATAGTTCGAACTGTTGCCATCTTGGATAATGCTTGCAATTTATCATGATTTAATAAAATGCCTATGAATGCAATATGAACGTCATCAATCCTACAGCTGGGCATCTCTTGTAGAAAGGGGTATATAGCGAACAACTAACTCTCACTGCGCACAGAAATGGAACCATCTTCCTTTTTATGCACCACCTTTTATTCTTGGAAGTCGGTGCCAACTGAAACCACCAATCGAACACCAGGCTTTAAATGCTCGACCAGTGCCCTTAGAATCTCTGGTGTTGTTGCTCCTACATGAATTCCATCACATGGGGCCAGTTCAGGCCAACCCAGCCTTCCATCTGCATCATTTAGCAGCATATTTTTTTAGTCCCCCAAATTAATCAACTTCAAACTAAAAATAAACAAACTACATGCTGTTATTATGACTTTTTTTAGGTGGATAAAATAACTGAAAATCAAATATTATTAAAAGTCAATGATGCTATGTTATAGTGTGGTTTAAATTATTAAAAATGTCGATTAGAATAAAAATTGCCATTAGCTTATCATGGAAGTGAGTTTGTATAGTCCTGTACTTCTGAAAGAAATTGTCTTATAGATTGATAGAAACTGAACTAAAAAGAAAAAAGTACTTTTCCTGCCTGAGTTCACAGTTAAGGAAACACATAATAAATCAACTTTATGGAATAGGAAAGTTAGAGATTAAGAAATTTAAAGATATTTATAAAAAAGGAAATAAATTTACCAAAACTGAATTAAAATACAAATGCAGTAACAAGTGTAGGTAATTTAAACAGTAATAAAAATTAACTGCTATGGCAATTGATTTATTCGAATTGTGTTTATGAAAAAATAGGATGGGTTTACCAAAATTGGAAATTCTGTCAAACCTTACTTTCTCAACACTAAATAAATAATCCATGATATGCCCTTGTAGTCTAAAAATGAAAAATGTACGAAATGAAGGAACACTATGTTTTGTATCTTAAAATATAAATCCAGTAATAGATCTATCACTTTTGAGTATTAAAAAAAATTGTAACTAATATGTTAATCAAATTATTTGAATAATAAAACACTAAAGCAGGAACAGATTTACCAAATTAAAAAATTTAAGTAAAAAAATTATTCTTTGAATGGTAAATATATAATCCACAGTATGCTCATGTAGTCTAGTATGCTCATGTAGTCTAGTAATGATAATTTGTTTAGGTAATTTTTATTCTAATCCACATTTTAAAAAAGTTAATCCGCCATTTTACTTTAATTTTTTAATCCACAACTATATTTTTTGTTAATCCACAATTAAAGATTTCATGTTTTTTTTTCTTTCAAAATCTATGTGTTTCTTCTTGTACAAAGAGTTAGACCCACGAACTGACTTAAAATACGTGCAATGATGAAAACCACACCATACGAAAGTTTTCAGTAAATAGAAGGAAACACAAAATACATCACCAACAATACTAGTTCACCATACAAGAGCTAGAAATATAATAGAAGACACAGATTATACAAGGATGAACTGATATATTTAACTGTGCTCTTTTCCAATAGTTCGAACTGTTGCCATCTTGGATAATGCTTGCAATTTATCATAATGTAATTAAATCCCTATGAATGCAATATGAACATCGTCAATCCTGCAACTGGGCATCTCTTGTAGAAAGGGGTATATAGCGAACAACTAACTCTCACTGCGCACAGAAATGGAACCATCTTCCTTTTTATCCACCACCTTTTATTCGTGGAAGTCGGCGCCAACTGGAACCACCAGTCAACCACCAGGCTTTATTTGCTCGACCAATGCGCTTGGAATCTCTGGTGTTGTTGCTCCTACATGAATTCCATCATATGTTCCCAGTTCAGGCCAACCCAGCCTTCCATCTGCATCATTTAGCAGCATATTCATGCAGTTCCCCAAATTAATCGACTTCAAACTAAAAATAAACAAACTACATGATGTTATTACATTTTTTTAGGTGGATAAACTAACTAAGAATGAAATATTATTAAAAGTCAACGATGCTATTTTATAGGGTGGATAAAATTGTTAAAAATGTGGATCAGAATAAAAATTGCCATTAGCTTATAATGGAAGTGAGTTTGTATAGTCCTGTACTTCTGAAAGAATTTGGCTTGCAAATTGATAGAAACTGAACAAAAAAGAAAAAAAATATGTTTCTAGGCTGAATTCACAGTTAAGGAAACATATAATAAATCAACTTTATGGAATAGGAAAGTTAAAAATTAAGAAATTTAAAGATGTTCTTGAAAAAGGAAATAAATTTACCAAACTGAATTAAAATACAAATGCAATAACAGGTATTGCTAATTTAAATAGTAAAAAAATTAACTGCTATGTCAATTGATTTATACGAATTGTGTTTATAAAAAATAGGATGGGTTTACCAAAATTGAAAATTCAGTCAAACCTTACTTTCTCAACGCTAAATAAATAATCCATGATATGCCCGTGTAATCTTAAAATGAAAAATGTACGAAATGAATGAACACTATGTTTTGAATCCTAAAATATAAATCTAGTAATAGGTCTATCAAATTTGAGTATTAAAAAATATTTGTGACTAGTATGTTAATCAAATTATTTGATAATAAAACCCAAAAGCAAGAACAGGTTTACCAAATTAAAAAATTTAAGTAAAAAAAATTATTTTTTGAATGGTAAATATATAATCTACAGTATGTTCATGTAGTCAAAAATGGAAATGATTGAAATATAAATCATGCTATTTTTATATCTGAATTTTATAAAGTGGAAACTTCAGTCGAAGAAGGCAAACTATCATTTTATTTCAATGCATAGGTTTCATGCACAAATGAATACACATATACACACATAAACAGTTTGATATTTACATATAATTATGTTTTTGTTTTCATTTTAAATAATCATTATATAAACCTATTGTATGCATGTGCATGTGTATAAACAAACATAGCAATAAATTTGCATAATCTTAACATTGAATCATTATTTAAGTAATCTAAAAGCAAAAGTAAAGGAACACATGCTACAGTGCAAAACAGCGTAAGACCACAACAAAAACACTCATTTTGTAGGCGGTCGAGCCTTCAGAACCATGAATTTTTTATTTTAAGAAATTTACACATTTATATACCAGATATAACCAATATAAAAAAAATTAAAGTACACAGTGAAATTGCTAATTATCTCACAAACTTACTATGTTTTGTCTGCAAATTAGCACATTATAATTGCATTAAGAAAACATGGTGAATACATAAAAAAGGGAGTAAAGTAAGATGCTTAGATAAAATAATACAGTCTGCATAACATCTCCAACATGCATAAATAACATAAACTGCATTACCTCTCAGCGTGATCCAAAATAACATAAACTGTTTTAACTCTCATGCATGATGCAAAATAACATAAACTACTTTTACTCTCATGAATGATGCAAAATATTGAAATAGTCTCCAACCCACTAACACAAAATATCTCGCTCACATTCTAACATAACCTGCTTAGAATCACTTGCACAACATAATCATCCACCTCATCAATCCATCATCCATACCGGTGCTTGCATACTATTACTGCCACTGCCTTCAACTTCTTGCAACATCGCGGTATATGTCATTGTCAGATCAAAGTTAAATGTTTCTACACCATTATTTATTTCATGAAAACCACCTTCGCTATCACTAATATTACAAAAAAGCACTCCCAAATCATCATTATCAACATCCGTTACATAGTCATCGTTATCAACAACACAAGCATCTACGTCATCCAAAGAGACTTCCAAATCATTATTATCTTGTTTAGTATTTGTGATGTGATCAACATCTAATAAAAAAATAGAAATTTCAGGTGTTAACAATTTCAGGTGTTAACAACATAAAATGATGTTGCCTGAGATGTATAATAACTTGCATACATGGAATTTCAGGTGTTAACAATTTTGTCAAAACTATTATAATCTCAATAAGTTTAACAGTGTGTTCATGTTTCATTTTCATGCCAATAAGTTTCTAAACTAGGTGCATGAAGTCCTCCAAATTCACACTGCAGTGCCAGACAACATATGAAAATAGAAAAGCATAAAAACTGAAAATAAGACCGTAGGGATAAATGCAGTTTCTAAACAGGGAGTTTTGGGTATATTTAACATGAAAATATGTGAATGTATTAACTATTGAAGTGGATACAGTGCACTAACTATTTTACTGAATACAATGAACTTTAAAATTAAATAAACATGGTTACACTACTGAAGTGGCAGGCAATAAAAACAACATGGATACAATGCATCAACTAAGTACTGAAAACTGAACATGAAATAAACAATCTTTAAAATTGAATAAAAGAATACCTTCTTCGATATATAATGCATTAACCTCATCAACCGTCACTAACGGTGGTTCCTCCTCCACCACCCAGGTGCTAGTTTCATCGAACTCAACAAAGCTTATAGGATCATAGTTTCGCCCCTTTAATTCACGCCTAAAATATTATTGTGAATTGGATTGCAATAGCAAATTAATAAATAACAAATTAATGAAAAAAAATACATGAGGCAAAGTAACTTACTTTTGTCCAAGTCGAAGACTTTAATGTATGAAAACTAGGTCATTCAATTTTTGATGCTCCAATCGATTCCTTTTTTTTGAATGGATGTGTTCAAAAATGCTCCACTTCCTTTCACAACCGGATGTGCTACAAGTTTGACTCAATGCTCGAATTGCCAACTTCTTTAAATTTGGTGGGTTACTTCCACAAACTAACCACCACTCATCTGCATTTAAAGTACAATATCAATCACAAGTAAGTATCATAGTTATAATTATTGTAATGACGATCACTATACAACATCAAAAATGTTTACTCGGAAGCATTTGCATACTAAATGTGATATTTAAAACGATGAATTCCACCACCTCTAAATACTTTGTTACAAAACATACACTTTATCTCTATATGTCCGTTATTTATCGTTACAGTACAATATTGTCAAGTTGGATCAGATTTTGGCCTATTTGATGGACGGGTCATAATTTCTCACAGTGAACAATAAAATAATGCAATCCATATTCAATGCAACTAAGTGATAGGGACGTGTGTCCTTTAGCATGTAAATAAACCAAGACAACATGGAGAAGGTGTGAACTAATTCAACGAATAGTGGTAAGGATGCATGAAATGAAAATAGGGCGCATGTTCTCAATTAAAATTCAATGCAAGGTCAACTTCAATGTGAAACGATAGCATGGATGCAAGACGGACTAAGCCAAAATTGATTTGTGTGACTAGATTTTTAAGGCAACAAGCAAGACATACAAAATTTTGCACCTAAAGCATGCAAAGAAGACAAGGAAGAATGGGAGATCATGATACTAATTTACATCTACCAGACATCAATGAATTTTTTTAATACCTATTTTCAACTACAAACTCCAAAATGAGCGGTTGCAGTTTCTAGCGGAGAAATGGCTGAATCACGTGGTGAAGTGACAGAAAAGGGAGGATTCTAGATTGTTGCGGTAGGAGAGTCTTGTGAGGGAAGTTGTAAAGGGAGGGCATGCTTAAAAGGCACTAGGTTGGTGTATTCCTCGAAGTGGATACGTGGTGAGTGGACTATATTGTGATAGTTTCCTTAGTTTGATAATTATATAAAATTAATACCTGTACATCATAGCTATAAATAATGCAAAGAACTAAAGGAGTGAAATATTTGTATGTCATGTGAAACAGCAAGATGTCGCTTCCTTTTCTACCGCTCTACCGCAAAAAGAGTAGAAGCTACTCAAAAACATATCTCAAAATTAGCAAATTAATAAACAATATAGCCTTTTCTGATGTATTACTTACTGTCATCTATTTTGAAGTAATTTGTAACCAACCAAATAAGAAGCAAGACTGATTTAGTACCTTTATTAATATGGATAAGTCGCATTTCTCCTAGGCTGACCACCTTTCAGCTTTGTCTATAGAACAACCAAATTTGAAATTAAAAACCAATATAGAAATTTCTCTATCATTATACAAGAAATAAACAATAATACTCGAATAGGCCATTTCCATGAAAGCCCAGGATTTGCAGGTAATTTTTTGTTGTTATTTAGCTGCAAATCCAAGTTCATGCTTTCATCCCTTCTCAAGAAATAAAACATAATACCTGTACATAAGAAATTATTGAACCAATCGTAAATCTAAGTTGGTGCATTCATAAACAACCAGCAACATCAATAGCCTTTGAACTGCTGCTCCGTATTCAACATCAAGCATATGCTGCTATTGCCACACTGCAACCAGTTCAGACAACCCTCCTTAGCGCACACAAGCATGCACGTGATATAGGCAATAAGTAGAATATGGAATTTTAAGGGTTATTTACATATCTTTGTCAAAATTAGAAAAGGCTACACACCAATAAATTATATACAATCAATTCCCTTTATTATTAGTAGACAAGTGAAGATAGAGATTGAGATGTGTAATGATAACTCGTTATTGATCTCCCTTTAGCAGGTTAACAAAAAATATGATTTTAGGAGATAGAAGATGCATGCACGGATTTACCTAAAAATAAACCATAGCTACAAGTTTTGGCAAAATTGCAAGTGGTTCAGTTTCTTTATAGATCTGTGTTGTCAAGCCCTACAAAGAAATGGATATCAGTTAGTTACTAATTCAATGATTTTTTAGGAAGTGCATGTATTATTTAATGGACACGATTACACCATGCACACTAGAATAAAGAGCGGCCTTAATTTGAATGTCACGCTTCATTATGGACCGAACAATGGAAACATTCAAAAAGGAAAACAATAACATGGAAAGTTGAAATGTGATTAATATGAAAGGTCAATTGCCAGAATCTTGAGCCAAGTTGATAAAATATACGTACTTTTGCTCATGTCCATAAAAAAGATGTATAGGAAGGTCTAATGAACTTTCATAATCTCATGGCGGATCTTGTCTTTCAGTGGTCAAATGAAAATGATAGACAAACACAACACGCTTCCATGTTACAAGATTAATATTAAAATGCATATGTAATATTCAAAAAACTAAAGCATAATCTAACAAATGGAAATCATAATTTTATATCCAACGACAAATACATAATTTGACTTGTAACAACCCGCCTTTTGCCTGATTCTCGCCAGTAATTAAACCAACTTAAATCGTTCATAAAACGGATAGTTACGGGTACTAACATAACTATCCATTTTTGTGAATGATTTAAGTTGGTTTAATTACCGGTGAGAATCGGGTAAAAATGCGGGTCGTTACATCTGGTACCAGAGTTTTGGTTTATACAAAGCTATGGGTACTAACATATTTAAACAAAATAACAGGACTTTTCTTCCATTACAGAAATTTTACAGAAGAGTTAAAATGAATCAAAGTACAACATAACCTCAGCGGGAGAAGCAATATCATAACTATCCGTTTTTATGAACGATTTGAGTTGGTTTAATTACCGGCGAGAATTGGGTAAAAAGGCAGGTCGTTACATGACTCAACATTGATTGAAGTCTGAAACAAAAAAAAAATTATCATAAGGAAATATGAAATGCATTTTTAATTTGCATTAATTATTTATAAACCGTTGTAAACTAGTTACCTAAAAATGAGTATTGATTTTTTTTCCTTATAATCAATGTTGCACTATATTAATCATTAAGATTTAGATGATACTAACACCATATTAATTTTTTAGCAAAGAATATTACATCGTTTGTCATGGTAGAATATAAACAAAATTGATCTTTCCATTTTACTGATTCCGCTTTTGATTAAGCAAGAAATAAAGATGCAAAAATAAATAAATAAATTATGGTAGCCTTATTGCGTAGGAAATTTTGGTTACAACTACCTTAACATAAATAATTCAATTATTGACCTAATAGAAAATAACTCTTCTTCAATACACTTTATCATAACATCATGAACTTTATCACTACATGTTGAAACCAAAAAATGGCCACAACACCAAATGTTCTCTTAGAGCACTTCATCAAACGACATGGTTTGAAGTTACGGAGCCATAAACATAAAATAAAGAGCAAGAAGTAAAGAAAAAAAATTTAGAGTGGTTCGGTCAATTTAGACATACATCCACTATGGAAGCACTATTCATTATCTCTTTTGGATTTATAACATACATGAATTCGCTCACATCTCTCATTTCTCTCTTTAACAATAATCTTCTACATTTTTCTCTCTTTTCACTCTAGATTTCACTTGGAGTTGCAATGGAATCGTGAGATCTTTTAATTTGTGATGATAGTTGTGCAGATATTCAACAACTTTGACACTTAGATGATCTTCACCGGATCCATGTGTGTCTTTTGTTGGATCTAGGCCTTGGAAAGAATAAATGCCAGAGCTGTAATTATGGTGTGCAGGGTTTGGGTCGGCCTCAAACTTATTTATGAAAATTCCACTGGGTTACTTTACAACTGTCATACAGTTTGAGCCCGACCCAATATATTTACGAAAATGCCTCTAGGTTAAATTTCCGACCGACCAGAAAATGATTTCGACCAGGAAATGATGTCGACCCATATATTAAACTCAAGGTCGATCAACACCTTTATTTGGATACCGATCAGTCCTATTGTATTTTATAAATCGACCCAATAGTTCGATGCCGATCCAAAGCATTATATGTGCCATATCTTCTTAATAACCGACCCAATGTATTGCAGTTTTGCCACCATGTTATACTTGAAGCTGATCCATGCATTTACTGAGTTGTTGACAACTGTCTTCAATGATCGTGTGTTTTTCTCATACTGTGACCAACCTGTCCGGTACTTTACTACTGATCATGCAATACCATAAGTTACCTACCATCATCATTTAAATGTACCGATCCATTTTGGTTTGACTATGTTGTATAATTGTGGAAAGTAGTGTCCATGCGTCCCCATTGTTTGCCCTAGTATGAAATGTTCTGTCCTAAACATTACAATCTTGCCATTGTAGTGAAATAATAATGTCTATTTCATGTTAAATCACGTAGCCTTGCATGGAACCGTTTTGTGCAATATTAATACAAGTGTGTTCCATGTATTTTTGCCACCATATAAGTTCTTCACGCATGTACATGCTTATTGTTTTTTATATCATATACTGAGTGATTTGGGTCCATGCTAGCTTTAAACGCCAATCATGCAGCTTCAACACGTTGGCTTCACGCTTTCTTGTTTCAAGTAGCTCACGTGTTCTTTATGCATGCTGCGTGTACACTTTATTTAATTCTGCCGTTGTCTTCCAGATTCAAGAAGTGGGCCAACCCATAGACTGAGAATGAAGTTGATCCACGTGGCATCTAGAAGGACCGACCCATACACTTTACATGCGTATGTTGTAATCCACTATACCAATTTGTGATGCATAAAGATATGCTTTTTGTTGTGCTGCATGACTTTTGCACGTGTATTTGTCATGTATGTAAATTAGCGTGCCACATATTGTATCAAACTCTTTTGGTCATTTCATACTAGCACCTTTATATGTTGTGATTCACTCTCTTAATACATAGAAAGATTAATACAACATCTTACCAACCGACCCATAAGGTTTAATTTTTTGATGCCGATCCATCCAATTATTGCAACCGACCCGTGTTATCAATAACAGTGCCCATGCATAGTTTACAACGTGACCGACCGATCCATCGTTTACAACTTGACCGACCGATCCATCGTTTTGTGAATATAAATAATCTACCACTCTTGCATGTTATAAATCATGATTTTTAGACCATGCTTTATAACGGAGTTAACATTTGCCCCTCGAAATTTATATTTTTTCTTGTAAAAAATATGTACTTCAAAATGATTGCCACAACCGATGTTAACGCGCATTGATAGATCGTCTGCACGTATTTTTTGATGGATAGGATACGAGATAATTTTAGAGGATCAGTTTTCTGGTCATTGGTTGTTCTGCTGTTGAATCGGTGGTTAGAATTTTGAGTCTGAGTCAGATCTTTAAAATCAATCATTTCAATGTTTTGTGTTTGAACCCAAATCTCGACTTATTTAGGGTTTGAAAGCATGGATCCGGAAGTTATCTATGATGTTGGTTTATGCCGTAGCATTGGCTGCTTGTTTTTGAACAATTGCTTGGCCACTGAGCCTCTTTTGGACCAATTCCCATCTTTTGATGGAAATTGATAAAGATTTGTCTTTGTAAGCTCAAGCATGTTCTTTTTTAGTGATACGCCCTGCTATGTAATAAAAGATAAACATTACACGTTTTTGGGTGAATATTTTTGCTATTTACTGTCCATATCGATAACAGGTTAGTTAATCATTAAAATGTCGACTATGGCGAATTTAATGATCTGAACTAAACGGCGTAATTACTTAGGATCATTTCGTCTGATCGATTTGTCAAATATTACCTATGTATATACTATATTCTAATCTAAATTTGCGGCGATGTTTGAAACCCGGTAACCGACACGTATCGACTGTAGATTCCAAGCATCGTCTTTTGATGACTTATGTAATCTTGTACGACGGTTCATATTTAACGAAACGTGTACCTGTTAAAATTAGAATCTCAATTTGTGTTTCTGAGGATATAGCGACTGCAACTTTTGGATTGTAAAAGAATCTTTCTTTGGTTATTCCTTGTCCTCTGGACAATTTGCTAGGAAGATGCCATTCTGTGCTAACTCACTATATTTTTAATAAATCATGCAAATTTGTTGCAAATTTTCCAAGGAAATAAGAATTCACTGATTGCCTATTAAATTGATCGTAGTAGCTTAGTTAGATTTTGAATTTTGAATTTTAATTCAATGCCCCCGCTTGGGGAGGTCCTTGGATTTTGAGACCCCGCTAGGGGAGGAATTTGGGTTTAGTGCCCCCGCTCGGGGACGTCTTAATATTTTGTGCCCCCGCTCGGGGAGGTCTTATATTTTATGCCCCTGATAGGGGATGTCTTATATTTTGTGCCCCCGCTAGGGTAGGTCTTGGGATTTAGTGCCCCCGCTAGGGGAGGCCTTTTTTTTTCCCCCCACTATGGGAGGTCTTAGGATTTAGTGCCCCCGCTCGGGGAGGTCTTATATTTTGTGCCCTCGCCAGGGGAGGTCTTGGGATTTAGTGCCCCCGCTCGGGGAAGCCTTTGGATTTAGTGCCCCACAAGGGGAGGTCTTATATTTTGTGCCCCCGCTAGGGGAGGTATTCGCGCTTCACTTGGGAAGCGTTTTTTGTTGTGGAGGGTTTTTCTTAATATATCATTTCAGGGGGCTAGTGCCAGTCCCTTTGTTCAACGCTTGACTTGGCAGGCTATCTTAAATTAGGAATTAGGGCCTTGGACTTCTCTCTCGGGAAAGTGCCCCTTCGATAAAAGTTACAACCCTCTTGTTTGTTTGTTGTGGCGCTTGCTCTCTATTTGAATTTTTGCGACTCTTTCCGTTCACTTTTCAAGGCGGTGCTTTTCTATTTTTGCATTTGCAGTATTTGACGCCCGAATTAGTGTTGTTGGGGTCGCCTTGCTTTGTTAGATTTAAAAGAAACAAGCGCTTGGCAGATGGCTTGCAATATAAAATCGTCTTTAAAATCAAATTTTGATTTGACAAAAAAATTTGCAAGTAGAAGATTTATTTAGGCAGATATGCTCTTAGTCGCAGTGCTAATGTTCAGTATAGTGCTTGTAAAATATTACAGACTGTTATATGAAGTTCAAATACAACATAATGTAAAACATGAAGTAAAGCATGAAATAAAGTTGGGGCGATGATGGTTGCTTATTATGAGCCATTAAAGTTGGAGCACCACTATTGGTCATTAGTTTATGAATGGCCTTGCATTAACCCGTGATGGAGGTTCGTACCTTGGACCGGATTGACCATTTGATATCTCTAGCCCCTGGGGTGTTGCAGAAGGATTTATGGCTTTTGTTTTTTTTTCATATATTGCTACAGTTTGTTCTTCCTAATCAACTCCTCGATTAAATTCTTCAAGTGCCGGCATTCATTAGTATCATGCCTTGGTTGATTGTGAAGGCGCCAGAATTTTCCAGAATTAGCAACTCTCTTAATGATATCCAGCGATGGTGGTTCTGGATAATGTTCTACATCCTTGGTAGCGAGGTAGATATTTTCCAAAGTATTATTCAGAGGGGTGAATTTAGCGGGTGCAAAGAAGCAAGTCTTTTTGCCATCTCGATCATATTTCCCGTCGTTTCCTCTCCTTTGACCTTTAGGATTCTTCTGATTGTATTGAGTAGCAGCATTTTTGGGAGCTTCAAGAAGTTGGTTAACATTGATAATCTGAAGAGGTATAGGATTATTGTCCACTCTCATATATTCCTCTGCTTTTTTATAGAATTTTTCAAGAGTGTTTGGTTCTTTCATTTTAATCCATCTAACAAATTCACTCTTTTCATCTATGGCACCGATTAGAGACATGAGGTTTATGCGAGGCTCTGGATCCCTCAATTCGGACAAGGAAACATTGAATCGACTAAGAAGAGCTTCTATGGATTCCCTTGGATTCTGCTTCATTGCTGAATGTGTTATAGCATTCTTGGCTTTGGTAGCATACAGGTGGAACTCCTCCTTGAACTTTTAGGTCAAGTCAGAGAATCAGTCTACGGACTTAGGTGTTAGTTTCGTGAACCATAGTGATGTAGCACCTTCGAAGTATAGAGGAAAGTATAGGCATTTCATCTCGTCTGTTGCCTTTGCTGCGCTCATGTTCCACTCATACTTGAACAGAAAGTAGTTAGGATTAACAAGGCTGTTGTACGGAGGCAAAATTGGAGGAGTGAACTTCTTTGGACACCCTATTTCTCAGATTCTCTTGGTAAACAGAGTCTTATCGGGAGAGAAATCCCATTCTCTTTCATCGCCATTGCGTGCTTGATTCTTCTTCATGATTTTTTCTAATATATCTGAGATATACTCTTTAGTGGTACGCCGCTTCGCGGGGCTGATTTTGATCTCTCTACCAAATGTTCGTCTAGGTAAGTGATCATGATTAGAAGACTTGGGCCCTTTGAGGAAGTGCCCCCTTTGCGGGACTAGTAACCCTTTGAGTATTTACCTCGGAATAATTTTTAGCTTCTGGCTTCAAGTCCTCGACGTCAGCTTCGTCTTTGTCGCTCAACCAATCATTATAATCTTCCAAGTTGTTGTTGCAGTTACGATCAGAAGCGGATGAATCGTTATTTTCGTCAAGAACAACATGGACCTTTTGAGGTGCTGGATTCTGGTCGAGCATTGAGAACCGCATCTAACTTCTCCATCAAAGCCTTAGTAGAAATATCCATTCACTAGTTTTGATTGGCGATAGCGGTGTCCAATTCATTCCTAGTCACAATGACTCCACCTATTTAGTTTTCTCCAACCTCAGAGCGGTTAGTAAGTGGGGTAGACTCATCGTTTGCAATGTTGTCAAGTTCTCCCATGGTTTTACTTGCAGTTTTCTTAGATTTGGCCATTATTTTGGACAACGCTGTGAATTTCGGAGAGAAATCTTGGAACATCAATGCAAGGCTCTTAAATTTGAGAGAAGTGTGAACGTTGCCCCATGGTAGGCGCCAAATGTTGAAACCAAAAAATGGCCACAACACCAAAGGTGCTCTTAGAACACTTCATCAAATGGTATGATTTGAAGTTACAGAGCAAAAAATACAAAATAAAGAGCAAAAAGCAAAGAACAAGGAATTTTTAGAGTGGTTCGGTCAATTTAGACCTACGTCAACTACGGAAGCACTATTCATTATCTTTTTGGATTTACAACATACGTGAATTCTCTCACATCTCTCATTTCTCTCTTTAACAATGATCTTCTACTTTTTTCTCTCTTTTCACTCTGGATTTCACTTGGATTTGCGAAGGAATCGATGAGATGTTTTAATTTGTTATGGTAGTTGTGTAGATATTCAACCACTTCGACACTTAGATGATCTTCACCGGATCCATGATGATATTGTGTTGGATCTAGGCTTTGGAGAGAATTGATGGTAGTTAGAGATCCCTTAGATTGAGTTCAAGAGATTTCTAATGAAGTTTGGAGAAATTTGATTCACTTGTTGTTGAAGGAATGTAGACTGAGCTTGAGAAGCCATTAATGGAGCTTGAAATGCTTGAGAGTGGTGGAGAAATAATTTTGGCAGCCCTACACGGTAGAAAAATTGGTCCCTTAATTGGTGGAGAAATGAGTTATTTATAAGTGTAGTTTAGGGGTGGTGGCAGAGCTATATTTATGGTGTGCAGGGTTTAGGTCAGCTTCATACTTATTTATGAAAATGTCATTGGGTGCTTTATAGTTGGCATGCATTTTGAGCCCAACCTAAAATATTAATGGAAATGCCACTGGGTTAATTTTACGATCGAGCAGGAAATGATGCTAACCCATATATTGATCTCAAGGCCCATCAACACCTTTATTTTGATACCGACCAGTCCTGTTGTATTTTACAGACGGACCGAATAGTTAGCTGCCGATTCAAAGCATTATAAGTGTCGCATCTTCTTAATAACCAACCCAAAGTGTTGCTGTAACATCCCGGATTTTTACCAACTTTGTTAGTCGATAAATTATTGACTTTGTCAATGAACGATTAAATTAGTTGAAGTTAATACTTGAGGAATATTTAAAACTTGATCTTTTAAGCCTATGAATGTGTATGTGTATGTATATCTATATGTTATATATATTAGTTTGTTATAAAAATATTTATAGATGTGTATATATGTAAGAATGGAAAGTAAGCAATGTTGTTTACATTTTTATTTAGATTTCTAGCTTATGTAAAAATCAATATTTATGTGTAGAATATTGTATTGTTTTATATAAGGAAACAAAGGAGATAAATGAAGATTTTAAAACTTTTGGTACTTAAGCTATGTACATATATGTACAAATCATGTGTTATACCTGTGCCTATACACACATGAAATCAACTAGCATCTAAGCACTTGTTCCAAGTTACATAGTGACAACTCATGCTTGCATGTAAAAAATAAAATCGATCTAGCCGAATTGATTGAAATCAAAGCACGACTATATGAATTATACTCATGCATGTGCTGCAAGCTATTACCAACCATTTATAGCTAAGAAATCATAGCTGATACACTAGGAAATCTATTCACTTCTAATCACATATATACATGCATCCACAAACTATAAATACTTTAAATCAAAGCATGCTATCCAATCAATGTTTGCACATGGTTTTAATACACTGCACCTCACTTCTACATCATCCTACATCCATGAAATCCAAAATCAGACTAAGCTAGCATAAAGAATAGGCTACATTTAAATTAGGTAGAGTAGCTAGTTTCTTAGGAACTAAGCAATTAGTTTTAACAATCCTTGCATATGTTGTACATCTTCTAACCGTAGCCTTCCCATTTTACACATCTAAGTTGTCTAGACAAAAAAAATCAATCAATCAAACTACTAGCCTTAGAAACCTAAAATGTTTTCTTTTTAAAAACTTATTCTCGCATGTACAAACTATTGTACAATGCTGACTGCCTTTCAACATCCAGATTAACTTAGAACCTAGAGACAGCCATCACCATACAGTAGCCAGTTTACACCACTTCTAAGCTATGACAGCTACCTCTGTTCTGTTATTTCAATTCCTATGATTTGAAACCATACGCTATTTTAATCATATTATTTACCTATAAATATGTAACCATACCCACACATTTTCACACACAAATTCATATTGAACACTCGAACCAAACTGAGCAAGGAAATCTGTAGAGATAGAACCTGGGCAGAGCATTAGAACAAGGAACAGAGAACACATTTATTTGTGAGTAAGCTCAGCTGTTAAATCTCTGTTAAATTCTTTATCGTGGTTGTATTGAGTGTTTGCTAGTGTTTAGTTTTGTATGCATCATCCATTTACACTGCACACTGATCTGTGTTGACATTACAAATTAAGCCCCTGTATATTTAAACATAAATATAGAAAATACCCACTGATTTCTCTATTAAAATCATGACATGATCATATGCTAAACATTGATACTCATGCATATATGTTTGCACTAGTATATGTATTGGTTAAACATATTTCAGAAACAAACATTTAGAACCAGTGCCAGCCCTAGACAAAGGCCAAAAAAACAAATTCTAGGTTAAAAATATGAACACGTAGAAGCTCCACCAGGATTCGAGCCTTGATGGATTAAGTCACAGAACTTAAAGCTGCCACATAATACCACCACACCACTAACTAGTTCATTATTTTGCTGCCCTTCCACAACAAAATGAAAACAACTTTCAAAGGCTCAGCTTCTCCACCGCTGCCCCCTCGGCCACCTCCGGTCCGGTTGCCCTAGGCGGCCGTCTTGGCTGCCTAGGCCTTGGGCCGGGCCTGTTTAGAACTAACCCTGTGACTTCTTGTGTTGATTAGCTGTTGTGTACTGATAAACACAAAATCTGTCAAACATTTAAAATCAATTACCTATATTCTAGTGGATTATAGATGTTGTTAACTGAGTGAGTGATGGTTGTCAAGGTCTTAGATATTTGTTAAAAATAATCTCATTTGTTAATAAATCATATGCATGGTATTATGTGACATATACAGTAAAAATGGTTATCAACCAATAATTTCAACTAGTTTAATTTCAGATTTCAGGTATAAAAATGTTTTCCTACTTCAAAAATATGAATTTAGGAAGTGAAACCTAGATTTTTAGTATTAAGAGTGAATAGATTTCTTGAGTTGATCAATAAGCCAATTTAGGCAAATTTCCGGCAGTCGCGGCGACTAGAGGCCAAGGTGATGGTGTGGAAGGTGCTTCCGGAAGTGGTGATCTTAGGAAAATTTCTTCTAGGATTTTAAATTATTATTTTGAGAGATAGTAATGGAAATAGGTCCTTAGAGGCTGTTTTAAAGCCTCTGTTCATTGTCGAACTGCGCCGATGACATAGGGAGGTAGAAGACCAGATCTGGGGGTTTGGAAGGGAGTGACATAAGCTTCGTATAGCCAAAGTTAGATGGAGTTTGATGAGCAGTAGAGGCAAGGCGAGCACAAACAGTAGAGGTGTGGTTTTTTTTGGATTTCGGATAAACAGTAAAAATCCAATCAAGAGCATTGGAGATGGGAGTGGGTGCGTGATTGGACTCGGGGGACGATGAGTGACGTGCGGTGAGGGTCAAGGCAGCACGACAGTCAACGGTATGCCTGTGTATGTGCAAACATGCATGGGAGTGTATCCCAGTAAGGAAGGAGAGAAAAGAAGGGGATTAAGGCAATAGAAAAGGAGAAAGATAACAGCTGGCCGAAGTGTTTACAACACAATGATGCAGGGCTCGACAAATGATCAGGGATCGGTAAGAAGTTAACCAAGCTAGAAGAAAGAAGAAGATGGAATCAGAAATAGGAGCAAGGAGAGGAAGTGGGAGTGCTGAATTATTTTCCATTACTGTGTTGGACTGTGTACCTTGGATCAAAGAATCCAAGCATCAAATTGTGCTCAATATAAGCACCCGAAAGGGTTCCTAGACTCACATCTGAGTTGAAAGAAGAAAACAAGAAGAAAAGTAGAAACAAGAGAAGTTAAAGGTTCATATATGCACATTTTGAAATGCATATGCATAAACTAAGAAACAAAACATATTTTTACAAAATGTTTCTGGTGATAACTACTAGTGAAATAAGTTATGCGCTGAGGATTGGCCTCGTAAATTACTCTTTCAAAATGTATAGTTTTTGCAGCAGTTTGCCTAAGGTAAAACATGGTGTTCAGTATAGTTCTCCACTGTAAAATACAATTACAGAAATATTACACCATTACCATAATAAGAAGTATTCACACTGTAATGCATGACTGCTGCGCCTTTACGAATTTATCAATCATCCGCGACTCCTCGCTCCTGCGGACATTCATTTATCTGAAACAGAAAGTAATTTCTATTTTAATATAAGCAACATGAAAGCAAGAAGAAGAATGACATGGGGGTAGAAGAAGCTAGGTATATGATTGGGCTTGGTCACTGTGGTCGGGATACATGAATCAAACAGCTCGTATGACATGGGGTTGTTAGCACTGGAAAGAATGGAGAGTCGGAGCAACAGTGGGTGATCGAAACTGTTTTCTGGAGCAATTGTAAGACGCATAGTGACAAGCCAGGAGGAAATGTAGAGAAGAAAGAAAGGGGTTGTGGGCCTGTGATAGGATAATGGGAAAAATGGGTTTCTAGGAAATTAAAAAAATATTAAAAGGGAAGAAGGGGGACGCTTGGGCCAGAGGGAAACCATAATAGGCTGTAGAGAAGTAAATAAAAAAATAATGAGGAAGGAAAGGAAAAGTGAAATAAAGAAATAATTAAAGTATAAAAGGAGAAGTAATTAAGATTATGGTAGTATAAATAAAAGGAAATGTTTTATAACTTAATGTTTTAAAAAATAATAACAATACAATTTACAAAAAAGGGATATTATTGTATTTGGAATAACAAATGGGATAGTAAAAAGAAGTCATCGATAATAGATATGAAGTCAAAAGTCATCTATGATGTATTAATCCAAGTTGTAATAAATTTAAGTAGGAATTTAATTATTCATTTTGAATAATTTAAATAACTAAAAGGAGATATTAATCAAATCAAACTCAAGGTTGAGAAAGTATTTGTAGTCTAAGGTGTTCAAATCAATGATATGCCAGGATATGAGGAGATGGCTGATTATCAAAGATACGACATGATAGTGAACCCAATTAGTTAATTTAAAAATCAAATTATATATATATATATATGTAGTTGTATATATTAGGAAAGAAAAATGAATCAAATAAAAAGATAATTTACAAAGTGCGACCAAGTTATAAAATGCATATAATTGTGGTATAAACAAGCTAACATTTTTGAAAGAAGTACCGTGTGCGAAGCACACGCTTTAGTTGTTCATTTATAATAGACCGCCAAATATCTAGATTTTTACCAATACAGAGAAATGCTATTCAAGGCTTATAAATTAGAGAGTATATAAAATGAATTATATGTAATCCAGTTCATTTTAAGCTGATAACTATTTCTTTAAAGAAATGTTTGAGATCAAATAAAATATTGAAGTCAGTTTCCTTAAGTATTGATTAACCGTAAATGACATTGCGCTAATCATTTCGAATATTCCGGAATTAATATTCCACTTTGATTTGATTTATACACCATTGAAGTAAATTGAAGACGGAGATATGCAAGGACTATTTTGTTTTACAGAATAGTGCCTTCGGTTTGTCTAGTCCTAGGACAACTTGTATGGTCGGGTGTCTTACAACGTATATCTATCAGATCTTACACATCAAAACTTTTTTGAAGTATATTATGTTGGTAGCGGAGGAATTCGTTTCTCTTAGCTTTATGCCCATAACGTATTTGGAAAACTAAATTGTGTGTTCTGACAGAAATGACGATGTGTCATCCAAAGTAATTAAAGAAGTGATCTATCAAAAAGAAGGAAATTGACCTCAAGCTTCACAACCGGAAAATGACAAAAATCGGGCAGGCAGCATGGCTATGTGGGTCGCTCCCATTAGGGTGTATTGTCACCATCTAGAGAATATTCACTTTGTTACTTCTTTCGCTTCTGTATCCTCGAATAACGATTATGCGGGACCAACCGTCGGTGACAATATATTCGATACACTCAAGAGAAATGAGTTGTCGGTCATGTGTGGGCCGGGTTGCAAGATGTTCTTGTTGAACCCAGTGTATTCCTCTCTAGAGATACACTATCGAAAGGTGGTTCCGTACCTTGTCATAGTTGGAAATACATTATCCATAAGCGCCAAGCGGTTTTGTTTGTATACTATATAGTGGAATGTGAGATGCAAGCATTCTTCTAGATTCTAAATTATTTGTGGAAAAACCTTAGACACTATGATAATATCTTATTTAAAGTATACAAAATGTTTTGTTCTCATAAGGTAAAAATCCGTTCCGTACTTACGGTGTGGTCTTATGAGATATGTTTTATTTCTTAACTTGTTTTAAATCGTTTACTCACACAATTCCCCTGACTGACCCAGAGTTTATTTTTCCGTGTTTTCCATAAACTATTGGGTACTCATAACACTTGTTATGAGTAGACAAGTGAACCAGGTGTTGAATAACTTTTGGAATAACTAGATGGGATGGTTTCTACAAGGTGTTCTATATTATACCTATGAAGTCTTCAAACTAGTCTATCAACAACCTCTATGTATAATTATGAGGTGTGTAGGTTATGATAGGGATATATCCATGTATCTGATGTACTATACTATGATGTATTATGACTCTGATGTATAATATTATGTGATATTATATTTTGTTTAAATTCCGCTATGAGATTCTGATGTTTTCTTTAGTTCTATCTTTTATCTATTCTTATTCTTAAATAATGGCACGACTTCCGAGGTGTTCGAAAGTCGGGTCATTACAGTTGGTATTAGAGCTTAGGTTACTGAATACCTAGGCTTTGGGTGAGTATTGAGAGAGCGCATTTGTAATTTTATATTATTTTATATGTATATATATAGGGGGATCAACTTGAGTTATATACAAAATAAGACGAACTAAGATTGGATTCAAACCAGATTTTGGAATTTAAAATCCTGGGTATTGGAAAAAAATATTTTTCTGGATAAATATAAAGTAATATAGTATTACAATGAAAAAATTGGATAAAACCATTTTTGAATGGATTTTAAAAGTGATAAAGCACTGAACTCACTTCAGTCGCTGGAAAATGATTCTGATGATGACTACAGCATCATCAGTATTCATTTTCGAGTTTCTAAATGATGAATTGCTACCTTAAAAAATTTCTAATAGAAAGTTGTTCGAGAGAAAACAAGTGGTTTGAAAATTCAAATGTTTTGAATTTGAGACAATTATAAATATATGTATATATTTGTGCGATTTCTTAAGAATTTGAAATAAAACCCCAGGACTTTGAGTTCTAGAAATAAATTTTTACTTAAGCAAACTAAATAGAAGAAGTTCTGGAAGGTACTCCATCTTTTTAAATAAAAAGGAATTAAATTTATTCGGCTCAGTCTAAGAATTGGCTGAATAAAGTTGAATTAAATTAGAATAATATCTAATCGTATTAATGGAGTTAAAATTATAAATTGAATTAAAATTTGATATTTCTAGACTTAATTGGATGTGAACTCATGGAAACTTAACAAGTTGATTTTGCTGAAATAAAACCATATTTCTAATGGATTTAAGAATTAATTAGTTAAGGGAGACTGTGAATGAAACTTAACATGGTTAAATGAATTAGCCTGATGAGCTAAATATGGATGCGAGTTTAAAAAGAGAATTTGATTCGAATCGATGAAGTAAATAAGATTTGGAATTTATTTTCCAAATAAAAAAGGATATTTTCAAGGTAATACCAAAAATTGGAACCTAACTATAAATTGGCCGAGTTGAATGATTTTCTGGGTATCGATCTGATGTTGATTTCGGTCTTCGGGGTTGATACTTAGAAGATTATTCGCGTGCCGATTTATGGTCAAGACAGATGGATGTTGAGGGATAGTAACGCAGAGATGGAAATGTTTTCAAATGACATTGATAGGTATTTCTAGTTATAGAAATGACTGTGATTAATAATAAATTGATGACGTGTGTTATTTATTGGTATAAGTCTATAACTCTAATTATAACTAAAATCTACTCGTTAAGTTTTAATTTCGGCGACAAAATTCTTTAAGGGGGGTAGATTTTAATATCCTAAATTTTTACCGACTTTGTTAATCGATAAATTATTATCTTTGTCAATGAACGATTAAATTAGTTGAAGTTAATACTTGAGGAATATTTAAAACATGATCTTTTAAGCCTATGAATGTGCATGTGTATGTATATATATGTTATATATATAGTTTGTTATAAAAATATTTATAGATGTGTATATATTTAAGAATGGAAAGTAAGCAATGTTGTTTACATTTTTATTTAGATTTTTAACTTATATAGAAATCAATATTTATGTGTAGAATATTGTATTGCTTTATATAAGGAAACAATGGAGAAAAATGAAGATTTTAAAACCTTTGGTACTTAAGCTATGTACATATATGTATCAATCATGTGTTATATCTGTGCCTGTACACACATGAAATCAACTAGCATCTAAGCACTTGTTCCAAGTTACATAGTGACAACTCATGCTTGCATGTAAAAAAATAAAATAAAAAAATATGGATCTAGCCAAATTGATTGAAATCAAAGCACGACTGTATGAATTGTACTCATGCATATGCTACAAGCTATGAGTAACCATTTATAGCTAAGAAATCATAGCTGATACACTAGGAAATCTATTCACTTCTAATCACATATATACATGCAGCCTCAAACTATAAATACTTTAAACTAAAGAATGCTTTCCAATCAATGTTTGCACATGGTTTTAGTACACTGCACCTCACTTCTACATCAACCTTCATCCATGAAATCCAAAATCAGACTAAGCTAGTATAAAGAAAAGGCTACATTTAAATTAGACAGAGTAGCTAGTTGCTTAGGAACTAAGCATTTGCTTTTAACAATCCTTGCATATGTTGTACATCTTCTAACCGTAGCCTTTCCATTCTGCACATCTAAGTTGTCTAGACAAAAAAATCACTCAATCAAACTAATAGCCTTAGAAATCTGAAAGTGTTTTCTTTTTAAAAACTGATTCTCACATGTGCAAACAGTTGTACATTGCTGGATGCCTTTCAACATCCAGAATAGCTTAGAATCTAGAGACAGCCATCACCATACAGTAGCCAGTTTACACCACTATTAAGCTATGACATGCATGTGATTAGTATAATTTATATGCACCAAGTGATGGCCGTAACTTCCCTTTTTCATGTAGTAGGTTTATTCAGCTAGCAAATACTGATAAATCTTTTCAAATCAAAGAAATAGCTACCTCTGCTATGTTATTTCAATTCCTATGATTTGAAACCATACACTATTTTAATAATATTATTTACCTATAAATATGTAACCATACACACACATTTTCACACACAAATTCACACTGAATACTCAGACCAAACTAAGGAAGGAAATCTGTAGAGATAGAACCTGGGCAGAGTATTAGAACAAGGAATAGAGAAAACATTTATTTGTGAGTAAACTCAGTTGTTAAATCTCTTTTAAATTCTTTACCATGGTTATATTGAGTGTTTTCTAGTGTTTAGTTTTGTATGCATCATCCATTTACACTGCATACTGATCTGTGCTGACAATACAAATTAAGCCCATGTATATATAAACAGAAACATAGAAAATACCCACTGATTTATCTATTAAAATCATGACATGATCATATGTTAAACATTGATACTCATGTATATATGTTTGCACTAGTATATGTATCGGTTATACATATTTCAGAAACAAACATTTAGAACTAACCCTGTGACTTCTTGTGTTGATTAGCTGTTGTGTACTGATAAACATAAAACATGTCAAACATTTAAAATCAACTACCTATATTATAGTGGGTTATAGATGTTGTTAACTGAGTGAGTGATGGTTGTCAAGGTCTAAGATATTTTTTAAAAATAATCTCATTTGTTAATAAATCATATGCATGGTATTATGTGACATATACAGTAAAAAGGGTTATCAAACAATAATTTCAACTAGTTTAATTTCAGATTTCATGTATAAAAATGTTTTCGTACTGCAAAAATATGAATTTAGGAAGTGAAACCAAGATTTTTAGTATTAAGAGTGAATAGATTTCTTGAGTTGATCAATAAACCAATCTAGGCAAGTTTCCGGCAGTCACGGCGACTAGAGGCCAAGGTGATGGTGTGGAAGGTGCTTCGGGAAGTGGTTATCTTAAGAAAAATTCCTCCAGGATTTTTATTTAGTATTTTGAGAGATAGTAATGGATATAGGTCCTTAGAGGCTATTTTGAAGCCTTTGTTCATTGTCGAACTGCGCCGACGACATAAAGAGGTAGAAGACCAGACCTGGGGGTTTGGAAGGGAGTGACATAAGCTTCGCATGGCCAGAGTTAGTAGGAGTTCGTTTAGAAATAAAGGCAAGGCGATAACAAACAGTAGAGGTGTGGTTTTTGTTGGACTTCGGCTAAATAGTAAAAACCCGATCAAGAGCATCGGAGATGGGAGTCGGTGAGTGATTGGACTCGGGGGACGATGAGTGACGTGCGGTGAGGGTCAAGGCAACACGACAGTCAACGATATGACTGTGTATGTGCACACATGCACGGGTGTGTATACCGGTAAGGAAGGAGAGAAAAGAAGGGGATTAAGGCAAAAGAACAGGAGAAAGATAACAGCTGGCCGAAGTGTTTACAAGACAATGATGCAGGGCTCGATAAATGATCAGGGATCGGTATGAAGTTAACCAAGCTAGAAGAAAGAAGAAGACAGAATCAGAAATAGGAGCAAGGAGAGGAAGTGGGAGTGCTAAATTGTTTTCCATTACTGTGTCGGACTGGGTACCTTGGATAAAAGAATTTGAGCATCAAATTGTGCTCAATATAAGCACATGAAAGGGTTCCTGGACTCACAACTGAGTTGAAAGAAGAATGCAAGAAGAAAAGTAGAAACAATAGAAGTTAAAGGTTCATATATGCACATTTTGAAACGCGTATGCATAAACTAAGAAACAAAACATATTTTTACAAAATGTTTCTGGTAATAACTACTAGTGAAAAAAGTTATGCGCTGAGGATTGGCCTGGTAATTTACTCTTTCAAAATATATAGTTTTTGCAGCAGTTTTCCTAAGGTAAAAGATGGGGTTCAGTATATTTCTCCACTGTAAAATACAATTACAAAAATATAACACTATTACCATGATAAGAAGTATTCACACTTTAATGCATGACTGCTGCGCCTTTACAAATTTATCAATCATCCGCGGCTCCTCGCTCCTGCGGGCAATCATTTATCTGAAAGAGGAAGTAATTTCTATTTTAATATACACAACATGAAAGCAAGAAGAAGAACGACACGGGGGTAGAAGAAGCTAGGTATATGATTGGGCTTGGTCACTGTGGTCGGGACACATGAATCAAACAGCTCGTATGACATGGGATTGTTGGCACTGGAAAGAATGGAGAATCGGAGCAACAGCGGGTGATCAAAACTGTTTTCTGGAGCAATTGTAAGATGCATAGTGACAAGCCAGGAGGAAATGTAGAGAAGCAAGAAAGGGGTTGTGGGCCTGTGATAGGATAATGGGCCAAATGGATTTCCAGGAAATAGAAAAAATATTAAAAGGGAAGAAGGAGTGACGTTTGGGCCAGAGGGAAACTATAATAGGCTATAGAGAAGTAAATAATAATAATAATAAGAAGAAGAAGAAGAAGGAAGGAAAGGAAAAGTGAAATAAAGAAATAATAAAAGTATAAAAGGAGAAGTAATCAAGATTATAGTAGTATAAATAAAAGGATATGTTTTGTAACTTAATGGTTTAAAAAAATAATAATAATACAATTTAAAAAAAGGGATGTTATTGTATTTGGAATAACAAATGGGATCGTAAAAAGAAATCATCGATAATAAATATGAAGTCAAAAGTCATCTATGATGTATAAATCCAAGTAGTAATAAATTTAAGTAGGAATTTAATTATTCATTTTGAATAATTTAAATAATAACTAAAAGGAGATATTAATCAAATCGAACTCAAGACTGAGAAAGTAGTTGTAGTCTGAGGTGTTAAAATCAACGATATGTCAGGATATGAGGAGATGGTTGATTATCAAAGATACGGCATGATAGTGAACCCAATTGTTTAATTTAGAAATCAAATAAAATAATATATATATATATAATTTATGTAATTATATATATTCGGAAAGAAAAATGAATCAAATAAAAAGATAATTTACAAAGTGCGACCAAGGTATAAAATGCATATAATTGTTGTATAAACAAGCTAACATTTTGAAAGTAGTACCGTGTGCGAAGCACACGCTTTAGTTGTTTATTATAATAGACCGTCAAATATCTAAATTTTTACCAATACAGAGAAATGCTATTCGAGGCTTATAAATTAGAGAGTATATAAAATGAATTATACGTCATCCAGTTCATTTTAAGCTAATAACTATTTCTTTAAAGAAATGTTTGAGATCAAATAAAATATTGAAGTCAGTTTCCTTTAGTATTGACTAACCGTAAAAGACATTGCGCTAATCATTTCGAAGAGTCCGGAATTAATATTCCACTTCGATTTTATTTATACACCGCGTGTTAGAAGTTAATGAAGTAAATTGAAGACAAAGATATGCAAGGGCTATTTTGTTTTACAGAATAGTGCCTTCGGTTCGTCATGTCCCAGGACAACTTATATGGTCTGGTGTCTGACAACGTATATCTATCAGATCTTACACATCGACTTTTCTGAAATATATTATGTTGGTGGCGGAGGAATTCGTTTCTTTTAGCTTTATGCCCGTAATGTATTTGGGAAAATAAATTGTATGTTCTGACAGATATGTTGGTGTCGCATCCAAAGTAATTAAATAAGTGATCTATCAAAAAGAACGAAATTGACCTCAAGCTTCACAACCGGAAAATGACAAAAATCGGGCAGGCAGCATGGCTATGTGGGTCGCTCCCATTAGGGTGTATTGTCACCATCTAGAGAATATTCACTTTGTTACTTCTTTCGCTTCTGTATCTTTAGATAACGGTTATGTGGGCCCAACCGTAGGTGACAATATATTCGATACACTCAGGAGAAATGAGTGGTCGGTCATGTGTGCCCCGAGTTGCAAGATGTTCTTGTTGAACCCAGTGTATTCCTCTCTAGAGATACACTATCGGAAGGTGGTTCCATACCTTGTCATAGTTGGAAATCCATTATCCATAAGCACCAAGCGGTTTTGTTTGTATACTATAAAGTGGAATGTGAGATGCAAGCATTCTTCTAGATTCTAAATTATTTGTGGAAAAACCCTAGACACTATGATAATATCTGATTTAAAGTATACAAAATGTTTTGTTCTCATAAGGTAAAAATCCATTCCGTACATACGGTGTGGTCTTATGAGATATGTTATATTTCTTAACTTGTTTTAAATCGTTTACTCACACCATTCCCCTGACTGACCCAGAGTTTATTTTTTCGTGTTTTCCATAAACTATTGGGTACTCATAACACTTGTTATGAGTAGACAACTGAACCAGGTGTTGAATAACTTTTGGAATAACTGGATGGGATGGTTTCTACAAGGTGGTCTATATTATACCTATGAAGTCTTCAAGCTAGTCTTACAACAACCTCTACGTATAATTATGAAGTGTGCAGGTTATGATGGGCATATATCCATACATCTGATGTACTGTACTGTGATGTGTTATGACTCTGATGTATAATATTTTGTGATATTATATTTTGTTCAAATTCCGTTGTGTGATTCTTATGGTTTTCTTTAGTTCTATCTTTTATATATTCTTATTCTTAAATAATGGCATGACTTTCGAGGTGTTAGAAAGTCGAGTCGTTACAGTTGCAGTTTTGCCACCGCGTTATACTTGAAGCCTTTCCATGCATTTACTGAGTTGTTGCAGTTGTCTTCAATGATCGTGTGTTTTTCTCATACTGTGACCGACCCATGTAGTATTTTACTACTGATCATGCAATAGCATAAGGTGCCGACCCATCAACATCTAAATGTAACGATCCATTGTAGTTTGACTATGTTGTATAATTATGGAAAGTAGCGTCCACGTGTCCCAATTATTTTCTTTAGTATGAAATGTACGGTCCTAAACATTATAGCCATTGTAATGAAATAATAACGTCCATTCATGTTAAATCACGTAGCCTTGCATGGAACCGTTTTGTGCAATACTAATAAAAGTATGGTCCATGTATTTTTTCCACCATATCAGTTCTTCATGCATGCACAAGCTATTTGGTTTGCTATATCACATACTAAATTGTTTAAGTCCAGGCTAGCTTTAAATACCAATCATGCAACATCAACATGTTGGCTTCATGCTCTCTTTTTTTTAAGTAGCTCTCGTGTTCTTTATGCATGCTGCGTGTACACCTTGTTTAATTTTGCCGTTGTCTTACAGCCTCAAGAAGCCTGCCAACCTATGAACTAAGAACGAAGTTGATAAACACGGCGTCTAGAAGGACCGACTAATACGCTCTACATGTGTACGTTGTCATCCATTGTACTATTTTGCAATGCATGGAAGATATGCTTTTTATTGTGTTGCATGACTTTTGCACGTCCATTTGTCACGTATGTAAATTAGCGTGCCACACATTGTATCAAACTCTTTTGTTCATTTCATACTGACACCTTTGTATGTTGTGATTCACTCTCTTAATACATAGAAAGATTAATGCAACATCTTACCAGCAGACCCATGGATTTGAATTTTTGATGTTGATCCATCCAATTATTGCAACCAACTTGTGTTATCAATAATAGTGTTGATCCATAGTTTACAACATGATCGACCTATCCATCATTTACAACTTGACCGACTGATCCATCGTTTTGTGAATATAAATGATCTACCACTCATGCATGTTATAAAACATGATTTTTAGATCATGCTTTTGGCCTCGAAATTTATAATTTTGCGTGTGAAAAATATAAACTTTGAAATGATTGCCACAACCGGTGTTAACGCATATTGATAGATCGTCTATACTTATTTTTTGATGGATAGGATACATGTTAATTTTAGAGGATCAATTTTCTGGTCATTGGTGTTTCTACTGTTGAATCGGTGGTTAGACTTTTGAGTTTGATCCGAATCTTTAAAATCGATCATTTCAATGTTTTGTGGTTGAACCCAAATCTTGACTTTGTCGATTTAGGATTTGAAAGCAAGGGTTCAGAAGTTATCTCTGACGTTGGTTCACGCCATAGCATTGGCTGCTAGTTTTTGAACACTTGCTTGGCCACTGAGCCTCTTTTGAACCAATGCCCATCTTTTGAAGGCAATTGATAATGATTTTTCCACTACTACAAAAGTGGGCATATTCGACACTAATTTACTGTGGCCGTAGATCTAAAAAGCGTTGCCGTAGGCCCTTTTTTGTAATAGGCAACAGCAGAGGGGCGTTGCATCCGCGGCCGTTGCATTAGCACTCTAATGCAATGCTTTTGCCAATCTACAGCCACGGAAAGAAAGTGTTGCATTATAACCGTAATGCAACACTATTTACACGTAATGCAACAATATTCAGCGTTGCCTTAAGCATTAGTTTGAGTCTGGCTGCCACGTCACGATAGTGAGGCCACGTCAGCTTTCCACGTCAGCTGCTTACGTGTCATGCGTCACGTCAGCTCTCCACGTCAGTTGTCCATGTGTCACATGCCACATCAGCTGTGGGGTCCACATGCCATGTGGAATTAATAATATTTTATGTAATGCAACACCACAGTATTATGTAATGCAACACCATTATCTTGGAATACAACATCAGAAAAAAAGCAAATGCAACAGTAGAAGAAGACAAATGCTACATTATAAGAAGGCAAATACAACGCTTTGATTATAAATTTTGCAATACCAGTTTCGTACATAGAAGAAACACTACAAGTGCCAATACATACGATCAAATACATAATTTAAAAGTACAATTCAAATATTCTACATACCACAAGTGCCAACACATACCACCTTCAATACAAGTGCCAACGCATACGATCGAATGTTGTTGCGTAGAATTTGGATCATGAGATTGAGCTTTTTGAGCTCTTCCAGCTTGTCTTCCTTTCTCTGTTTCAGCCCACTTAACAACTAAATGTATGGTTGATCCCTGCAACTGAAATTTTGTTTTACTTATTTGAGCTAGTAGAGAAAACTGAAGTACAACTTGAGCACTAAATCAACTAGGTTGATGCAATAACTTACTTAAGAGAGGCATTTTTGCCACACAAATTTGTATATTTATATGCATGCTCACATACACATGAACAACAAATCTATTTAGCACATCCACCCACTCAACATCATATAAAACAAAAATATACACCAATGACACTCAAACTTAAACCAAACAAAAAATACTGCATGGACTATAACTGGTAGTGTATGCATAGATATATTGATGTACGTATGTGTATTTAACAGTTAATGGAGGTGGTAATTTGATAGGACTTAAATCATTTTTATACAATTTTAGCTCTAAAATTTCAGTATTTAATGCATCCAAGACCAACCAGGAAACAATTTATACTAATTACTAGGCAAGCAACTAAAAGGCATCGATCCAGTTTTAGAATTGCATTGCTCGTCTCCAAGATCGATGGTGATCTTCTCCATAGCAACATTAGCTCACACGGCACATGAACGATGTAAGGAATCAGTAAACCTCCATGTTCTTTGAAGGAACAAGTTATTTATATGAATCGAGAAGTTTGAAATAAAGATAGTGTCTTGATCAAAACACAGCACTCACAAACAATAATATATGTATCTATCTTAACCACTGGGGTCACATGGATGATGGATCAAACTAAGACACGAGCATTTATTCCTCAGAGGAAACAGACCTTGTATCAGACATGCATTACTCATCTTATTTCATCTTATTTCATCCTCAAAGGAAACAGTACTAATTTTAATGAAATACAGCCATGAATAATGTAGCACCTGAGATCCCCACATGTAAGGTTGAGCCAGGGAACCTGATGCCATGGGTGAAGGAAAGTATGCAGGAGGTGGAATTGGCGAATATGACAATATCCAATCAAATTGTACATAAATACATCGGTGACTGCTACTAATATGTAAAACTAAAATAAAAGTGATGCATTATTAGCCTAAATTCAGATTTTCATGATTGAACATGGAAACATTCAGAATAAAAATACCTGAAAGCTAGACCAATCCTTGCCGTCAAAAGTACCTCCACCTCCAAATGCGCCTACCCCTACAATAAACAAGTAGAGAACAAGTAAATCTGCCTTTATTCCAGAAACAACATTCTTTTTTTTCATTCACAAAACAAGCCCATAAATATTAACCGAATTGGACCATTATTACATGAGAATTCACAGCTCAAAACTCACTCCAAGAATTCATGACATAGCAGCGCAGACAACCAGCACCACAAGCTCTGACTTAAACATGTATCATCCAAACTGACAAAGACAAGTGGACACAACAAAACATACAGCACATCAAAACTAGACAAACCCAAAGAAAGTGTTATTATGAATTTTCGCTTGCAAAAGCAAGGATAACACTCTAGTATGTATATGAAACTGCAATGTCATAGAACTTTAATAAGCATTAGTTAACCATGAAATTCTTTAAGATTGAACTGCAGAAAACAGCTGTTGCACTGTTTTTCTTCAATTTCTTTTCTCTTTCCGATTATCTATATAAGCCACCTCCCTATAAAGGCATGATTTTGGAGAACATGGAACTATATTTTAATTTCACTCATATTGTATTGTGATTCTCGATTTCTCTGACTTCTATAACCATATACTTCACATTCATTATATCCTGTAGCCTAAAAACTTAGTTATATATCACTTAATCATGGGTCAGTAATTCCAAGTTTCAACAGAATTTGCCTAAAATCATGATTCAATTGTTAAAGGTGAACTCCAACAATAACATAACAATGTCAGATAGAAAATGTAGCAATTCCTTTAAAAATCATGCCTCTGTCCTCAGTTAAATTAGTCATTTCATTCCTTTAAAAACAAAATTTAACACAATGATAACAATTTACTTCAGTAAGGATTTTATTCAGTCTTACTCATTTTAACACCATGTTAACAACCAAAGCAATATAAGCTATACCAGTATTGCAAATAACGCGAATATGAATATGGGGAGAAACCTGGCTATACTAAGGCTTCCAAAACAGGCAACAACAAATATTAGCAGTACATTCTCAATAATATTCATTGGCTTTACCAGGTAGACATGAAGCCTGTCAATTCTTCTGTGCATCATTAGCAAATATCAAACTAATTTTGTTTATGTTTCCTTTTCATGTGTGCTTACTATATTATACTTGCAAATGAGTTAAAGAAAAAAAATCTTACATTGATGAAGGATTTGATTGAAAGTCTTGATTATCGCTTGTACCCTTTCCAAAATGTTTCCAATAACTTGCACTATTGCCTAAATCATCAACCAAAGATTGAATATCGTCTGCGGGTGGTCTTATTACTAAGCCAGTAGGAAGCAACCTGAAAAATCCGAATGAGTTACAATACTTTCCTCCTTTCTTAACTGTATGTTAAAAACTGTAAATAGCACCATGCTTTCTTAATGCATTCTTGTTTGAATGGTTCAGCTAACGATTTCTGCATCACGCCAAAGCAATCAATATAACATATATGTATTTACATTATTTATGGGGATGGAGTATAGTTTCTCAACTAAGTTGAGTTACAATGGAAACTCCACATAAACACTACCATATCCTTTGCATACCCTTTTGCAGAATACGGAGAGCCAAAACGAAACGAATAGTATATGTACACAACAGGAGATTGGTTTGAGTATAATATAACAGTTACATGCACTTCATCTAGCAAAAACAGTTTTCAAGAGATCTACTTAATTGTTAATACGTTTAGCAATTAAGGCATGAAATTATGATCATTCAGTCTTCTACATACAACATGCTATAGCTGTCAATACAACTGCCTATAATATCAAATACTATGTCAAGTTCTAAGATAAACCTTGATGGACCATTTACCACTATAAGTACTTTTTCCATCTTAAGTTCTCAAATTCAATTTCAAAAGAAATAGATTAATTTGGGATACGCAACTTTAGGACAACAAATCTGCCCCCCACTCCAATCCCCTTTCTTGCAACGTTAGAATATTTTTACTACTATGACAAGATAGACCAAAATATCACTGTGATGTCATGATACCCACTGAATACCAAGCTATGATTCATCCGAAATTAGAACATAAAAGAATGTTTTTTACCAAATCTGGGATGCTTCAAATCCCTTGGAAGTAGCCTCCTTTTTGAAATAATCCTGAAGGATCAGTTCCCAAGCAACTGAAAAAAGTATGATTCATTTCGGCATTCGCGAACAGAAGATCTCGATCTCCAATTCACTAGGGTTTTCGATTTTGAGGCGTCATGTTTTCGATCTCGGATTCGCTAGGGTTTTCAATTTGAGGCGTCATGTCTTCGATCTCCAATTCAGTAGGGTTCTCGATTTGAGGGTTTGGGGAAAGTTAGGGGTGCGACAAATTAGATTAGGGTATGAATTTGGGATTTGGTGTGAATGAAATGAAAAGAAATATTGCCTTTCGCGGGAATGAAAATCTTAGCGGGAAATAGGAAGGAGTACGTGGATTGATCAACTTGGATGGACGGTTGTGATTTTTCATTTATAATGGCGTGGATCGATGAGGTGTACTTTTAACTGGTGTAACGCAACGCTTTTAAATGGTGTTGCACGTCCGAATACTAGAATTCATACCGCAACACTGTATTCACATATAATACAACAACAATTGAATGTTGTTGCAGAAGACCAAAGAATGCATAGCTTTCGCCACACTTTTCATGCAACGCACACAAATTAGTGTCGAATATGCCCACTTTTGTAGTAGTGGTCTTTGTAAGCTCAAGCATGTTCTTTTTTAGTGCTATGCCCTGCTCTGTAATAACAGAAAAACATTGCACGTTTTTGCATAAATATTTTTGCTATCGACTGTCTATGTCGATAATAGGTTAGTTAATCATTAAAAAATTGACAATGGAGAAATTTATGAATTGAACTGAATGACGTAATTACATAGGATCGTTCCTTCTCATCGATTTGTCGAATACTAACCGTATAGATACTACATTCTAATCTGAATTCGCGGTGATGTTTGAAACCGACTAACCAGCACATACCGACAGTTGATTCCAAGCATCGTATTTTAATGAATTATGTAATCTTACGAAACGTGTACCTGTTCATATTGGAACCTTGATTTGTGTTTCTAAGGCTTGAGAGACTGCAGCTTTTGGATTGTAAACGAATTAGTCTTTGGTAATTTCTTGTCCTCTGGACACTAGCAGGAAGATGTCATTCTGCGCTAACTCATTATGTTTTTAATCAAGCGTGCATTTATTTTGGAATTTCCAAATTTGTCGCAAATTTTCTAAGGAAATAAGAATTTTCTGATTGCCTATTAAGTTGACCACAGTAGTTGACCATAGTAGCTTAGTTAGATTCATTTATTTGGAGGTGCAACTCACTATGTATTATTTTCAGTATTATATAGCTTAAGTTGTGCTTTCCCTTACATTCGTTTATTTGAAATAAATAACGTAATACATTTAGTTCTTTGATCATAGGAGGCAGTCTTATTCTGAAGAGTCATATGCATTTTTGTTTGCTAAGGTTTTAATAGTAATACAAAAGCATACATGACATGTTTTTATCACACGCTATGTATTAAGTTTTTAGCAGTAGTATAAACACAGACGTGTGTATCATAAAAATAAAAATAAAAAATAAAATCAGTACAAATACATCTATAACAAACACCATGTACTGTGTTATATGTAACAGACATCATATACCGTGTTACTCATTATTTGTGTGTCATGTAGGACGTAAATATGGGTAATTTTAATTAGTCATGGGAACTTAAATTTAAATGGACGTTGTTTTCGTGGATTTAGATATTTTCAATGGATTTGTTCCATATACTATCTAAAAATTAAAAAACAGCTCTTTAACAACTTCTTTTCGGTGAGGTGCCTGTTAATTGCGACCGCTGTATTTCATTCTTCTCTTCTTTACAGCATGGTGTTAAGGCTGCGAAGCTGTTATGGCTATTTCTTTTTACAACTCATTTCCTCTTGAATTTTTTTTCTATCTATTTGTCTAACTTCTGTACTTTCGCTTCTTTAATAAATGAAGGAAAAATTTTAAGTCAACCTGCTTTACTATGTGATTTGAATTACATAGGGTTTGGCTTCTATTTATGATAAGATATTATTGGTATTATTAGTATTACCTAAAAATGGTATTACATTAAATTATCTTTATAATCTGACATGCTTACAATATAAACATTAGTAGTCTTACCTTTACTTTGGTTCCTCACTTTAATTTTTAGGATAGTAATTCAAGTTTCCAAATGGGCGAGCCTATCATATCCAATATGTTATGAGTTTGTGTTAGAATAGAGCCGAGAGCAATAATTTATAACTGTAATTGAGTTAGCAGACTATTTTATATGGTAAAGTCAGACTATTATGCATAGTTAATTTTCTTACTCAGCTTCGTAATTATATTTATTATTTTGCTGCAATAGGTATTATGTTAAACGCCCTTGAGTTTCTTAATACCCCCATCGTCTCACCTTTGTATTTATACATAAGCAACCCAATTTTATTGGGGAAGAAAAGAATAACAAGATATGCGTTAACTAGATGATGCGATTGAGTGTCCATTCAATGTGTACTACCCTTTTTTGTGGAAGACACAGACAAGAATCATTAGACATTTTGTGTCTTCTCGATAAATAGAGAATTCCAGGTTAATAAAGATGTCTAATATATTTGCCTTCTATCTGCTGAGATGACCGACCATTTACTGGTTATTTGCTCGTGTATTTTCTAGGGTAAATAGGAATGTCTAGTATTTATACTTAAAGCATAGGTCGCACAAATATTGGTCAAGTAACCAATTTTAGTTTAACCTTTCCTGTGTGTTTTTCGTACACCATCCTTTTTCTTTTAAATCCTTCTTCTACATTCAATAAACCACAAATTTCTTCAATTTAAACCATATTAGCTTTTGTGCTGTTTGTAATGATTTATTAATTCTGCCCAACTCTCTTAAATTTTTAACCTTAGTTTGAAGCAATCCCTCTCTAGCATTAGTCTAATTTCACACTATGCTTTCTTTGCTTATATAAACATTTTAATTTTGTACTGAATAAGTTCTACTTCCCCTACCTTACTTATATGTCTTGGTATTACGTAGTGTACTTGTAAGGAAACCAGAGGCTCCGTATACATGAGAGTTTAGAGGTCAGAGATGATTAATAATTAAACTACTCTTCTTGTTTCATGCTTCAGATTTACATTTATTCGTTACATTTACAAAGGAGAATTTTCCTTGTTGGTCTTGGAGAAGAAATTGAAAATAGTGTGGTGCAAGTGAATGAGCTTCGAAGGCTTGGGGAAGGTATTTTGCTTCAACATAATAAAATTTTATTCTTGTTATGAATAGATAGTGAATTCCTATTTTTCAAATGATGCTGAGTGGAAAAATTAATAACTTATTATCATTAGAAAATTACTGAGTAGAGATGAAACGACCCAAACCTCCCCTTACGGGAAAGCTCGGATTGAGTTGAGAACACGACAAATCCGAACACAACCAGAAGAACATTTCATTTATTATTACAACAATTTACATCAGAGTTCAAAAATATACAGAGTATGAATAAATATTATACATCAGAAAAATATCGGAGATTTACAATTTATAATGTAGGGGAAAATAATACAAAACACAACTGAAAGAGATACACAGATACAGAGCTTTCCGAATATCATTCCAGCTGTAAACCAGGATCCTGTGAATATAAATCTACAAAACCAAAACTACTAGCTGCCCATGTGGAAAATAGGGGCACCCAGAGTTTAGGTTAAAACAATAAACTCCAGATCAATCAGGTGACTAGTGTGAGAATTAAAACATTTATTTAAAATTTTACTTTAAAATGAAGTAAATCAAGGGACCACGCCGTTGAAACACCCCACCTCCGTTATGGTCACTCACAAAGGGAATGCCTTAACTTTGGTGGAGGGTTATATGTACAAGACACAGAAAAATTTACAAGACAAATAAATATAAGCATCGAAATTCAAATATTTATTTCATACGTGGTTCAATACAAAAGCATTATAGCAAATTGTCTCAAAATGACTTCCAAAACATTACACCATAATTTCTGTCTTGATTATTTAATAAAGAAGCATAAACCATAAATAAAACTGCACAAATCCCCAAGGGTAGTGCACAAAAGCCATAGCCAAGGTGATAGAGTCCCAATCATACATATACTTCCTTGAAGCTTGCACAGAGTCTGACTAAGCTGGAGTATTCCCTCCCTATGGACCTGGGGGGGGGGGGAATGGAAGAAAAGAGGACGAAAGAAAATGGGTCAGACAATAAGTCTAGTAAGTTCAGTGATTACTAGTATTTAAACAAGGAAAGGGATCATGACAGTAATAACAGAACATAGGACAATACCCTAATATAAGACAAGAGGAACATGTGATCGCACCCATTACTATAGTCTCTGCACCTACTTAACCATTGTTTCAACCAGCCCCACGTGTTCATAACAAACGATCCCCTTAATGATCGGCTCCGACTCGCATGCATTCATATCCTGTGTCCTTCGGCCCCGCTTGACTATAGATAACTGTGCTGGTCCCACCATGGGGTTATCATTCCCTCTAGTGGCAACCCGACATGATTCAAGATGCACAGTTTATACTACTGATGCCCAGTGCCTGCTTTTTCCACTCCGGAGTACGTGCACGCCCGTACTGCGTTGGAACCTACACTGACGCACCAACCGCCGATGTTTTGACCGCTTATAATCATCCCAGTAATCGTGCCCCATCCTGCCTAGTTCAGGGTACCATGATACATCTGTGTGGGTTACTGGTGAAATGGGTCCCCGTTACTAGGGTTTTCTAATCAACATGTTTATTTGGTTAAGTGCCCAAGTTTACCTAAACCCACCCATCCGTTTAGTTAACATGTTGAATCGGTTAAGTGTTTCCCTAATTGATTTAACCCTACCAATCATGACTTAGCTTTAATTTATTCATTAAAGCCCTAACCACTCACATTAGACAGGTCTTGTTGTGGTCACTGGATATGCTGGTCGGTTCCGGGTAGTTTTGCACCACAACTCAGTCTAACCTCGGGTTCTTTTTGGGCTTAATGTACTAACCACCCACATTAGACAGGTCTTGTTGTGGTCACTGGATATGCCGGTCAGTTCTGGGCAGTTTTACACCACAACTCAGTCTAACCTCGGGTTAGGCATATTCATCTTTTCTAAATCAATATATTTTCTATATATGTCTAGTTCTATTTGTAAATTAATCTTAATTTAATCATGCTATAATTATCCTTTGATTATGCTCACAATAAATGGTATATCAAATATACCATTTTATGAACAAATCTATGCCATGAAATTTTCATACATTTCCCATCGCTATCCCAGTGAAACGTACGCATGAATCACGTAAAATGTTGGGCTAGTAAATTAGCCCAAACCCATAAACAAAAAGGGGTAATAAACAAGGGACATGAAATAAACATAAAATAGCATACATTTAACTTATCATGTGTAACTTGGCATAGAAGTATCATTAATTTAATTAAACGAGTAAAGGTGAACTTGTGACTAAGTTGGATCTAATTGTCATGTAAACTTGATATAGGTCTAGCATGGAGGTTTAACATATAAACACAATTTTTAAACCACAACTTAGCATATTAACTTATGTATGTCAAAACATAAGAAAGCTACTATAAACATATTTAAATCACAACTTAGCAAGATAACTTATGTGTGTTAAACATCAGAGAGCTATTATAAACATATTTAAATCACAACTTAGCTTGATAACTTATGTGTGTTAAACATAAGAGAGCTACTATAAACATATTTAAATCACAAGTTAGCATTATGACTTATGTGTGTTAAGCATAAGAGAGCTACTATAAACATATTTAAATCACAACTTAGCATGATAACTTATGTGTTAAAACATAAGAGAGCTACAAATCCAATCTTGCAACTTAAATAGATTCAACTTAACATGGTTCTAAATATACATGAATGTTGATCTAACATGTAAGCATGTGCTTTAGATCATAAACTCGCAAGTAATCACCAAATTATAACATGACATGTTTCACCATTTAGTTGGCATAATACGCTCATTTCCCAATCATAATAGATCCCAATATATAAAATATGGTATGTTCATCACCGCAAGAATATAGACATGATCAATCGAACGGTAATTTAAGATAAATGAGAATCAAACTTTATTTATCTTATACATAAGCATCATTCTATATTCGAATTACAACATGTCATGATTCATTTGAAAGAACGTTTAAATCTACGTAATAACCAACTTACAAACTGAAAAGGAATTCTTGATTTCTGAAATATGAATTCTGAAGTTGGTATGCTCGCCTTTGATGTAGATCGTTGAATTAGATTACTTTAATTTGATTTTGATTCAGCTTTTTATCTTGTCTTTGAATTGAAAGCGGTGACGGCTACTCCAAGTTCTCTATTGACGGCATGATAGTTCCAGGATTATTTTTGTGTGATTTTAGGTTGAGAATTGGGTTGTTTATATAGAATTTTAATTTAATTAGAGCTGTCGGATGATCCTAAAGTTAACCACAACCATTCAGTTAGGATAGGGTGACACCTCAGCCCTAATGACTTAGCAAGGAGTCAAAAAGGACTCAGCAATGACTCACAATATGGATCAGAACACACCAGAAAGCTGTGCAGGCTCTCAGCCTGGCCTGGGCGCACTTGGCAGGTGCACCATTGAATTTTTTTTACTGGTGCACTTCCCAAGTGCGCCAGTGCATTCCCTTTTTTTCTCTTCTTTCTTCTAGTTTTCTGCTTAACTTCGTTCGTCCATATCTCCTTCATACTGTGTCCGTTTTACGCAAATCGGACTCTATCTCAAGCAGAATTCCGAGACGAACGCAATGGCGTAACCCGTATCTTTGATTCATTACTATAATGTTAACAGAAAATACGAGTTGTTACATTCTCCCCTCCTTTTAGGATTTCGTCCCCGAAATCTTCAAGTCGAGAAGAACTTATAGCTTACCATCCAATCACCTATCTACTCAACCATCAAACACAGGCGTCCATTGTCCTTAAAATATTTCTAATGCTTCATGATCATATGCCTAGTGTGTGTACATGTCCTTATCTAATGCAAAATCAAGCGGTCTACTGATTCAGTTGACCTCCTTAATGCAAAATTATGTCAGTACCATAAGTCCATTATGAATGCAATTTTTCCTACTCAAAATTTCCTACATGAGTGTACAATCATTCATACCAATGCAACGTCCATATGATAACACATCAAGTTTCAATCCATATTCAAATACATATATGCATCCACGAGCAACCACTAGCAACCACTTGCAACCACTTGCAACCATCAACCATAACATGTTTCAATTACATGTTTATATCCAAATGGATTTCTACATAAGGATAAAGGATAGGATCAAGGAGATATACGTAAAAAGGTAGGTACGAGCATAAACTTAAGGAAGAAGAGATCAAGGATTTACCCTCAAAAAGAAAAGGGTAGGTTGCGCGTTTTCTGTCCTCAGTTTCCCAAGTCGCGTCTTCCTCGGCGTCGCTCCATTAAACTTTGACGAGCTTAACTTCACGGTTTCATAGCTTTTTGACTTCTGTTCCCAAGATACGGGTTGGAACTCTCCTCACAGATGCTTCTCGTTCAAATTCTACTTCCTCTAGCATGCTTGGTTCTACCACTTCCACAGACTCGTGTAAGCACTTCCGCAGGTCAGAGACATGAAAGACATTATGAACCCCGGCCAATCTGTCGGGCAGCTGTACCCTATAAGCCATCTTCCCAATCTTCTCGATGATAGGGAACGACCCTACAAATCTTGGTGCTAACTTCCCTGTGGATCCAAAGCGAACGAAGTTCCTTAAAGGAGATACTTTAAGGAACACCTTTTCTCCAACTTCGAACTCAAGGTAAATTCTTCTTTTGTCTGCGTAGGACTTCTGTCTATCTTGGGCAGTCTTCATTCTTCTTCGTATCAAGTTTACTTTCTCTGAAGTTTCCCTAATCATGTCTGGTCCAAGTATGAGCTTGTCTGTGGACTCTCACCAGCAAGTTGGTGACCTGCACGGTCTTCCATATAAAGCTTCGAAAGGCGCCATGCCTATGGTGGCTTGGTAGCTATTGTTGTAAGCGAATTCCACCAAAGGTAGATGATCCTCCCATGTACCTCCGAAGTCAATAATGCATAATCTCAAGAGGTCTTCTAATACTCTGTTGACTCTTTCCTTTTGGCCATCGGTTTGAGGGTGATAGGCCGTGCTTAAGCATAACTGTTTGCCTATAGCCTCTTGTAAACTCTTTCAAAACTCGCTCGTGAAGATAGGGTCTCGATCACTCACTATGCTGGAGGGTATTCCACGGAGTCGAACTATCTCTTTAAGATATATGGATGCTAGAGATGAGGCAGTCCTTCTACTTTTGACAGGTATAAAGTGAGCGCTTTTAGTAAGCCTGTCCACTATTACCCAAATTCTAGTATTGCCCCTTCTTGACCTAGGCAACCCATCTATAAAGTCCAACGAAATGCTATCTCATTTCCACTGTGGGACCTCTAGAGGGTGAAGCAAACCTCCAGGCTTCTTCTGTTCCGCCTTGACTTGCTGGCATATCAAGCACTTGGAGACGAATTCAGCTACATCTCTTTTCATGCCACTCCAAAAGAAAACCCTTTTTATGTCTTTGTACATTTTGTCTCCACCGGGGTGGATAGTCAACTTGGAATGGTGTGCCTCTTTGAGAACCTTCTTTACCAAATCCCTTGCTTGTGGGACGCATAGTCTTCCATCCCGTCTCAGCCATCCCTTATCATCGATGGAGTATCTATTGTGGTGACTCGATGTCTCACCCCTAATCAGCTTATCTATTATATCAACTAGATGAGGGTCTTCACGTTGCGCGGTCCCTATTGAGTCCAAAAGCGTAGGCTGCACTTCCAATGTTGCTAACAGGCCAGGTACAAATTCAGAGGAGGGCCTAAAGTCAAAGTTGGCTATGTACTTCAAGCTTTACCTTTCTACATAGAGAGGGCTTAAGGTCAGTTTCTTTCTACTCAGGGCGTCTGCTACTGCATTGCCCTTGCCAGGAGTGTAGGAAATCTCAAAATCGTACAACGCAAGAAACTCCATCCATCTTTGCTTCCTCAAGTTGAGATCTTTCTACGAGAAAAGGTATTTCAACGATTTATGGTCAGTATACAATTTAAATTTCTCACCTAGGAGATAATGGTGCCAAGGCTTAAGCGCAAAAACGATGGCTTCCAACTCTAGGTCGTGGGTTGGGTACTTTTTCTCATGTACTTTCAACTGCCTTCCACCATAAGCCACTACTTTCCCTTCTTGCATCAGAACAACGCCTAGTCCCTTTCTGCGTGCATCTGTGTGTACTGTAAACATCTTGCTTCCATCAGGCAATGTCAGAACTGGGGCTGTTGTTAGAGCCCTTTTCAAACGTTGGAAAGCAATATCGCAATTCAAATCCCAATTGAAAGCTAGGTTCTTCTTTGTCAACCTTGTAAGTGGAGCTGAGATTTTTGCAAAATCTTTGATGAACTTTTGATAAAAGCCAGCTAGCCCGAGAAAGCTTCAGACTTCGGTTGCGTTTCGAGGAACCTTCCAATCTTGCACAACAACCACTTTCACGGGGTCCACAACTATCACCTCTTTAGACACCACGTGTCCAAGGAACCTAACTTCTTCTCTCCAGAAATGGCATTTGGAGATTTAGCTTTCAAATGATGTGCACGGAGAGTATCCATGACTTCCTTTAGATGCTAAGCATGCTCTTCCTCATTCTTTGAGAAGATCAAAATATCATCTACGAAGAGCACTACAAACTTATTGAGGAACTCCCGGAACACCCTGCTCATTAAATCAACGAAGTAAGCGGGTGCATTTGTCAAGCCGAAAGGCATGACAAGCCACTCGAAGAAACCATCTGGAGTTCTCAACGCGGTCTTATCAATGATGTCTTCAGCCACTCTTAGTTTATGAAACCCGATATCTAAATCTAATTGGGAGAAAACTAATGCACCTACAAGATGATCGAACAAATCATCTATTCTCAGGAGTGGGTGCCTATTCTTCTTGGTCAGCTTGTTTAGCTCCCTATAATCAACGCACAGGCGAAGTGAACCATCCGCTTTAGTTGCGAACACTACTGGAGCACCCCATTCAGAAATACTCCGCCTTATAAACCCTTTCTCAAGCAATTCTTTAACTTGCTTGCTGAGTTCTTTCCTCTCCCTTGGAGCCATGTGTCAAACGGGTAAAGCAACGGGTTTTGCGTTGTCAACGAGGTATATGTGAAAGTCTATCTCCCGCTTCGGAGGTAAGCCCTTTACCTCTTCAAACACATCCGCGTATTCATGGACTACCCTTACAGACAGCAAGTTCTCAACAGACGCATCAAGAGATTCTAGATAACTAAGCATAACAGAGTTCATGGGATTACAAGAAATTTTGAGAGTGTTACCAAGATGAGTCATGAGTCTAACCACTCTCTTTTCACAATCGAGTACGACACCATTACTGGATAGCCAGTCCATGCCTAGAATCAACCCATAGCCCGTGAAGCCCAAAACAAAGGCATTACATCTTAACCCAACGCTTAGTATAGATATTTTCTAATCCAAACAAACCATTGACAAATAAGCTGAGCCCCCAATTGGATTTGAAATAACCAAGGGATACTCTACTATACTGGTGTCTGGGTGCAGTGATTCCACTAACGCAGTAGATATAAAAGAGCGCGATGCGCTAGAATCAAATAGTGTACGAACAAGATGATAAAAAAGATAGACTAAACTTTCAACAGAAATATTTCTACCTCGTTCTTGCGGAGATGCCTTGAGAGCGTGAACTTGTCCTCCAGAAGAATTTCCATCTCTCTGCCCTTGCTTCCTTGGGCAGTCCTTAGCCTTGTGTCCTGTCTAACCATAGTGGAAACAACCACCCATCTTCCTTTTCTTCTTCTTGCAGTTTTTGACCAGATGTCTAGGAATGCCACAGAAATTGCACTTTCTCTTGTCACGGGGTTTGTTGTTCTTCCCGCCTTTCTTTGAATCAGCCTTCTTGTTCTGTGACCCCTCCCCCTTCTTATCTTGAGGCACTTTCACTTTTGCCTCTTTCTTGCCCTTGTCTTCCTCATGTAAGAGTGCCATGTCCACTAACCTCTCGTAAGTAACCCCCATAGGTACATGGTCATAGCCAGGATGTGAAGTGGCTCATTCAATCCCTTGACAAAACGGAGAGCCTTCTTATTAGGTGTATTCACTGAGTCCAGTCCAAATCAGGTGTAATGACCCGGAATTTTGGGGCCAATTTAAAATTTTTATTTTAGAAATTTTAATGGATTTTAATATTTAAAATAATTCATTTTAAATAAGAACGACTAAAAATTTAGTTTAAAATGAATAAATTCAATTTAATTATAAATGGAGCTTAAAATAACGTTGTAGTTTGAAAATTTGAATTTGAACTTTGACTGAATGTATAGGATTCATTTTAAATCAGAATTGAGTGAAACAAGAAATATTTAAATCTGTTTAATCATATCTTTCTAACGAATCTGAAAAACTGAAATTTCGTTTTAAAAATCAAAAGTTATGTCCAGTTTAAAATTTTGAAAAGTCGCTGTAGAATTTATATATATTTTAATTAAATATATTGGCCTTGAAAATAACCATTTTTTAAACGACCTCGGTTTTCGACGAAACCACTTTTGTTGGAACCGGAATGTCAAATTATTGCTAAGTTTCAATTTTCATAATTTTTCAAATTAATATGTGAGCGTGGTGAAAGAAAATGTGTTTTGACTGTTTTAGTCAAATTTAATCGACTAGAAAAAGGCCATTTTTCAAACAGTCTCGCAATTCGACGAAATTAGTTTTGTTAGGACCGTATCGTCAAAACATAACTAGAAATAATTTTTCTGGAATTTTCTGAGTCCGTATGTGGCCCCGGTGAATTTATATATGTTGTTAAATTAAATAAATAAAAGATTTAAATATTAATTTAAATAAAAAAGGGCTCAAACTATCAAACTGGCAGACAGGACCTAGCCCATCGCGTCCGGAGCGTGGGTATTTGCTTAGGAACAAAGTTCGTTGGGCCTGAATTGGAGTTGTTAAGGATAATGGGCTTAAACTGAAAATTTGGAAATTAAATAATATAAATACACTAAGAAATACGGTCCTAATACCAATCAAATACGTAACCCTAACACCCTAAAAGACCATCCGCCATATGCTTCTTCCATGGCTGAAAATCACCGAACTTTAATCAATAAAAACTCACAATCAACTACAAATAAAATCGAAATTCCAAGACCAATTGAAAGAACACTTCAAACTCTTGAAATTCATACGGCTATGATCGGTTTTCGCTGAGGATTGGGCGTGGATTTCTAGGCCAAAGGGGCCGACTTTGGGTTCGTTTTATGGGGGCTTGGGGGCGGCGAGTTCGATGACGAGGGGTGCCGAAGGACGGCAGCACTCGGGGCTTGGCGGCGGCGGTCTTGGATCCGGTTCCGGTCCATCGTATGGTGGTGCGTTCGGGGTCAAAGATGGGAGCTTTATGGGTTCGGTGTAACAGAAAGAACAACGGTGGAAGAAGGATTAGTCAAAGTCATTAGGGTATAAATTTTTAATTAATTAATTATTTAATTTGTATTATGTTTAAACAACGATAAATTTGTCATACAGTATCGAAATCAAACGAAACTCATTGCGTTGGATTCGTATTTCAGAACACTACAGCATGAAACTGCCTAGATCTGAAACCAAACACATTGGAAATTCAGGAAATTTCAGATCTGAATTGATCGGTGAGAAATCCTGATTTATTTTTATTATTATTTATTTTAAAATAATTAGAATAAATCATTGATTGACTGTATATACTGGCTAAGTGATTAGGTTGTATGTGATGTGCTAATATAGATTTGTTTGTTAGAGTGCTGAAATTTACATGTATGTAAATTAGATAATTGGATCAAAGCAAAATTATCATTTTATTAGATTGTCAAAATTAACAACTCTATTAATTAGATCAAACAAAATTAACATCTCTGTTAATTAGATTAAACAAAATTATCACTTTGTCCAGTGGATTGTTAAATTAACATTTCTGCTAATTAGAATTAGAGTAAACAAATTTATCATTTTGATTATTTGATTTGTCATGTTAGATAAAAACAAACATTCATGTTAGAATTGTTAGTTAGAAGAAAAATAAAAATGGCATTTTGTTAAAAATGTTTTTTTAGAATAAAAATAACATTCTTTGTTATAAAATGTTGCCTTAGGGTAGAGCTAACATTTTTGTCATAAAATGTTAAAATAGAATAAAATGTAAAGAAGTAGCGGCAAATTTCATATTTTTATGTATTTTTATTGTAATATAAATGATTAGAAAAGAGTACACAATAAAAAGATTTATTTTTATTGTAATATAAAATATTAGAAAAGTGAAGACAATAAAATTACATTTTTTTATTGTAATATAGAATATTAGAAAAGTGAAGGCAATAAGATTACATTTTATTGTAATGTAAAACACTAGAAAAGTGAAGAGAATAAAAAATTGCATTTTTGTTATAATATAATACATCAGAAATAATGTTGCATTAGAAGTATGATTACATTAGAAATAACGTTACACTAAATTATGTACATTAGAAATATGCATACATTAGGAATGTGATATTAGATAAGATATAACATTTTAGTTATAAAATGTTAGAATAGTTATATTAGTTATAAAATGTTAGAATAAAGAGATATAACATTTAAGTTATAAAATGTTAGAATAAAGAGGGATAACACTTTAAGGTTTAAAATGTTAAAATAAAGGAGAATAACATTTTTAGCTATAAAATGTTAGAGTAAACAAAAATAGCAATTTTGTCAAAGAATGATAATTGAAACAAAAATAGCATTTTTGTCAAAGAATGATAATTGAAAAGAAAAATAGCATTTTTGTCGAAGAATGATAATTGAAAAGAAAATAGCATTTTTGTCAGAGAATGATAATTGAAACGAAAATAGCATTTTTGTCAAAGAATGATAATTGAAACGAAAATAGCATTTTTGTCAAAGAATGTTAATTGAAACGAAAATAGCATTTTAGTCGAAGAATGATAATTGAAAAGAAAAATAGCATTTTTGTCAAAAAATGATAATTGAAACAAAAATAGCATTTTTGTCAAAGAATGATAATTGAAAAGAAAAATAGCATTTTTGTCAAAGAATGATGATTGAAACAAAAATTGCATTTTTGTCAAAGAATGATAATTGAAACAAAAATATGCATCTTTGTTAACATTAAAAAGATTTGACAAAATTATCATATTTTGTACATTAAAAAAAAGAATTAAACAAAAATAGACATTTCTGTTTACATTAAAGAATTAGACAAGATAATCATTTTTGTTTACATAAAAAGAATCAGACAAAAATAGTCATTTTTGTTTACATTTTTGTCAAATTGAAATTATCATTTTTGTTTACATCGAAAGGAGATATTTTGTCACTTTGTAAAGAATGACATAAACTCATTCATTTTTGTCACTTTAGAAAAATAAATTAGAAAACATTCATTTTGCCACTTTGAAAGAATGAAGTAAAAATGGACATTTTTGTCACTTTAAAAGAATAAAGACAAAAATGACATTTTTGGTTTACATTGAAAAGATTAGACAAAATTATCATATTTTGTTACATTGAAAGAAATTTGACAAAAGTATCATATTTTGTACATTAAAAGAAATTTTGACAAAATTACAGTTTTTGTCACTTTAAAAGAATTAGAATAAAAGAGACATTTTTGTCATTTTAAAAAGAATGTAGTAAAATACTCACTTTGTCATTTAAAATGAATGAGAGTAAAAATGTACATTGTGGTCAATAAATAAGAGTTAAGATTTTTATTGTCGTTTGTCAACAATATAAAGAATGGGAATAAAAGACTGGATTTTTATTATCATTTGTTCATAATAAAATGAATTGAGATGTTTGTCTGTGTTGTTGAAATGTGTGACGTGTTAAATATAATGTTAGTATATTCAAACTGAATATTACACTTCCATTTACAAGTTACCCGACTTGTTTATGTGATTGAGATGATAATTTTTACACATCGCCTAAGTGCACAGATAATTTATTATTTGATTGTTGGATGAAACCCCACACGGGTGTTGGGATGATATCTGATCTACACTAGTCCCAATATTTAGTGTAGAATCCACTTTGGTTGTTATTTGGATGTGTGATAATTATTTATCATGATTGTTGATTACGTACAATATATGGTTGTTGATTGAGTCACATTCCAATAAAGAATATTCTAGAAAAAGAATATTTTAGAAAATATTTTAGAAAAAGAATATTTTAGATGAAGAATATATTTTAGAAAAATATATCTTTATTGAAACAAACCAGTTATCAACTAGGATTAGTCATTAAATTTAGAATTAATGAAGTTTTCCAATTATTTAATATTTAATTGAATTTAAATTAAATAAATTGGATTTTGGGTTTGTCGTGAATAGTGTCTTAAATAACACTGTTCTTAAACCCCGTATGGAAGAATAATCTTTTAATTTAGATTATTAAAGTTTTCAATTGAAATAAGATGAAATGTGAGTTGGGTTCATTGTGAGCTGTGTTTTTAAGCGACACTTGTTCTTTAACCCAACTGACAGTAAAAAAATATGATTTGGATTATATAAATCTTTTATTAAGATTTAAATAGGCAATTTCCAAAAGTAAAGTTTTCCAATTTAATATATTAAATTGGAATTGAATAGAATTTGAATTAATTATAACCGAGATAAGCTTCTGTAAAAGAAGACCGATACTACATATGGAATTTAAGAGGCTTTGCCGTTATTCCATTTATATTATCGGTCGGATACAGAAATTTATAACGATTATATACTGATTTGATTTCTGTGAAGATTCCATATTTTATGAAAGACGATTTTGGGTTTACCGTGTATGTTTTAAATGACATTAGTTCTATAACCCAGTTAAGAATAAGATTAATTCCTTAAATTTAAATAATCATTGAATAATGATTTGTGATAGTAAAACCAAATTGGGTTTTTAATAAATCTTTAAAACAAAGATTTAAGAATAAATTTGAAGAATTTATCTTTGATAAGACAATGTGAATATTTTATTTAAAAAATATTCTGGATTGGAATGAGACGCTTTTATAGTACTTGATTTTATTATAAAATACGCGAGTTATTCGGAAAGACCGGGTTTAACCCATTCCGAATAATTACTACGACGATGAAGAGTCGAAGATGAAGACTGTGTTTGAAGACCGACGATCTTCATATCGAATGGATGTATTGCTACAGAGACCCTTGATGGGAGTACCTACCTTGAAGGGGCTTCAGTAGTGGCCGTCCGGACTATTCTTGATTGTTCGGATTTGCTTTTTGCTCAGATCCAGAGCATAAGCTTGTAAATGGATGCGTGTCTGACATTGGATTTCGTTCCATGTGAATTTAATCGATTTTAGTTAATGTATGGTTTTTTGGTGGTGGAGGATTTATTCTCTACTTAACACCCGGGTATATATTAATAGTGATTGATCGCATGGCGTGAATTGTCAATGTGGCACGCGAAGATGCAATTGATCAAGGCTTTTGTTGAAAAGCAGGGCCTTGTGGGATGATCAAAGTAAAGCCTATTACGGCATAGCTTTGTGTATAGCGTGACTTCACAAGCCTCACACCCCGGTATGAGTCAAAAACGGGATATGGACCGTAGGGAGTGCACACGTTTCTTTCTAGCTATTGGTAGTGTTAGTGCTTAAACTGGCTGGCATTTTACTTATGTGGATGATGTATTTTGAGGTGCCTCGGATTTTTATAGGCCGTTAGTGGTCATACTATAGGTTCAAAGGAACCGGGAAACGTGTGTTCAGGCATAACTAATCCACTGCCGATAGGCGGGGACCGGTCCAACCGCATCCAAGGGTTCACTACGGGGGATCCTGAGGCATTTGCTAGAGTGTCTCAAATTGGAGAGGAGCTTGCCCCTAGCCTCGACTCGTGATGGAAATCCAATTTCCAATACGACCTTGCGATTTTGATTGTAGAACTAGTATGACGACATAGTAGGATGGGGTACTATGCCATCTATGATTAATACATTATGATTGAAATTGTTTTTGAAATATATATATATCCACATATATACACACTAATACTCAATCCGTTTTATCGCATCAAGCATCTTTTGACCATTATAAGGTAAAACCCTATCCTCCGGTTTGCGTTGCATTGTGTGATGGGACTTGGGTCTTATAATGGTTTCATTTTTCTAAAAAGCATTGCGTTGTTTAAACGATTTACTTTATTTTATGCACTGACAATCCAATGGAGTAAACCCGTTCCGCGTTAGCGGCGTGGTCCTGTGATTAGCCTTATTATTAGATAGTTAAGTTAAGATTTCTCATACCAGTCCCATGACTGACCTGTAGTTTGTTTCACTGGCAAACTCGGGTGCCCATATTTTCCACACGGGCAGTCGAGTAGCTTTTTGCAGATATATTTACAGGATCCTGGTCTACAGCTGAAGCGATATTCGGAAAGCTCTGTATCCGTGTATTCCTTTCGGTTGTATATTTGTATTATTTTCCGCTGTTATTTAAATGTAATTTAAAACTCTGATATTTTTGTATTTCTATTTATGTAATAAGTATTCATACTCTGTTACATTCTTGTACTCTGATGTAATTGTTGTAATCAGCGATAAAATGTTCCTTAGTTGTGTTCTGATGCGTATTGTTCTCAAAGCAATCCGGGCTTTCCTTTACTGGGAAGTTTGGGTCGTCACATGTGGTATCATAGCTTTGGTTTACAAAGCTCGAGAACAATACACATTTGAACCGAACGAAAGAATTCATCAGAGATTGGATTAGCAATATCCAATAAGAATAACTCGTTAGAGATGGGATCAGTAGTATCCTAGAATGAGTGTGAAGAGTATTATTTTCTTTAAAAACAAAAAATAAAAAATAAATTTAGTTTTGAAAATTTTATCTAAAAATACGCATTTGATTATATTATATTTTAATGTGGACAATCGAGTATATAAATTTTTTGAATATACGAGTAATTAACGGATATTCGAAGTTTTAATATACTGGATAGATATAGAATCACACTCTAGTCGCCCAGAGATGGTTCTGATGATTGCTAGCGTCATCAGAATTTATGTTCGAGTTTCGAAAGTGGGATTTCTATATATTTCCATTGACTGGTATGAGAGCCAAAACTTAGTTAGTACACATTGCTGTGATTTGCACTCAAAATATGATTTTTGACTATATGTAAAAGTTATTTATATTTGAAAAGTTAATCACCTAATTGATTGCTGGTTGTGATATTTGGTAATTAGTTTCACTAATTAAATGATAATAAAATTAAACCAATAAATAAAAAAATTAGAAGTTGAGTTAGTTAATTAACAACTTTTAGCTTCGTTCCTTTTCGAGGACAAAAAGATTTTAAGTGGGGGCGATTGTAACGACCTAGAATTTTGTGGCCAATTTTAAATTTTTATTTTAAAAATTTTAATGGATTTTAATATTTAAAATAATTTATTTTAAATAAGAACGACTAAAAATTTAGTTTAAAACGAATAAATTCAATTTAATTATAAATGGAGCTTAAAATAACGCTGCAGTTTGAAAATTTGAATTTGAACTTTGACTGAATGTATATGATTCATTTTAAATCAGAATTGAGTGAAACAAGAAATATTTAAATCTGTTTAATCATATCTTTCTAACGAATCTGAAAAACTGAAATTTCGTTTTAAAAATCAAAAGTTATGTTCAATTTAAAATTTTGAAAAGTCGCTGTAGAATTTATATATAATTTAATTAAATATATTGGCCTTGAAAATAGCCATTTTTCAAACGACCTCGGTTTTCGACGAAACCACTTTTGTTGGAACCGGAATGTCAAATTATTGCTAAGTTTCAATTTTCATAATTTTTCGAATTAATATGTGAGCGTGGTGAAAGAAAATGTGTTTTGATTGTTTCAGTCAAATTTAATCGACTAGAAAAAGGCCATTTTTCAAACAGTCTCAGAATTCGATGAAATTAGTTTTGTTAGGACCGTATCGTCAAAACATAACTAGAAATAATTTTTCTGGAATTTTCTGAGTCCGTATGTGGCCCTAGTGAATTTATATATGTTGTTAAATTAAATAAATAAAAGATTTAAATATTAATTTAAATAAAACAGGGCTCAGACGATCAAACTGGCAGACAGGACCTAGCACATCGCGTTCGGAACGTGGGTATTTGCTTAGGAACAAAGTTCGTTGGGCCTGAATTGGAGTTGTCAAGGATAATGGGCTTAAACTGAAAATCTGGAAATTAAATAATATAAATACACTAAGAAATACGGTCCTAATACCAATCAAATACGTAACCCTAACACCCTAAAAGACCAACCGCCATATGCTTCTTCCATGGCTGAAAACCACCGAACTTTAATCAATAAAAACTCACAATCCACTCCAAATAAAATCGAAATTCCAAGACCAAATGAAAGAACACTTCAAGCTCTTGAAATTCATACGGCAATGATCGGTTTTCGCTGAGGATTGGGCGTGGATTTCTGGGCCAAAGGGGACGACTTTGGGTTCGTTTTCTGGGGGCTTCGGGGCGGCGAGTTCGATGACGAGGGGTGGCGAAGGACGGCGGTGCTAGGGGCTTGGGGGCGACGGTCTTGGATCCTGTTCTAGTCCATCGTAGGGTGGTGCGTTCGGGGTCAAAGATGGGAGCTTTATGGGTTCGGTGTAACAGAAAGAACAACGGTGGAAGAAGGATTAGTCAAAGTCATTAGGGTATAAATTTTTAATTAATTAATTATTTAATTTGTATTATGTTTAAACAACGATAACTTTGTCATACAGTATCGAAATCAAACGAAACTCGTTGCGTTGGATTCGTATTTCAGAACACTACAACATGAAACTACCTAGATCTGAAACCAGACACATTGGAAATTCAGGAAATTTCAGATCTGAATTGATCGGTGAGAAATCCTAATTTATTTTTATTATTATTTATTTTAAAATAATTAGAATAAATCATTGATTGACTGTATATACTGGCTAAGTGATTAAGTTGTATGTGATGTGCTAATATAGATTTGTTTGTTAGAGTGCTGAAATTTACATTTATGTAAATTAGATAATTGGATCAAAGCAAAATTATCATTTTATTATATTGTCAAAATTAATATCTCTATTAATTAGATTAAACAAAATTAACATCTCTGTTAGTTAGATTAAACAAAATTATCACTTTGTTCAGTGGATTGTTAAATTAACATTTCTGCTAATTAGAATTTGAGTAAACAAATTTATCATTTTGATTATTTGATTTGTCATGTTAGATAAAAACAAACATTTGTGTTAGAATTGTTAGTTAGAAGAAAAATAAAAATGACATTTTGTTAAAAATGGTTATTTAGAATAAAAATAACATTCTTTGTTATAAAATGTTGCCTTAGGATAGAGCTAACATTTTTGTCATAAAATGTTAAAATAGAATAAAATGTAAAGAAGTAGCGGCAAATTTCATATTTTTGTCAATATAAAGATGTATTTTTATTGTAATATAAAAGATTAGAAAGGAATACATAATAAAAAGATTTATTTTCATTGTAATATAAAATATTAGAAAAGTGAAGACAATAAAATTACATTTTTTTTATTACAATATAGAATATTAGAAAAGTGAAGGCAATAAGATTACATTTTATTGTAATGTAAAACATTAGAAAAGTGAAGACAATAAAAAATTGCATTTTTGTTATAATATAATACATCAGAAATAATGTTGCATTAGAAGTATGATTACATTAGAAATAACGTTACACTAAATTATGTACATTAGAAATATGCATACATTAGGAATGTGATATTAGATAAGATATAACATTTTAGTTATAAAATGTTAGAATAAAGAGATATAACATTTTAGTTATAAAATGTTAGAATAAAGAGGGATAACACTTTAAGGTATAAAATGTTAAAATAAAGGAGAATAATATTTTTAGCTATAAAATGTTAGAGTAAACAAAAATAGCATTTTTGTCAAAGAATGATAATTGAAACAAAAATAGCATTTTTGTCAAAGAATGATAATTGAAAAGAAAAATAGCATTTTTGTCAAAGAATGATAATTGAAACGAAATTAGCATTTTTGTCAAAGAATGATAATTGAAACGAAAATAGCATTTTTGTCAAAGAATGATAATTGAAACAAAAATAGCATTTTTGTCAAAGAATGATAATTGAAAAGAAAAATAGCATTTTTGTCAAAGAATGATAATTGAAACGAATATAGCATTTTTGTCAAAGAATGATAATTGAAACAAAAATAGCATTTTTGTCAAAGAATGATAATTGAAAAGAAAAATAGCAATTTTTTCAAAGAATGATAATTGAAACGAAAATAGCATTTTTGTCAAAGAATGATAATTGAAACGAAAATAGCATTTTTGTCAAAGAATGATAATTGAAACGAAAATAGCATTTTTGTCAAAGAATGATAATTGAAACGAAAATAGCATTTTTGTTAAAGAATGATAATTGAAACAAAAATAGCATTTTTGTCAAAGAATGATAATTGAAAAGAAAAATAGCATTTTTGTCAAAGAATGATAATTGAAACGAAAATAGTATTTTTGTCAAAGAATGATAATTGAAACAAAAATAACATTTTTGTCAAAGAATGATAATTGAAACAAAAATATGCATCTTTGTTAACATTAAAAGGATTTGACAAAATTATCATATTTTGTACATTAAAAAAAAAAGTTAAACAAAAATAGACATTTCTGTTTACATTAAAGAATTAGACAAGATAATCATTTTTGTTTACATAAAAAGAGTCAGACAAAAATAGTCATTTTTGTTTACATTTTTGTTAAATTGAAATTATCATTTTTGTTTACATCAAAAGGGGATATTTTGTCACTTTGTAAAGAATGACGTAAACTCATTCATTTTTGTCGCTTTAGAAAAATAAATTAGAAAACATTCATTTTTCCACTTCGAAAGAATGAAGTAAAAATGGACATTTTTGTCACTTTAAAAGAATAAAGACAAAAATGACATTTTTGGTTTACATTGAAAAGATTAGACAAAATTATCATATTTTGTTACATTGAAAGAAATTTGACAAAAGTATCATATTTTGTACATTAAAAGAAATTTTGACAAAATTACAGTTTTTGTCACTTTAAAAGAATTAGAATAAAAGAGACATTTTTGTCATTTTAAAAAGAATGTAGTAAAATATTCACTTTGTCATTTAAAATGAATGAGAGTAAAAATGTACATTGTGGTCAATAAATAAGAGTTAATATTTTTATTGTCGTTTGTCAACAATATAAAGAATGGGAATAAAAGACTAGATTTTTATTATCGTTTGTTCGTAATAAAAAGAATTGAGATGTTTGTCTGTGTTGTTGAAATGTGTGACGTGTTAAATATAATGTTAGTATATTCAAACTGAATATTACACTTCCATTTACAAGTTATCCGACTTGTTTATGTGATTGAGACGATAATTTTTACACATCGCCCAAGTGCACAGATAATTTTTTATTTGATTGTTGGAGGGTGTTGGGATGATATCTGATCTACACTAGTCCCAATATATAGTGTAGAATCCACTTTGGTTGTTATTTGGATGTGTGATAATTATTTATCATGGTTGTTGATTACGTACAATATATGGTTGTTGATTGAGTCACATTCCAATAAAGAATATTCTAGAAAAAGAATATTTTAGAAAATATTTTAGAAAAAGAATATTTTAGATGAAGAATATATTTTAGAAAAATATATCTGTATTGAAATAAACCAGTTATCAACTAGGATTACTCATTAAATTTAGATTTAATGAAGTTTTCCAATTATTTAATATTTAATTGAATTTAAATTAAATAAATTGGATTTTGGGTTTGTCGTGAATAGTGTCTTAAATAACGCTGTTCTTAAACCCCGTATGGAAGAATAATATTTTAATTTAGATTATTAAAGTTTTCAATTGAAATAAGATGAAATGTGAGTTGGGTTCATTGTGAGCTGTGTTTTTAAGCGACACTTGTTCTTTAACCCAACTGACAGTAAAAAAATATGATTTGGATTATATAAATCTTTTATTAAGATTTAAATAGGAAATTTCCAAAAGTAAAGTTTTCCAATTTAATATATTAAATTGGAATTGAATAGAATTCGAATTAATTATAACCGAGATAAGCTTCTGTAAAAGAAGACCGATACTACATATGGAATTTAAGAGGCTTTGCCGTTATTCCATTTATATTATCGGTCGGATACAGAAATTTATAACGATTATATACTGATTTGATTTATGTGAAGATTCCATATTTTATGAAAGATGATTTTGGGTTTACCGTGAACTATGTTTTAAATGACATTAGTTCTATAACCCAGTTAAGAATAAGATTAATTCCTTAAATTTAAATAATCATTGAATAATGATTTGTGATAGTAAAACCAAATTGGGTTTTTAATAAATCTTTAAAAGAAAGATTTAAGAATAAATTTGAAGAATTTATCTTTGATAAGATAATGTGAATATTTTATTTAAAAAATATTCTGAATTGGAATGAGACGCTTTTATAGTACTTGATTTTATTATAAAATACGCGAGTTATTCGGAAAGACCGGGTTTAACCCATTCCGAATAATTACTACGACGATGAAGAGTCGAAGATGAAGACAGTGTTTGAAGACCGACGATCTTCACATCGAATGGATGTGTTGCTACAGAGACCCATGATGGGAGTAACTACCTTGAAGGGGCTTCAGTAGTGGCCGTCCGGACTATTCTTGATTGTTCGGATTTGGTTTTTGCTCAGATCTAGAGCATAAGCTTGTAAATGGATGCGTGTCTGACATTGGATTTCGTTCCATGTGAATTTAATCGATTTCTGTTAATGTATGGCTGTTTGGTGGTGGAGGATTTATTCTCTACTTAACACCCGGGTATATATTAATAGTGATTGATCGCATGGCGTGAATTGTCAATGTGGCACCCCAAGATGCAATTGATCAAGGCTTTTGTTGAAAAGCAGTGCCTTGTGGGATGATCAAAGTAAAGCCTATTACGGCATAGCTTTGTGTATAGCGTGACTTCGCGAGCCTCACACCCCGGTATGAGTCAAAAACGGGATATGGACCGTAGGGAGTGCACACGTTTCTTTCTAGCTATTGGTAGTGTCAGTGACTAAACTGGTTGGCATTTTACTTATGTGGATGATGAATTTTGAGGCGCCTCGGATTTTTATAGGCCGTTAGTGGTCATACTATAGGTTCAAAGGAACCGGGAAACGTGTGTTCAGGCATAACTAATCCACTGCCGATAGGCGGAGACCGGCCCTACCGCATCCTAGGGTTCATTGCGGGGGATCATGAGGCATTTGCTAGAGTGTCTCGAATCGGAGAGGAGCTTGCCCCTAGCCTCGACTCATGATGGAAATCCAATTTCCAATACGACCTTGCGGTTTTGATTGTAGAACTAGTATGGCGACATAGTAGGATGGGGTACTATGCCGTCTATGATTAATACATTATGATTGAAATTGTTTTTGAAATATATATATATATATCCACATATATACACACTAATACTCAATCCGTTTTATCGCATCAAGCATCTTTTGACCATTATAAGGTAAAACCCTATCCTCCGGTTTGTGTTGCATTGTGTGATGGGACTTGGGTCTTATAATGGTTTCATTTTTCTAAAAAGCATTGCATTGTTTAAACGATTTACTTTATTTTATGCACTGGCAATCCAATGGAGTAAACCCGTTCCGCATTAGCGGCGTGGTCCTATGATTAGCCTTATTATTAGATAGTTAAGTTAAGATTTCTCATACCAGTCCCATGACTGACCTGTAGTTTGTTTCACTGGAAAATTCGGGTGCCCATATTTTCCACACGGGCAGTCGAGTAGCTTTTTACAGATATATTTACAGGATCCTGATCAACAGTTGAAGCGATATTCGGAAAGCTATGTATCCGTGTATTCCTTTCGGTTGTATATTTGTATTATTTTCCGCTGTTTTTTAAATGTAATTTAAAACTCTGATATTTTTGTATTTCTATTTATGTAATAAGTATTCATACTCTGTTACATTCTTGTACTCTGATGTAATTGTTGTAATCAGCGATAAAATGTTCCTTAGTTGTGTTCTGATGCGTATTGTTCTCAAAGCAATCCGGGCTTTCCTTTGCTGGGATGTTTGGGTTGTCACATCGGGCCAGCTGATTGAATTGGTTGACGTATTCCTTGATCGTCATACTTCCTTGCTTAAGAGATAAGAACTTTTCCAGCTGTAAACTTCGCTCAGCTTGTGAGAGGAATTTCATCTCAAACCTCATTCTGAAATCCATCCATGTTTCAACTGGTCTTTCAGCGTTAGTGACTTCCCACCAATAAGAAGCTTCGTCCTTGAGCAACCATACAGCCAACTGTATCTTCTGCCTATCGTCCACCTCGAAGATAACGAACAGATCCTCAGTTTCTTTGAGCCAGTTCCTTGCTTCTACGAATGATTCAGTTCCCTTGAAATCCTTTCCACCCATGGCCCTAAAGTCTCTACAAATCTTTGAGAAAGCATTTGCACGAGGAGGAGGAGGAACCGCTGCAGCTGGAGGAGGAGGAATATCTACTGGGCCTGCATCGTTAGCCCTAGCCTCTAAGTACCTCCTGAACCAGCCAGGTATCGGTACACCCACTAGAAGGTTAAGAATCCCAGACATTCTGAAACGAAAAAGAAATGATTCAAAATGAAGGATAGAAAGATAGTGCATATGGCTTTGGGGATTATGCCTTTTTAAATTTAAAACAACACCTTTTCTTGTAAAACGCTTCTTTATATTTCTTTTTGAAAATAATTTTCAAAAACTCTTATCTGATCTGGTAAACCTTTCCTCTGATACCAAGTGAAACACCCCACCTCCGTTAAGGTCACTCACAAAGGGAATTCCTTAACTTTGGTGGAAGGCTATAGGTATAATACATAGAAAAATTTACAAGACAGATAAATATAAGCAGCGAAATTCAAATATTTATTTCATACGTGGTTCAATACAAAAGCATAACACCAAATTGTATCAAAATAACTTCCAAAACATTACACCATAATTTTTGTCTTGATTATTTAATAAAGAAGCATAAACCATAAATAAAACTGCATAAATCCTCAAGGGTAGTGTCCAAAAGCCATAGCCAAGGTGGGAGAGTCCCAATCATACATCTACTTCCTTGAAGCTTGCAAAGAGTCTGACTAAGCTGGGGTATTCCCTCCCTGTGGACCTGGGGGAGGGGGAGGGGGGAAACGGAAGAAAAGAGGACGAAAGAAAACGGGTCAGACAATAAGTCTGGTAAGTTCAGTGATAAATAGTATTTAAACAAGGAAAGGGATCATGACAGTAATAATAGAACATAGGACAATACCCTAATATAAGATAAGAGGAACATGTGATTGCGCCCATTACTATAGTCTCTGAACCTACTTAACCATTGGTTCAACCAGCCCCACGTGTTCATAACAAACGATCCCCTTAATGATCAGCTCCTACTCGCATCCATTCATATCCTGTGTCCTTCGGCCCCGCTTGACTGTAGATACCTGTGCTAGTCCCACCATGGCGTGTATCAGTCCCTATGGTGGCAACCCGACATGATTCAAGATGCACAGTGTATACTACTGATGCCCATTGCCTGCTTTTTCCACTTTGGAGTACGTGCACGCCCATACTACGTCGGAACCTACACTGACGCACCAACCGCCGATGTTTTGACCGCTTATAATCAGTCCAGTAATCGTGCCCCACCCTGCCTAGTTCAGGGTACCATGGTACATCTATGTGGGTTACTGTTGAAATGGGTCCCCATTACTAGGGTTTTCTAATCAACATGTTTATTTGGTTAAGTGTCCAAGTTTACCTAACCCCACCCATCCGTTTAGTTAACATGTTGAATCGGTTAAGTGTTTCCCTAATTGACTTAACCCTACCAATCCTGACTTAGCTTTAATTTATTCATTAAAGCACCAACCACTCACATTAGACAGGTCTTGTTGTGGTCACTGGATATGCTGGTCGGTTCCGGGCAGTTTTACACCACAACTCAGTTTAACCTCGGGTTCTTTTTGGGCTTGATGCACTAATCACCCACATTAGGCAGGTCTTGTTGTGGTCACTGGATATGCCGGTCGGTTCCGGGAAGTTTTACAACACAACTCAGTCTAACCTCGGGTTAGGCATATTCGTCTTTTATAAATCCATATATTTTCTATATATGTCTAGTTCTATATGTAAATTAATCTTAATTTAGTCATGCCATAATTATTGTTTGATTATGCTCACAATAAATGGTATATCAAATATACCATTTTATGAACAAATCTATGCAATGAAATTTTCATATTTTCCCATCGCTATCCCCGTGGAACGTACGCATGAATCACATTAAATGTTGGGCTAGTAAATTAGCCCAAACCCATAAACAAAAAGGGGTAATAAACAAGGGACATGAAATAAACATAAAATAGCATACATTTAACTTATCACGTGTAACTTGGCATAGAAGTATCATTAACTTAATTAAACGGGTAAAGGTGAACTTGTGACTAAGTTGGATCTCATTATCATGTAAACTTGATATAGGTCTAGCATGGAGGTTTAACATATAAAAACAATTTTAAACCACAACTTAGCATATTAACTTATGTATGTCAAAACATAAGAAAACTACTATAAACATATTTAAATCACAACTTAACATGATAACTTATGTGTGTTTAACATAAGAGAGCTATTATAAACATATTTAAATCACAACTTAGCATGATAACTTATGTGTGTTAAACATAAGAGAGCTACTATAAACATATTTAAATCACAACTTAGCATGATAACTTATGTGTGTTAAGCATAAGAGAGCTACTATAAACATATTTAAATCACAACTTAGCATGATAACTTATGTGTTAGAACATAAGAGAGCTACAAATCCAATCTTGCAACATAAATAGATTCAACTTAACATGGTTCTAAATATACATGAATGTTGATCTAACATGTAAGCATGTGCTTTAGATGATAAACATGCAAGTAACCACCAAATTATAACATGACATGTTTCACCATTTAGTTGGCATAATACGTTCATTTCCTAATCATAATAGATCCCAATATATAAAATATGGTATGTTCATCACCGCAAGCATATAAACATGATCAATCGCAACGGTAATTTAAGATAAACGAGAATTAAACTTTATTTATCTTATACATAAGCATTATTCTATATTCGAATTACAACATGTCATGATTCATTTGAAAGAACGTTTAAATCTACGTAATAACCAACTTACAAACTGAAAAGGAATTCTTGATTTCTGAAATATGAATTCTGAAGTTGGTATGCTCTCCTTTGATGTAGATCGTTGAATTAGATTACTTTAATTTGATTTTGATTCAGGTTTTTATCTTGTCTTTGAATTGAAAGCGGTGATGGCTACTCCAAGTTCTCTATTGATGGCATGATAGTTCCAGGATTATTTTTGTGTGATTTAGGTTGTGCATTGGGTTGTTTATATAGAATTTCAATTTAATTAGAGCCGTCAAATGATCCTAGATTTAACCATAACCATTCAGTCAGGATAGGGTTACACCTCAGCCCTAATGACTCAGCAAGGAGTCAAAAAGGACTCAGTAATGACTCACAGTATGGATCAGAACACACTAGAAAGCTACCTGGCCTGGGCGCATTTGGCAGGTGCGCCAATGCAATTTTTTTACTGGGGCACTTCCCAAGTGCGCCAGTGCATTCCATTTTTTTCTCTTCTTTCTTCTAGTTTTCTGCTTAACTTCGTTTGTCCATATCTCCTTCATACGGTGTCCGTTTTACGCAAACTCGGACTCTATCTCAAGTAGAATTCCGAGATGAATGCAATGGCATAACCCGTATCGCTTAATTATTCTTTGATTCATTACTATAAAGTTAACAGAAAATACGGGGTGTTACAGCCGTATAACACGGAATGAGTTTCCTTCCAAGAATACCAGTGCATATAACAAACAACGCAATGCTTTTTGGAAAAATGAAGCTATTATAAGACCCAGGTCCCATCACATAATGCAACACAAGCTGGAGGATAGGGTTTTCCCTTATAATAGCCGAACATGCTTGGTACGTTTAAACCAAATCATATGATACTATTATAAGTGCATAGTGTACAGAACAAATTTAAATATAAATGTATGAATCATAGGCGGCATGGGTACCATCTATCATGTCTCCAATACTAGGCTCTACAATCAAAACCAAAATGTCGCGTATTGGAAATTAGATTTCCGTCTGTGAACCAAGTCTAGGGATCGTTCTTACCGCTTCGAGACAATCTAGCCTACCATGCCTCAGGCAAGCGCGAAGGCAAGCATTGGATCGTCAGGGCTGGTCCACGCGAAGTGGATTAAAATGCGTGAACAATTTGTTTCCCCGCCCTATGGGGTGAAAACTGGTTATATATCGACTAAACCATCCATCGACACTGTAGTAACCGATATAACCGAGGCGCCTCGCTATCCATCATCCACATATGTAAAACGTATGGGCTTGCAAAACCCAGACACCACTCCTACCCAGAAGGAAACACATGTCCTCCCTGATGTCCTCTCCTGTTTCTGGTTCACACCGGGGTGTGAGGCTCGCGAATCAACGCTATACACAAAGCTATGCTATATTAAAGTCATGCTTTGATTATCAACCACAAAACTCTGCTTTTCAACAGAAGCATTAATCACTTGCATCTCAGCATGCCACACAGGCAATTCATGCTATGCATCCGATGTTTATCAATCACACAGAATGAAATCCAATGTCAGACACGCATCCATTTAAAAATTCGTTCTGGGTTTGACCAAAACCAGAGGCACCTTATTCCTCGTCCCATATGTCCAATACAGGATAGAGGTCATCGCGTATCTGGTCGATCTCCAAGTACGTTTGGACGATCACCACTTATTACCTCATCTTGGGTGTACAGCCCAATCAAGACATCAGTAATCATCCAAACGATGTCAAGACCTCCGGTCTTTCACCACCGTCTTCATTGTCGACTTATCGTCGATCCAGTTATTCAGAATGGGATAAACCCAGTCTTTCCGAATAACTGACGTATATAATAAACAAGTGCCATAAAAACACAGCATACGCCACATTCCAATCTAGAATATTACTTTATTCAAATATTCTTATACTTTGGGAAAGGTTCCCATTAATTTTATCAAAGATAAATTCTTTAAATTTATTCTTTATTCATCCTTTGGATATCAATTCAAACCAAATTATGGTTTATCCAAAATAGTCGGGATTAGCACACCTTACCGAAGTAATCATTTGTTATATTTCCCAATCCCAACCTATTCATCCCATGAAGCAAAAATGGTAATACTTAATATCTTACACCACGGTGTTATCGGAAAATTTAATTACCATTTCACGTTCAAAACTAATTAAAGATTTAATTATAGCTTGGAGCAAAACTGATGATACTCCATTCTCGATCATTCCTTGAATTTGATAATTTAAATTATCACATTCACATTTCAATCTTATTAAAGATTCGCTAAAACTCTAATTTAGTTTTAATTTCCAAAATCATTACTTAACGATTATTCAAAGTTAAGAAATTAATCTTATCTTTAACTGGGTTAAAGAACTAATGTTATTTAAAACACAATTCACGATAAACCCAAAATCACATTCCATTAACAATGGAATCTTCATGGAAATCAGATCAATATATATATATATATATAATCGATATAAATTTTCGTGTCCGACTAATAATATAAATGGAATAACGACAAAGCCTTTTAAATTCCCTATATATTATCAGTCTTCCTCCACATAAGCTCACTTCGATTTTTATCCAATCGAATTCCATTCCATTCCAATTTATTGTATTAAATTGGAAAATTTACTTTCGAAATTTTACTTTAAATCTTAATAAAAAGATTTGTAAATTCCAAATCAAATTTCACTGTAAATCGGGTTAAAGAATTGATGTCGTTAAAAACACAGTTCACGATAAACCCGATTCACATTCCATTTTATTCCAATTACCAAATATAACTGGAAAATCCAATAATCTTAATTAATAGATTTATTCTTTCCCCAACTGGGTTTAAGAACAGTGTTATTTAAGACACCGTTCACGATAAACCCAAAACCCTATTTGATATTAAATACAAGGCTCTGAATAGAAAATATGTCACCTTATATTCAATATCAAATTCTGAAACCAACAAATATCGTATTGAAAATAACGATATAAAATATATCTTCCAAATTTCCATAACAATATCCATTGAATCACGAAATCCAATATCGAAATATTCCAACGATAATTTCGACTCAAATCCATTCAAATTCATATATTGTAAATTCTAGTTATTTTTAAAACCAATTCAAATCCAATTTATTTATTTAAAAGTATTAGATTCTAATTCTAGTTCATAACTAGTTCATTTTGATAAAAATATATTTTTATCTTTACAAACGTGGAATTTTTCCTCCAAATTCTTTACAAACCATTTATTATGATTTTACACAAATTATTGATATTTTTAATAATTTTATCAAGGCCCGTACAGTCGATTTCCATAAACGGTCATCGAACTGCACTTACAGCGACCTTATCCAAATTTGATTTGGACATAATTCCATATCCAACCGTTAGATTTCAAATTCCTTACATTCGTTGGAAATTTCTTTTTTATATGAACCCAAGTTCCGATTTTAGGAGAATCCGACGATCGGATCTCCCGTAATGTCCATTCGAAGTCAATGGTCGAAATTCGCGAACTGTCGTGGTGCGACGCGTTCTATTCAGGCCATTAAATATATATAGTATATATATTATATATATTTCGTCAATTTCCAATTAAAACGTATTTTATAAATCGTTTTAAATTTGTTTTCAAAACGATTTCAACTTCATATTAAATTTTAAATCAAAATTTAATATTCTATATCATTATAATATATAAATGATAATATTTTCAAAATATCATATTTTGAAATCATTTCCTTTTTTATATTCATTATAGAAATGAATAAAATCGATATAAATACATTAACGTCAAAATGGCGTTAATTTAATCAACATGGCTTTATATATTTAAATATTTTCGTGTCCATCCCAAATCGGACATCAAAATCATATTTTGATCCATTACTGAATATTATTGTATAATGTTAGTTATTTTATAATATTCATTACTCATCAGTTTAAAATATTCTTTAATTTAAAATATTCGTTCTTTCTGAATTGGAATCAAACACAGTCAATTACAATATAATTTTATTTATATGGATTTCATAAACACATGTACACAACAATAATCAAACACAGTCAACCATCATCCAGAGTGCATTACATAACTGCATAAGCGTTAAATATAAATAATTAATGCTTACAACAGTCTGTTAACACATCGATTGACATACAACTAAATATTGGGATTAGTGTATGTCCAATGTCATCCTAATACCCGTGTGGGTTTTCAAACAACAAACCCTGACTATTATTTGTGCAGTTGGGCGATGTGTAAAATATATCATCTCAATCAATATTAGGTAAATGTATGTACATAAACAAATCGTCCGATTTGTAAATGAATATTTATTTCAACTCATGAATATTTTATTCAGTTCATATATACAATAAAAATGATATTTTTATTGTTCAAATATTTCATTCCATACATGAGTATTTTATTTTCCATTTCACATGACAATCACAATTAATTTCCACAACAAATTACAATCAATAAGTCGTCCATGGTCTGTGGATGACGGTGTGAGGAGCTACTAAGCCCCTTCTGCAACCTAGTATATAATTTGCTGTAAAAGAAAATAGAGTGAGAATTATTTCTCACCCTTGGTTTCAACTTTGTCGTTTTATTTCTGAATTTCTGAACAGCTTGGATTTTCCCGAAATTCCAACGCTACCCTTTTTACGCTGTTCATATATAAAATCACATTTTTATTTATACACAGAAAATCACATTTTTATTTATACAAATTATATCATATTTTAATTTATACAAAGAAAATCACATTTTTATTTGTACTATATATATATTTAAAAATCAAATTTTTTTATAATGATTCTATATATACAAAAATCTAATTCCTATTCTAAAATGATATATATATATATATAAATCATATTTTTATTTTTATAACACTATTCCTATTATAAAAATCATATTTTTATTATACTATATTTATAATTTAAAAGGCGCATTTTTATAACCATGCCATATACAAAAAAATTGCATTCTTATTCCAAAACATTTCTCATACTAAGTTTTATATATTTTTAAAACAATATCTATTTTTATTTTTAAAACAATATCTATTTTTATTTTTAAAACATTATCTATTATTGTTTTTTCAAACAATACCTATTTTCATTTTTAAAACAATATATATTTTTGTTTTTTTAAACAATACCTTTTCTTATTTTTAAAATAATATCTATTTTTGTTTTTAAAACAATACCTATTTTTATTTTTAAAACAATATCTATTTTTGTTTTTAAAAAAATACATATTTTTATTTTTAAAACAATATTTTTTAAATAAAAACAATACCTATTTTTATTTTTAAAAAAATATCAATTTTTCTTTTTAAAACAATATCTATTTTTAAAAACAATATTTATATATATTTAACTCACTAGACAATTAAATTAATAATTAACTAAACATTAATTTCTCATTAAGCGGTAATTACCCCATTCCTTCTTCCATCGGGTATGAGCTCCAGGCTACGTCCATTTTTCCTAAACCAAAGTCCGCCCCTAGGGCTCGAAATTTCTGCCGCCACCATCATCTGAACGTCGATCAAAAGTGTCCCCCTCATCGGCCTACGCACAACCTTCCCAATGCCGGAATATGGACGAACTCGAGCCCCCCCTTTGTGCTAAAATCAGCTACGAACGAGTGGCTTTTGAGCTCGAAATTCACGCTCCCTCCCTCACAAGAAACGATCAACGGGGTATGAATGGAAAGAGCATGAAGAGTTCTACCATTCCCCTCTGAGATCTCATCCTAAATCGGTGAAGATTAGAAAATTTTGTTGATTGAATTTGGGAGCTTTTCAGCCCTCAATCGTGATAGTGGCGGCGCGTCGTTTTCCTGAATTGGGGAACTTAGGGTTTCAAATTTGAGTTTATATATATATATATATATATATATATATATTATAATAATATTTTATTATATTTATTTTTTATTTAGAAATTTATCGCTCTAAACTCCAAATGAATCCCAACGACTATTGCCCCTAGCTAAATACCCTCATTCCGAACCTAATGGGATATGTTTCGTGACCTAATTCGGCTATTACGATCAGTTTTGCTTTAAACAAAATTATAAATCAATATAAATTTAATTTAATCGTACATTTTAATTTACCGGAGCCACATACTGACTCCAAAAAATTCCACAAAAATAAATCTAGCTTTGTTTTGACGATACGGTCCTAACAAAACTAATTTCGTCGAATTAGGATACCGTTTGAAAAACGGTCATTTCCCAGTCGATTAAATTCAAATAAAATTCACCAAACACATTTAAATCCACCACGCTCACATATTGATTCCAAAAATTATGAAAATTGGAATCTGACAATAATTTGACATTCCAGATCCAAAAAAAGAGGTCTCGTCGAAAACGGAGGTCGTTTGCAAAATCACTATTTTTAAGGTCTAAATTCCATAGCGACTATTCTGAATTTTCAACTGGTCATCACTTTTTATTCCCGTTATGAAATCTGGATTTTTCAGATTCATTGGAAAGATATTTTTAAATAAATTCAAATATTTCTGGTTTCACTAAAATCCGGTTTATTTTGAATCCTGTACATTCATTTGAAATTTGAAATTAAATTTTCAAACTATCGCGCCATTTCCAATTCCTTTTATAATTAAAATAAATATTTATATTCTAACTTCGATTTAAATAAATATATATGTTCTAATTTTATTAAAATAAATATTTAGTCATTATTATTTGAAATAAATCATTTTAAATTTCCTAAATTCATTAAAATCGCTAAAATAAAAAATTTAATTGGTTCAGATTTTCCAGGTTGTTACTAGGGATTGCAACTGAGTTTTCGAAATTAAGTTTGCAACTCAGTTTCGAAAACCGAATTGCAACCTTAGTTTGCAAAACTGAGATGTAAACTCAACTGAGTTTGCATCTCAGTTTTCAAACTATTTTCCAAATTATGTTGCAAAACTCAGTTCCGAAAGCTGAGTTGCAAAATTGAGTTGCAAACTCAATTTGCGAAACTAAGATGTAAACTCAGTTTTGCAAACTGAGTCAACTCAGTTTTCAACTGCAAAATGACTTTGCATCTCAATTATGCAAACCTGAGTTTGCATCTCGGTTTTGCCATACTGAATTTGCAATACAGTTTGTAATTTTTTTTAAACTAGCAAAACTGAGTTGCAAAACTCAGTTTGTATCTCATATCTGTACTTATGTGCAATAATTTGTCATATAGAGTTTATCATCTAGGTCCACATCTACTGAATCAAAGTGGAATATTATTCATATAGTAGTTGTTTTACCATATTACTGTTCAATTATTTCTATTCTATGCCTTTAGATTGGTTATAGCTTTCTTAAGTTTGAAAATTAAGTTGTGTGTGCCATTACCCTAAGTATTTGGTTTAGAAACGTTGAGCGTTTGCATGGGTTTTTAACGTTGAGTGTTTATATTAATGCATGAATTTGTAGATGAATACTAAGAATTCTCATATAGGAGTTCGAAAAATATGGAAAGTTTGCTCAACATAACACTGAGTTGCAAGTAGCTTAGTTTTGAAAGCCGAGTTACTGTAGCTTAGTCTTCAAAACTGAGTCGAGCAACTCAGTTTTGAAAGCCGAGTTTCTGAAACTTAGTTTTCAAAACTTAGTTGAGAAACTCCATTTAGAAAATTGAGTTGCTACAACTCGGTGTTTTTGCAACTTAGTTTGAACTACCGAGTTGCAACTCAGTCCGTTTATTTTTTTCATTCTTAAACACAATTTCCGAAAGAGGGATTTATAGCCATTCAAATTTTTCTATGTAGTCACATAGACAATCTAATTGGATTTTGCATGCGGACACACATAGGCATCACGCATATGTTAGTAGTTATATATGTGTACTACAAATGTGTATGTGCAAGTTTTGGTCTATCATTATGATGACTTCTAGTTTTTTGTAAAAATGAGTGCACTTATATTTTGTAGGCACTTGTGGAGGAGAAGGAAAATACAGAATTTGAAATGCAACAATAACACCTGTGTGCCTAACAGCTCAATCCTACAGCACTTTAAATACAATATTGTTTAAAGTATAGAATACTACATCATTGTGTGGGAAAGCTTCAGCATAGAGCACAAAAAACATGGTTGGAATGTGAATATTCATCCATTAGTTATTTATTTGTTGGTTTTTATGTCAGGCGTACTTGATCATCACCTACCATTTTTATATGTTATACAGATTATGCAATCATTAGTTATGAATATCGCTTCTGTTTCAGATTTCCTACTGTATCGTCTACTTATTCGGTTTGAGAAGATTTATGCCACAGTTCAGTCTAACCATCGAGAACTTTAACATGCTCATATTATTCACTTTTTAATGCCTTTGTGCTAGGTTTTTGTATATAACAGTTCTAAGTTTTTTTTGCATATCAGTATTGCTTCAAGCTTATGAAATTCAATATTATGTATCAACTAATTAACAAAGATATAACTCGTGTCCTGCTTGTTAGTAGTTAATAGCCATTATTTGTGCCTTAGCATGGTATTGTTACTATGTGTTGAATCTGGAACTAATTCAACAAAAACTATGTTCTAAAGAATGATATGTGTATTGAATTTAATGTGGTTATCAATGTAAATTAAAGCTTACAACAATATTCTTGAAGTTGATGTTACTTAAAAAAAATTACATACTCATTTTGCAAAGAATATGGGCTGAATAAGCAGGCCAACGAATACTTTAAAGTGCAGTTGTTGGCTTAATAATAAGGGCTTTTCTTAATCTCTTCAATACCGTTGTTATCGAGGTTTGTAATCTGGATCCTAGGATGATAATAATGACATTAGTTTGAGTTGTTGACAAAAACACTGAGTTTGGAAAGTGGGTAAGGATGAAAGAGCCCAATACAATCAAGAAGTTCAACAGAAAGGCCGATGAGTTAATGAGGTTGGAAGACGTCCCTCTCACTACCCAGAGTGTGGCTGGAAGCAATGCTGTGGAAGATAAGAAGGAAGCCAGGGGCCTGAAAAGGGAAAATGAAGACAAAGGAAAAGGGGAAAATAATGTTGTATATAACATTGTTGTATACACAATTATATGATTTTTGTTTGATGATAACAACCAAATATATATTAATATAAATGTGTTTGTTATTGTACTTTTATTCTACATCACAGACAAGAATATAATATTTTTATTTATATAAAATAAAACTGTACAAGAATTTCAATATTCACATAGTTTTTTATTTAAAAAGAATATTTTAATTCAAACATTCAAACAGTACAACTTTTACAACTCCACTATTTGTACAACACACTGTAATTCATTAATACATTCACAATCAATTTCTTTTTACACTGTGCTGCTCACTACTGTTCACTCATCACTCAATACATTCATTGACACTGTTACATACACTCAGTCACTCTATACAATTTCATATACATACATTAACTGACATATACACACACTGATGTTCTTGTCTTCTGTCTTCACAGCACCTTTCGGTCAATCCAGTCATCTATACCTATCGAATACAAACACACACACACAAACACAAAATATACTGCAATGAAAATAAAACTGAATACATGCATATGTAAATTTTATTTTTAAAATTTTATTTTCCTTAGTTTTCAGGTGTGTTTTCTCATCATTTTTCATGACTTGATCTGATTTATTAATTCATCTGACTGTATCTAGACAGCTTGTCATATTCACAGTGAAACATTGTAAATACCACAAGACACTCAATGTATATACAAAATATTTCAGTGCAGGGACAAGAAAATTTTCTGAATGGCTGCAGATACACACGTGTATATATATACATGCGTGCACTGCCTCGCTAATCCAGTGTGCAACTGAGGAGCAGCAACTCAGTGCACAAGAAAACAACTCAACATAACAAAATAGTCGAGTCTCAACAAATACATAGCTTCCACAAAATGGTCAACATACATGGTCGAGACAAGTGAAAGTCAAACAAGTATTCAAACAACACAATTGGTCGAGCCATGGTCAAGTAAATCATGATTCATCAACATACAATATCAAGGATGTTCAAATGGATGCAACAAAGTGATGTTCAAACTGGTCATGCAGCAATGATTTCATTCTATACTATAGAGCTACGGCATTTTCAAAGTGTCCAGCAGGTTAACAATGTATAATATATCATGGAACAACAAATGTGGTCGATCACATATCAACCAAATCATTTTCAAGCTAGCATAAGTGGTGCTACAAGATCAATTCAAACTTTTCAGTGAAGTCGAGTCTTTCAAGTGCTCTCAAATTTGTGAAGCGTTGAAGGATATAATGGCATATACAAAAGCAAAATCAATTTCAAGTGCTACATGTTCAGATATGTATCATGTGGAAGAATGACAATTCAGTTCAGCCCAGAATTTCATGTACACAAATCAGTGAAGCAGCAAGGTTGGCAAAATAGTGAGCATACATGATACAAGTCAGCTCCACAACTATGGTGAACATGGCGAGATGTCAAGGCAAATGGATGATGAGAAGTTCAAGCGAACACAACATCATATATAAATAGTGCAAGGTTCGCACAACAGCTTTAGTGCATAGTGAAGGAGAAAAAAAATAACAAACATTGTGTGCACAGTGGGGAACAATCTAGAACTCATGCATGTGGGCATTCAAATGAGCAGTGCAACAGAATACAAGTACATTGGTGCAAAGAATGAGCATATAAGATGCAAAATAACTCATGGAAGTATATACATGGCATTAACAAGTACATGGTTATTAATCAAACCAGTGAACAACATATTTGGGCCAAGTTTTTAATTCTTTCCAGTTTTAGACCAAGTTATTTTGTCAAAGTATCAGCAATGGTGGTAATTCAGGCAGCCTAAAATCGTTTCATTCATGAGAGTTAATACACATGGATAAGAAATGCATGTTGATGAAAATTCAGTAAATCTTTTTTAGCAAGTGATAAATAATTTCTAGATTTCCAGAAAAATTAGAGAGAGGATATCCATCTTTGGCAAGTTCATTAAGATTGTTTCAACATGTTTAGAAATCTCCAATCTGTTTTTTGGCTAAAGCAAAATTCATTTTTGGTAAAAGTTCAATTCAACAACCAGGATACACGCACAGATTTAATTCAATTGGACTACAAAATTTATTTTGAACTCATTTCCAGAATTTCTCATATATTTCAAATCTGACTGAATTCAAACAAGGGCATCATTTTGATATCATTCTAAGCTGATTCAATCGATGAACCAAAAGGGGAAAGCAACTAAAAATCAGGGGACAAGAAACCTGTAGTGTCCCGAAATTTCGGTAACACAAGTCCAACCCAAATTGCACTGGAAACCAGAAAACTAATAGAAAGAAAACAGAAGGTGAGGATAGATAAGATAGAAACTTAGAATAGAATAAGAAGAAGAACATACAACACCAGAGTAAACACGAATCTCATAGTGGAATGAACAACATATAATAGATAACATGTCTTTGAAATAAAATCAATATATGTATACAGTAACATTATCAGAGTACAACACTTACATCACAACTGAAATAAACAATAGCTATAAAAACGCTGCTGAAGCCTCCAGCTCCAGCTACTTCTAGTATATCTGTAAAAACCCGACTACTTGACTGCTCGTACAAAATTGGGCACCCAAGAGTTTAGGGAAAACAACACAAAATAAACTCTGGGTCAGTCATGTGACTGGTGTGAGTAAACTCAAATCATTGATTTAACTTTCAAAAATCCTTTTGAACCAAAGGATAATCATAACACGATCCACACATAAACACGGATGGTTTTTACCTTAAGATAACCCAAATATTTTTCTAAATTGATACTTGTCTGATATTATAATAATGTCTAGATCAAGTAAATAGAAATCTAGCAGAAACGCTTTCATCTCACGTACTACATATACAAGATACAATCAAAACCGCGGGCTCTTATTGGGGAAAGGATTCCAACTATGACAAGGTATGGATCCACCTTTTGATCAGTGTACTCTAGAAGCGATACACTGGAGTTCAACAAGAACATCTTGTAACTCGACCACACATGACCGGCCATTCATTTAGCTTGAATGTTCCAAACATATTATCACCTTACGGTTGGTATTCCAACATAACCGTTCCCGGGAGATACATAATTGAAAGAAGTAACATATATGAATATTCTTTTGATGGTGAAAATATACCCTACTTGGGTGTGACCCACTTAGCCATGCTGCCTGCCCGATTTCTGTCATTTTCCAGTTGATGAGGCTTGAGGTCATAATGTATCTTTTAACAGATCACTCCTTCATTTACTTTGAATGCCACATCGTCATCCCGTCAAATCACAAATTGATTCCCCAAAATATACCATGGGTATAAGCTAAGAGAAACGAATTCCTCCGCCACCAACGTAAATACGTTTGAAACGATCAACTCATGCGATCAGCCATATATACTCTATCAGACGTTCATCCATTCAAGTTGCCCTTGGATTGGACAATCCGAAGGGACTATTCTATAAACAGGACAACCCTTGCATAACTCCATCTTCAATTATCTTCATCATATTTGATTCGCAACGCTAATGCCATACGGGGTGGTTTTCCGATAATATATCTAATCCCGGTCTCTCCGTATTGACAAAGGAAATGGTCAAAAACTTTGATAGTCGGTGATTTAACTATCAATGGAAAACATGTGTGCAAACAACGATATTATTTCCAGTTGGAAATTTTATCGATCAATCATCAATCAACATTTATTCATTTCCCCATTTCTCGTTCCATATATTCATCAAATCCTTATTTTCTAATTTCAGAAAATATACGTTATTAACATTGGAAAACGTTTCCATTTCTGATTCACACATCACTATCTTCTCACATATATCAGTCTTTAACTGTAAACTAGTAAGAGAGCAAACCCCTACGTATTAACCCCGAAGGCCGAAACCAACATCAGATCGATACCCAGGAAGTCATTCAATTCAACTAATTTCCAGTTAGTTCTAATTTCAGTAATTCTATTTAAATTCCTAATTCAAACCCAAAATTCCTTTATAATATTTTATTTGCAAAATGTTTACTTTAAATCAATATCACGTTACACCCGTATGCGAAGCACAGGTCTAAACCTTCATAATGTAAAATTCTATTTTTACAAAACTCTATTCATTTTCCAAATATTTCTCTTTTATAATTCTATTTACTTTCTAAATCAATATTACTTTTATAATTCTATTTATTTTATAAATATTTCCTTTTATAAAATTCTATTTATTTTATATAAATCCTTTTATATAATTCTATTCATTTCCCAATTTTCCATTATTGTATTTTCCAATATTTCTTTTTCAAATATTACCTTTTCTATTCAATATCCACTTTGATATTCCTTTTTATAATACCATTTGATTTTATATAAATATATTTTATTTTTCAACATACACAATGAAAATTCCCATTTTAAATTCCAGTATTATATGTGGTATTTAAAATACAAAATAACAATGATCGATATCGTTCAACACACAAAATCAACCACAGATTATATATCACATCATATATTACAATATATGAAAAAAGTAAAATAAATGTTGAGGAATCCAGTTGGATTCCTCCGACCTATTTTCCCTGTATCCACAGATGTTAAATAATATAATAACATCAATTTCATTTTGATATGAAATATTTTGATAAACAGAATCAACATTTGATTAACGATTTATATATATATCGTTATCTATAATTTCAACCAATACATCATCAATTCAACCAACCAATCAACACACAGCAAACAATTATCATTTATCATAACTAGATTATATTTATAAAAATATAAATTGATCAAAGTTAGTGAGATTTACTCACATTGGATAGTTATCGTTAAATAACGATTAATCATCTTTTGATTCAGACAGACAATTTGTTTTGCAATAAATTGTAACGAGCTCGAATTCACTTCCAGTCTGTTCTAGTGTGTAGCCGTCATCCATACGATCCCAAGGGATCAGACCGTTCAAAATTCTGATATCGTATGACAATGTTATGATTTGTACAAGTTTCATATACTATTAAATAAAATAAAAACTTGGAATTAAATTCCTAATGGGCCTACCCCTTTATTTAATACTTCGGCCCACGAACACTTTTAAAACCGGTGAACAATCTTCTTCCTCCCACGATACACGAGCTCAACAACAGCATTTGCGGTTGATTCTTCATCAAATCCCTCTTCCTTTCAACTAAAACCCAAACTAAGAACACAAATCGAACTCTCCTCAAATTCTCTTCAGCCTCATACCACCATGGTTCAACTCGGCTTCCTCCATCGACTAGCGTCTCTAGCTCGACACCGTGAAATCCAGTGAAGACATCGACAGTTTACTTTCCAGAATTCAACAAACTTTTGCTATTTGATGCTATTCGATCTCGTGAGTCTAAATACGAACTCCAAATCACGGATTAAAGCTTCGATTCGCGAATTCCTCTAACCCTAGCTCTACTGCCAAATTTCGAGCATCTCAGGAGTGCGTCGCACACTGTGAAACAAACACCAGATTGTAGAGGATGCTCGCAGGGATTCATATATATATATAACATGGTTTATAAATTTTACTTTGATTTTTAAATCTCCCATTTTACTGTTTGAAGAAGAACAAAAGCGACGGAAGTTTGGTTGACCAGAGAAAGAGTAGTTTAGGGTTTAGAGAAATGTAGTGGTATGCATAGTGTATTTTTAATAATTTAGCATTCGATTAAATATTCATTTTTAACCAACCGCTGTTTGTATTTATCCCTTAAAAATTCCTGTGATCACATACGATACCCAAAAATCATGCAAACGGACATACAACTAGAGTTTGCCATTATGGACCCAACGAAACTTGTTTCGTCGAATTCCGACTCCGTTCGCTCACACAGCGTATTTTTAAAGGTCAAATTATCGACTGTTTTTCACATTAAAATCCCCCACGGCCACATACTGACTTCAAAAAATGAAGAAAATTGAAATCTAGCAATAAATTAACATTCCGGATCCAACCAAATTAGTTTCATCGAAAACGGAGGTCGTTTACAAAACTAGCTATTTTTAAAGCTCTAAATAAATCCTTTTTAAATATAAATATATTTAAAAATAATTAAATTAAATATTTATAAATAAATATTATCGTATATATTCACAATAGAATATCATACAGCTCGAATTGGATTTATAACTCGATATTTCAAAATTCCCAGTTATATCGATATTCGATTTATATTTAAAATCCTTTTATAATATAAATATATATTTATAAATTTCAAAGGAATTCCATAGCGACTTTTCTAGAAATTGATTTGAACATAAATCAAAATCTACATGACGAAATCTCAATTTTTCTCTTCCATTAGAAAAATAGACTTCAACAGCCCCGAACGTTTCTTGTTTCACAGAAATCCGATTTAAAACGGATCCTGTATGTTCAATTGAAGTTCGAATCGCCAAATTACGAACTTCAGCGCCATTTCGAGCTCGATTATAATTATAATATAATTATACGTTCAAACTTCATTTAAATAATATATTCATTATTATAATTCAATTCTAAACTAAATTAAATATTATAAATATTCCAATTCACATAATATCGTCAATTCACTATTTCCAACTATTTCAGAAATAAATATATTATTCTATTATTTATATTAATTAAATATTCACTATTATTTAATTCTGGTCACTTTAAATTACCAAACCATTATTTAAATAATTAAATAAATTATTTATTATCCGTTAAAAAATACGGGTCGTTACATTCTTTCTCCCTTAAAATAATTTCGTCCTCGAAATTGCTAAGGTAGAAAATAAACCCTACTAACTGGTTAAACATTATTTGTTTAATTCTTAACTCTAGTTTCAATGAACCAATTTAATTTCAATTAAATATTTTTTTTGTTCCTACTAACGAAAATTTTCAAAAATCCTGAAAATTTTCTAACACCTTAACTTTTCGAAAAATTTCACCAGCACCTCCTTTGTACTGGTCAATAGCTCAAACTCCAACTCGCCTCTCTAGGCCTTCTTCAACCAAAAAGAAAATCAAAAAGCCAAGCGGCTTGCCAATTCGGCTCATCAAAATCTCAAACCCATATATAAATAAACTTGTACCTTTTTGTCGGGCATTTCATTATATCCTTCTCATCTGCTACCAAATCAACATATATCAATGTCATCCAATCAAACTCAAATTACTTTTATCTCCAATACAACCATCCGCTTATCCAAGCCAAATTCCATTCCCAATCTCAAGTACCATTCTTGATTTCAATTTCTATTCAATTTGTTTTTATTTCAAACAATCTTTACCTGGGAGTTTCAAATAGCTTAGCTTTTTCCAAAAATCAAATATCCTTTTTTGGAATTTCAAAACAACTTTTTTTTCAAAACAATTCAAAAACAATCTTTTTGGTAGTAATCCGTCACTTACAACTCGAAATTGAACAACGATGATTTCAATATATATTCACTTTTATATCAAAATATACTTTGGGTAAAATTATTTCATTTACCCTCTTTTCAAAACATACTATGTCGGTCCATCGTATTCAAGTGTTTATATACCCCTACTGACACAGTGGATCAAACTGATCGACCAGAACTCAAAAACAACTCAACCAATAAATCTCCACAATATAAAACCATTTTTATATCAAATAACAGATACGCACTCATTTATACACTCAAACACAATCTAGGGTATTACTAACCCCATCTCAACCGAGTCATGTCACAGAGCCAAGGTAATCACTTAACCTTAATATCTGATACCAACTGTAGTATCCCGAAATTCCGGTACCATTTGAGCTGACCAAATAACACAAGTCCAACCAAAATTGCACTGGAAACCAGAAAACTAATAGAAAGAAAACAGAGGGTGAGTATAGATAAGATAGAAACTTAGAATAGAAGAAGAAGAAGAACATACAACATTAGAGTAAACACGAATCTCACAGCGGAACGAACAACATATAATAGATAACATATCTTTGAAATAAAATCAATATATGTATACAGTAAAATTATCGGAATACAACATTTACATCACAGCGGAAATAAACAATAGCTATAAAAACGCTGTTGAAGCCTCCAGCTCCAACTCCTTCTAGTATGTCTGTAAAAACCCGACTACTTGACTGCCTATATAAAATTGGGTACCCAAGAGTTTAGGGAAAACAAAACAAAATAAACTCTGGGTCAGTCATGTGACTGGTGTGAGTAAACTCAAATCAATTATTTAACTTACAAAAATCCTTTTGAACCAAAGGATAATCGTAAGACCAATCCACACATAATCACGGATGGTTTTTACCTTACGATAACCCAAATATTTTTCTAAAATGATACTTGTCTAATATTATAATAATGTCTAGATCAAGTAAATAGAAATCTGGCAGAAACGCTTTCATCTCACGTTCTACATATACAAGATACAATCAAAACCGCGGGCTCTTGTTGGGGAATGGATTCCAACAATGTCAAGGTATGGATCCACCTTCCGATCAGTGTACTCTAGAAGCGATACACTGGAGTTCAACAAGAACATCTTGTAACTCGGCCACACATGACCGGACATTCATTTCGCTTGAATGTTCTGAATATATTATCACCTTATGTTGGTATACCAACATAACCGTTCCCGGGAGATACAGAATTGAAAGAAGTAACATATATGAATAGTCTTTTGATGGTGACAATATACCCTACTTGGGTGCGACCCACTTAGCCATGCTGCCTGCTTGATTTCTGTCTTTTTCCAGTTGATGAGGCTTGAGGTCATAACGTATCTTTTAAAAGATCACTCCTTCATTTATTTTGAATGCCACATCATCATACCCGTCTAATCACAAATTGATTCCCCCAAAAATACCATGGGTATAAGCTAAGAGAAATGAATTCCTCCGCCACCAATGTAAATACGTTTGAAATGATCAACTTACGCGATCTGCAAGATATACTCGGTCAGACGTTCGTCCATCCAAGTTGTCCTGGGATTGGACAATCCGAAGGCACTATTATGTAAATAGGACAGCCCTTGCATAACTCCGTCTTCAATTATCTTCATCATATTTGATTCGCAACGCTATTGCCATACGGTGTAGTTTTCAGATAATATATCTGATCCTGTTCACTCCGTATTGACAACGGAAATGGTCAAAAACTTTGATAGTCCGTGATTTAACTATCAAAGGAAAACAAGTGTGCAAACAATGGTATTATTTCCAGATGGAAATCTGTTCGATCAATCATCAATCAACATTTATTCATTTAATTTCTCCATTTCTCATTCCATATATTCATCAAATCCTTATTTTCTATTTTTAGAAAATATACGTTAGTAACTTTGGAAAATGTTTCCATTTCTGATTCATGCATCACTATCTTTTCACATATATCAGTCTCTAACTGTAAACTAGTAAGAGAATAATCCCCTACGTATTAACCCCGAGGGGCAAACCCAACATCAGATCGATACCCAGGAAGTCATTCAATTCAACTAATTTCCAATTAGTTCTAATTTCAGTAATTCCATTTAAATTCCGAATTCAAACCCCAAATTCCTTTATAATATTTTATTTGCAAAATATTTACTTTAAATAAATATCATGTTACACCCGTGTGCGAAGCACTAGTCTAAACCTTCCTAATGTAAAATTCTCTTTTTATAAAACTCTATTCATTTTCCAAATATTTCCCTTTTATATTTCTATTTACTTTCTAAATCAATATTCCTTTTATAATTCTATTTATTTTATAAATATTTCCTTTTATAAAATTCTATTTATTTTATATAAAACCTTTTATATAATTCTATTCATTTCCCAATTTTCCACTATTATATTTTCCAATATTTCTTTTTCAAATATTACCTTTTCTATTCAATATCCACTTTGAAATTCCTTTTTTATAAAATCATTTGATTTTATATAAATATATTTTATTTTCAACATACACATTGAAAATTCCCATTTTAAATTCTAGTATTATATATGGTATTTAAAATACCAAATGACAATGATCGATATCATTCAACACACATAATTAACCATAGATTATATATCACATCATATATTACAATATATGAAAAACAGTAGAATAAATGTTGAGGAATCCAGTTGGATTCCTCCGACCTATTTTCCCTACATCCACAGATGATAAACAATATAATACATCGATTTCATTTCGATATGAAATATTCTGATAAACAGAATCAACATTTTATTAACGATTTATATATATACCGTTATCTATAATTTCAACCAATGCATCAGCAATTCAACCAACCAATCAACACACAACAATTAATTGTCATTTATCATTACTAGATTATATTTATAAAAATATAAATTGATCAGAGTTAGTGAGATTTACTCACATTGGACAGTTATCGTTAAATAACGATTAACAATCTTTTGATTTAGACGGACAATTTATTTCGCAATAAATTGTAACAAGCTCCAATTCGCTTCTAGTTTGTTCCAATGTGTAGCCGTCGTCCATACGATCCCAACGGATCAAACCTTCGAAATTCTGATATCGTATGACAATGTTATGATTTGTACAAGTTTCATATACTTTTAAATAAAATAAGAACTTGGAATTAAATAACTAATGGCCTACCACTCTATTAAATATTTCGGCCCATAAACACTTTTAAAACCGGTGAACAGTCTTCTTCCTCCCACGATTCACGAGCTCAACAATAGCATTTACGGCCGATTCTTCATCAAATCCCTCCTCCTTTCAACTAAAACCCAAACTAAGAACACAAATCGAACTCTCCTCAAATTCTCTTCAACCTCATACCACCATGGTTCAACTCGGCTTCCTCCATCGAGTAGCGTCTCCAGCTCGACGCCGTGAAATCCAAAGAAGACATCAACAGTTTACTTTCCAGAATTCAACAAACTTTTTCTTTTTGACGTTATTCGATCTCGTGAGTCCAAATACGAACTCCAAATCACGGATTAAAGCTTCGACTCGCGAATTCCTCTAACCCTAGCGCTACTGCCAAATTTCGAGCATCTCAGGAGTGCGTCGCACACTGTGAAACAAACACCAGATTGTAGAGGATGCTCGCAGGGATTCATATATACATATAACATGGTTTATAAATTTTACATTGATTTTCTTTTGATTTTTATATCTCCCATTTTACTGTTTGAAGAAGAACAAAAGCGACGGAAGTTTGGTTGACCAGAGAAAGAGTAGTTTAGGGTTTAGAGAAATGTAGTGGTATACATAGTGTATTTTTAATAATTTAATATTCGATTAAATATTCATTTTTAACCAACCGCTGTTTGTATTTATCCCTTAAAAATTCCTGTGATCACATACGATACCCAAAAATCACAAAAATGGACATACAACTAGAGTTTGCCATTACGAACCCAACGAAACTTGTTTCGTCGAATTCCGACTCCGTTCGCTCACACAGCGTATTTTTAAAGGTCAAATTATCGACTGTTTTTCCCATTAAAATCCCCCACGGCCATATACTGACTTCAAAAATGAAGAAAATTGAAATCTAGCAATAATTTAATATTCTGGATCCAACCAAATTAGTTTCGTCGAAAACGGAGGTCGTTTGCAAAACTAGCTATTTTTAAAGCTCTAAATAAATTTAAAAATAATTAAATTAAATATTTATAAATAAATATTATCGTATATATTCACAATAGAATATCATACAGCTCGAATTGGATTTATAACTCGATATTTCAAAATTCCCAGTTATATCGGTATTCGATTTATATTTAAAATCCTTTTATAATATAAATATATATTTATAAATTTCAGAGGAATTCCATAGCGACTTTTCAAGAATTTGATTTGAACATAAATCAAAATCTACATGACGAAATCTCAATTTTTCTCTTCCATTAGAAAAATATACTTCAACAGCTCCGAACGTTTCTTGTTTCACAGAAATCCGATTTAAAACGGATCCTGTATATTCAATTGAAGTTCGAATCGCCAAATTATGAACTTCAGCGCCATTTCAAGCTCGATTATAATATAATTATGGGTGCGTTTTTTACAGGTCCCTATTAAGTTTCAAAATATAAAAAAAAACCCGCTGGCAAAAAGAATATAGAAAACATCCCTATTTTTGAAATTCCGCTCAAAAAATTACAGTTCTAACCTTACGCTGTAACAAAACTACCCAATAACGAGTCAGCCGCCATTCACTCAGTCAATCGCTCCGTTTTAATCGCTCAAAACCCTAATCGTATCATTCTGCACAACCTTCGATCATCGCAACATCGATTCATCATCATTTACTCAGTCCGATCGTTGTTCTTATCTCGCGCGATACCCCAATCCCACAATTCTGTAATATGGTCAATCAGTAAATCACGATTTATAATCAAAAGCCGGTGTTTATAATTTTAATCAGCATCTTCCTGTTTTGCTTCGATGTCGTCGTCAACAAATTACAAGAAATAGCGAAAAAAAGGTATAAATTTGATTGCTTACAACATGAAGTAAAACTGGAATTGAAGAAATAATCAATACAGCAAAATAATAATAAAATCTGCATATTTATATGAAAATATTCTGGATAGGTGCATACAAATATACATTTATTATATATTCTGTTTTTCTCCATGTATGAAAAAAAGTTGCATACAAATATGCATATATTAAGAATAAATGCAGAACTAGTTATTATCGAATACCAAGAACGTTGAAAAAAACTGAAAAATTAGACGTTTAGAGTTTTTGTGAATATTTGAACTGGTAATTTGTTTTCAGCCCACGGACTTTTGATTATTGTTGTCAATAAATAATTACTGGCGAATATTATGTTGGGCTTCAAGTTATTTTTATTGTATATGATAACATGAAATTTTTACGTACTGGTGTGCAGTAATTCAAAATATTTGCGTAATACAATGCAAATATAAAGGAAAATGGCAAAAACTACAGAACTGCACATAATTTCTACTAGAACTGCACATAGTTTTGTTACTGGATTTTACATAGTTTTGTTACTGGATTGAGGAAGTTAAATACTAGAATACTTATACAAAATTATTATTAGTGGTTGCATACGAATATGCAAACAATACAAATATTAATTGCGTGCACATAATTTATACAGTTGCACACATTTATGCTTTTATATGGAATATTTGCATACATTACTACATACATTAGCACAAATGGTCAAGAAAAAGCTGCTACCAACATTATTATTAATACCAAGTACAAGAGCAAATGGTTCAAAACATTTGAAGATAAAATTGCAGATTATAAACGATGCATAGTAAGATGTAACAAAAAATTACAACATATACAAAGGAAAATTTATTTGAAGTTTGAAAAAGAGTATACGAAATTCCAGAACTTTTGAACATTTGCATGAAAATATTCAAAATAATGTCACACTTATATGCAACTATGATCAACAGTAGTATGCTAATAATTATAAAAAAATAGTATAAGCGTTTTTTGGAGTAATGCTACAAATATCAGCAGTTGCGTAATCAATAAAGTTGAAAAAATGCATAACAGTATGCAATTTTTTATTTATAACTGTACACAAGTGTAACAACCCGAAAATCTGGGCCAGTTTAAAAATTTTATTTTGGCAATTTTAGCGAATTTTGATTATTTAAAATGAATTATTTTAAATAAAATCGACAAGAAAATTTAATTTAAATATAATTCGAACGTATATATTATATACGTCGTCGTTTGAATATAAAATTTTATATATAATTATAAATAGAATTGAAAATGGCGCGGTAGTTCGATAATTCGATTTCAAACTTCAATTGAATGTACCGGGTGCAAAACAATCCGGATTTTAGTGAAACCAAAAATAATGGGATCTAATTGATAATATCTTTCCAACGAATCCGAATAATCAAAGTTTCATAGCGGGAATCAAAAGATATGTCCAGTTGAAAATTCTGAATAGTCGCTATGGAATTCAGGCCCTTAAAAATGGACATTTTGCAAACGACCTCGGATTTCGACGAAACTAGTTTTGTTAGGGCCGTATCGTCAATACGAAGCTAGAAAATATTTTTCTGGAATTTTTCTAGTTAGTAGGTGACCCCCGTAATTTGAAGTGTACGTTTAAAATTCAATATAGTGATTTAAATGTAAATTAAACGGAAACTGATTCAAACGATCGAATCAACTTGCGAGATATATCCCATTGTGTTCGGAATGGGGGTAATTAGTTATGGACGACAGGCGGTGGGCCTCGATTAGAGGTCGTATGTAGAAGTCAACTTTATAGAATTTGAAATCCAAAGTAAATATTAAATAAATAATATAATTTTCCTCTACCCCCTTTTCCTTTGACTAGGTCAAAGCAGCCCCCCCGTGTTGTTATCATCAGAATGAAATCGGAAAAAAATAAAAAATAAAAAAGAAAAAGAAAAGGGAAGAATAGGGGATCGGAGGAGCTCGAAGCAACCCCCTCCGATCGTTCGCCGCCGCCTAGGGCAGGCGCCTTCCTCCCCGTGCCAGCCCGCGTCAGCCTCCACTTCCCCCCCCCCCTTCTGCTCGACGCGCGAGACCACCCCGATACCCATGACCGCCTCCACCACCCGTTGCTCTGCCCCCTTTACCTCCTGCCGCCGACATCGACGAGCCCACCCCCATGCTGACCGATGCGCGCAGACACCCCCCCTTTTCTCGCTGGTATGTTTTTATTTTAATTTATTTTCTTATTTTATTTTATTTTGAATTTAATTAAAATATAAATAACAAAAACTGCTTTTGCTTTAAAAAGAAAAAGACTGATTTTGTTTTTTTTAAAGAAATAAAAACTGAATTTTATAAAGATTTAAAACTGAATTATATAAAGCATATAAAACTAATTTTAGGTTAAAATTGAAAACTGATTTTAGATTAAATTGAAAACTGATTTTGATATAATTTAAAAACTGATTTTAACATAATTTAAAAACTGATTTAAAAGGAATTTTAAAATTGATTTTATTTTAAAGGTTTAAACTTTAAAATAGAAAAGGCGTAATTTTTATTGAGTAGGAGAAGTAAAAATATGATTTTTATATTTTTAAAGTATTAAAAATATAACCTTTACTATATAGAAGTAATAAAAATATGATTTTTATATTTTTAAAGTATTAAAAATATAATCTTTATAGGATAGAGAAAATAAAAATATCATCTTTGTATGTGTAGCGAAATAAAAATAGAATTTTTATATGTTGAACTTCGAATTAAATATAGAATTTTTATATGTTGAACTTCGAATTAAAAATAGAATTTTTATATGTTGAACTTCGAAATAAAAATAGAATTTTTATATGTTGAACTTCGAAATGAAAATAGAATTTTTATATGTTGAACTTCGAATAAAAAATAGAATTTTTATATATTGAACTTCGAAATAAAAATAGAATTTTTATATGTTGAACTTCGGATTAAAAATAGAATTTTTATATGTTGAACTTCGAGATAAAAATATGATTTTTATATATGGAATAACGAGGTAGAATTCGATTTTGACATATGTAGTGAAAGCGGACAACGAAAGCGACAAAAGGCGAGATGACGATGAAGATTTCTATCAATGGAGTGCCGTGGAGCTAGGATAGCTATATGTGAGAATTTCTCACTCTTCAATTTATTTTCTAGTTATATATATATACTAGGATGCAGACGGTGTTTAGTAGCACCCGACACAATCGTCCACAGACCATGGACTTGTTTGTTTGACTGTTTGGTGATTGATTGCGATATTGGTTTGAATGTGGTTTGTGGTGTGGAAAAAAAAATCGAATCGATAAATTGGTTAGGATTAGACGTGCGCCGTTATAAGGCGTGGGAGTAAGGCTAGGTTAGACACTTACTCCAAGTTTTGTGGTTTGCAAAATGAAATTGATTTGATTGATGTGTGAATGGCGTGGGCCTTCACTAGACCGGGGATAAGGCTAGGCCTTGTCCCGTTTCTAGTATCGTGCCGTTATGCCGCCGAAATTTTCTAAAATATGTTAGAAAAATAAAAATATCATTTTATTTAAAGAATGAACTGAATAGAAATTCATATGTTAGAATAAAATGTTTAATCGTTAAAAATATAATTTTTAACGTGAATGGGAATAAATAAATATCCATTTACAAACCAGACGGTTTGTTTATGTACACCTATTTGAAGGACATTGATTGGGTCGATAAATTTTACACATCGCCCAACTGCACGAATAAAATATGCGTTTGATTGTTTGAAACCCCACACGGGTGTTGGGATGAAATTTGAAGTTCACTCATCCTGATTGATTAAATATGTCGATCGATTGATTGACATGCTGTTATAAGCGTTGAATATCTATATTTGATGCTTATACAGTGTAGTGCACTTTGGTTGATGGTTGATTATTTTTCAATGCTATTATATGTGTATAATGTATGAAAATCCATATAATTAACTTTATATGGTAATTGATTGGGCCTCATTCCAATTTGAAAAATAAAGAATATTATAAAATAAAAGTTCATGTGTTGACAGTACTCATTCATTGAGATTGGTCATGTGTTGAACGAAATATTTTGATAATAACAACTATTTTGAAAAGGAAATATTTGAAATAGAATATTTGAAAATAGAAATTTATGAAGCCGTGTTGATTAGATTGACGCCATTTTGACGTGAATGATATTTATATCGATTTGAAAATGATTTCGAAATGAAATGAATTGAAAACGATTTCGAAATGAAATGAATTGAAAATGATTTCGAAATGAATTGAATTGAAAACGATTTCGAAAGGAATTGAAAACTAATTCAAATTGAATTGAAAGCGAATTGAAGTGAATTCAAATTGAATTGAAATTTGAATTGAATAGAAATGAATTTTAAAACGAATTTATAAAGAAGAATTCAATTTTGATTTGAAGTGAAATGGAAGTTGAAAACGTTTTTGAAACGAATTCAAAACTATTTATATAATTCGTTTTAAATAGAAAACGACGAAGTATATATTATATATATTATATATATAATATAATGGCCTGAATAGAACGCGCCGCGCCGCGGCAGTTCGTGAATTTCGACCATTTATTTCAAACGGACATTACGGGAGATCCGACCGTCGGATTCTCCTAAAACCGGAACCGTTGGGTTCGTATCGAAAAGAGCTTTCTAGCGAATGTTAGGAATTTGAAATCTAACGGTTGGATTTGGAATTATGTCCAAATCAAATTTGAAAAAGGTCGCTGTAAGTGCAGTTCGATGGCCATTGATGGAAATCGACTGTACGGGCCTTGATAAAATTATTAAAAATAGTAATAATTTGTGTAAAATCATAAGAAATGATTTGTGAAGATTTGGGATGAAAAACTCCATATTTGAAAAGATAAAAATAGATTTTTATCGAATTGAACTAGTTTTGAACTAGAATTATAATTCTATTTATTTTTAAATAAATAAATTGAATTTGAAAAGGGTTTTGAAAATAACCAAAATTTCCAATGATTGCATTGGAGTGGATTTGAATCGAAATTGTCTTCGGAATATTTCGATGTTGGAATTTGTGATTATACGGATGTTGTTACGGAAATTTGAAAGATATATATTTATATCGTTATTTCCAACACGACATTTGTTAATCGTAGAATTTGATATTGAATATAAGCCGATATATTTTCTATTCAGAGCCTTATATTGAATATCAAATGTGATTTGGGTTTGTCGTGAATGGTGTCTTCACTAACACTGTTCTTGAACCCAGTTGAGAAAAGATTAAATCTTTTTATTTAGATTTAATGAAGTGTACCAATTAAATAATATTTAATTGGAATTGAATTGATATTGATTTTTGGGTTTATCGTGAACAGTGTTTTAAATAACACTTGTTCTTTAACCCGATAATTAATGAATGTGATTTGGGTTTGTCGTGAATGGTGTCTTCACTAACACTGTTCTTGAACCCAGTTGAGAAAAGATTAAATCTTTTTATTTAGATTTAATGAAGTGTACCAATTAAATAATATTTAATTGGAATTGAATTGATATTGATTTTTGGGTTTATCGTGAACAGTGTTTTAAATAACACTTGTTCTTTAACCCGATAATTAATGGAATGTGATTTTTGGTTTTATCGTGAACCGTGTTTTAAATGACACTGATTCTTTAACCCAGTTAACGATTAAAACTAAGTGGAGTTTTAATGAATCTTTAATTAGATTGAAATAATCGAAATGGAGTATCACCAGTTTTGCTCCAGGCGTTAGTTAAATCTTTAATTAGATTTGAACGCGAAGTGGTAATTGAATTTACCGATAACACCGTGGTGTTAGATATGAAGTATTACCAGTTTTACTTCATGGGATGAATAGGTTGGGATTGGGAAATTAAAATAAATGATTACTTCGGTAAGGTTCGCTAATCCCGACTAGTTTGAATTGAGATTCAAAAATAGAATAAAGAATAAATTCAGGAATTTATCTTGGATAAAATTAATGGGAACCTTTCCCTATGAATGTGAAATTTAGAAACTAACTGTCGGTTAGCTAAGCAGAGTGGTTTTCTGGATATTGATCTGATGTTGGTTTCGGCCTTCGGGGTTAATATTTGGGGAATTATTCTCTTGATTAATTTACGGTTAGTGACTGATGAATTGGAATGAGGCGTATGTTGTGTTTGTGTAACACTTATTTAAAATATACGCGAGTTATTCGGAAAGACCGGGTTAATCCCATTCTGAATAACTGATACGACGATAAGTCGAAGATGAAGACGATGGTCGAAGACCGGAGGTCTTCACGTCGTTTGGGTAATTACTGATGATCTTGATTGGGCTGTACACCCAAGAAGATGGAAACAGTTGGTGATCGTCCAGACGTACTTGGAGATCGATGGATATGCGGGGTACTAGGTGCCTCCGGTTTCGTTCAGACCCAGAACGGACTTGTAAATGGACTGTGTGTCTGACATTGGATTTTAGTCCGTGTGATTGATCTCTATTAAATATATATCTGTTTGGCGGCGGAGAATTTATTCTCTTGCTTAACGCCCTTCTCTGAGACGTACGAGCTCAGGGGTTATATATTGATGGATATCAAACGCATGGAGTGAATTGCCTATGTGGCATGCCTAAGTGGCAATTGATCGAGGCTTCTGTTGAAAAGCAAAGTCTTGTGGTGATGATCAAAGCACAGCCTTTGTGGCGTAGCTTTGTGTAACGTTTACCTCGCGTGTTTCACACCCGGTATGAACCAAAAACGGGAGACGGACCTCAGGGAGGACTTGCGTTTCTTTCTAGCTAGAAGTGGCGTCAGTGGTTTTACACGCCCTGACGAGTTTGACTTATGTGGTTGTTGCGGTTGCGAGGCGCCTCGGTTATATCGGTTTCGGCCGAATGCATTCTGGTCGGCTGACGGACCAGACTTACACCCCATAGGGTGGGGAGACGTATTGTTCAGGCATAATAATCCACTCCGTGTGGACCGGCCCTGACGATCCAAGGGGCAGTTGCGGCTGTTCCTGTGGCTCGGGCTAGAGAGTCACGAATCGGTTGAGGACTATCTTTTGCCTCGGTTCATAGACGGAAATCCAATTTCCAAATATGTGACTTTGCGGTTTTATTTGTAGAGCCTAGTATGGCGACATAGTGGGATGGGGCGCTCATGCCGCCTATGATTGATACTTATGATTTGAAGTGTTTTATACACTATGCACTTATAATAATATCAAAAGATTTGTTTTAAACGTATCAAGCATTCTTTGGCTGTTATAAGGGAAAACCCTATCCTCGACTGCGTTGCATTGTGTGATGGGACCTGGGTCTTATAACAGCTTCATTTTTCTTTATTTAGCATTGCGCTGTCTGTTTTATGCACTGGTATTCTTGGGAGGAAACCCGTTCCGTGTTATACGGCGTGGTCCCTTGACTTACCTAATGATTTAAAAATAAAGATTAATAACTGTTTTAGTTCTCACACCAGTCCCATGACTGACCTGGAGTTTATTGTTTTAACCTAAACTCTGGGTGCCCCTATTTTGACACGGGCAGCTAGTAGTTTCGGTTTTGCAGATTTATATTCACAGGATCCTGGTTTACAGCTGGAACGATATCCGGAAAGCTTTGTATCCGTATATCTACTTCTAGTTGCGTATTGTATTATTTTCCGCTGCTATGTATTTAAATGTAATTTAAATCTCTGATATTTCTGTGTAATATTCATTTGTACTCTGTATATTCTTGTAATCTGATGCATTGTTGTAATAAGCAATGAGATGTTCTTCTGTATGCGTTCTGTTGTGGCTTGTTCTCGAACTATCCGACGCTTTCCTTTACGGGGAAGTTGCGGGTCTTTACAACAAGAGAGCAACATTTGATAACATCAAGAAAAAGTAGTATAACTGCATACAGAATATAATTTTACAAAGAACTACATACTCAGTTTCACATGATTCGAAAATAAAACATCATTCAACACTTTCATCAGAAATATAAACACCATTTCTAATAATTTTAATCACTAGGTTTGTTATATTCTGATCTTCAATGATTTCTTGGTTCTCACTTCTCTGTTTCATCAAGCTCAATACTTTGTTCATTAACAACCACAGCACCATATACTTCCTCATCTGCAATTATTTCTTGGTTATGAATTCTCTGTTTCGTCAAGCTAATGACAAAAACGCCACAATCAACGCTGTAGAAATTTATAAAACATTATCATGTTTGTTTGAATAATTTACATAACAAATGAATACATGTGTACAAGTACTCATATTACATGCATTCAAATATGCAAAAAATATCATATATCTGTATACATGCATGCAAATATTGTTAATATTTGACTTCAAGCATGCAAAACATACTTCATATTTGCATAATAGCATGCAGATATTATCACTATATTCATACAAGCATGCATATATGTAAAATACCTGCATAAAAAACATGGAAATATTGTCAGCAAAATAACAATAATATCTGCATATATTTATGCAAAAATACTAGATATTTGCATACAAATATACATATATTCTATATTCTGGTTTTCTGCATGTTTGATATAAAGTTGCATACAGATATTCATATATTAAGAATAGATGCATATTTGTAAGCAATTTATTTACATAAATGATGAATACAGATAAATATAAAAATATATGCATATTTGTATGCATATATCTAGAATATATGCATACTTATAATCAACTTTTCTGAGTACTTGCAAAACCAAGTGATCTAACAAAAGTTGCATACATTTATGATCATTTTGACAATATATGCATATTTTAACAATAGCTGCATGATTCTATTGATGAAGTAATAATTGTTGCAGTTATCTTCATTCAATTGTGAATATTGTTACACATTTATTAATAATTATTCCATGTTTCTATCTAGATTTTGTCAATAATGCATATTTTTTGAAATGTACATTTGAAATGTTCATTAACAATATCTGTATAGTACATGCATTCAAATATACTGTATATTTCTTGAAATGTTCATTAACAATATCTGTATAGTACATGCATTCAAATATACTGTATATTTTTTGAAATGTTCATTTGAAATGTTCAGTAAGAATATCTGTATATTACATGCATTCAAATATGCAAAAAATACTGTATACCTGTATATTTTTATGCAAATATAGTTAATATTTGACTGCTATTATGAAAAACATATTTCATATTTGCATAATAGCATGCAGAAATTGTCAATATATTCATACAAGCATGCATATATGTAAAATAAACATATAAAAAACATGGAAATATTGTCAATAACTGCATATAAGCATGCAGATATTGTCATAAACTACATACAAACATGGAAAAATAAGTGATAACTGGGTACAAAGCATGCAGAAACATACATACATGCAGATGGATAATTGCAAATGAACATTTCAAAAAATATACACTATAAATTACCTTATAGAGGACAGATCCATTTAAAAAAAAAACTCGATCAAAATATATCTCTGGAAAAACCGTCGATGAAAATGAATTTCATCTCGCATCAGTTCGACGTCCAGAATCGTCCATAGTTGCTCCTAATCGGTCCTGTTTTGCTTCAATAGGTGACGGCGCCGCCATGAAGAACGAAACCTAGATTTCTGGAAAGAAAAAAATCCGAGCAAAGTAAAATTTAGATCGACGGAAACCAAAGTGGAAAAAATCAGAACGTGACGGCGCCACCATGATTGAGAAATATATGTTTCTGAGAAAAATTAAACCCTAAACGCTGAAATGTATAACAGATACGTTAATTAGGTCGTAATTTGGGTAAATGGGCAATTCTGGAAAAGAAAATGCGGATATTTAAAAATAGGGACGAAATTTACATGAAATTAAAGGGGAGGATGTGAGCCTAATTAAGTTTTCTTTTAGGGATGTGTGCCTAATTTTCACTATAATTATACGTTCAAACTTCGTTTAAATAATATATTCATTATTATAATTCAATTCTAAACTAAATTAAATATTATAAATAATCCAGTTCACATAATATCATCAATTCACTATTTCCGACTATTTCAAAAATAAATATATTATTATATTATTTATATTAATTTAATATTCACTATTATTTAATTCTGGTTACTTTAAATTACAAAACCATTATTTAAATAATTAATAAATTATTTATTATCCGTTAAAAAATACGGGTCGTTACAAAACCGACGAGAATTCTTTCTGTTTTTTACCAAATTAAATCATGCCATATTATGGAAATCAGAGAAATATCAGGGATTAAATTACACCCTTTTCCTCATTGGTAAGGGTAGCAAAACCACAAAACAATTTGACAGATATTCAAAGACATATAATTCAGAAAGCTCACAGTTTCGATCGAGAGAGAGCAAATTCCAAAATGAAGTATCAAAGCCATCCATGGTGTTCGAAGCAATAGAGATTTGATTCCAGAAGCAAGCAACCGAGATTCGATTTAGGATTTAATCAGAAAAACTCTAGTTTCTTTTTCCAACTACCATTGATTGAGAGAAGTGATCGGGAGAAACAAGGGTGGAACCAACTTTAAGGTGATCGGCCAAGTCAATGTGCAAAAGGGGATATTTAATCTCTTTTTAAATCTAGGGTTTCTATTTTATTTTTGTCTTTGTTTTTAATTTGTGTTGAAATTTGTGAAACAGTTTCTAGAGTCTGTAAAATTCTAGGGGATTCAGTTAGGGGTTTAACTGACAGTTTCTAGAGTTTGTAAAATCTAGGTGGTTTCCTAGTTTTTTCTATTAAACTAGGAGTTTACTAGAGTCTTTAAAACTAGGGGAAATATCATCTAGGGGATTAGATCAGTCTAGGGTTTTGAGCGTAGTATTAGAATAGGAGTGAGGGATTCACGAGTTTACATGGTATTGTAAGCGGGATTTGTTCTATTACCTAGTAGAAACTTTAGGAATGCAGCAGTAGGCAGGGTTTTGCCGAAGTTGGTTATCTTTGTGTGTTATTTACTTTCTGCACATTTATTTCAGCTGCATTCTATGATCTGTGAATATTTTTTAATATCTCACTTAATTATTAATAAACCCTATTCACCCCCTCCCTTTAGGGTTAATCTAGATCCAACAAGTGGTATTAAAGCCTGGTAATTTCATTAACCCTAGAATCATGGATCCTTGTTGTCAGCCGTTTGAGAGTCAGTCCAGCCACATTCCGAACATTTTTGATGGTACAGATTTTTTTGAATTGGAAGTCAGAAATGAAATCCTATTTGACATATGTTAATATTAAATATTGGGATGCTGTTAACAATGGAGGTAGTCTAATAGATAGGAATATTAATGCTCGTGTTATGCATTTTCTTTATTCTCATTTAGTAATAATCAACTTGATCTTATCTCCCATTGTTTGATTGCGTAGGACATCTGGAATAGTCTCAACAAGAAGTATGGACAAATTGACAATAGCTGCTCAAAACCCAGAAGGTTAACTCGGGTTTAGATCTGTGCCTAACAGGAGTTACTGAGGAAGAATCAGATGATGATAGCGATGGAGGCTCAGTGGACAATGAAATAAGAAAATTTTCATTTGAAGATCTAGTTCACTTTTGTATTGACTTAACCAAGTCTGTTGAAAATTTCAAACTGAAAAATAAACTTCTAAAATCTAGAAATTCCGAGTTAACCCACAAAAATAATTTATTGAAATTAAAATTTTAAAACTCCAATTGCAAAAATTGTTTTAATTTGAAAAATGATTTAGCTCATCTCAATCAAAATCTTTAGAAACTTGAAAATGAATCTATTGTTTTGAAACAAAATAAGGATGAGCTAACTTGTAAGAACCATACTTTGTAAAATGAGTTGGATAATATTAATTCCAAACATGAATCTTTTGAAAAGAATAGTTTGATGAAAACTAAAACAATTTTCAAAGAGCTTGAAGCAGAAATAGAAAATTTCAAGAAATTTGAATCTGAAAGTCGAAAACATTTTGAATCTGAGATTGCTGAGTTATAAACCAAAATTAAATCTTTTAAATATGAAAATTTGGTTTTAAAAACTGATTATGAAAAGAGTAAGATCACTAGAAACCATTGTTCAGATTTAATGAAAGAAAACAACGGTCTTAAATCTAAAATTCAACAACTTGAAACGACATTGGCTAAATTTACAAACGGTGAAAATCTTTAAATATGTTGTTGAAAAATCAATTTTCATTGAGAAATAAAAGTTGACTTGGCTTTGGGAATATCGATCGTTTTGTTATGCTGAATTCAAATGATTTTGAAAACTCTTCAAATTGTTTAGGAAAAGATTGTTTTGAAATTTTAAACTCTTGCAATTCAAAAGATTTTTTAATCACAAACGAAATAAGAGTTTGTTTTATAACAAACCATTTAATCATTCTTGGACCCCAAAAAGAAATAAAATGAATTGGTCTAAATTCAAACAGATTTGGCTCCCTAAAGGCACTTTTGTAAATTCTGATGATTTGTTGTACAAACAGGTTTGCGTACCAAAACGTACAAATATATCTGAGAGTGGTTTTACAAATTTTGTCATGCCACTTATCATTCAAACTGTTTGGTGCCAGAGGAGGTCGAGGAACTACTAAGCAAAAAAAGAGAATTGAAATCAAACTGGTCTATATTATCATCCACGGTTCCTTAGCCAAGTCTGTTTGAGTCAGAGATTCTGGTTTACATAAATTTCGGGCATGATCTATGAACTCATCTTTGTAAATATTCCTTGTTTTTATTTTCTTTGTTTATTCCTTCTTCTGCCCTATCTTTTTCTGTTTTTTATTTGACACTGTTAGACCAAAAAGTGGTTCTAACACCCAAATTGATTAAGAGCAAAATGAAATGAGATCAAAAATAAAAATGAACACACAGGATTTATATTGGTTCGGCGAAGAAATGCCTACGTCCACTTGTCTTTCACTATTCTCAATGATTTAGTTGCAAATACAATGAAATATTCACTTGATTTCTCTCACAACTCACTTACAATCACTCAATTGTCTAAAAACAAATAATAAAAGAAGATTTGGATTTTCCGGGAGTGCTAGAATTCGGGTTATGAAGGTGGTTGAACTCTCAAAGTGTCAGAAAAAAGATCCTTTTCTTTGCTTCCAGACGGGGTATTTATAGGTGAGAATTTGCTCAGAACCCGATCCGGATCGGAGCCACGTGTCGTCCATCCCATTAGCCTCGGGTTCAGATGAATTTCTATGTTGACAACGCATCAGAGTAGTGGACGTTGAGGGTAGGAACTGGTCACAGCCGATCCGAATAACCAGGCGCTCATGCAGGAGAGTGACGTGGAAGACAGGCTCGGGTCGGAGGGGTATGCACAAGGGGTTCGGATTGGAGTACCCAATCCGACCCGGATTGACTTAAGACTACTTCCTGTGTTTACTCCGCTCCGCTCAAATCTATTGCTCTCCGCTCCAGCTGGAAATAAGTTGCTCTCCGATCCGAACAGACGTGCCTCTCTAATTCCAACAACAATACCTCACCTATCCGAACAGCAGACTTTATCCGATCCGAACCGCTACACTGCTCCGATCCGACCCGCTTCAGTGTTTTTCAAGCTCTTCAATATTTCACATCTTGACTTCGTGTTGCCCAGTTCACAAAGTGGGCTAACAGACACTACCATGTTATTTTCTTTTATTCTGGGCTTCTTTAAACTTCCAATTGTAGAATTCATATTTTCTGGAAATTCACTTCACTTGTATAAAACTGTAATGTTTCAAACATTTCCAGATCTTGAATTTAAACTTGTAAATTTCTGCAATTGTTTTGAGGTTTATTTTCTGTTCTGAATTAATAACAGTGCTGATGTATTCTTGTCATATCTTGAACACTGTTGATTTGAATTCTAAATTTTTAAAAATTTGAAAGTTTAACGGAATTTCACACACCTCTGCTGTTTTGAGTCTCTTTTAATTCATTTTGGAAAGATTTGAAATTTATACTCATTACAGCACGCTACTGTTTTTCAATCGTGATAATTCCATTGGTTTTCAGATTGGCTTGGAAATTTTGATTTGAATCATCACTTACATCTTGAAATTCACTGTTATTCATGATCATCTGGTTTGGATTTTTGTTTGTTTGAGATCATTTCAAATTTCTGATATTTTGAATCTCACACACCTCTTAGATCTGAAATTATTAATCTTGTGTGATTGATTCTTTGTTTCTCATATGTTACATTAGTTAAAGTGATTTCGAATAAACCATTATTTTTGGATCATGAATTATTACCCAGTCTTGATGTTAATATTCTAAAATATTTCTTGTGATTGTTAGAAAAATTTGTGAAAAAATCTTTTTAAAAATGACCATTAAAACTCACTGCTATTTCATGAGGATTTGATTCGAATATTTGTTTGTTTAAAATCATTTGAAATTATTGATTTATTGAATCTCACACTTATTCTGAATCTGAAATTTATAATATGGTGTGATTGATTCATTGAATCGTGAGTTTTTCATATTTCCTCAAATGATTTCAAATAAACATTATTTTTAATCTTGGATCATGAATAATCTTCTGTAACCATCAAAATTTCTTGACAACTGTGCTTTGAAACTAATTTTGTGTTGCTCTGATACTGTTGTGAAAATGCTTTAAATGACTGCTTGTTTTGAGAAGAACTATTTGTTGCTCTGATAAATGTGCCTGATTTGTTAGTCCTGTCTATTTCGGCTTTGGGCTTAAAATTCTTTTGTCTATGATATCCTTGTTTTCTCAAGTGTCTTGTTACAATCCTCATTAATAGAGACATCAAGTGGTATTAGTTTAGAAGTGTTGAAATTGTTTTTGTTGTATATATTTTTAATCTCTCATGTCTTGTATAGATCTTTCATTTCCTCTTGTAATTGATTTTCAATTTTGAAATTATTTATTGATTATTCGTTCAGAAATTGAAATCAATAACCAAACTGAACTATATTTACAATTCATCAAAATTATTATTAGATTTTGAAATTGGGATGAATTGTGACTGCAGTATATTTCGTAACTAGAGGAGATTTTATTTAGATTTTTCATGATGGTTGAACATTTATTATAATATCTTTGAATTGGCAATTATTTCCTGACCAACTCCTTTATCTATCATCATTCTGCCATCCATGATAATTTTATACTAATGTGGAGAGTTAATAATTTAAAAAAATATCTTTTTGAATAAACAATGGAAATATTTGTGATAGAAATTGGACTATGTTATTATTCAGAATTAGTGATAATTGAAAATTTTCAGTGATCCCGGTACAGTCGAGCATATTTCATAATATAATTAATTTAGAAATTTATTTCACGGTCCTTTTCTGTACCTACCACATTTCTATCATTCATTTGGTTTTATATAACGAGGAGTTTTTCTTTTGAGCTGAAAATGATAAATGTAATAAATACATAAGTGTGTCTCTAACCTCATTTAAAAATCCAAGCTCTGGTCATTCATGGTTATGAGACAACTTATAATTTAAGCGGTGACTGACCTCATTTAAAAATCCAAGCTCTGGTGATGCGTGGTCAGTGTGCTCTTAAATAAAAATAAAAGGAAATAATTTGCTACAAATAGAAATATATATGAAATTCTCCTTGGTGTGTAAAAACCCGACTATCAATCCATTTTCTAATTTGTGAAATGTGTTAATATCTTATGAAATATTATGATTTGTTGATTGATAGCTATTGGGATTTGAGGTTATTCGATTTTGTCTTATAAATTGAATTATTAATTATAATCCAAATCCATCACTGTTTTTGTACTTCATTTTTGAAATTCTTTTGAAAGTAATTGGAAATCATTTTTTTTTTAACTCTCTCAATTTATATAAATTTCGTCATAAATACGTCATTATCTACAATATAAAATATGCCACTAGTTCTCAGTATATTGTGATTTTTGTTTAACTGATTGAGATTTATGATGATTGTTCTTCTTCTTATGCTGAAATTATATTTTTTAGTCATTGTTCATCTATATTTTAATTTTTGTATCCTTTTGATGATAACAAAAGGGGGAGAATGGGTTGAGATTTTGATTTATGAGTGAATATTTTACAAATACTTTCATATTTAAAACCCCTTTTATTTTTCATATTTTTTCACTCATGCACAGTTATAGGGGGAGTTTTTGTTGTAGGGATTGCATTCAAATATGGGGAGTTCAGTTCTTCACTGTCAAGCACATTTGTTATATTCAAAATCTTACAAAAAAAATGTCATCATCAAAAGGGGGAGATTGTTGTATATAACATTGTTGTATACACAATTATATTATTTTTGTTTGATGATAATAATAAAAAATATATTATTATAAATGTGTTTGTTATTGTACTGTTATTTTACATCACAGACAGGAACATAATATTTTTATTTAAATAAAATACGACTGTACAAGAATTTCAATATTCACACAATATTTTATCTAAATAGAATATTTTATTTCAAACGTTCAAACAGTACAACTTTTACAACTCCACTATTTGTACAACACACTGTAATTCATTAATACATTCACAGTCAATTTATTTTTATACAGTGCTCCTCACTACTATTCACTCATCACTCAATACATTCATTGACACTGTTACATACACTCAGTCACTCTACATAATTTCATATACATACATTAACTGACATATACACACACTGATGTTCTTGTCTTCTGTCTTCACAACACCATTCAGTCAGTCTAGTCATCCATACCTGTCAAATGCAGACACACACATACAGTATACTACAAAAGAAATAAAACTGAATACATGCGAATATAAATTTTATTTTTAAAATTTTATTTGCCTCAGTTTTCTGTGGTGTTTTCTCATCATTTTTCCTGATTCAATCTGATTTATTAATTCATCCGACTATGTCTAGACAGCTTGTGATATTCACAGTGACACTGTAAATACCACAAGGCAATTAGTGTATATACAAAATATTTCAGTACAGGGGCAAGAAAATTGTCTGAATGGCTACATATACACGCGTGTATATATATATATACATGGGGGCACTACCTCGCCAATCTAGTGTGAAACTGAGGAGCAGCCACGTAGACTAACTCCACTCAGTATGTACATGGCTCTTTCCGTCTACACTGTTTACACTTTAGTTTGCACACATGCACGGGGGGATACGGGCTAATTTGCTCTAATTTGTGCTATTGCTTCTTCAATAGTTTTATGGCCATGAGACCCAGACGCTCTTCCAGACTAGCTGAGAGGAAAGAAGCCCCGGAAACCTCTAACAAAATTACTCTCGAGGACATATCTTCTCTGTCGGATCCAGAATGGGATAATGAGGGTTCAGACTACGAAGTCGGAAATTGTAAAAGTGACGAAGTGTCTTCAGAGAATGAAGTTTCTTTAGGTTTTGAAGAGGAAGGAGGGGTTGGCGACGACCGGGCTCCTGATGAGTTTGAATCGGCTGTCATATTGGAATCGCCCCAAGATTCCGTTGAATCAACTATCGATAACGACCGACTTACCCGAATTTGTTTGAAATACGGGATAATGAAAAGGGACACTCTAGTGCCTTCAAGATCTGACCGTCCTCACAACCCTCCAGAAGGATATATGGCGGTCACTCGGTTGATGTGTATGGTCGGCGCTATCCCTCCATTTTCTCCCTTCATCATTGACATTCAAAGACAAATGCGGATTGCCCCCATGCAGCTGCATCCCAATTCTTATGCCTACTTGCACACTTTGTACATAGCATACCGTGAGATCTTAGGCATAGAGCTCACTTTCGATGACGTTCATTTCTTCTATAACTTCAAGCATCGGACTCTAGAAACTCCATCTTTCTGCTATTTTGAGTCCGTTCCTAAGAGGAAGATAGTCTCGGCGCCATTCAGCAGTAAAGCTGGAGATTCCAGACTGGAATGGTTCTATGTGAAGCGACAGCCTGGATGTGCTAGGAGGTGGACGAAATCAAGTAAAGCACTGATTTTCTAAATCCGGGCTCTATACACTCGAGTCATCACCTTAACTTGTTTTCCTTTTTGTTTGCAGTCGACAATCCGAAACAAATATCAGATCAAGTGTTCTTTGACCAGATGCACCAACTTCTTAATGGAGATCAGAAATTCTTGACTATCGATGAAGTCCTTAAGGATGAATATCTTCACTTTCATGGGCTGTTATCCGTTTTTCGTAGCATTGGTCATGGGACGGCTCCATACGTATATATTCCTCCAGTGGATGTAGTCCCGGAGACAGGAGAAGGCTCGGGAGTTCCTACAGTGCCTCTTCAAACTTCACCTTCTCCATCTTCTACTCAGGATGACGAATTGGCTAACCTGGCTGAAAAGCATCGTGAAGGATATACTGCCCCCGAGGAGGCTACTTCTCTGGAAAAGTCAACATCCTCCAAAGAGTCGCCACTTAATGCTTTCGAGGGAGATGTCCCTAGTAATGATGACCCAATATTTCAGGGTTTGGGGGATCTCCCCTTACTTGAAACTATATACACTTCAGTGGATTTTAGGAAGGATCCTTTAGTCTTCACCTCTTCTGAAGAGACCACTCCTGCTAAGGCCAAAGAGCCTGCCCGTACTAGTCTAGCTTCAGACTCGGGTTGGTTGGGGGGAAACACACCACTTAGGACACACTTTATACAACAGCATTAGCATTCATTGCACTTCTTTCTCTGTGAATCCATTGATTCTGAATTTCGTTTGTCTTATTGTGCAGGCACGATGTCTCGATCTTACTATGATATCAGGAAGCTTCACCGCAGCATGTCTAATCCACCTCAGGATATCGAGTATGATCGCCGCGATGATCGCGGTAGGGAGGAGAGAAGGCCTTGTGATCCCTATCGCTCTCGACCCTCACGTTCTCACTCTCCCATTCGGTCGGAACAAGAGAAATACAAAGGTTATCAAAGCCGTAGGGAAGAGGACAGGCCACAATCGAAAGACTCCACCTCTTCCCACGAAAAGCACAGCAGAGATAGAAGCCCTCCAAAAGATACTGAGTCTCGAAGTAAGCGCAAGGTCCCTGCTACTAAACGACCTAGGACAGACAAGGAAACTACTGAATCCTCCACACACAGGGTCACTGAATTGACGATCCCCGCTCCTCCCCCACTAGATGCGGAAACTGCAATAAAGCGGGCATATTTGGAGGAGCAATTTCCCGAACACTACTTTGAGACTTTGACTTTTTTACCTGCCCTTGAACCTGTTTCTTCTAAGTGGGCAGATGAGGCCAAAGCAAAGATAGACGCGGTTGAAAAACAGTATTCTGAGATGTTTAAATATTCACGCAATCTTTCCAGAATTATCCGTACTCTAATCACGAATGCTGATTCAATGCAAAAAACCGCGGAAGAAGATGCTAAGGCCTTAAAGAACCTAGGTAAAGATTTGGAGGACACACAGGCCCAGCTTGCTATTGCTCAGAGGGACGCAACCAACTTCAAACAACAATTTGAGGATATGCAAAAATGTTATCATGACTTGCTTGAATCTCACACTTAAGAGCGTTCTGAGTTAAAAAAGCAAGCTGATGATGCTAAGTCAGAAGCTGCTAAGACGCGCCTTGCTTATACTGACCTCGAACGGAAAAATGCCGAGTTAGCAAAGAGGAATGCTGAACTAGAAAAGAAGAACGCTGACTTGGCTTCAAAGCTACTGGAGGCAGAGAATAGAGCTGCCCTGGCGGAGGGCAACGTTGAGTGTGCTATCAAATCTACGGAGGAGGCCCGTAAACAACTGTCAAAGGCGGAGGCAGATATTCAGGGTTTCGGAGAATTAATGATTGAATTCCTCGCACATATCATCCGTCGCTGAAACATTTCTTGGATCAAAGATTACCCATCCACTCTAGTTCAAGTATGGAATCAGATCGTTGAGTGGGAAAAAGAGGAGCTCAAAGTCGATTCCATCGATGAGGATAAGCTAATGGAAAAATACTTGAGGGATGATGAGCCAGAACGCCTAGCTGAAGGGCGCCGCCTCATTGCTGAGGCTATGGAAGGAGAGAGACGGAGGATTAAACAGAAAAACATTCCCGAGACTGGTTCCTCTTCTGCTGCCCCCGCGACTTCGGAAGTAGAGGGGTATGACCCTGAAAATCCGGAAATCCCCCGAACAACTCTGCTATCTTCAATCCCTGATATGGCATATGAGACAGCAGTTACCCCCACTGAGAAGTCTTTGGAAGGTATCCCTACCTTTTCTCCTCAATTTGTCAAGGCTATTTCTACCTTTCGCCACGTGATTGAGCAATCGATGAAAAACCCATTGTTTTCGCCTGAGTTGATAACTGTTGCTTCTCATTCTGTAGGTATTGAGCCATCCGGAAAGACAGATGTGACTCAGGGAGCCATCGCTGGGGTAGAGCCTACGGAAAAGGCAAAAGGAGGGGAGGACAAGGCTGCTCCTATAGACTTGGGAGAAGGAAGTGAGCCGACTAAGGCCGACACTCCCCATGATAAAGAAATGATAGCAGCTTTAAAGGATGATGGCGGTGACGGAGGTCATGAGGAGGAACCAGAAGTTGCAATAGTCGGGGAGTCAAAAAATGCTGATGATGTTAATTTAGCTGCAATGAAAGCTGATCAAGACAAACGCTTGCAATTAAAAGCCGAAGAACCAGACCCTGAAGCCCTCAAGCCCCTCGCAGTTGTGGATGCGGGATCAAGGTTAGTTGTTAAGCTCTCAACTAGATCTATTACAGAGGAACTCTCTAAAAATCTTCTCTTGATTCCAGCGCTCCGCCCTCCGGGAAGAAGTCTACCGGTTCCAGCACCGCATCTTCAGGAAAGAAGAAATCAAAACGAATCTTGACAGAGGCCGAGAAAGAAGCAAAGGATGCGGAGAAAGCCGCCAAGAAGTCCAAGGCTCACTCAAAATCTAAATAGTGGATTGCCTTGTGTCGTTTTAGCATTTAGTGAACCAACAATTGCTGCTACAAGAGCGGCTCTTGCACCTTCTTTTTTTAGCTACTCTCCTGTACAAATTCATTCATTCGTAAATAAATAAAAAATAATTCATTTTCTGCTATGTCTGTTTGTCAGTAGTTCTGCACTTATGTAAAAATGCATGTCTTACTATAGTTATGAAATGAAGTTACGGAGGGAGGAAATGTGCGTATACATATATGCCCCCAGTCAATTCTCACAAATTATTTAATGCTTAATCAAGCAATCTGAATGCTCCCGATTTTCTGACGGGATAGCATTTCCTGTGTCGTCAGTGTCTGTCGTTTTTTCTGGCATTTCTTTTATACTCTCCTGTCTTATACTCAGGTTAGAGTCCCGATTTTCTATGTCTGGGTGCACCTTCATGCCTCAGAGGACGTCGTCTTCCCGTCCTTTTATACTCTCTCTCTCTGGAGAGTTAGAGTTCGAGCTCAACAATCTATTCATTCCCCGGTCTTTCAGCGGGGAAGGATCTCTTTCTCAGCGCTCAGTCGGAGACGCTTTTATACTCTCTCTCTCTCTCTGGAGAGTTAGAGTTAGGAGAAGGATTTCTTTTTCAGCGCTCAGTCGGAGACGCTTTTATACTCTCTCTCTCTCTCTGGAGAGGTAGAGTTAAGAATGTCGTTTTCTCATTCTTTTATGTCTTGTCGCACAAATAGTCGTTGTGCTTTTTCTTATGTTTAAACTGTCTTCAACCTTTTCAGGTTTTGAATCATCCTGTATTCCATTATCACAACAGAATAATCGATTAATGTATATATATAATGCATAAAAGTAAATAACACACAATATTTTTATAGTTGTTCGGCTAAGTCATAGCCTACATCCACTTTATAGTCCTTTATTCATATCGTCAGATTTTCCCAAGGCAAGTCATGCCTTATTACAGAGTTCATAAGAAAAATAACAAAGAGTACAACATTTCTAATCCAAATATCGCATTAAGTGTTGGGCATTCCATGCTCTAGGGACTTCTTCGCCATCTACGGTCGTTAACTTGAAGGTTCCTTTTTCAAGTTTCCATTGGATGGCAAAGGGTCCTTCCCACTTTGGATCGAGGTGAGGAAGGGATGGAAAGACTCTCTTTAGCACCAAATCTCCTGGTTCAAAAGTCCTGAGGCGAACTTTTTTGTCGTAATAGCATGCCATCTGACGTCGATGTCTTGCCGCACGCAAATCTGCTTCGTCCCTTTTTTCTTCGACTTCATCAAGAGACTCAAGTAAGAGTGCCCGATTCGTCATCGGGTCATAATACATCACCCTGTGGGAAGGAACTTCCAGCTCATCTGGAATTACTGCTTCTGAGCCAAAGGAGAGAGAGAAAGGGGTATGACCAATAGCCGTCTTAAATGTTGTCCGATATGCCCACAAAGCTAGGGGCAATTCGTCAACCCATTTTGCCTTTGCGCGCTCCAACCGTTTCTTGAGGATGGATTTAATTACTTTGTTTATCGCCTCAACTTGCCCATTCGACTGCGGATAAGCAACCGCAGTGTATCGCTTGTCGATCTTATACTTCTGGCAGAAATTTCTGAATTCAGTACCATCAAACTGGGTTCCGTTGTCAGTTATAATGGTCCTTGGGATCCCAAATCGGCATATAATATTTCTAACCACGAAACTTATCACCTTTCTTGCCGTGATTTTGGTCAAGGGCTCAGCTTCCACCCACTTCGTAAAATAGTCCACAGCGACTATTGCATATTTCGCTCCTCCTTTAGCAATTGGTAGAACTCCAATGATATCAATTCCCCACGTGGCAAATGGCCAAGGACTCACCATTGATTTGAGTCGGGTCGACGGTGCTCTGGGGATTTTGGCGAATCTCTCGCACTTATCGCAGCGTCGTGAATAATCAGCTTCATCTTTATTAATTGTGGGCCAGAAGTTTCCATTTCGCAATATCTTTTTTGCTAAAGTCTGACCTCCTATATGATCTCCACACTCACCTTCTTGCACTTCTCTTAGTACACGTTTGATGTTGTCGTGTGCAATACATCGTAACAGGGGCATAGAAAATCCTTGCCTATAAAGAATATCATCTCGTATGACATATCTGGTAGCCTTGCGAACTATAGCCCTTTTCTCACTCTTCTTTGACGAGAGTGTCCCATTCTTAAGGAAGTTCTTAATTGGGGTCATCCACGATTCCTTCTCCGGTTCCACTTCGAAAGCGAACTCAATTTCCATCGACTCAAAGCTCGGCGATTCCAACGTTTCAATTGGAATTATTTCAGTCTCTTCTGAATTGTCGGAGCTAGCCAGCTTTGCCAGCCTATCCGCCTTCTGGTTTTTGGCTCTCGGGATATGTGTTATATTGTACCGCTCCAAGTTGCTCAATAGCTCTCTCACTTTCCTGAGGTAGGCGATAAGTCGAGGTCCCCGAGCCACAAATTCCTCTCGCACTTGGCAAAAAACGATTTTAGAGTCACAGAATATGTCCAACATTTTTATTCCGAGGTCTTTAGCAAGCTTCAACCCGGCAATCAGGGCTTCGTATTCAGAGTCATTGTTAGTCGCCGAAAATTCTAATCGTAGAGCGTAATATAACGACCGTCCTTCAGGAGTGACTAAGACGATTCCAGCTCAAGACCTTCGGTCGTTCTTGGCTCCATCTGTGTATAGTTTCCACGGATCTATCTTTAACTTATCTTCGGACTTAACCACTTTGTCATTGATTACTTCCTCCTCTGGGATGGTGAACTCCGCTATAAAGTCTGCCAGAGCTTGCCCCCTGATCGACCTTCGTGGTTGAAAATTTAAATCAAACTGACTTAATTCTATATTCCATTTGATCAACCTTCCCGATGCTTCGGGTCTCTGCAACACCTGCCTTAGGGGCTGGTCAGTGTATACGGTTATGGGATGAGCTTGGAAATAGTGACGAAGTTTTCGGGATGCGATTAGGAGGCTGTAAGCGAGCTTCTCAATCTTTGGGTAGTTGCGCTCTGCCGCTGCTAATTTCTTGCTTACATAATACACTGGCCTTTGTACTTTGTCTTCTTCTCGAACCAAGGCTGTGCTAACGGCGTGAGCCGAGACTGCCAAGTAAACAAACAATTCTTCGTGATCCACTGGCTTTGACAAAATCGGCGGTTTCTCTAGCAGTTCCAATAAATTTCGAAAGGCCTCAACACAGTCCGGAGTCCACTCGAAGTTTTTCTTTCCCCTTTTAATCAAAACAAAAAACGGAACGCACTTGTCTGTGGCTTTGGAGATGAATCTACTCAACGCGGCTACTTTCCCTGTAAGACTTTGGACATCTTTAATTCTTCTCGGCTCTTCAATGTTTCTAATCGCTGCTATTTGGCTAGGATTGATTTCAATTCCTCGGAAGCTTACAATGAAGCCTAGGAACTTTCCCGATGCCACTCCAAATGAGCATTTCAAAGGATTCAATTTCATCTGATACTTTCGCAGGATACCAAACATTTCCGCCAAGTCTTGCGTATGGCTGGAGGACTGTTTCGATTTGACAAGCATATCATCAACGTAAACTTCCATAATCTTCCCTATTTGATTATAAAACATTCTGTTCACCAAGCGCTGATAAGTGGCTCCGGCGTTTTTCAATCCGAATGGCATTACAACATAACAATATAACCCCAAATTTGTAATGAAGCTCGTATGTTCTTGATCTGGAACATGCATCGGAATCTGGTTATATCCTGAATATGCGTCCATGAAAGAGAGAAGTTCATGACCTGCTGTCGAATCTACAAGCTGGTCAATCCTGGGAAGTGGGAAACTATCTTTTGGGCAACCTTTGTTCAAATCTGAAAAATCAATGCAAGTCCGCCACTTTCCATTCGGCTTCTTTACCATGACGGGATTCGATATCCAGTCGGGATATGTCGAATCTCGAATAAATCCGTTCTGCTTCAGCTTCTCCACTTCCTCTTTGAGAGCAGCCGACCTCTCTGGGCCCAGCATACGTCTCTTTTGCTTCACAGGCGGATGTTTCAGGTTTACATTTAGTTTGTGACTTATAATGGATGGCGATATCCCACACATGTCAGCGTGGGTCCAGGCAAACACGTCCAAGTTTGCCTTCAAGAAGTCCGTCAGTTCTTTGGCTCGACGTGGATCCAATTGAGAACCAATCTTCAAAACTTTTGTCGGATCAGCTTCATCAATGGGAATTTCCACTGTCGCTTCATTAGGAGTTGCATTTCTAGTCTCTGGTTCCTCGTCTTTTCTGGGATCCAGGTCTTCAGGCGTTCCTTTGGGCAACTCCTTCGGGGTCGATTTCCCTAATTGCTATGCCGAGCCCCCCTTTGGGGGAGGCAGGCATCTTTACTCTCGATGTTAAGTCCTTTCATCAACATCTTTAATTCGGCAACATAGCAGGCCCGTCCGGAAACTTGATCCCCTCTCATTACTCCAGTTCCGGCTTCGGTTGGGAACTTAAGCAATAAACACAAAGGGGCGATACAAGCTCTGAATTTAGCAAGGGCAGGCCTCCCCAAAAATGCATTATAAGGCGAATCTACGTCCAACACAACGAACTGAAGCATCCGCACTCTTCTGCGTTCTCCTTGCCCCAAGGTCACGGGCAATTCTATGTATCCCATGGGAGCTGTTGACGCCCCGTTGAAGCCTCTGATCCATCCTTCACATTGCTTCAAATCCTCAGATTCAAGCTTCATCTGATCGAATGACTTTTAAAAAAAAAAATTGATGGAACTTCCGTTGTCTACTAACACCTTATGAACCAAGGTCGGCCCAATGGTGGTAGTAATGACCAACGGATCATCAGTGGGTGATTGAATCCCAGTATTATCTCTGCTGCGGAATACCACGTCGTCAAACATTGTCTTCTGTTGTTTTATGGGGGAGATATCTTCCAAATCATCACCTTCATTCACATCTACGTGTTTGGCAGCATTTACATATTGATCCATTGCTCTAAAGCTACGGATTGCCGGGTGAGGCCCACCCACTATGGAGTTGATAACAATTCCCTTGCCTTTCTGCTGCGCTGTAGGCTTGGGAGCAGGTAGAATCTGTTTTGGAGCCTGCTCTCCTTTCCTCCTGTCCCTCGGGGCAACTTTATATTCATCCAGTTTCCTTTCACGCAGCAGCTTCTCAATCACATCTCTCAAATGCCGACATTCATTGGTTGAATGCCCATGAGTTCCATGAAACAAACAAAACTTCCCAGTTGCCATTTCTTTCTCGGTCGAGTCACGAGGTGGCGGTCTTTTGTATTGCAAAACATTGTATGTATCCAGGTAAATATTCTCAAGAGTGTCGTTCAACGGTGTATAATTCTCATAAGTCTGGAATCGGGGCCTTTTGCTAGGATCACTTCCCTTATTTCTATTTCTTCTGTTACCGTTCGCATTACGGTTATTGTTGTTGCCCCCGTTTCCAGAATTGTCGTTTCCACTCTTGTTTCCCACATTCACTTCAACTTTTCTGGAACTTTCCCCAGACTGCTTCACGGCGACGTTACTCTGAACATTTTCTTTTGATGCCGCTTCAGACTTTCTCTTTCGGTTTGCCCTGGCTTCCTCTCGTCTTAAATAAATATCGGCCTTTTCATAGAATATCTCTCTCGTGGAGGGAGTCTTCCCAGAAAGGTAATCTCCAAACTCGGATTCAGGATCGACTCCTTCCTTTAATGCCATCAGAATGGTGGGCTCATGCGGGTCACTAACTTCAGTCACAGCTAAGTTAAAACGGTCAAGATATGACCTCAAAGACTCTCCTGGCGCCTGCTTAATTCTTGATAATTCAATAACACTTTTGGACTTTCGGGTATGGAGTCGGAACTGATTCATAAAACGTTCGCTCAGTTCCCTAAAATTCGAAACCGAACGAGGGGGAAGTCGGGTAAACCAGAACAGCGCCACATCTTCTAAATAGATCGGGAATGCTTTACACTTCACTGCATCAGGGGCAGCGGCAACATTCATGAGCCACGAGTATCGCATCAAATGCTGTCCCGGATCAGTTCTCCCATTGTACTTGTCCATCTACGGCAGGTTAAAACGCCGGGGAAACTGAAAGTCGAGGATGTCGTCAGTGAAAGGAGTATGGCTTCGCTCAATGCCATAATCTTCGTTGGTATAGTTCCGGCTCTCGGACATAATCTGGCGCACCATTGCCTGTACATCAGCATTAGTTAGGGGCCGTTCAGGTTCCCTGGCTCTGGTATCCGGGTTCCTTCTGGGCTCTCGTTCAGGAGATGCCCTTCTTCTTTGAGCTGCTTCTGCTCTACTCCATTCCCTACGCTCCCGGTCGATCTCGGGAGGAGGGGACTGGAGCCTTTACCCCCGAGTGGGATCATTGTTTCCTAGTGATCGTGCAATATCCTCGCGAGACCCCAAAGATCCGAATGTCAGCTACTCCAAATTCTGAGGTCGTTCGAGCGGCCTTCGTTCACGGGGCCGCTCTTCCTCGGAAGAAGAAGACTGATCCACTGGTGTGTGACGAACCGGTGATGGGGTCCTCTGTCGATGGAGTTCGCTAATCTCCCTGCTCATGAGCCTCATATTTTCCTGCATCATGAGATTGGTGCGCTCGTGGACTTTCATAGCCTCCCTAGTACTCTCAAGCATGTCAAGTAGGCGCGAGAAATCTCCTTAAGTTATGGGCGCAGATGGATTGACCTGATCATTGACCCTGGCGGCTGGAATTGGAGCATTCGTAGGGACTCGAGTAGAGGTTCCAACATCACTAAGTGTCGGGTCGGATCGGAGATGGGAGATCAGGTCAGTTCGGAGCTGGGGAGCCTGGTCGGGTCGGTACATGGCAAGCTGCTCGGGTCGGTTCAGGTTGGGGGAATGCACTGCTTCAGAATCTCCTACCCGGATCGGATCGGAGCTCTCCACCTAAAGGCGGTTCGGATTTCCTGCATCAGTTCGTCCTGCTGCTGAACTCTGCCCACGAGACCTTGTTACAACCGCATTTTGCTGATCTTCGCCAGCTCCATTTCCTCGACCAGATTGAACTTCTTTGCCTTTTCCTTTGGCCATGATTCTTCGACAATCACTTCAACAAATATCCAAGGGCGTTGAAACTTGAGGATTAACTTCTTTGAACTCAACGGTCCAAAAAGTAGAACGATAATCCCGAAAAACAAAGAATTCAGATGATTTCTCAGTGAAAGCACCAAAATGTTAGACCAAAAAGTGGTTCTAACACCCAAATTGATTAAGAGCAAAATGAAATGAGATCAAAAATAAAAATGAACACACAGGATTTATAGTGGTTCGGCGAAGAAATGCCTATGTCCACTTGTCTTTCACTATTCTCAATGATTTAGTTGCAAATACAATGAAATATTCACTTGATTTCTCTCACAACTCACTTACAATCACTCAATTGTCTAAAAACAAATAATAAAAGAAGATTTGGATTTTTCGGGAGTGCTGGAATTCGGGTTATGAAGGTGGTTGAACTCTCAAAGTGTCAGAAAAAAGATCCTTTTCTTTGCTTCCAGACGGGGTATTTATAGGTGAGAATTTGCTCAGAACCCGATCCGGATCGGAGCCACGTGTCGTCCATCCCATTAGCCTCGGGTTCGGATGAATTTCTATGTTGACAACGCATCAGAGTAGTGGACGTTGAGGGTAAGAACTGGTCACAGCCGATCCGAATAACCAGGCGCTCATGCAGGAGAGTGACGTGGAAGACAGGCTCGGGTCGGAGGGGTATGCACAAGGGGTTCGGATCGGAGTACCCAATCCGACCCGGATTGACTTAAGACTACTTCCTGTGTTTACTCCGCTCCGCTCAAATCTATTGCTCTCCGCTCCAGCTCGAAATAAGTTGCTCTCCGATTCGAACAGACGTGCCTCTCTAATTCCAACAACAATACCTCACCTATCCGAACAGCAGACTTTATCCGATCCGAACCGCTACACTGCTCCGATCCGACCCGCTTCAGTGTTTTTCAAGCTCTTCAATATTTCACATCTTGACTTTGTGTTGCCCAGTTCACAAAGTGGGCTAACAGACACTACCATGTTATTTTCTTTTATTCTGGGCTTCTTTAAACTTCCAATTGTAGAATTCATATTTTCTGGAAATTCACTTCACTTGTATAAAACTCTAATGTTTCAAACATTTCCAGATCTTGAATTTAAACTTGTAAATTTCTGCAATTGTTTTAAGGTTTATTTTCTGTTCTGAATTAATAACAGTGCTGATGTATTCTTGTCATATCTTGAACACTGTTGATTTGAATTCTAAATTTTTAAAAATTTGAAAGTTTAATGGAATTTCACACACCTCTGCTGTTTTTAGTCTCTTTTAATTCATTTTGGAAAGATTTGAAATTTATACTCATTACAGCACGCTACTGTTTTTCAATCGTGATAATTCCATTGGTTTTCAGATTGGCTTGGAAATTTTGATTTGAATTATCACTTACATCTTGAAATTCACTGTTATTCATGATCATCTGGTTTAGATTTTTGTTTGTTTGAGATCATTTGAAATTTCTGATATTTTGAGTCTCACACACCTCTTAGATCTGAAATTATTAATCTTGTGTGATTGATTCTTTGTTTCTCATATGTTACATTTGTTAAAGTGATTTTGAATAAACCATTATTTTTGGATCATGAATTATTACTCAGTCTTGATGTTAATATTCTAAAATATTTCTTGTGATTATTAGAAAAATTTGTGAAAAAATCTTTTTAAAAATGACCATTAAAACTCACTGCTATTTCATGAGGATTTGATTCGAATATTTGTTTGTTTAAAATCATTTGAAATTATTGATTTATTGAATCTCACACTTATTCTGAATCTGAAATTTATAATATGGTGTGATTGATTCATTGAATCGTGAGTTTTTCATATTTCCTCAAATGATTTCAAATAAACATTATTTTTAATCTTGGATCATGAATAATCTTCTGTAACCATCAAAATTTCTTGACAACTGTGCTTTGAAACTAATTTTGTGTTGCTCTATATTGTTGTGAAAATGCTTTAAATGACTGCTTGTTTTGAGAAGAACTATTTGTTGCTCTGATAAATGTGCCTGATTTGTTAGTCCTGTCTATTTCGGCTTTGGGCATAAAATTCTTTTGTCTATGATATCCTTGTTTTCTCAAGTGTCTTGTTACAATCCTCATTAATAGAGACATCAAGTGGTATTAGTTTAGAAGTGTTGAAATTGTTTTTGTTGTATATATTTTTAATCTCTCATGTCTTGTATAGATCTTTCATTTCCCTCTTGTAATTGATTTTCAATTTTGAAATTATTTATTGATTATTCGTTTAGAAATTGAAATCAATAACCAAACTGAACTATATTTACAATTCATCAAAATTATTATTAGATTTTGAAATTGGGATGAATTGTGACTGCAGTATATTTCATAACTAGAGGAGATTTTATTTAGATTTTTCATGATGGTTGAACATTTATTATAATATCTTTGAATTGGCAATTATTTCATGACCAACTCCTTTATCTATCATCATTCTGCCATCCATGATAATTTTATACTAATGTGGAGAGTTAATAATTTAAAAAAATATCTTTTTGAATAAACAATGGAAATATTTGTGATAGAAATTGGACTATGTTATTATTCAGAATTAGTGATAATTGAAAATTTTCAGTGATCCCGGTACAGTCGAGCATATTTCATAATATAATTAATTTAGAAATTTATTTCACGGTCCTTTTCTGTACCTACCACATTTCTATCATTCATTTGGTTTTATATACCGAGGAGTTTTTCTTTTGAGCTGAAAATGATAAATGTAATAAATACATAAGTGTGTCTCTAACCTCATTTAAAAATCCAAGCTCTGGTCATTCATGGTTATGAGACAACTTATAATTTAAGCGGCGACTGACCTCATTTAAAAATCCAAGCTCTGGTGATGCGTGGTCAGTGTGCTCTTAAATAAAAATAAAAGGAAATAATTTGCTACAAATAGAAATATATATGAAATTCTCCTTGGTGTGTAAAAACCTGACTATCAATCCGTTTTCTAATTTGTGAAATGTGTTAATATCTTATGAAATATTATGATTTGTTGATTGATAGCTATTGGGATTTGAGGTTATTCGATTTTGTCTTATAAATTGAATTATTAATTATAATCCAAATCCATCACTGTTTTTGTACTTCATTTTTGAAATTCTTTTGAAAATAATTGGAAATCATATTTTTTTTAACTCTCTCAATTTATATAAATTTCGTCATAAATACGTCATTATCTACAATATAAAATATGCCACTAGTTCTCAGTATATTGTGATTTTTGTTTAACTGATTGAGATTTATGATGATTGTTCTTCCTCTTATGCTGAAATTATATTTTTTAGTCATTGTTCATCTATATTTTAATTTTTGTATCCTTTTGATGATAACAAAAGGGGGAGAATGGGTTGAGATTTTGATTTATGAGTGAATATTTTACAAATACTTTCATATTTAAAATCCCTTTTATTTTTCATATTTTTTCACTCATGCACAGTTATAGGGGGAGTTTTTGTGGTAGGGGTTGCATTCAAACAGGGGGAGTTCAGTTCTTCACTGTCAAGCACATTTGTTATATTCAAAATCTTACAAAAAAATGTCATCATCAAAAGGGGGAGATTGTTGTATATAACATTGTTGTATACACAATTATATTATTTTTGTTTGATGATAACAATAAAAAAAATATTATTATAAATGTGTTTGTTATTGTACTGTTATTTTACATCATAGATAGGAACATAATATTTTTATTTAAATAAAATACGACTGTACAAGAATTTCAATATTCACACAATATTTTATCTAAATAGAATATTTTATTTCAAACGTTCAAACAGTACAACTTTTACAACTCCACTATTTGTACAACACACTGTAATTCATTAATACATTCACAGTCAATTTCTTTTTATACAGTGCTCCTCACTACTATTCACTCATCACTCAATACATTCATTGACACTGTTACATACACTCAGTCACTCTACATAATTTCATATACATACATTAACTGACATATACACACACTGATGTTCTTGTCTTCTGTCTTCACAACACCATTCAGTCCGTCCAGTCATCCATACCTGTCAAATGCAGACACACACATACAGTATACTACAATAGAAATAAAACTGAATACATGCGAATATAAATTTTATTTTTAAAATTTTTTTTGCCTCAGTTTTCTGTGGTGTTTTCTCATCATTTTTCCTGATTCAATCTGATTTATTAATTCATCCGACTATGTCTAGACAGCTTGTGATATTCACAGTGACACTGTAAATACCACAAGGCAATCAGTGTATATACAAAATATTTCAGTACAGGGGCAAGAAAATTGTCTGAATGGCTACATATACACGCGTGTATATATATATATATATACATGGGGGCACTACCTCGCCAATCCAGTGTGAAACTGAGGAGCAGCCACGTAGACTAACTCCACTTAGTGCACAAGAAAACAACTCAACATATAACAAAATAGTCGAGTCTCAACAAATACATAGCTTCAGAAAAATGGTCCGCATACATGGTCGAGACAAGTGAAAGTCAAACAAGTATTCAAATAGCACAATTGGTCGAGCCATGGTCAAGTAAGTCATGATTCATCAACATACAATTTCAAGGATGTTCAAATGGATGCAACAAAGTGATGTTCAAACTTGTCATGCCGCATTGATTTCATACTATACTGTAGAGCTACAGCATTTTAAAATTTGCAGCAGGTTAACAATGTATAATATATCATGGAACAACAAATGTGGTCGAGCACATATCAGTTAAATCATTTTCAAGCTAGCATAAGTGGTGCTACAAGATCAGTTCAGACTGTTCAATGAAGTCGAGTTTTTCAAGTGCTCTCAAACATGTGAAGCGTATAAGGATACAATGGAATATACAAAAGCAAATTCAATTTCAAGTGCTACATGTTCAGATTTGTATCATGCGAAAGAATGACAATTCAAGTCAGCCTAGAATTTCGTGCACACAAATAAGTGAAGCGGCAAGGTTGGCAAAACAGTGAGCATACATGATACAGGTCAGCTGCACAACTATGGTGAACATGGTGAGATGTCAAGGAAAATGGATGATGAGAAGTTCAAGTGAACACACTACCATATATACATAGTGCAAGGTTCACACAACAGCTTCAGTGCATAGTGAAGGAGAAATAAATAACAAACATGGTGTGCACAGTGGAACACAATCTAGAATTCATGCATGTGGACATTCAAATGGGCAGTGCAACAAAGTACAAGTACATTGGTTCAAGTAATGAGCATACAAGATGTAAAATAACTCATGGCAGTATGTACATGGCATTGACAAGTACATGGTGATTAATCAAACCAGTGAACAACACATTTGGGCCAAGTTTTTAATTCTTTCCGGTTTTAGACCAAATTATTTTGTCAAAGCCAAAATCAGCAATGGTGATAATTCAGGCGCCCTAAAATCATTTCATTCATGGGAGTTAATACACACGGATGAGAAATGCATGGTGATGAAAATTCAGTAAATCTTTTTTAGCAAAGGATAAATAATTTGCAGATTTCCAGAAAGATCAGAGAGAGGATATCCATCTTTGGTAAGTTCATTAAGATTGTTTCAACATGTTTAGAAATCTCCAATCCATTTTTTCGCTAAAGAAAAATTTATTTTTGGTAAAAGTTCAATTCAATAACCACGATACACGCAAGGATTTATTTCAATGGGACCATAAAATTTATTTTGAACTCATCTCCGGAATTGCTCATATATTTCAAATCTAATTGAATTCAAACAAGGGCATCATTTTGAAATCATTCTAAGCTGATTCAATCGAAGAACCAAAAGGGGAAAGCAATTAAAAATCAAGGGACAAGAAACCGACGTGAATTGTTTCCATTTTTTTACCAAATAAAATCAAGCCATAATAGGGAAATCAAAGAAATAGCAGGGATTTATAATCCTATAAATTACACCCTTTTCCTTATTGGCAAGGTTATCAAAACCACAAAACAATTCGAGAATTATTCAAAGACATATAATTCAGAAAACTCACAGTTTCGACCGAGAGAGAGCAAATTCCAAATCGATGTATAAAAGCCATCAATGGTGTTCGAAGCAACAGAGATTTGGTTCCAAAATCAAACAACCGAGATTCGATTTGGAATTCAATCAGAAAAACACTGATTTCTTTTTCCAACTGCCATTGATTAAGAGAAGTGATCGGCGAAAAATGAAACAAGGGAGGAACCAACTTTGAAGTGGTCGGCCAAGTCAATGTGCAAAAGGGGATATTTAATCTCTTTTTAAATCTAGGGTTTCTATTTATTTATTTTTTGTTGAGATTTCTTGAACAATTTCAAGAGTCTGTAAATTTCTAGGGGATTCAGTTAGGGGTTTAACTGACAATTTCTAGAGTCTGTAAAATCTAGGTGTTTTCCAAGTTTCGTCTGGAAACTAGGCAGTTTACTAGAGTCTGTAATACTAGGGGAAATCTGATCTACGGAACTAGATCAGTCTGGGGTTTTGAGCGTAGGATTAGAATAGGAGCGAGGGGTTCGCGAGTTTACATGGTCTTGTAAGCGGGATCTGTTCTATTACCTAGTAGAAACCTTAGGAATGCAGCAGTAGGAAGGGTTTTGCCGAGGCTAGGTAGTTATGTGTGTTATTTACTTCCTGCACTTTTATTTCTACTGCATTTTTTGATCTTTGAAAACTTTTTAATATCTCACTTAATTTTTAATAAACCCTATTCACCCTCCCCCCTCTAGGGTTAATCTAGATCTAATAAATAATAACAAAAAGTTTCGTTATTTTAGACCCGAGGAGTTGACCCAATCAAGTGATACCCCGGAGAACATATTCTCTGCCACCAAAGATGTAGGATATTAGCCGAAACCACTACAGTCGAGGATAGGGGACAAGGCAGCGAATTATGGGAAATTCTATTGCTTTCACAATCATCCCGGGCATGATACTAATGAATGACAACATTTATAGAACCTGATCAAGGAGTTGATCTAGCAGAATAAGTTGCAACAACATGTTAGAAAACCACAAGCAACGGATACCTCTCCACCTACTCAAGGGAAATTTCAAACTAACAATGGTTAATTGTGTTCAAATGCCCAGAGCATCGAATAGTGACCATGTGCATCAATACTTTACATAAAGCATTATTCAATTCTTTTGAAAATTATTGTAATTTTTCTTGCAAATATAAACCGCCCATGCTTAAAGGGTTATTGTAATTGAACAGTTGCTAAAGCGTCTCTATTAATAAAAGTCTGCATCTTCTTATCTCAATCATATATTTCTAAATTTTTGTTAAGCAATTCAAAATTTGCTAAAAATCGATTTAACATTGCAGGCTATCTAAAGAATGTTTGCTTACTCACGACCTTACAAGACTTATAAAACCCTACATGGCATTTAGACAAAGATATCGCAAGGGTCAAGTATAAAAAACGTTGCTTTGTAAATACGTGAGGACATAGCACATCATTTTGGGTATCAAAAAGCGGAGTCACTAAGAGTTAGGCGGCAAAAGAGTCAAGCGGCGAAAGACCGAGCAAGCAAGCACAAAAACCAAAGACCTCTCTAAGGGCACCCGATGAAGTCTTCGATGCCAGATTGACTTGGCCGGATTGAGATGAACATTGGGCTAAAGCCAAACACCTCTCTAGGGGCACCAAATGAAGTCTCTGGCGCCTGATTTACTGGCTGGATTGGGACGAACGTCGGGCTAAACCAAAGAACTCTCCGAGGGCACCCAATGAAATCTCCGTTGCCTGATTTACTCGGACGGATTGAAAAGAATGTTGGGCTAAGCTAAAGACCTCTCAGGAGGAAAATAATAAGATCGCCAATGCCTGATTTACTCTGCCCGATTGCAACGAATGTTAGGAAAAAATATAAGACTTCCCACGTGGGGGCGAAGAATATAAGACCTCCCCAAGCGGGGGCATATAAGGCAAAGACCTCTCTGGGGCATCCGATGAAGTCTTCGGTGCCTAATTGACTCGTCCGGATTGAGATAAATGTTGGACTAAATCAAACACCTCTTCGGGGGCACCAGATAAGTCGGTAAAATCGATTCGCTCAATATGCTGATTAAGTTGGTCTAAGCCAAAGAACTCTCCAGGGGCACCCAATAAGGTCGCCAGTGCCTAGTTTACTCGGCCTGACTGCGACAAACGTTAGGAAAAAAATATAAGACCTCCCTAAGTGAGGGCAAAAAAAATATAAGTCCTCCACATGGGGGAGAAAAATATAAGACCACCCCTAGCAGGGGCACAAAAACCAAAGACCTCCTCAAGAGAAGGTACTTGATCAACTAACAAAGTCGAGTTCCCTAATATATTAGAAAACTCGAAAGCTCTAAATATGCTGCCAAAAACAAAAAGATTTTGCCGACCAAGCTAAAAATTCTACTGTGTCAATCAAAATCAAAGAAATTTGGCAAATTGATCATATCTAGCTTTTGTAGTCCATGGTGACATGTAGTAGGGGGCTAACACAACCACATTGGGAGAAAACAATGCCTAGAAAGCATACCACAAGCTCATCACGACATTGCAATAAATAATAAGACTTGCACTCGATAAAGAAATAAATGCACTTGGAAGTATATGTGCTAAAGTGTGCAACAAACAGAAAACCTCGCCATAAAAAGCTTGGCAAAAAGACTCCCCATCGAAAGAGGGGCATCTGGTAATTTGATAAAATCGATAAGCTCGAAATGTCAATGAAACTCACTGCACTGGTAAAATTCAACCTCGGAATTCCAACTAGATAACATTGACTAGTTGCGAGCCTCAGAAATGAGGAGCGGTGGATACATCGGTCAGGTCAAATTAAAAGTGATCTCTTATGAGGATGAATTACTTCATTGAGCAAACCTAGAGTCTCTTGATGCAAAGGCCTTCTCGTCTTCGATTCCAAGAAAAACCCTTACAATTAGTCATGATCTTCCATCTTCAATTTGGGTGGTGGCGTACCTCTGAAAGATGCTAAGCTCCAACCATAAATAACTTAACCCTATAGCATTCTGCTTCAAAAAGGAATAACCTAAGGATAAGCGATGCTTAAAAGGTGACTATACGAACATGGCATAGCTCGAATCCAATAGAGCGATAAAACTTCAAAAGGAATAGAAGCTGATAACCATCAATGGTTTTAGCATGGGATATAAAAAGAAGATCGATGGGATCGAGCAGTAGTCATGCACTAGGGGCAAGTTGTCATGAAGTTAAGATCCAAATTCTATACAGCCCAGGATATTCCATGGTACGCGAGTAACAAATCCAAAATGGTATCAAACGTCATTGGAGGAGATAACATACCACAAGGCTATAATATACAAAAGGAATCCTAGCATAAGCAAGAATGTCATAATAGATTATAAGGTGCTCCTAGAGTACGGAGAAAGTCAATATGTGCTAAAATAGGAATAATGCAAGAAGTGATTCATTTCTGCACAAATATTTAATTGCAAGGCCTAGCTCCCAGGCTCACAGTTCTCAGGATAGATGCTGTAAAAGTAGAATGTAAAATGCCACCCTAGTGCAACTTATTAAACATCGCACATAAGCCACTTAATTTCTCGAAAAAAATCCTGTGCTCATCGCCACCCAAAAGGGTCGACGGAAAATATGGGTTATGCTAACTGGGGCATTATTAATTATTATATGAGTCGGAATGGACCCTAAAAAATTCATCAATAAAATTGTCAAGTATGCACCTTTCATAAATATTGAATGTTGTGTAGTAAAATATCAAAAAGAAGATGCTTAGCGCCCACAGTAAAAATCTTGACTGGCTAATCTCAAGTATCTCGGCGAGTAAACGAAGTGTTTGACCAACGTAAACTACATTTAGTGAGTCATACACTCTTATATGAAACAGTTTTACATTGATAACACATTTGAGTTTATGAAAGTTTCTCATTATTTATTCCCTCTTCTTGGACTAACCCATTGTCTTCTTGAGCAATTAACAAGGAATTCGCCGCCTAATAGGCTCTAAAGTTCTTCATTATAGGTTCTATAGATGGGAATATGTGCTAAAAGAGACCTTCTAATACCAAGCTCAGGCACTCACTATTCATTCATCCTGATTGGGTCTAAAATGAAGTACATTCCCTAGAGAGCATGACAGATGTGAATTGGTAGCATCTCAAATTGCTAAGGTGTGAAGACTGATGACTAAAAAGCATCGATATTCTGACATCCAGTAAGCTTAAAATCCAAAAGTCAAAAGCCATGTGAAAATTTAGGCTCAAATTTCCAAGTCCAACAGATATCATATTACACCAAACCTTGAAGCTAACTCAAAGCCCAAAAGGCACCAACCAAGCTATTGCAACAGAGCCGAAAGGCGGACGATCAGCAAATTCCTCTTTCCCCGAAAATTTTGCGTCAGATTCAGAAATTCCAAACTAAATGTATGCATGATTAAAAGCACACTGAGTCAGCATAGAAGGGCATCTCTCCTACGGATTATAAAGAGGATGGAGAACAAGAAGAGACTAATCTGCTTTCGACCCTGAAGCTGCAATCGCTCTAATCTCGGTAACTTGAATTGGAGCTCCAATTTGAGCAGAAGTGATTTCCTCTCCAGAACGGTAACTAGTCGTCGCTCGAGTATCCATTCTACAGAAGGAATCTCATTTAAATAACTTACATGTGCGCATTTCCTATAGTGTAAAGTGTTGTGCAAAAAAATTGTATAAGTTATTAAAGACGAAGCTTGATATATACCATCGGCGTGTGTCGATTAGCGGATCTCAAGCATCGTCAAGAATTCAAAGTAGAATGTCGTGTCTATGAAAACAATGTTCAACAAGTTATAAGTGGTTGAGCGAAACCACTTTGCTTAGATAATCCATTCAATTCGAATTAATAGATACGTTGTACTTTGTTTTTAAAATTCAAACTAATCTGTCATCGATATAGGCAATCAACAGCAAAATAATTGACGAAAATGGTGCAAGTGTTTTTCTTATTATAGGACCTTAGCAAAAAGAAACTGATTCAACTTGTTCGGTCATTATCAAAATGGGTCATCTTCAACAAGTCCATTGTTAACTTGAAAATCAAACCTATGGATCGTTTACTAATAAAGTTCGATCAAAACAATATTAATGGTTGGAGGTCCTTGATTTTGATCCATTAATTCTCTATAGTGCACAATTGGTAGAGGATCGTAATCGAATTGGTCTAACTTCAGAAGATCCATCGATTACGTCAAAGACCAACAAATTAAAAGCTTATCAATGCACATAGAATCAGGCCTAGTAGTCCCTGATCGGAGCAAGCACAACAATCGAAGGCTCCCAAGCCCCGATCCATTATTCAATCAAGATGCACGAATCAGCAAAAATATGTAGTCAACAAAAAATTAATCAATAACTATAAAAGCCCTAAAACCACCAATGTGCCAAATAGTTGATTTAACATGAAATTTAAAAGCGACTAACACCTACAATGGTCAGAAATAATCGGATCATGGTAGTGGAAGTTCGTGGGAGTTTGGTGAGGACATGGTGGTTCAGATCTAAGAGTACAACCACAAACCATTTCGAACTGGTTGAAATGCGAAGGAAATTAAGTTCGAGGCACTCCGACGACCGAAAGAAACGTCAGTGATCAGCAACAACGTGGTTCAGTAAACGATAATGCAGAGACTTTAGGTCAAATTAGCTTTCTCAAGAGCTCTAACCCTTGAAAATTTGTCTCTAGCAAATGAAAAGAATATCATGACCAATCCATCATAAGTCATGTGCTCTGATCCATTTAGAGTTGGTTGATCGTGATCCATCTGCAATCATGTGAACCGTTCATTTCGAAGTACACCTTCTCTTCGACAACGTATGCTTCTAGGGGAAAATGTTAATCCAGTTTAAAAAACACATGATCTAAGTACAGAAAAACTTACGGTCCAACAAGGTAATGGATCAGGTCAAAGATTCCATAGGTCGGCTCGCCTATTTCTCGAGAAGTATGAACGCACTAGCATTGGTCGTTGTGTATCTTTTTTCATGACCTAATCAAGAAAGTGGAAAGCAGTCATTGTGTATCTTTTTTCATGACCCAACTCAAGAAAGTGGAAAGCACATATACTCTGAACAGATACGTGAGCTACATGGATCGGATCTATTCAAGCACGACCCACGACACACGTGATCTACGATTCATGCAAGAACGTAAAAGAATCAGACTCCATGTGCATGGATCGCCAATGTTCTATGCAGATGAAGACATATCGACCCAACAACGAAGACAACAGATCGGATCAAAGAATCATGGGTCGCTCTCATCACTCATGGATCACTTAAGATCCGACTACACAAACAATGGATCGGTTCAGAGGCAAAAGAAGCAGCACCGACACATGGATCAGTTGTATTTATTATGCTCACGTAAAGTAAGAGTTGATCGAAACCATGAGAAACGTGGAGAGATCTGATGGATCACAATGTTTATGATTGTTCTTGATTAAGTAATGGATCATGGTTTAAAGTGATGGATCGTGACAAAGTGGATCATGTCATCGTATTATTGATGGACTGACTTGATGTTGGATCATGGTATCCATGGATTGATACACAAATATTCCTTAAACTCAGGTGATCCATGCATGGATCATTGATGAAACGACCCAAAACTCGCCCATACGGGAAAGCCCAGATTGAGTTGAGAACCCGATAAATTAGAACACAAACAGAAGAACATTTCATTATTATTACAACAATTTACGTTAGAGTTAAGAATCTACAAAGTATGAACAAATAATATACATTTGATAAATATTAGAGATTTACAAATTACAATGCAGCGGAAAATAATATAAAATACAACTAAAAGAAATAAATGGATACAGAGCGTTCCGAATATAGCTCCAGCTGTAAGCCAGGATCCTGTGAATATAATATCTTCAAAACCGAAACTACTAGCTGCCGGTGTGGAAAATAGGGGCACCCAGAGTTTAGGTTAAAACAATAAACTCCAGGTCAGTCATGTGACTGGTGTGAGATATAAAACAGTTATTTACTTGGTTTTAAAGTAAGGTAAATCAAGGGACCACGTCGTATAACATGGAACGGGTTTACCCCCAAGAACACCAGTGCATAAAACAAACAGCGCAATGCTAATTAAAAAAAAGAAGCTATTATAAGACTCAGGTCCCGTCACATAATGCAATACAAGCCGGAGGATAGAGTTTTACCTTATAATAGCTAAATATGCTTGGTACGTGAAATTTATCATTTATTATTAATATAAGTGAAGAAATCAACTTCAAATATAAATGTATCAATCATAGATGGCATAGTGCCCCATCCCACTATGTCTCCATACTAGGCTCTACAATTAAAACCGAAATGTCATATTGGAAATTAGATTCCATTTGTAAACCGAGGTTAGGGACCATCCTCACTGATTCGAGACAATCTAGCCTACCATGTATCAGGAACCCAGACTCAAGTGGGCCCTTAGGTAACTGTAGGGCCAGTCCACACTAAGTGCAAGGTGGATTCATAACTTCTGAACATGCGTTTCCCTGCCCTATGGGGCGTAATGGTCGGTTTTTTGAGCATATCATCCATAGGCCCCGTTGTGACCGATATAACCGAGGCACCTCGTTATCCATCAAATAATAAGCAATATCAACATGAGTAAAATATCTGGGCTCCATACCATGACACCACTCGTAGCAAGAAAGAAACGCATGTTCTCTCTGTAGTCCTCTCCCGTTTTTGGTTCATACAGGGGTGTGAGGCTCACGAATTAACGCTATACACAAAGCTATACCCTTAAAGGCCATGCTTTGATCATCAACGACAAGACTCTTCTTTTCAACAGAAGCCTTGATCATTTGCATCTCAGCATGCCACACAGGCAATTCACGCCATGCGACTGATGTCCATCAATATATAACCTTTGAGCTCGTACGTCTCAGAGAAGGGTGCTAAGCAAGAGAATAAATTCTCCACCACCAAACAGATATATATTTAATAGAGATAAATCAACACAGAATAAAATCCAATGTCAGACACACATCCATTCACAAGTTCGTTCTGGGTCTGAACGAAACCGATGGCACCATATTCCTCGTCCTATATGTCAAATATAGGAGAGAGGCCCTCGCATATCCGGTCGATCTCCAAGTACGCCTGAACGATCACCACTTATTACCTTGTCTTAGGTGTACATCCTATAAGACATCAGTAACCATCTTAACGATGTGAAGACCTCCGGTCTTCAACCACCGTCTTCATCGTCGACTTATCGTTGAATTATTCAGAATGGGCATAAACCCGACCTTTTCGAATAATTCACGTATTTTATAATCAAGTCCTATAAAACACAACATACACCTCTTTAAAATCCAAAATATTCTTTTATTCAAATATTCTTATACTTTGGGAAAGGTTCCCATTAATTTTATCAAAGGTAAATTCTTTAAATTTATTCTTTAATCTTCATTTGGATATCAATTCAAACCAAATTAAGGTTTATCCAAACTAGTCGGGATGAGCGCACCATACCCAAGTAATCATTTGTTTAATTTCCCAATCCCAACCTATACATCCAATGGAGCCAAACTGGTAATACTCCATATCTAAGACCACGGTGTTATTGGTAAAATTAATTACCATTTCCCATTCAAAACTAATTAAGGATTTAACTATCGCTTGGAGCAAAACTAGTCATACTCCACTCTCCATCGTCTCCTAATTTTGATAATTTAAATTATCAAATTCTTATTTCAATCTAATTAAAGATTCATCAAAACTCCACTTGATTTTAATCTTCCCAAAAATCAATATTAATGATATTTAAATTTGGAAAATCAAACATGTCGCACTGACAATCTACCCCGAATCATTGATTTTTGCCTATATGTAACCTCTAAGTTCGTACGTCATAGAGCAGGGTGTTAAGCAAGAGAATAAATTCTCTGTCACTAAATATATATATATATATTTAGCAGAGATCAACCATACCGTTCGAAATACAATGTTAGACATGTAATCATGTCTTTAACTGGGTTAAAGAACTAATGTCATTTAAAACACATGTACCAGCCCGGAAAATCAGAACCAATTTAAAATTTTTATTTTGGCTATTTTAATGAATTTTGAATAATTAAAATAATTTATTTTAAATAATAACAATTTAAAATTTATTTAAATCGAAGTTAGAATGAATATATTTATTTTAATTTTAAAAGGAGTTAGAAATAACACGGTAGTTTGAGAATTTGAATCTGAACTTTGACTGAATGTACAGGATTCAAAATTAATCGGATTTTAGTGAAACCAAAAATATTTAAATTTGCTTAAAAACGACCTCCATTCAGAATAGTCGCTATGGAATTTAATATAATTTATAGCCCGTATAATGGCCATTATACAAACGACCTCCATTTTTGATGAAATCATTTTTGTTGGATCCGGAATGTCAAATTATTGCTAAGTTCAATTTTCCATAATTTTTGGAATTAATATGTGAGCATGGTAAATCAAACTGTGTTCGATAATATTTATTGAATTTAATTAACCGTTAAAATGTCCTTTTTTCGAACGGTCTCTAAATTCAACAAAATTAATTTTGTTAGGATCGTATCATCGAAACATAGCTAGATTAATTTTTCGGGAATTTTCGGAGTCCATATGTGGCCTCGATAAATTTAAATGTACGATCAAATTAAATAAATAGATGATTTATATTTTAAATTGAAGAAAACAAACTAAAAACGATTGATTGGCCTGACGGGACCTAGCCCATTATGTCTGGAATGGGGGCAATTGGGTTGCAACAACTTTCATTGGGTTGAAATTAGAGCTGAAAAGGGTTAAACGGGCTTAAATTTGTAATTAAGAGATTTATTATTATTTTGTTACAAATAACTCTTATTCAAAACCCTAATACAATACAATAGCTGCCGCCTTCTTCATCTTCAATAGCCATAGAACTCTGAACTTCCTCCATCAATAACTCTCCATCCTCACAAAAAAAATGAGTGTTTCTTAAGGGGATATTGAAGAGAGTCTTTAGCTCTTCACATCCGTACGGTTGGATTCTCTCTAGTGACATATTTCGTTCAGAAAAGCTACGAACTCAACCGCCGTTTGCCCTCGTCCTTGTCGTCGTAGGGTCCATCGAGTTGATCGCGTTTAGAGGTGGAGGTGTGGCTTCTTGAGCCCTTCGAAGTGGTGCTAGCCGATCATCCTCCGGCGTAGTAGTTTAGTCGCGATCTGTAACCCTAAGTTTGAACAAAATACAAAGATCGTCGGCTTTAATCTGATTGAGGAAAAAGGTGGTTTTTTTTAATTAATTAATTTAAATTACAATATTATTAACATAAATAAATTCATAATTTTCTCAAACGAATTCAGAATTAGATGATTTCAGAAGCGTTGCAATCGTGAGTCTGAGATCTACACTTCTGGACTGATTAGAACGAATTCGGAGAAGGTCAGATTTTGGACAAATTTCAAATCTGAATTATTCAGAATTAAAATGACTGTGAGAAATTCTACTTTTTTATATAATTAAAATTACTTAATCATGATTGTGATATTTCCCCTCTACTGTTAAATGCTATTTGTATGATTCGTGATTTGATCTGGAAGTGATAGTGTTATTTAGATCCATTGACTTGAGGGTGTTTGTGTTGAATGAAATTGTTGGAAACAAAAATACCAATTTTTGTTGAAAAAGAAAAGGAGTTGGATTAAAATTGTCATTGTGACAAATTAGAATTATGGGGTTAAGTTTGTCAATTTAAAATTGTTGAAATAAAATTGTCATTTTTGATAAAATATAATAGTTGAAACAATAATTAACCATTTTTTTAATTAGAATTTGGTAAATAAAAATTATCATTTTTGTTAATTAAAATTGAGTTAAACAAAATTTATCATTTTTGTTTATTAGATTAGCTAAATCAAAAATTAACATTTTTGTTAATTAAAATTGAGTTAAACAAAATTTATCATTTCTGTTTATTAGATTAGCAGAATCAAAAATTAACATTTTTGTTAATTAAATTGAGTTAAACAAAATTTATCATTTTTGTTTATTAGATTAATTGAAACTAAATTTAACATTTTTATTAAATAGAATTGAATTAAACAAAAATTAACATTTTTGTTAATTAGAATGGAGTTAAACAAAAATCATCATTTTTGTTAATTAGAATAGTTGAATCAAAAATTATCATTTTTGTCAAATTAGAATAATGGAATTAAAATTATCATTTTTTTCAAAATATAATTATTGGATCAAAATTGACATTTTTGTCAAAATATAATCATTGAATTAAATTTGTCAATTTGTCAAATTAAAATAGTTGAAATAAAAAGGACATTTTTGTTGCAGCAAAATAGTTGAAAACAAAAAAGGGAATTTGTTGTAAGAAGATAGTGAAACAAAAATTATCATTTTTATAGTTAAAACAAAATATACATTTTTGTGAAAATATAATTGTTGAAAAAAAAAGAACATTTTGTCAAATTAGAATTGTAAAAACAAAAATATTCATTCTTGTCAAATAGGTTAGTTGAAACAAAAATATTCATTTTTGTCAAATAGTTTAGTTGGAACAAAAATATTCCTTTTTGTCAAAATAGTTAAGTTGGACAAAAATGAACATTTTGTCAAATTAGAACAGTTGAAACAAAATGTACATTTTTGTCAAAACATAATGATTGAAACAAAATATACATTTTTGTCAATACATATTAGTTGAAACAAAATATACATTTTTGTCAATACATATAAGTTGAAACAAAATGTACATTTTTGTCAATACATATTAGTTGAAACAAAATGTACATTTTTGTCATAATATATTAGTTGAAACAAAGATTTACATTTCGTCAAAATATGATGGTTGAAAACAAAGATTACATTTTGGTTAAATAGATTTGAGTTATAACAAAAATTAAATTTTTGTTAAATAGTTTTGTGTTTGAGTAAAAATATTAAATTTATTAAACTAGAATTGTCAACAAAAATGAATAATCACTTTTTAGTCATTTTGTTGAACTAGAATTGTCAACAAAAATGAATAATCACTTTTTAATCATTTTCTCAAACTAGAATCGTCAACATAATTGCAACCATCACTTGTATCCATTTTGTTAAACTATATTTGTTAACAAAAGGAAATTATCACTTTTTATCATTTTGTGGAAATAGAATTGTCAACAAAAATTAATGTTTCACTTTTTATACATTTGTTGAAATAGAATTTGTATGTTAATTAAAGAATCGTTTTTATTGTCATAACATACATTAGAATTTGTATGTTAATTAAAGAATCGTTTTCATTGTCACAACATACATTAGAATTGGTATGTAAGTTAAAGAATTACTGTTATTGTCAAAACATACATTGAAACTACATACAAATAAAATATTTCTTTTATTTGTTACAGTTAAAAATAGAAATACAAATATAAATTATCTTTTTATTTGTCATTAGCAAAATGTCATGTAAATAAAATACATTTTATCTGACATTACAAAACATGTAGAAATGGTTATGCAAATTAAAACATTCTTTTATTTGGCGTGTTAAACACGTTAGTGGAATCGTCGAATGGTATATATTTATATATAATTATATATATATAAATATAAATTAAAATTAAACGAATCGCGCGCGGTACTTCGTGTTTTGGGATCGTAACTTTAAACGATTATACCAAAAGATCCGAACGTCGATTTTTCCCAAAACTGAAACCGTTAGGACCGCTTTGGGAAGATCTTTCCAATGATATAAATTTTTTTAAAATCCAACGGTTAGATTTCGAGAAATGTGTAAATCAAATTTGGGTAAAAACAGCGCCAGGGCCGCCTATTGACCCGAAGCGTCGTTAAATATAATTGAACTATGTTTATATAAATAAAAGTAGCGATAAATCGTTATAAAATAATATTTAACGATATAAAATGATTTAAATTATATATATGCGAGAATTATTTGAAAATACTGAGTTCAATCTCATTTCAAATAATTATACGGCGATTTAAATCGAAGATATTGAAGATGGTGATTGAAGATCGGCGATCTTCACATCGAATGGATGACTACGATGCCCGGCATTGGTAGCTCCCAATAAAGGGTTAAAGTGGTAGTTGTCCGGACGTACTTGTTGATTGTCCGGATAAGTGAGCACCTCTCTTCCTTATTGGACATACGGGACGATGAATAAGGTGTCTCCGGTTACGTTCAGACCCAGAACGGACTTGTAAATGGATGTGTTTCTGACATTGAATTTTGTTCTATGTGAATTGGTTTCTACTTAATGTATATCTGTTTGGTGGCAGAGAATTTATTCACTTGCTTAACACCATTCTCTGGGACGCACGAGCTCAGAGGTTATACATTAATAGTTATTGATCGCATGACATGAGTTGTAATGTGCCATGCTAAGATGCAAATGATCGAGGCTTTTGTTGAAAAGCAGAGCCTTGTGGTTGATGATCAAAGCACAGACTGTTTAGGCGTAGCTTTGTGTATAGCGTAACTTCGCGAGCCCCACACCCCGATTTGAGTCAAAAACGGGATAAGGACCGTAGGGAGTGCATGCTTTTCTTTCTAGCTAGAAGTGGTATCAGGGTTTTGCAAGCCCTGACATTATACTTATGTGGATGATGGATTATGGGCCGCATTGGATATATTGGTCGATAGTGGCCGATTGATAGGTCCAACAGGACCGGGAAACATATTGTCCAAGAATAATTAATCCACTAAAGTATTTGTGGATCAGCCCTACCGTATCGAAGGGTTCGCCAGCTTCTGAATCCTGAGGCATTTGCTAGAATGTCTCGAATAGGTGAGGAGTCATCCCTAGCCTCGAATCATGATGGAAACTGTAACACCCCATATTTCTGTTAACACTAAAGTTCACAAATTAAAGAATAACTAATCTCAGATGTGAGAATGAAGGGAAACAGGTTGTGCCATTGTGTTCGTCTCGGAATTCTGGTTGAGATAGAGTTCGAGTTTGCGTGAATTGGACTTCGTATGAAGAAGTTATGGCCATCGGAAGTTTCAGAAAATTCAAAACAGATTTCGAAAATTCAAATTTCAGAGTAAGAATAGCCACCACCAATTAGAGAGGAAGAACAGCTAATCAAATTCAATTCTATTCAACTCTAACAACGAATCTACTACAAAGGAAAGCTAATTCAACATCAGAACTCAGATTTCAGAACTCAAGACCTTCTTTGAGTTGTGAGTTCGATTTCTTTAATAAAATAATTAACAATTTAATTGGATTGAGATATGATGTGGATTATATGGCTATGTTGTGAATTATTGACCGCATGTTATTATTTATGTTGTAAATTCTATGATATTATCATGTAAGTTGTAAAGTGGTGATTTTATCATCTATGTTGTAATTTTACAATTGGCTTATGTATAATCAATTCATAATGATGTTTCATATGCTAGTTTGGTTATGTTGTTGGAACTAATTCAAATGTTAAATCATATGTATGTATGTATGCAAGTCTAGATGTTAGTTTAGATCTGGATCATATGCAACTTAATGAAATTATGAACAACTTTACATGTTTCATCACCCCTATTTTATGTGTGTAAATTGGATCTAAAGTTAGGCTATGACATGTGTGAGTTATATGCTAGTATACAAAATTCTACATGCTAGTTAACATGTTTACATGTAGATTTACACCATCGTTTATGTTGCATAAATCACATATGCAAGTATATATATATATATATATATATATATATATATATATATATATATGTTGCAAGTATGAATCATGCCTATGCAAGTTTGAACCTTATGATTAGATCTATGACACACATGGCTTATGCAAGTTTGTGACTATCACCTAAACAAGTCTACACCTTTAGATTTAGATCTATGACATATGTAGTTTTATGCAAGTTGTGACTTGGGCCTATGCAAGTTTTTATGTAGAACCTCATTCACACATGCAAGTTCACCCCTTATGTTTAGATCTAGTTTTATCTATATGTATGTTGTGATGTTTTCTCTTTATTCCACAAGTTAGACTATTCGAGCCTATCATATATTTTACGTTAAACGAACGAACGTACAACGTGGGGGTAATGGGATAATATTAAAAGATTTAATATTGAGAATTGGCATTAATTCCTCTAATGACATAAAATAAATTTGTTATGAAATTGGTATGATTTTGCATACCATAAATAGATGGACATAATTGAGTCAATTATGGACATCGTTAAATTTGAAATTGATTGATAATTTGAATAGGGAAATTAATTCAAATTGGGGGATGATTAATTAGGTGTAATTAATCGTCTAAGACACGAGGTTAGGCTCTTTTGTGGTGTAAGCCTGCCCGGACCCGCCCGACAAATCCAGCTGCCACAAATGCCAGTCTAATGTGGGAGGTCTTAAGCATAAATTAATTACGTAACAGTTGTAAAGAAACGAGGTTAGGCTCTTTTGTGGTGTAAGACTGCCCGGACCCGCCCGGCAAATCCAGCTGCCACAAATGCCAGTCTAATGTGGGAGGTCTTTATAAGGTTATGGTCTTAATAAATTAAGAAACACTTAACCAGATAAACATGTAATGGGACATGAGGGGGTTAAGTGGGTGCCTTGGGTGGCATGTGGAATTTAGTGGGTGCCTTGGGTAGAAATTGAAATACGATTAGAACCACTTAACCAAAATTGGAACATGTAAATGAACATGAATGAGAAGAGGGTTAAGTGGGATGTACTAGAGGGGACCAAGCTTAGGTGGATAGCTTGTGTCAAGTAATGGGGGCCCATTTCAACCAGTAACCCATACGTATCTTTGCGGGTTCGATCCAAGTCGAGGACGGGACACGCATATTGGGCTTGATTGTAAGAGGCCAAAAGGGGTTAGTAGTGGCAACGCAAGTCCAACGGGTTCATATGCGTGTGTGGGCCCGGGCTGGTTGGTAAGATGTTGTTGCATCGTGTAGGTATAAGCCGTGCATTATTGGTGGTATCGGGTTGCCACTTTGGGGAGTGATACTCCCCACTGTGGGGCCAGCACGGGTATCTACGAGTTAGGGAGCCGATCGCATGGGGGTAGTGGGTACACCTAGTGGAGATAGGGGCAGGCGGAACTTATGAAGGCAACTAAGGGTGCACGAAACTACCATTATCATTATTAAGTTCTGTAGGCGGGATCAACCTTAGGTTGACTAGTGATGGTGCAGTATAGTAATTATCTTATAGTGGTTTAGGTGCGCCTTTAACGTTATCTTTGTTCATCTTATTTCCTTGTTTACTCTGTTATACCCAATTGTTCACAGTCATTTCCTTATTTTCCAACTTATGCCTTAGCCTACTTATTTTGGTAATTATATTGTTAAAGTTATCGCACTCGCCAGACTTTATGTCTGACCCCCTTTGTTTCCTCCTCTTTTCTATCTTTTCCCCCAGGTGCTCAGGGTGGAACTAGCACCAGTGGAGCTTGATTTTGGACAGCTGTATCTCTTGCTTTTAGAAGTTGTTTGGATCGCTGATGTAAAAGTTCGGCCTATCTTATTTATGGCTTTTTTGTATTGGGGTTATGTCTTTCAATTTATGTACTCTGATTTATTCAAGATGGATATTATGTACTTCGACTCTTGTTTTTTGATGATGTAATCAAACCTATGTGTTTACCGCTGCAATGAATAAAATTTTAAAGTTTTAGTACTGTTTATATCTGTCTTGTTGTTAAGTTTCTGTTCTATACACACTTAAAATGCTCCATAGAAGTTAATGCATTCCCTTTGTGAGTGACATTAATGGACATGGGGTGTTACACATGGTATCAGAGCTGAAGGTTACCAGAACAGATATGAATTTTGATGTTTTTCAAAAACACTTTTATAAAGAAGTACCTTCAAAAGTATGTTTTAAGGAAAGTATTTTCAAGAGAAAAGCTTATTTAAAAAGCACAACCCCAAGAGCAATATATCTTTCCTTCGGTTCTTTTGTATTGAATCTTTCCATTTTCGTTTCAGCTTGTCTGGAATTCCCGAGATACCCGAGGGGATACCGATATCAGGATGGTTTAGGAGGTATTTGGAGACTAGGGCCACCACTGCAGGTCCAGCAAATGCTCCTCCTCTTCCTCGTGTCGATACTTTTGCTAAGATATGTAAGGACTTTCGAGCAATGGGTGGAAAACCTTTTCACGGGACGGAGACATTTGTTGAAGCTCGAAATTGGCTAAAGGAGGTGGAAGAATTGTTTGGGATCTTTGAAGTGGAAGATGGAAGAAAGGTCCACTTAGCTGCCTGGCTGATGAAGAATGAGGCCTCGTTTTGGTAGGAGGTCACTAATGGAGAACGTCCAGTCGATACATGGCCAGATTTTAGGCGGAGTTTTGAGGCGAAGTTTCTCTCACGGGCTGAAGAGAATCTATACATGGAAAGGTTTCTAGCACTGAAGCAGGGGAATCTATCGATGAAAGAATACGTCAACAAATTCAATCAATTGGCAAGATTTGGCTTGGATTTGGTGAATACACCAGAAAAGAAGGCCCTAAGATTTGTTAAGGGTTTGAACGAGTCACTTCATGGGTTAGCTATGACCCACTTCCCCATGGGGGCTAACTTTGAGAGACTAGTTGACATGGCGCGTTCGCACGAAGAAGAGAAGGGCGCCAATGCTAATAAGGCACCCATGAAGAAAGGGGATCAAAAGAAACCGCAACAGCAACAACATAACAAGAAAGGTGGTAAAGGAAACAATGGTAAGGGAAAGAAGAGATGCTTTAACTGTGGGACACCAAGCCATCTAAGCAAAGATTGTAGGAAGAAAAAGTAGACTAGTTGTTTCCACTGTGGCGAACCAGGACAACTGATTAAGGACTGCCCAACGAAAGGGCAGGGTCTACCTCGGGAGGACAGGTGCAGGCTCTTATGGCACCACGGCAGGCAAGGGGGCAAGTTCAGGCTCTCGTGGTCCCACCGTTACAAGAACGAGGTAGAGCAATTTCCATTGAAATTTTAGTTTTTTTTGTTTTATCATCCTGTCCGTACTTTATTCGATTCTGGCGCATCATATTCTTTTATTTCTACATCATTAGTTGAAACACTGCACCTAGATACTAGTCTAGTTACAGATCCCTTAATAGTCTGAAATCCTATTGGTGGTTCGGCTCATCTTTCTATGATTTGTCGGGATTTGAGAGTGTTTATCTTGGGCGTTGGGTTTGAATGCAACGTCTTTGTTCTTGGCTTCATGGGCTATGGCTTGATTCTAGGTATGAATTGACTAACTAGATACGGGGCCATCCTAGATTGTGAAAGAAGGGTAGTTAGATTGTTGACTCGTTGCGGAAAGACCCTTGATATTTCTTGTGACCCTAGAGGTCTAGTAATGCTTAGCTACCTAGAATCCCTTGACACATCCAATGATGATTTACATTCTGTTCACATAGTCCGTGAATATGTTGATGTCTTCGATAAGGTGAGGGGTTTACCCCCAAAATGTGAGATAGACTTTCGAATATATCTAGTAGATAATGCAAAGCCAGTTGCATTGCCAATATGCCATATGTCTCCAAGAGAGAGAAGAGAACTCGGTAAGCAAGCGAAAGAATTGCTTGAGAAGGGGTTCATAAGACATAGTATATCGGAGTGGGGTGCTCCAGTAGTATTTGCCACGAAGGCAGATGGGTCCCTTAGACTTTGTGTTGACTATGGAGAACTTAATAAGCTTACTAAGAAGAATAGGCACCCACTGCCGAGGATTGACGATCTCTTCGATCAGTTAGTAGGCGCCTCAGTGTTTTCGCAGTTGGACTTAGCCACGGGTTTCCATCAGTTGAGAGTGGCTGAGGATAGCATAGACAAGACTGCCTTTAGGACTCCAGACGGCTTCTTCGAGTGGCTTGTGATACCCTTCGGTTAGAAAACGCCCCCGCATACGTTGTTGACTTGATGAGTAGGGTGTTTAGGGAGTACATTAATAAATTCGTGGTAGTCTTTGTGGACGACATCTTGATCTTTTCTAAAAGCGAGGAAGAGCATGCCCTACATCTTAGGGAAGTGTTGGAGACCCTTCGAGCGCATAGCCTTAAAGCTAAATTTTCTAAATGTAACTTTTGGAGGAAGGAAGTGCGATTCTTAGGGCACGTGGTTTCCAAAGAAGGGATAGTTGTGGATCCCGCAAAGGTTGTGGCCATCCAAGATTGGAAGGTCCCTAAAAATGCTACCGAGGTGAGGAGTTTCTTAGGGTTGGCTGGCTACTATAGGAAGTTTATCAAAGACTTCGCAAAAATATCAGCCCCATTAACACGCTTGACGAAGAAGAACCTCGTCTTCACGTGGGACGTAGATTGTGATGATACGTTCCAACGTTTAAAGAGAGCTTTGACCACAGCCCAAGTCTTAGTGTTGCCAGATGGGAGTAAGCCATTTACTGTTTATACTGATGCTTGTGGGATAGGACTAGGCGCAGTCTTAATGCAAGAGGGAAGGGTAATAGCCTACGGAGGGAGGCAGTTGAGAGTGCATGAGAGAAATTACCCTAAACATGACCTAGAATTGGCCACTATTGTTTTCGCACTTAAGTCTTGGCGCCATTATCTTCTTGGTGAGAAATTTGAATTGTTCACTGACCACAAATCGCTAAAATACTTTTTCTCTCAGAAGGACTTGAACTTAAGGCAACAAAGGTGGATGGAATTCTTAGCGTCCTACGATTTCGAGATAGCATATACCCCTGGCAAGGGGAACGTGGTGGCAGATGCCTTAAGTAGGAAAAGGTTATCCGTAAGTCCGTTTTTTGTTGAGCGGCGAAGCTTAGAGTTCATCTCTACGTTTGACTTTAGACCTTCCATTGACTTTGTACTCAGTTTGCTAGCATCCTTAGAGGACAGACCTACGCTTTTGGGATGGATTGGTGAGGCACAGCTAGATGACCCACAGTTGGTTGAGTTAGTAGAGAAGCTTAAAAGGGAGGAGTCATCGAGCCATCTCCGTAGGTATACCCTAGATGATAAGGGTTGGTTACGTAGGGACGGTAGACTTTGTGTACCACCGGACAAGAATTTGAGGAAGACCATTTTTGATGATGCACATCGTTCGAAGATGACCATCCATCCCGGGGGGGGGGACAAGATGTACATGGACATGAGACGAGTTTACTTTTGGCCCGGCATGAAGAGGGATGTGGCTGAGTTTGTCGCTGGATGCTTAGTGTGCCAACAAGTAAAAGTAGAGAAAAAGAAGCCTGGTGGGTTGCTTCACCCATTAGAGGTCCCACAATGGAAGTGGGAAAGTGTCTCGATGGACTTTATTGATGGGTTACCAAGGTCGGGGAAGGGTAATACAGGGATTTGGGTCATGGTAAACAGACTTACTAAGAGCGCCCATTTCATTCCCATGAAGAGTAAGAGGGCTGCTCCATGTTTAGCCTCCGTATACATTCGAGAGATAGTTCGTTTACACGGTGTTCCTTCTAGCATAGTGAGCGACCGCGATCCTATCTTCACTAGCGAGCTTTGGAAGAGCTTGCAAGAGGCGGTAGGGACTAAGTTATGTTTTAGCACCGCATATCATCCTTAGACGGGCGGCCAGACCGAGAGGGTGAATCGTATTCTAGAGGACCTATTGAGGTTGTGTGTCTTAGACTTTGGAGGTACATGGGAGGAACATCTTCTGTTGGTGGAGTTCGTATATAATAATAGCTTTCGGTCTAGCATTGGCATGGCACCGTTTGAGGCTCTTTATCGACGACCGTGTCATTCGCCTACATGTTGGTGGGAATCTACAGATAAGATCTTGCTTGGGCCCGATATGATTAGAGAGACTTCGGAAAAGATCTATTTGATTCGAAGGAGGATGAAGACGGCGCAAGATAGGCAGAAATCTTATGCGAACAAGAGGAGGATAGATCTTGAGTTTGATATTGGGGACATGGTCTTTGTCAAGGTATCTCCAATACGGAATGACGTTCGCTTTGGGTCTATTGGGAAGTTAGCACCAAGGTTCGTAAGGCCGTTTCCTATTAAGGAGAGGATTGGAAAGATGGCGTATAAAGTGGAGTTGCCCGAGAGACTTAGTGGTGTACACGATGTATTCCATGTATCACATTTGAGGAAGTGCTTGCATGAGATCGCAGAAGTGGTAGAGCCGAGCTTGCTTAGAGAGGTGGAGATAGATCGAGATGCGATGATTCGACGAGCTCCTACGTGCGTTTTTGGGTCGGAGATTAAGAAGTTGAGGAATCGAGAGGTCAGGCTAGTCAAAGTGCAATGGGGAGATGATGAGAGAAACGCTACTTGGGAGACGGAAGAGAAGATGGGTTCATCGTACCCTTTTCTTTTCGAGGGTATATCTTTTAATTTCTCCTTTATCGCTTAGCATGTACTTATTTTATCTTTAGTATGTTCTCTCGCTAGTATCTTTGACCTTTAGATAGGGTAGTCCTATAGTTTAAACATGTGTTTGAGACATGTTATGTATGATGGATGCATGTGGATGCAAGTGTTTGCTAGTGGTTGCTCGTGGATGCATATACACACACTTTAGGCACTAGATCGGCTTAGTCACTTCATATTGCATATTGCATATAAATGTGAGTACATATTTAAGTAATGGATGTATAATGGTTGTACTATCATATGGATGTTGCATTTTGGTGAATGGTTGTGCACACATGTAGAAATAATATGTATCGATAGGATTCTTTCACATACATAATGGATGCAAAGCACTATCATGGTTTGCATTAAGGAGGTCAACTGAATCAGTAGACCGCCTGATTTTGCATTAGATAAGAAACATATACACACACTTCTTGCATATGTTCATACAGCTTAAGGAATTTTATAAGGACAATGGATGCCTGTGTTTGGTGGTTGAGTAGATGGTGGTTTGGATGTTAGGATATGCATTCTCCTTAACTTGGAGATTTCGGGGGAGAAATCCTTTAAGGAGGGGAGAATGTAACACCCCGTATTTCTGTTAACACTAATGTTCAAAAATTAAAGAATAACTAATCTCAGATGGGAGAACTAAGGGAAACGGGTAGCGCCATTGTGTTCGTCTCGGAATTCTGGTTGAGATAGAGTCCGAGTCTGCATGAATTGGACTTCGTATGAAGAAGTTATGGCCATCGGAAGTTTCAGAAAATTCAAAACAGATTTCAAAAATTCAAATTTTAGAGCCAGAATGGGCTAGGCGGGAAATTTCCCGCCAGGGCCAGGTTGACCATAGGGTCGACCTACCCTCACCAGATCGACCATAGGGTCGTCCTGGGGGTCGACCTGCCCCCCCCCCCGGGCAGATTTGATTGATGACCTGTTTATGATTGTATGCTGAGTCATTAGGGTTTCTGATCTGCTCTGATTGGCTAGGATAAATTCTGGGTTGATCGGACGGCCTAAACTAATCCTAAACTCTATAAAAAGACATGTCGACTCAAACCCTAAAATCAAATTAAAATTAGATACATGGCCTCCATGTCGTCACCTTGCAACCTAGAATAGCCGCCACCAATTAGAGAGGAAGAACAACTAATCAAATTCAATTCTATTCAACTCTAACAACGAATCTACTACAAAGGAAAGCTAATTCAACTTCACAACATAGATTTCAGAACTCAAGACCTTCTTTGAGTTGTGAGTTCGATTTCTTTAATAAAATAATTAACGAATTAATTGGATTGAGATATGATGTGGATTATAGGGCTATGTTGTGAATTATTGACCGCATGTTATTATTTATGTTGTAAATTCTATGATATTATCATGTACGTTGTAAAGTGGCGATGTTATCATCTATGTTGTAATTTTATGATTGGCTTATGTATAATCAATTCATAATGATGTTTCATATGCTAGTTTGGTTATGCTGTTGGAACTAATTCATATGTTAAATCATATGTATGTATGTATACAAGTCTAGATGTTAGTCTAGATCTGGATCTTATGCAAGTTAATGAAATTATGAACAACTTTACATGTTTCATGACCCCTATTTTATGTGTGTAAATTGGATCTAAAGTTAGGCTATGACATGTGTGAGTTATATGCTAGTATACAAAATTCTACATGCTAGTTTACATGTTTACATGTAGATTAACACCATCGTTTGTGTTGCATAAATCACATGTGAAAGTATATATATATATATATATATATATATATATATATATATGTTGGAAGTATGAATCATGCCTATGCAAGTTTAAACCTTATGATTAGATCTATGACACACATGGTTTATGCAAGTTTGTGACTACCACCTAAACAAGTCTACAGCTTTAGATTTAGATCTATGACATATGTATTTTTATGCAAGTTGTGACTTGGGCCTATGCAAGTTTTTATGTAGAACCTCATTCACACATGCAAGTTCACCCCTTATGTTTAGATCTATTTTTATCTATATGTTTGTTGTGATGTTTTCTCTCTATTCCATAAGTTAGAGTTTTCGAGTCTAACGTATATTTTACGTTAAACGAACGAACGTACAATGTGGGGTAATGGGATAATATTAAAAGATTTAATATTGAAAATTGGCATAAATGCCTCTAATGGCATAAAATAAATTTGTGATGAAATTGGTATGATTTTGCATACCATAAATAGATGGACATAATTTAGTCAATTATGGACATCGTTAAATTTGAAATTGATTGATAATTTGAATAGAGAAATTAATTCAAATTGGAGGATGATTAATTAGGTGTATTTAATTGTCTAAGACACGAGGTTAGGATCTTTTGTGGTGTAAGACTGCCCGGACCCGCCCGGCAAATCCAGCTGCCACAAATGTCAGTCTAATGTGGGAGGTCAGGCATAAATTAAATACGTAACAGTTGTAAAGGCACGAGGTTAGGCTCTTTTGTGGTGTAAGACTGCCCGGACCCGCCCGGCAAATCTAGCTGCCACAAATGCCAGTCTAATGTGGGAGATCTTTATAAGGTTACGTTCTTAATAAATTAAGAAACACTTAACCAGATAAACATGTAATGGGACATGAGTGGGTTAAGTAGGAGCCTTGGGTGGCATATGGAATTTAGTGGGTGCCTTGGGTGGCATTTGAAATACGATTCGAAACACTTAACCAAAATTGGAACATGTAAATGAACATGAATAAGAAGAGGGTTAAGTGGGATGTACTAGAGGGGACCAAGCTTAGGTGGATAGCTTGTGTCAAGTAATGGGGGCCCCTTTCAACCAGTAACCCATACGTATCTTTGTGGGCTCGACCCAAGTCGAGGACGGGACACGCATACTGGGCTTGACTGTAAGAGGCCAAAACGGGTTAGCGATGGCAACGCAAGTCCATCAGGTTCATATGCATGTGTGGGCCCGGGATGGTAGGTAAGACGTTGTTGCATCGTGTAGGTATAAGCCTTGCATTATTGGTGGTTTTGGGTTGCCACTTTGGGGAGTGATACACCCCACTGTGGGGCTAGCATGGGTATCTATGAGTTAGGGAGCCGATCGCATGGGGGTAATGGGTACACCTAGTGGAGATAGGGGCAGGCGACACCTATGAAGGCAACTAGGGGTGCACGAAACTACCACTATCATTATTAAGTTCTATAGGCGGGATCAACCTTAGGGTGACTAGTGGTGGTGCAATATAGTAATTATCTTATAGTTGTTTTGGTGCGCCTTTAACGTTATCTTTGTTCAACTTATTTTCTTGTTTACTCTGTTTTAGCCAATTGTTCACAGTCATTTCCTTATTTTCCAACTTATGCCTTAGCCTAGTTATTTTGGTAATTATATTGTTAAAGTTATCGCACTCGCCAGACTTTATATCTGACCCCCTTTGTTTCCTCCTCTTTTCTTCCTTTTCCCCCCAGGTGCTCAGGGTGGAACTAGCACCAGTGGAGCTTAATTTTGGACAGCTGTATCTCTTGCTTTTAGAAGTTGCTTGGATCGCTGAAGTAAAAGTTCAGCCTATCTTATTTATGGCTATTTTGTATTAGGGTTATGTCTTTTAATTTATGTACTCTGATTTATTCAAGATGGATATTATATACTTTGACTCTGGTTTTTTGATTATGTAATCAAACCTATGTGTTTACCGCTGCAATGAATAAAATTTTAAAGTTTTAGTACTGTTTATAACTGTCCTGTTGTTAAGTTTCAATTCTATACACACTTAAAATGCTCCATAGAAGTTAATGCATTCCCTTTGTGAGTGACATTAATGGACGTGGGGTGTTACGGAAACCCAACTTCCAATATGACATTATGGTTTTGATTGTAAACCTATATATCGCGACATAGTATATGGTAACTATGCCATCTAGGATTGATACTCTTACTTTGATATATTTTAAAACTGATTAGACACTAATAATAGTATTAAATTACTATTTTCTACGTATCAAGCATGTTTGATCATTATAAGTTAAATCTTTATCCTCCGGCTTGTGTTGCATTGTGTGATGGTTGAGTCTTATAATGATTTCATTTTTCTAAAAAACATTGCTTTGTTTTGAATAAAAAATTATTTAATTTATGCACTGTCAATCCAATGGAGTAAACTCGTTCCGCATTAGCGGCGTGGTCCTGTGATTAGCCATATTGTTAAATAAGTTAGGAAATATTTCTCACACCAGTCCCATGACAGACTCGTAGTTTGTTTCACTTTGCAAACTCGGGTTCCCTCTTTTTCACACATGCAGCCAAGTGACAATTCAGGTTATTATGGACATATGCTGGATTGGAGTATGTTTATGGAAGGAAGATGAAAAACATTTTTATCTATTTATTTCTACTTTGAGATATTTAGACATTATTGATCGATGTTGTACTTGATGGAGTTTGAGACTTATTTCTATTTGCTGAGACTTTCTATTTGCTAAGTTGTATCATGTAACTGTGTCAGTCTGATGTTTTGATGTTGTGATGTTGATGACATTTCTATTTCCACTACAATGATTAATGTGTTATGTTGTTATCTAAGATCTCCCGTTGTTGTAAATATGTTATATTCCAATGATTATCCTTGCTTCCGTATTACGGAAGTCTGGGGTCATAACAGTTGATATTAGAGCCAAAGGTTAACCTTAGCTTCAGAGTATGACATATTTAAAACAATTCGTCTAGATAGAATCATCAGTATTCTAAGGCGAGTAGCTCATTAGAGATAAGATTAGTAATGTCCTAAAATGAGCACAGCAGAATAGCACATATTAATCAGTCATTACATCAATCATCTTTCCATATGTCCTTACTTTTACCTTTCCTTGAAAATTATCATTTCTGTTGGTTTGACTCTTTCTTTGATGGTACAGAACTAACGAAAAATGAGCACTAGATCGAGAGCCTGAGGCAGAGGAGGAGCTAGAGGACGGGGAAGGGGTGAAACCCCCATTGCTCAGGGGCAGCCCACTCCCGAGGCTGTAACACCACCACCTCCACCCCTACAGCCTTTTGACCTAGACAAGGTAGCCAGAAAGTTCAGGAATTTAGGTGGTGTGTCATTCACAGGGCGAGAGACAGTGATAGAAGCTCAGGCATGGCTCAAGGATTGCAAGAAGATATTTGGAGGCTTAGAACATGAAGACCACCACAAGCGTTTTATGGCATCGTGGCTATTGAAATATGAGGCTCTGAATTGGTGGGAGACGGTCATAATTGGAAATAATGAGGCCGACATGTCTTGGGCCAAATTCAACTAACTCTTTAATGAGAAGTTTATTCCTTCGCAAGAAGTAGAGCGTCTTCACGATCAGTTTGCCAACTTGCAGCAAGGAGATAAGACTGTTTCAGAGTTTGTGTGGAAGTTTGAAGAGCTTTCACGTTATGCTCCTGAATTAATTCGGGACCCATTCCAGAAGAATAAGAGATTCATTAATGGCCTTTCCAGGAAGAATCTAAACAGTGTGACATCACACATTAAGCTTCCATTTAATGAGGTGGTCGAAATGGCTTGTCGATATGAAGAAAATGACAGGAGTTCGCAGCAATATCAAGAGAAAAAATTAAATAACAACAAGAGGAAGCAGGCTGACAAGAAACCAGAGGCGAGCAACTCTTCAGCCGCCAAGCCTCAAGGAAATAAAAAGGCCAAGGTGAGATGATTTAATTGCCACAATATGGGACACTTTGGTTATAAATGCCGAGCTCCAAAAAGGCCAAGGAGAAATGAGTCAGGGCCCAGCCAGAATTCTCGTGACACCAGGGGATGCTTTAATTGCCACAAGCTAGGTCATCTTATCAAGAATTTTCCACTGCTAAAGAAATCCAAGGTGGCTCATGTATACGATGGAGCGGTTGCACCAGCCACTTCCGAGGGAGCAGGTAAACCAGATGTCTTGGGAGATACCCTTACCATTAAGAATATTCCTGTTACCATATTACTTGACACTGGTGCATCACGTAGTTTCACTTCTAGTGACATAATTAAAAAGTTAAATTCGAAAACAAGAAATCTTAAAGAATCAGTTAGAGTCCATAATCCAATAGGAGGTTCTCTTATTCTCGGTTTATACTGTAGAGTACCGATCTCCTACTCTTGTTACCAATTTCCTATCAATTTGATTATCATGAATTTTTCTGAGTACGATGTTATCCTTGGGCTGGATCGGTTAACAAGACATAAGGCCGAAGTTAGATGTGCTGAAAGAATTGTCAAAGTTAAAACGAAACTCGGAGATATATTTATACAATGCCACGGCCCGGCAACGGATAGGAAAGAATTCTGGTCTTCTCTAGAAGTCATCCCTACATCTATTGAGAATATTCCTGTTGTCAAAGATTATGCGGGTGTGTTTGAGGAAGTTGGTAGCTAACCTCCGTGTAGAGAAATCGACTTAAGGATTGACTTAGTTCTGAATGCAAGGCCAGTTGTGCATCCTATTCGGAGAATGGCTCTGAAAGAAAAAAATGAGATGAGCAATCAAACTAAACAGCTTTTGTAGAGAGGTCTGATCAGATCTAGCTTCTCAAATTGGGGTGCAGCTATGGTGTTTGTCCCAAAGTCAGATGACACTCTCAGACTATGTGTGGATTACCGTGACCTCAATAAGCAAATGCTGAAAAACAAATATCCATTGTCGCGTATTGATGATCTATTGGACTGCTTGGATGGAGCGCCAGTATTCTCTAGAATAGAGCTAGCTACCGGATTCCATCAATTGCACATTGCCGAAGTATGTGTTCCCTTGACTACTTTCAGTGGGCCGGACTTATTCTATGAATGGCTAGTAATGTCGTTCGGCTTATGTAACGCTCATTCTTACTTTGTTGATCTGATGAACAAAGTATTCCGGGATTTCTTAAATAAATTCGAGCTGGTTTTCATCGACAACATCTTAATCTTCTCTAAATCCACTACTGAGCATGAAAAGCATTTGAAAGAAGTTTCGGAAATCCTACGAATGAATGTGTTGAAATCCAAATTCTCTAAATCCATATTCCTGCAAGAAGAAGTGAAATTCCTCCATTATGTTGTATCAAAGAAAGGCATTTCAGTGTACCCACGCAAGATCTCAGCCATTCAAGATTGGAAGCAGTCTAGCACTCCTATAGAAATCAGAAGTTTCCAAGGATTGGCTAGCAATTATCGGAAAATCATTAAAGATTTTTTTGAAGCTATCTTGTCCATTGATGAAGCTGACCAAGAAGCATACGAAGTTTATTCGGACACCCGAATGTGAGGCAGCTTTCCAAGAGCTAAAATTAAGGTTGACCACTGCCCCCATGTTGACCATTATTGATGGCAACCAAGATTTGACCGTCTATACTGATGCTTCTATCGAGGGTATTGGTGCGGTGTTAATGCAAAGGGGAAAAGTAGTTGCATATGCTAGCTGGCAGTTGAAACCGCATGAGAAAAGATACCCCACTCATGATCTTGAGTTGATGGCCATCGTGTTTTCTTTAAAAATATGGCAGCACTATCTTTTGGGTAAGAAGTTCGAATTATATACTGATCATAAATCCTTGAAGTATCTGTTCATCCAAAGAGACTTGAATTTGAGGCAGCAACGTTGGTTAGAATTTCTTATGGCCTACGATCTGGACATCCTATATACTTCACGAAAATCCAATGTTGTTGCAGATGCGCTCAGTAGAAAGAATGTGGACACCGCCAATCTTATCATCGCCAATCTCATCATTACACCTACATTGATTGATAAGATCTCTGCTCTTCAGAAGAATGATTAGTTTATTCAGAGAATTAGCAAAAGAGTTCGGGAAGGCGAAACCACGAATTTCCAGATTGAAAACAAAGGAGTTCTGAGACTGTTAGGCTGAATTTGTGTTCCGAACCTTCCGGAGCTCAGAAAGGAAGTAATGGATGAATGTCATAAATCTAAACTTAGTATTCATCCAGGGGTGAGCAAGATGTATCATGACCTCAAGCGCACATTTTGGTGGACATCTATGAAGAGGGACATTTCTATATACGTTAGCAGATGTTCCACTTGCCAGCAAGTCAAAAGCGATAAACAGAAGCTCGCTGGATTGTTGCAACCGCTAGAGGTTTCAAGTTGGAAGTGGGATGAAATTTCTAGGGACTTTATTGATGGATTGCCCCGAACCAGAAAAGGCAATGACAGTATATGGGTGATCGTAGATCGTTTCACAAAGACCGCCCATTTTATTCCTGTCAGATCTAATAAAACAACTCGAAGTCTGTTGCAGCTATTTCAGAGAGATTGTCAGATTACATGGAGTTCCCAGTAGCATTGTTAGTGATCACGATCCAATATTTGCTAGTAAATTCTGGGAAGCATTCGAAGAAGAGCTAGGGACAAAGTTGAATCTGAGCACCACTTATCATCCTCAGATAGATGGCCAGACTAAGAAGTTGAACCGCATATTAGAAGACTTGTTGCAAGCATGCATTCTTGATTTTGGCGGGTCATGGGAAGATCACTTGCAATTGGTTGAGTTCTCTTATAATAATACTTACCAAGCAAGCTTGCAGATGTCGCCATTTGAAGACTTGTACGGCAGGCCATGCAGATCTCCCGCATGTTGGGTGGAACCAGCCAATCGGTTATTATTGGCTCCCGACATGATTCGTGTAGCATCAAATAAAGTTGATTTCATTAAGAAGCGACTACTGACTACTCAGAGCCGACAGAAGAGCTATGCAGACTCATGAAGAAGGGATTTAGAATTCTCTATTGGTGATTATGTGTACTTGAGGGTTTCCCCACTGAGAGTAGTAATTCGTTTTGGGAAGACTGGGAAGTTGGAGCCGAGATTCATTGGTCCATTTCCTATTCTCAAAAGGATTGGAACTCTCGCTTATAGGGTGCAGTTTCCTGACTGGTTGCCAGGGGTGCATGATGTATTCCATGTGTCCTACCTCCGGAAGCATGTACATGATCCAGACTTGATTGTGGAGGAAGCAGAACAACAAGATTTGGAGATTACCCCGAGCTTAGCAGTGAGGAGGGAGACAGCGAAAATTGTTGGCAAAGAGACCCAAGTTCTAAGGAACAAGAGGATCCACTTAGTCAAAATGCAGTGGAGCGGGGATCCTAGAGACTGTACATGAGAGACTGAGGATAGCATCAAACAGGCTTATCCCAAGTGCAGAGTGGACATCTCCGAGTAACTCTTATGTTGAGGTACATTTACAATATTTTGCATTTTCCTTTTTGTTTCCTACTTTGATATTGTTTCCTTTTCGGGGACGAAAAGTTTCTAAGTGGAGGAGATTGTAACAACCAGGAAAATCAGAACCAATTTAGAAATTTTAATTTGGCTATTTTAACGAATTTTGAATAGTTAAAATAATTTATTTTAAATAATAACGATTTAAAATTTATTTAAATCGAAGTTAGAACGAATATATTTATTTTAATTTTAAAAGGAGTTAGAAATAGCATGGTATTTTGAGAATTTGAATTTGAACTTTGACTGAATGTACAAGATTCAAAATAAATAGGATTTTTTGAAACCAAAAATGTTTAAATCTATTTAAAAATATCTTTATGATGAATCTGAAAAATTGAAATTTCGTAGCGGGAATAAAAAGTTGTGGCCAGTTGAATATTCAGAATAGTCGCTATGGAATTTAATATAATTTATAGCTCGTATAAATGGCCATTATACAAACGACCTCCCTTTTCGACCTAACCATTTTTGTTGGATCCGGAATCTCAAATTATTGCTAAGTTCAATTTTCCATAATTTTTGGAATTAATATGTGAGCGTGGTAAATTAAACTTGTTCGATAATTTTTGTTGAATTTAATCGACCGTCAAAAAGGCCATTTTTCTAACGGTGTCAAAATTCGACGAAATTAGTTTTGTTAGGACCATATCGTCGAAACATAGCTAGATTTATTTTTTGGGAATTTTCGGAGTTCGTATGTGGCCCCGGTAAGTTTAAATGTACGATCAAATTAAATAAATAAATGATTTATATTTTAAATTGGAGAAAACAGACTGAAAATGATTGATTGGGCTGACGGGACCTAGCCCATTGTGTTCGCAACGGGGGCAATTGGGTTGGTACAACTTTCGTTGGGCTGAAATTGGAGCGGAAAAGGGTTAAATGGGCTTAATTTAGTAATTAATAGATTTATTTTTATTTTATTATAAATAACTCTTATTCAAAACCCTAATACAATACTACAGCCGCCGCCTTCTTCATCTTCAATGGCCATAGAACTCCGAACTTCCTCCATCAATAACTCTCCATTCTCACAATAAAACCGAGTGCTTCTTAGGGGGATATTGAAGAGAGTCATTAGCTCTTCACATCCGTACGATTGGATTCTCTCTGGTGACATATTTCGTTCAGAAAAGCTACGAACTCAACTGTCGTTCGCCCTTGTCCTTTCCGTCGTGGGGACCATCGAGTTGATCGCGTTCAGAGGTGGAGGCGTGGCTCCTTGAGCACTTTGAAGTGGTGCTAGCCGATCATCCTCCGCCGTTGTAATTTAGTCACGATCTGTAACCCTAAGTTTGAACAAAATACAAAGGCTATCGGCTTTAATCTGATTGAGGAAGAATTTAGGTTTTTTTATAAAAATTAATTAATTTATTAATTTAAATGACAATATTATTCACACAAATAAATTCATAACTTGCTCAAACGAATTCAGAATTGGACGATTTCAGAAGCGTTGCGATCGTGAGTCCGAGATCTACACTTCTGGACTGATTAGAACGAATTCGGAGGAGAGCAGATTTTGGACAAATTTCAAATCTGAATTATTCAGAATTAAAAACGACTATGAGAAATTCTACTTTTTTATATAATTAAAATTACTTAATCATGATTGTGATATTTCCCCTACGCTGTTAAATGTTATTAGTATGACACGTGATTTGATCTAGAACTGATGTTGTTATTTGGACCCATTGATTTGATGGTGTTTGTGTTGAATGAAATTGTTGGAAACAAAAAAACCAATTTTTGTTGAAAAAGAAAATGAGTTGGATTAAAATTGTCATTGTGACAAATTAGAATTATGGGATTAAGTTTGCCAATTTTGTCAATTTAGAATTGTTGAAATAAAATTGTCATTTTTGACAAAATATAATACTTGAAACAATAATTAACAATTTTGTTAATTAGAATTTGGTAAATAAAAATTAACATTTTTGTTAATTAAAATTGAGTTAAACAAAATTTATCATTTTTGTTTATTAGATTAGCTGAATCAAAAATTAACATTTTTGTCAATTAAAATTGAGTTAAACAAAATTTACCATTTTTGTTTATTAGATGGCTGAATCAAAAATTAACATTTTCGTTAATTAAAATTAAGTTAATTTTTTTATCATTTTCGTTTATTAGATTAGTTAAATCAAAATTTAACATTTTTGTTAATTAGAATTGAATTAAACAAAAATTAACATTTTTGTTAATTAGAATGGAGTTAAACAAAAATCATCATTTTTGTTAATTAGAATAATTGAATCAAAAATTATCATTTTTTTCAAATTAGAATAATGGAATTAAAATTATCATTTTTGTCAAAATATAATTATTGGATCAAAATTAATATTTTTGTCAAAATATAATCGTTGAATTAAATTTGTCAATTTGTCAAATTAAAATAGTTGAAATAAAAAGGACAATTTTGTTGTAACAAAATAGTTGAAAATAAAAAAGGACATTTTGTTGTAAGAATATAGTGAAATAAAAATTATCATTTTCATAGTTGAAACAAAATATACATTTTTGTAAAAATATAATTATTGAACAAAAATGAACATTTTGTCAAATTAGAGTTGTTGAAACAAAAATATTCATTTTTGTCAAATAGTTTAGCTGAAACAAAAATATTCATTTTTGTCAAATAGTTTAGTTGGAACAAAAATATTCCTTTTTTGTCAAAATAGTTTAGTTTAGCAAAAATGAACATTTTGTCAAATTAGAATATTTGAAACAAAATGTACATTTTTGTCAAAACATAATGGTTGAAACAAAATATACATTTTTGTCAATACATATCAGTTGAAACAAAATATATATTTTTGTCAGTACATATCAGTTGAAACAAAATGTACATTTTTGTCAATACATATTAGTTGAAACAAAATGTACATTTTGGGTTCAAAATATATTAGTTGAAACAAAGATTTACATTTTGTCAAAATATGATGGTTGAAAACTAAGATTACATTTTGGTTAAATAGATTTGAGTTATAACAAAAAATACATTTTTGTTAAATAGATTTGTGTTTGAGTAAAAATATTAATTTTGTTGAACTAGAACTGTCAACAAAAATGTATGGTCACTTTTTAGTCATTTTGTTGAACTAGAATTGTCAACAAAAATGAATAATCATCTTTTAATAATTTTGGCAAACTAGGATCATCAACATAAATGCAACCATCACTTATATCCGTTTTGTTAAACTAGATTTGTTAACAAAAGGAAATTATCACTTTTTATCATTTTGTTGAAATAGAATTTCAACAAAAATGAATGTAACACTTTTTATACATTTGTTGAAATAGAATTTGTTTGTTAATTAAAGAATCATTTTCATTGTCACAACATACATTAGAATTTGTATTTTAATTAAAGAATCGTTTTCATTGTCACAACATACATTAGAATTTGTATGTTACTTAAAGAATCGTTTTCATTGTCACAACATACATTAGAATTTGTATATAAGTTAAAAAATTATTGTTATTCCCAAAACATACATTGAAACTACATACAAATAAAATATTTCTTTTATTTGTTACAGTTAAAAACAGAAATACAAATAAAAATTATCTTTTTATTTGTCATTAGCAAAATGTCATGCAAATAAAATACATTTTATTTGACAGTACAAAACATGTAGAAATGGTTATGCAAATTAAAACATTCTTTTATTTGGCGAGTTAAACACGTTAGTGGAATCGTCGAATGGTTTATATTTATATATATATTTATCTATATATACAAATATAAATTAAAATTAAACGAATCGCGCACGGTATTTCACGTTTCGGGATCGTAACTTTAAACGATTATATCGAAAAATCCGACCGTCGGATTTTCCCAAAACTGGAACTGTTAGGAACGCATTGGTAAGATCTTTCCAACGATATAAATTTATTAAAATCCAACGGTTAGATTTCGAGCAATGTGTAAATCAAATTTGGGTAAACACAGCGCTAGGGCCGCCTATTGACCCGAAGCATCGTTAAATTTAATTGAGCTATTTTTATATAAATAAAATAAGCGATAAATCATTAAAAAATAATATTAATGATATAAAATGATTTAAATTATATATATACGAGAATTATTTGAAAAGACCGAGTTCAATCTCGTTCCAAATAATTATACGGCGATTTAAATCGAATATATTGAATACGGTGATTGAAGACCGGCGATCTTCACATCGAATGGATGACTACTGATGCCCGACATTGGGTAGCTCCCAGTAAAGGGTTAAAGTGGTAGTTTTCCAGACGTGCTTGTTGATTGTCCGGATAAGCGAGCACTTCTCTTCCGTATTGGACATACAGAACAAGGAATAAGGTGTCTCTGGTTTCGTTCTGACCCGGAACGGACTTGTAAACAGATGTGTGTCTGACGTTGAATTTCATTCTATGTGAATTGATTTCTATTTAATATATATCTATTTGTTGGCGGAATTTTTTTGCTTAACACCCTTCTCTGAGACGCACGAGCTCAGAGGTTATATAATGATAGTTAATGATCGCATGGCGTGAATTGTCAATATGGCATGCCAAGATGCAAATGATCAAGGCTTTTGTTGAAAAGCAGAGCCTTGTGGTTGATGATCAACGCACGGCCTGTTTATGTGTAGCTAGGTGTATAGCGTAACTTCGCGAGCCTCACACCCCGGTATAAGTCAAAAACGGGATAAGGACCGTAGGGAGTGCATGCTTTTCTTTCTAGCTAGAAGTGGTATCCGGTTTTTGCAAGTCCTGACATTTAACTTATGTGGATGATAGATTATGAGGCGCCTCAGATATATTGGTCAATAGTGGCCGATTGATAGGTCCAATAGGACCAGGAAACGCATTGTTCAGGAATAATTAATCCACTAAAGTATTTGTTGACCGGCCCCACCACATCCAAGGGTTCGCCAGCATCCGAATCCTGAGGCAATTGCCAGAGTGTCTCGAATCGGTGAGGAGCCACCCCTAGCCTCGACTCAAGATGGAAACACAACTTCCAATATGACATTACGGTTTTGATTGTAAACCTATATATGGCGACTAATATATGGTAGTTATGCCGTCTAGGATTGATACATTTACTTTGAAGTATTTTAAAACTGATTAGACACTAATAATAATATTAAAATGCTATTTTCTACGTATCAAGCATGTTTGATCATTATAAGGTAAAAAACTATCCTTCGGTTTGCGTTGCATTATGTGATGGGACTTGAGTCTTATAATGATTTCATTTTTCTAAAAAGTATTGCGTTGTTTCGAATAAAAATTTATTTAATTTATGCACTGGCAATCCAATGGAGTAAACTCGTTCCGCATTAGCGGCGTGGTCCTGTGATTATATATATTGTTAGATAAGTTTGGGAAGATTTCTCAAACCAGTCCCACGGCGGACTCATAGTTTGTTTCACTTTGTAAACTCGGGTGCCCTCTTTTTCACACGGGCAGCCAAGTGACAAGTTCAGGTTATTATGGACATATGCTGGATTGGAGTATGCTTATGGAAGGAAGATGAAGATCATTTTTATCTTTTTATTTCTACTTTGAGACATTTAGACATCATTTATTTATGTTGTACTTGATGGAGTTTTAGACTTATTTCTATTTGCTGAGACTTTCTATTTGCTAAGTTGTATCCTTTAACTGTGCCACTATGTTGTTTTGATGTTGATGACATTTCTATTTTCGCTGTAATGATTAATGTGTTATGTTGTTATCTGAGATATGTTGTTGTTGTAAGTATGTTATATTACAATGATTATCCTTGCTTTCGTACTACGGAAGTTTGGGGTCATCACAACACAGTTCACGATAAACCCTAATCACATTCCATTAATTATGGAATCTTCACAGAAAACAGATCAATATGTATAATCGATATCAATTTCCGTACCCGACTACTAGTATAAATGGGATAACAACAAAGCCTTTTAAATTCCATATATATTAATAGTCTTCCTCAACAGAATTTCACTTCGATTATTATCAAATCGAATTCCATTCAATTCCAATTTAATATATTAAATTGGAAAACTTTACTTTGGAAATTTCCCGTTAGATCCTAATAAAAAGATTTATAAATTCCAAATCACATTTCACTGTTAATCGGGTTAAAGAACAAATGTCGTTAAAACACAGTTCACAATAGACCCAATTCACATTCCATTTTATTCCAATTAAATGTTAATTAACTGAAAACTCTAATAATCTTAATTAAAGATTTATTCTTTTCAAATGGGGTTTAAGAACAGTGTTATTTAAGACACCATTCACGACAAACCCAAAATCCAATTCTTTAATTTAGTTCCATTTAAATATTAATTAATTGGGAACTTTCACTAAATCTTAAATTAAAGATTTATTCTTTTCTCAACTAGGTTTAAGAACAGTTTTAATAAAGACACCATTCACGACAAACCCAAAATCCAATTTGACATCAATTACAAGCCACTGAATAGAAATTATATCGGCTTATATTCAATATCAAATTCTAAAACCAACAAATATCATATTGGAAATAACAATATAAATATGTCTTCCAAATTTCCATAACATTATCCATATAATCACGGAGTCCAATATCGAAATATTTCAAAGATGATTTCCATTTAGATCCATTCCAATTAATATATTGGAAATTCTGGTTATATTAAAACCATTCACAAATCCAATTTATTTTAATCAAAAATAATGGGATCTTAATTCTAGTTAATAACTAGTTCATTTCGATAAAATATATTTTTATCTTTTTAAATATGGAATTTTTCATCCTAATTCTCTTCAAATCATTTATTATGATTTTACACAAATTATTAATATTTTTAACAATTTTATTAAGGCCCTTGCAGTCGATTTCCATAAACGATCATCGAACTGCACTTACAACGACATTTTCCAAATTTGATTTGGACATAATTTGAAATCCAACCATTAGATTTCAAATCTCTTGTATTCGTTGGAAAGCTCTTTTCGATACCAACCCAACAGTTCCGGTTTTAGGAGAATCCGTCGGTCGGATCTCCTGTAATATCAATTCGAAGTCAATGGTCGAAATTCGCGAACGGACTCGGCGCGACGCGTTCTATTCATGCCATTAGATATATAAAATATATATTATACTTATTTCATCGATTCCATTTAAAACGTATTTTATAAATCGGCTTCAAATTCATATTCAAATTTAAATCAAAATTGAATATTCCATATCATTAATATATAAATGATAATATTTTTAAAATATCATATTTTGAAATCATTTCCTTTTCGATATTCATTACAAAAATGAATAAAATCAATATAAATGTCGTTCATGTCGAAATAGCGCATAACTACTCAACACGGCTTTATATATTTAAATATTTTCGTGTCCATCCAAAATCGGACATCAAAAATCATATTTTGATCCATCACTAAATATTATTTTAAAATATTAGTTATTTTAAAATATTCATTATTCGTCATTTTAAAATATTCCTTCTTTCCAAATTGCAATCAAACACAGTCAATTACCATATAATTTTATTTATATGGATTTCATACACATATGTACACAACAATAATTATACACAGTAAACCATCATCCGCAGTGCATCAGACAACTGCATAAGCATTAAATATAAATAACTAACGCTTACAGTAGACTGTCAACCAATCGATTGACATACAACTAAATATTGGGATTAGTGTATGTCCAATATCATCCCAATACCCGTGTGGGGTTTTCAGACAACAAATACTGACTATTATTTGTGCAGTTGGGCGATGTGTAGAATTTATCGTCCCAACCAGTATCAGTTAAATGGATGTACACAAACAAATCGTCCGATTTGTAAATGAATATTTATTTTCAACACATGACCATTTTTTATGGTTCATATATTCAGTAAAAAATTATTTTTTTATTGTTCAAATATTTTATTTCATACATGAATATTTTATGTAATTGATTCATTCAATAAAAATGATATTTTTATTGTTCAAATATTTTATTCCACACATGAATATTTTTATATATTATATTCATTCAACAAAAATGATAACTTTATTGTTCAAATACTTTATTCCATACATGAATATTTATATATTATATTCATTCAATAAAAAGGATATTTTTATTGTTCAAATACTTTATTCCATACATGAATATTTTATATATTTTATTTCACATCACAATACAATACAGTCCAAACAAACAATCATGGTTTGTACAATAAATGTTGTCGGGTGCTGCTAAGCACCGTCTGCATCCTAGTATATATTTTACTGAAAAATAAATAGAGTGAGAAGATTTTCTCATAGTCGGTTTTCACTCTGCTAGTTTTATTTCTGAATTGATGAACAATTTGGATTGGAATTTGCCCGAAATTCTAACGTGCTCGAAATTGGGCCCGGTTAGTCTTGTTTTGAAGCTCTCGTCCCCACGATCGCAACAGATCCAAAATCGCCGAATTTGGACCTTGTATGGAAAAGATATGTATTTTTAAATATTAATTACCGAAAATTAAAATAATTAATTAATTAACTAAAATACACTTTCTTCCTCATTCAGTTCCTCAGGCCGATGAAAACTCGACCTAGCTCCAAACCGTTGACCAACATTGTACTCCACCTGAATCCCTTGACCATGGATCGGTCATCACCCCTGGAAACGCCGCCACCCCGCGCCCCCATGCCATGAACGACGTCAAATCCGATCGCCTCATGTGACCAGAAACGGCGGTCGAACGTGGTGACTTAACGGAAGAAATTTGAATAATTCACTCAATGAAAATTAGTCAAAGAGGTATGGATTTGAAGAGGTGAGATTACTCTTGGATTTGCTTCAGAAAGTTCTCAATTCCATTGAGTGGATTTGGAGAAATCGAAGCTCGAAATTTCGAGCAATTTGGGCCTTTCATCTTATTGAACGATGGCTCTAGAAATTAGAGAATAGGGTTTTTCTGATTGGTGGAAAATATATATATATATATATATATATATATATATTATCAAATTCTTTTTAAAAGTCAAAATCACGAACTCCAAATCAAACCCAACGACTGTCGCCACTAGCCAAATACCCCCATTCCGGATACAATGGAATATGTTTCACAAGCAAATTTGACTGTTTCAATCAGTTTTTTATCAAAATTAAAATATGAATCAATATATATTGAATTTAGATGCACATTTCAATTTACCGTGGCCACATACTAACTCCAAATATTCCCGAAAAATAAATCTAGTTATGTTTAGATGATACTGTCCTAACAAAACTAATTTCATCGAATTTGGAGACCGTTTGAAAAATGGTCATTTTCTAGTCGATCCAATTCAACTGAAATTGGCAGAACACGTTTTCTTTTCCACGCTCACATATTAATTCCAAAAATAATGAAAATTGGAATCTAGCAATAATTTGACATTCTGGATCCAACAAAAGTGGTTTCGTCGAAAACGGAGGTGGTTTGAAAAATCGCTATTTACTATATTAATATATATATATATATAAATTCCATAGCGACTATTCTGAAGTTTCAACTGGACATAACTTTTTATTCCCATTATGAAATCTGGATTTTTCATATTCGTTGGAAAGATATTTTCATACAGACTCAAATATTTCTAGTTTCACTGAAATCCAGTTTATTTTGAATCATGTACATTCATTTGAAATTTGAAATCGAATTTTCAAACTGCCACGCCATTTCAGGCTCGTTTTATAATTAAAATAAATTTATTCGTTCTAACTTTGATTAAAATAATTTTTTATAAATTATTATTTAAAATAAAACATTTTAAATATTCAAAAACCATTAAAATAGCGAAAATAAAATTTTTAAACTGGTTTCGATTTTTCGGGTTGTTACAGTTGATGCCTGGATCAATGATACCTAGATCTCGTAAATGTGATGCAATGGATTGATGATACATATGGATCGTTCACACCTGGATCACTCATACACAAAGATGTGTTGACCTGATGCTCTAAGTCATGAAACATGGGTTTGCATGGATCACCCACAAACCATACTAGTGAAGACATTTAAACCTGAAGCTCTAACCCATTGGATCGCTTATATCTGGATTGTGTACACATGTAGATCATTTATATCGGGATTGCTCACGATCTATGCATGCAAGGGACATAGGTCATTTTCTCCAGGAGATGGACCGCAAGTAAACATGCATGAACCATGTACACTTCACCACAAACTCCAAAATGCTCCTACCTCTATATTAAAACCAGACCACTTCCCATATAAAAGAGGTTAGACTTTCTCCCGCCAAAGCTCTGCCATTATTGATCTCAAGCCTCATTCTTCTGCAGAGACTACCGAACTTCTTCACCAAGCTTGATTATCGAGATTGAATCCAAGAATCATCAATATTCGTGGAATTCGAGTGTGTTTCAAATGTTGAATTGTGTAAATCATTGATAATTGTTGTAATTAAAGATCAATATTGTAACTGGATGCGGAAAAATTAATGACATGCATTTTCAAAGTTGACGTCGTCCTAATCCGCAACTGAACCACTTCAAATTTTGTTTTCTGTTGTACTTTTCTGATAGTTATTGCTCCTAACTTTATTTTTTCTGCAATTGAAAGGTGTTTTCACACCTCTCTGGGTGTTAGCTCATTTTTGGTGTCAACAATGATAGTAAAAGCATTCTAGTAAAAAAATAACGATTTGTTGAAGTCAAACGAGCAAAGTGAGAGTTCGAGAATTCAATATAGGTCGTTGCGATTAGAGTGAGGCACCAAATTGTCCAAGTAGTAATGATAGTATCTTATCGAATTAACTTTCAAAGGGTACTCGTACCCATAATCGGAATTAAAATTGGAAAAGGTACCAATTTAGGTATGTTGTTTATGATTGAATGGCAAACAAATGATTAATTGTAATCTACAAAAAATAATAAAAAACTATGGAATACAGACTTCATTTCTAAGTGTTGTAAATCCCTTGTAGATATTAAAGTCCTAAAGATTTTCTTATGTTATTTCAGTTGTCTCCGTGACCACATTTGTGCAAGCAGCATAAAAAAGTTATGGTTTTAATAGCAATCTGCAATACATAATTATCCGTAGGCTAATTTATATATATGAATAAACATCAATTTAGATACAAATAAACACCAATTTGATCACTTAGTTTTTAAACGAAATATCCAAAAATAAGTAAACTTAAGGGATGATCATACTCGTCTTAGAGCATAACAGTCCGGACTTTGCATCATTGCATGTCTACATCCATCGTTAGTGTTGTTAAATTTGTACGATTATCCGATTCTCATTTGCATCAATATATTCGTTTGAGTCTGTCCGATTTTCATTTAGAACACAATCTAGAAATATTTCTGTTTGAGTCTGTTTGAATTTCATTTAGAAGAACGAAATTTATATGAGAAAAAAAATTCTCATTTGATCCATGTACATTCAAATTTATCTGAATTTCTTTTGATTAAGTCTATAATTGAAGAAGTGTCTATTAAAAAAAAAAATTTGATATAAATAGTGTTGTCCGTACGTTTCTGTGTCTATATGTCTAATTGTCAATGTTCGTTCGATTTTATATAGGGCATGAGTTAATACAATAAATTTTGTACAAATATAAATCTCTTTTGATCCACGTTTGGTCCGACTCAATTTAGAATTGAAATTGAACATACATGTTTCCACAATTCCATTCCGATCCGACAAATTTACCTCCTTGTCGACAAAAAACTTTGACCACTCAGTAGATATTATTTATTCTATTTATATTGCATTATAAAAAAAATCTTATGTTGGAAACTCAAATTACATGTTCAACCACCACATACATGCACAAATTTTGTGCCTTCACTTTGATACAACTATAATGATCTATCATCCACGTCTTGTTCACTAAATCAACAAACAAATAGGATGGATTCTTAACTACTATGCTATAAGGGGAAGGAATGGAGTAAATTGGACACATTGGATTTTAATAAAACTAACTAGAGGGGCGTTGACAAATAATAGGACAACTAAGTCAATACTGTTCAACTGCATGGTAACAGGTTACAGCTTACGACTTAGTAGATGGTTACAAACGTAAAATAACACTAGCAAAACCTAAAAACAAGGAAATATATATGGCAATCACATACCCATCAACTAAAGATGATTTAGAAGAAAACTCAGTGGTAGTTTTTTATTTAATATATATATATATATATATATATATCCAGTCCAAAGTTTGAAATTATTATCGTCGATCAGTACAATGATTAGATTGCAAAAAAAGATATGATTGAAATGGTACTAACTGGTACATATTCTTGAAAGCTAATATCTAAGGCCTTGTTTGATTTCATTTTCAACTTTTAGTTTTTAGTTTTTGAAGCTTATTTCCAGTTTGAATGTTTTTAATAGTTTGAAATATATATTTGGTTCTCTATTTTGAAAATTTGATTTTAAGTTGAAAATACAAAAAGAGCTACCAAAATAAAATTGAAAATTTCAAATCTAGGTAGAATTTGACTACAACTGAATACACATATTAATATGATATGCAACTAACGACAAACAATTAATGCAATTACATATATGAAAGTTGAAACGATAAGCAACAAAAGTAGCAATTCGAATCGACAACCCATTTCTTAATTACCACTTTATGAAATAGAAATAAAAAAACATAGATATCGCATAAATACACAACAAATCAGAAAAAGGAATTAACTATATGAGCAAAATAATGATAATAATGACATGCTTACTACAATATTTTTTAAACAAACACATCAGCACCTACCTAAATTAGTCCTGCAATAACAATACTATTTACTTAAAAATAATACTACATTTAAGATAAAACATATGTAACCTAGGCTAAAAAATCAAAAAAGCATACGACACCACTTCTAAGTAGCCTATATTTCACTAGTCATGGAAAGCTTATCCAAACAAGCTCTGTAGTTTGATTCCACTGACTGCCACAATTAAAGAGTTACAATAATATCAGTAGAGTATATGAAGTAATGACATTATCTAAATTTATATAAGTGAAAATAAGTGCAAGCCAAAAATATTGCACTAAATCGAATGCATACATGTCCAACAATAAGCATAATAACAATAAATCGGTAGAAGTTGTTACTAAAACATATGACATGAGCAGGGGTAATGGATCAGATATCTATTATTAAACTAATTTTCTATAGAATCAACATATTCATAATTTATAAGTCGTGGACTAATCATAAAAATTCAAAAAAATTGCATGGTTGGAAGATTACAATCAGTATTCCTGTATATACAAACATGATATACAAACATATCTCGAAATACAATTTGTAATCATATCATGATATACAAACATGATATACATACATATCAGGATATACAAGAATACTACCAATATATCATGTTTGTATATCATGATTCGTATATCATGTTTGGATGGTTAGAGGATTACATGATTTGATGCAAGATTGTTTAAAAAATATGTTAATGCGCTGTTAATATGCAGACGCAGTGAAAAGCGAGAGTACAAGCAATAATGTAAACTCAATAAGCAGATTAAATGGCAAACAGATGATTTCGAATATGGTGACTGTATGAATATCAAATGTATTCAGCAAAGACAAAGTGATTATGATATTTTATAAAATTTCAGATGGACTAGTCACCAATATATCAACATTCTTGCATGTCAAAAACCTTAAAACATTTTCTCTAACTAAATAGCATACTTGCATGCTAAAACTAAAACAATATTTCTCACGTTGAGCTGCAAACAATAAAACATGAAAATAAACATGATTGAGCAAATATTTGAAGGCAAACTGATTCGCGTGACCTAACAAAAGAAAATTCTCAGCTAAATGGCATCGAATATATACTCTAAACCAAGAGTCCGTCCCATTATACCTTACACGTTAGTCAAATGTCATCGATTGAACACAAAGAAATGAACGTATTGCAATTCTTATTAAAATAACATGTGTATTACGAGTCAAATGTCAATACTTCATATTATGTGTAGCTCATGTCAATTCTCGCATGTACAAGTTGCTGAAATATTTGTTTATTTCTAGTTACTTATGGTACTGACTATGTTTTATGAAGTAACAAATAGCAAATAATCAGTTGAAACATGCCTCACTTGATTGATTGTTTTGAACAAATTGTAACATGTATAATGTCTTATTCTTCATACATTATCTTAGTCAAAAATATTATAACAAAACTTTTTTTTCTTTAAAGGTGGTATAAATCTAAGTTAAAATTATGTTGTAAACAAAGAAACAAATAGATAAAGTAACGTTAGGAACGTAGGGTAGAATCCTATAATAAAATCATTAAACAGTTGTAGTAGCAATTTTCTAACCAAAACTCAAGCAAATGCATATGTAGTTTTATGAACTCATTTGTGCTCATATACGTGTCAAAAAAGCCAAGAAATCCAAGTGTTACTAGTGTAATAAAACTGCATCTGACCTGATTTATTGGAAAGGTGGCAGATACTTATAATTTATTAGCAATAAATCTAAGGAAGTTCAACTTTACTACTCGTACTCCTGTAACACATGAGAAAAATGCATGCTTAACAAGTAGAGGCATTATAAGCCTACGGAGGAAATAAGAAAATATCAGTAAAAAATTATTCTGTACTTTCTAGAAAAGAAAGATTCGAGAGAAACAAATTAAATGAATCATTATCAATATGTTTAGTGTGTTGCTATTCACACCCCCATTTAGACTACTGGCCACCTATACTAAAGGCCACCTCGTTCATATGCATCTTTACTCCTTTACACCAACTAAATTATTCAATTTCTAATCGGCCACCACCTCTGCTTTTAATTCTTCATCCAAAAAAAAAATGTCTTCTTTCTGAAATTTTCTTCGTCGCTCTACAAGCTTGAAGATTCCAACGCAGTTTTAAGTGTCCAATCTTGTGGCCTATTTCTCTCATCTACATAGTAATCAAGATTATCGTCATTCACATTATCTTCCAACAAAAATCAAATAAAAATAATTAAAATGATTTTTTTTTTGTAAATTTTGAAGCATAAATTTTGTTGTATGAAGAAATCCCTAAAATTCAATAACTTACAATGATATTCTCTATTACAATGTCATTGAAATTAATGTCTTCCAAACTCGAAGTAGAGAGAAGGGTGAAAGAAAGCTCCCACAAAAATTAATACAAACCCCTAAAAAAAATCTATAAAAACATAATAGATTATGCAGCATGATATACAAAACTAACTTCTTTTTTGTCTTTATCTTCCATCCTCTACTCAGTCAATTTTTTTTTAATATAGTTTACGGTTTGATATCTGAGAATTTACTTTGTTTGAGGAAAGAAGAAAAGAGACACCGTATTGACCAAGTGAAATAAAATGGTGGTAGGAAGTAGATAAAAAATAATACAATTTATTAATTTTTTAAAGGTGGTCGGTAGCCTAAATGGGGGTATGAACAGCGACACACTATGTTTATGGAACAAGGGTTGCGATACTCTCTAATATTACACAACTTCTTTTATGAATTAGGATCCAGCACATATCAAACGCGAAATTATTTCTCTATCGTTTCAATCGAATAATCAAATACCTAATTCACAAAAATTGACCAAAGGGATCCTCAAATCATTCTCTCTTAATCCTAGATATTATTAGTTTGAAACAAACGAGTTAACCGTGAAAAAACATACAGTCTACCTGATTTTTGGATAATATATAAAGAAGAAGTGGATTTTGCTCGCGACCTGATTTGAGATTTCGCGGCCGTGAATCATAGGCGGGGTTTTAAACATGTTTGTTTTGTTTTTAATATTCGGGTTTTTAGCCTTTTCACAGTGAGCCGAAAATAGGAAGAACGATAAAATACAGTATTTAAATTTCTTTGTTTAGCCCATTTTCAAAAATAGTTGTTTTCAAAAATAATTTTTTACAAAAGAGTAAGACAAACAAGTTTTCATTATTTTGTAAAATAAAAAAATTAAAACTAGTCTAAAAACGTATAACCAAACAAGCCCAGTTGATTTTAATTTCAAGGCATCGAACAAAAAACCAAAAGTTGACTAAAGTGAATTTAATTGCTCAAATCTCTCTCTTAATTCTAAAAATATTGTGGGAACATTGCAATACCTTTTATTTTTTTAAAATTGAAAATATGACTCATATTGAGAAAAATATCAATATTTGCAGTAAGAAAAAAAATGGTGTGAATAGCAATTTTGTTCATTAAATTTATAGATAAAAATTGACATTTTGTTAAACACATTTAGCATTTAGAAATTCTAACATATGTAACCAAATTCAAATTCTCCTTTACACTCTTAAACGAAAAAAAAATAGATTTTTTTCTTTCTTTTATTAGTTGAAATATGATAACAAACTGGGAGTAGTCAACAATGATTCAATAAATACTGCAAAATATATATACACACTAAATAAATTAAAGCGATGTTTATAACAATTGTGGTATACCTATAAACAAAGTAATTGAATGGCATATTGTCATCCTAAATATACAATCATAATTGCAGCTAATAACCCCAAAATTAAACTAAAGATGATAAATTAGAAATTAGGAATACCTAAAATCAGATCAGATTTGAGAGACTGAATATTTGAAATTGTTCCGCTTGTGTGTGTATTCGGTATTCCCCTTGCGTGCGTATGCCGTATGCGGTATACCCTTGCATGTCTTCAGCTTCGTATGCCCTTGTTCTCTTCCTTGTTTCCTTCTTCGCCCTTGTTCTCAAATGCGATATTTAATTTTGCATTTTCCCCTTTCGTTCTTTTTTTTTCATACGCAAGATGAGTTTTGGTGCCCTAGAAGCCGATGTTGCCCAGTGCGTATGCAATTGCACTAGGCCAGGGTTGTCTATGCCCTTGAATACAGTGATACTGAAAGCGTTCTAGTAAGAAACACAAATGTTTGTTGAAGTTAAGCTAGCAAAGTGAGAGTTCAAGAATTCAGATTAGGTCGCTGCAGTTAGAGTTAGGTGTATAATTGTCCGAGTAGTAACGATAATATATTATCGAACTAACTTTTAAAGGGTACCCGTACCCAAAACTATAATGAAAATTGTAAAAGGTACCAATTTAGGTATGTTGTTTATGATTAAATGGCCAACAAATAATTAATTGTAAACCACAAGCAATAATAAAAAAATGATGGAATTCAGACATCATTTGTTAATACGTTTAAATCCCTTGTAGATATTAAAGTCCCCAAGATTTTCTTATGTTATTGAATTGTCTCTGTGATCACATCATTGCAAGCAACATAAAATAGTTATAGTTTTAATAGTAATCTGCAATACGAAATTATCCATAGGCTAATTTATATATTGGAATAAACACCAATTTAGACACAAATAAACTCTAGTTCAATCTCTTGGGCATTAAATGAAATATTCAAAAAAGTAAACTTAAGGGATGATCATACTGGTCTTAGAGCACAACAATCCAAACTTTGCATGTTTACATCCATCGCTAGTGCTATTAAATTTGTACGATTGTCCGATTCTCATTTGCGTCCATAACCGAAATATATTCGCGTTTGAGTCTATCCGATTTTCATTTACAACACAAAGTAGAGAAATTTCCCTTAGAGTCCATCTAACTTTCATTTAGAACAACAAAATTTATATATTAAAAAAATCTCATTTGGTCCATGTTCATTCAAAATTATCTAAATTTCTTGTAATTCAGCCTGTAACTAAAGAATAGTCTATTAAAAAAGAGTAAAATTTAATATAAATAGCGTTGTGCCTCCATGTCCGTTTGACCCTATCTATGTCTAATTGTCAATGTTCATTCGATTTTATATAGCACACAAGTTAATACAATAAAATTTGTACAAATATAAATCTCGTTTGATTCGTGTTTGGTCCGAATCTATTTAGGATTGAAACTGAACATACATGTTTCCATAGTTCCATTCCAATCCGACCGATTTACCTCCTTCTCGACAACTAACTTTGACCATTAAATAGAAATTATTTATTCTATTTATATTGCAGTATAAAAAAATCTTCATGTTGGAAAATCACATTTCATGTTCAACCACCACATAGGTGTGCAAATTATGTTCCTTCACTTCTGGTACAACTACAATGATCTATCATCCACGTGTTGTTCAGTAAACCAGCAAATAAATAGGATGAACTACTACGCTATAAGAGGAAGGAATGGAGTACATTTGACACAATAGATTTTAATAAAATTAAGTAGGGAGAGTAACGGGTTACCAACGCATAATAGCACTAGCAAAACCTGAACACAGTAAAATATATATGGCAATCACATACCGATCAACAAAAGATGATTTATAAGAAAACTCAGTGGTAGTTTCTTTTATAACTATCCAGTCCAATGTTTAAAGCTATTATCACCTATCAGTACAATATCAGATTGTTACAGAAGATATAATTAATTAAAATGGCACTTGGCACAAATTCGTGAAAGCTAATATCTAAATTGTTTTTCTTTTGCAGTTTTAGTGAATTTTCTCTATGTTTTGTTATAACTGCCGTAGAAGTAGCCAAGGCCATATTCATGAATGCATTAATGTGATTAGATTTGATGAATATTAGATTGACCATAAGAAACCAAAAAACTGTTTTGAGACATGATATAACTTTATTGATAACCTCAGCAGCTCTGAGTACAAAATATTTGGTACTTAAGCAAAACAACAACAATTACTAGTATCATCATTGCCCGGAACTAAATCAGCGCACTTTCCACCAACAAAATGAAGATCAATACAGGCCTGATTGCAGTCTGGGAAGTTCTGGCATGGACCTTGAGGAATAAGGCGCTCATCTTCTATAACATACCTTGCATCAACACTAACTATATAGAGAAGAAAGTGGTTAGTCTGACTAAAGGGTCGATAACATGGAAATCACGTTCGGTAACGCTTTAATAAAGAAACTCTGTGTGCATTCTATAGGAGACTACTCTTACATTAAGATGTCCTTGCTATACAAACAAATACTCAATTCTCATTATGACTAAATGGTCGATTTTAGTGTTTACAAAAGAAAAAAAACGTTAGATCTAGCAAATATATTGGCAGTACAGAATAATTTAACCAAGCGATCAAATTGCGGAGTAGGGACAAAAGCGGTATCACTAGTCTTCAATACTCTTTACAGTTCATTTGCATCAAATTACTTACGCCAAAAAAAAAACGAAATAAGTCACACTGAAAAGATCACAAGGGCGAATAATTGTACTGGAGAAAAAAAAAACAAATAGTCTAAATGAATTTCTTAACAAATAGTCTAAACAAATATATTTGCAGTACAGAATAATTTAACCAAGCGATCAGTTCTAAGATGCTGAGATGACCTAAGTCCGGTCACAAATGGCTGGCGTTTGTAGGGAAACTGACGGAGATAGGCGGATCCAAGACGAGCGTTCTCTCGGGTACTATGGAAACGTAGTGAGCTCCTCTCGAACCAAACGTGATGGGTAACAAAGTAACGATATTATGGAACTTTGTTTTTGTTAAAATGAAGTAAAGATGGGAACAAGGCTTACGTCCATGGAGTAGAAGAGTATAACGGTATAATTCTTGCCAAATAATATACTACACTAAATGGTGGTTACTTTCTTGCCAAATGAAGAGCATAACGGTATAATTCTAACACACAGGCCAGGTTAACATATAATTAGATCGGCACAATTCATTTTAAACTAAAGTAGTTATGTTAATGGTAAATTAAGATTTTAAATTAAGAAAATAGTTAGTATAATTAGAAATGTGCTAACCGCCTATTTTATATTTCAAATCAAATTAACATAGGGAGAGCATGACGAGCCGGTGAAGAACTAACGAACCGGATGATTTAAACAGTTTAATGAAATAAACTGCAATGGGATCATGGTGACGGGCACAACATTCTGAAACCGATCTGGATAAAAATGGAGACGACATGAGTTTACCGTTAAATTAAACAACTGTTCAATTTAACAGTAACCAAACTGCTACAACGATAAAACGGTCAAACTATGTTTAACTCACTCAGTTTAACCATCTATATTTATATAAGTTTGGTTTATTATTGAATTGAATAATATTATTTGAGATAACGTATTCGGATGTAGGGAAAACAGGTTGGAGGAATCCAACTGGATTCCTCAAAATTTATTGTTTATCTTCATATCACTGTTATATGAACTGTATGACCAACCTAATTTGATGATTGATTTATTTGTTTATTTATTGGATCGTAATTCAACAAATTGTTATGATATTAACCAATGGATAGTGTTGGTTAGGTAATTGGCATCACATGGCCTATAAATCAATCATTTGATAAATATGGATTTACCGTCAAGTGAATCAACAGAAATGAAGTTATAAAAATTATTTTATAACTGAGAATAGATTTTGAAATCTATTATTTCGAATTAAAATTTGTGAAAAGGAAAGTAATATTCAGAATTAAATTATTTAAGTTTATATATAATTATATAATGATTTTATAATGCAAATTCTTTTGTAATAAGATTCATAAGCAGTTGAGCAGAATTTAAGGTAACGGTTAAGAATTGGATTTAATTGTTCTACGAAACAATTAAATGAAGTTATTTAAATTAATTATAATTTTAATTAATTTAAAAAGAGGGTAAATTGGTATTGATTAACGAGACAATCATGAGTTGAGTTGAAGAATTCAATTATTTTAATTGAAATTGGATTTTTGATTAATTTACTTTTAATTAATCAAATGAAATAGTTTAACGAATAGTTGTTTAATTTTAATAAGACATTAAAAAGGAATCTATTATTTATTTAGTTAATAAAGAATTTAACTACTTCAACAGTAGTTAATAATGAAGTAAATTATTATTTTAATTAATAAGGATTTAAGTGATTATTATTTAATTGAAATTCATTTAAATAAATATCAGGTCCGAAATGAAATACAATCAAGGTTTGAAAGGAGTTAATGAATGGGGTATATTAAAACCCAGTTTTTTTTATACTAAGTTATAAAAGGGATGTTAAGCGAATAGGATAGCTTAAAGTAAAATTTTTACCTAACGTTTGAATTAAGTAAACGAAAGTGTGATAAAAAGGGTTTATATTAAACCTGAATTTATAAATAAGATTTATAAAAAAGGCGTGGAGTTAAAACATTGACTTTAAATTGACGATACTTAATAATGAGATAAAGAAAGATGAATGGAATTGAAACGATATTTTTAGTTGGAAATTGGTCGAATGAATTAGAAATGGAATAATATGACTTGATAACTAGTTAAGATAAGAATTGGAACCTAACTGGAGATTGGTTGAGTTGAGTGATTTTTTGAATATTAATTTGATGTTGATTTCGGTCTTCGAGGTTGATACTTATGAAATTGTTCGATTACCAATTTACGGTCAGGGATTAATTAATATTGAAGTATAAAGATTTGAGAATACTATGGGATTTCCAAAGTAACGGAAATAAAGACTTGAGAATATAATATGATTTCTGGAGTTAAGGAAATAAAAGGACTTGAGAATATGTATAAATTGGTTTTCAAGGTAAGGAAAAACAAAAAGGAGATCGCGTGAAAATATCACGATGTTTTCAAGTTAAAAGGGAATTGAGAAGTTGTGTTTTGAAATAGGATTTTCTATAAGAATAAGAGTTAATAATTGTTTTCAAAAAATGAAGTAAAAGAGATTTGTAACGTTTTTTTAACGAGTGGGTAGTTGAAGTGATTTTTCAATTATAGATAACGAGTAATGATATGGTAAATAGTTTTGAAGATAATCGTATGATTTAATAAAAGTGAAATGTTATGTTGAAGTATCAAAAAGTTTTTAAGTTCTAAATTTACCATTTGTTTGATTATTAGATTAAAGAAGCCAAGTGATGCTGAATACTGGACCATTAAATCTATTTTTATTTTTAGGATTGAATGGTTGTTTAATTGATAGTTAAATAACCGACTATCAAATCTGACCTTTACGATTGTTGGCACGTAAAGACCAGTATCGAATTTGTATTCGAAAACCATTCCGACCAGCAAATACGAAATGTTGAAGATTTCAGGTACTGATCGAAATGGAGAAACTGAAGATCGTGGATATTTATAAAACGATAGAGTTACTTTAAATCTCGGGTTTAGCGGCCGGAGATATACTGTAATCCTGTCGTGGTTGAAATCTACGGATTGCAAGGACTATTCGCTACTGATTTATAGTGTGACGACCCGCCCTGCACTAGCCTGCATTTCCTCCGAAGGTGCGTTGTACACATGCCCGACTAGCACAGAACGGTCGCCAAAGAAAGGAAAGAAGAGAATGAACTATCAAGGAACCTGTAGAATGTCTCACAATGCTTGGAACAAAATATAATAATAACATAATCTTGACATAAAACAGGTGAGACAGAGCATAAGCTGAAAACTAAACCAACATAGCAGCGGAAATCCAAATACAGCTTATTACAACTTTTCAAATTTACTATCTCTAAAACAAAAGAAAGCTAAAGTAGAAGATGCACTACTAATGCCCAAGCAGTGATCTTCAACAACACAGGGAGAATATTATATATATCATACGTGGAAGCCTCCTGCTCGTCTCCGAATCAGCTACCCGTGCATACCCAGCTAACCTGTCTCCGGTCTGCTCGTAAGAACACCCAGAGTAATAAGAAGAGACATAAAACTCTGGGTCAGACAAAAAGTCGGGTATGAGCGATAAGCAACTAAACAGAACAATGACAGTTATACTAAACCATACCCGAACCTGGACCTGCAACCAAAGAGTTAGCACTACATAACGTACAATACTCTAAGGTGCCACAAAACAAATGGTGTAAAGATAACGGGGGTGGGGCGTGCATGTCATAATGATGGTAAACAAGTCAAGCATAGCAACCATCCTCACATCTCTCACTCAGTGCGTAAAGCATACGATGTCCACCACTGTCAATCACTAGACCCATCGAAGCAGTGACGGAGTTCAACTTGTACAACTACTGCTACTACTAAGCTTGCCACATGGAGTCATGACCAAATCTTTACAAATGACCCTACTTCATTGGTCTATTAGCTCTTTAGTTGTACCTAGGCCACTGTGGCCCTGAATCCGTTCACGTACTTCCTACACATAGTGATTTAAAGTTACAGACATCGACAACCCCTTAGCACACGTCCCGCAGCAAAGCCCAATCATGAAGCTCACTCATTGGTTCCCAACAGGATCCTGAGTCAAAGCTCCTCATTTGGACTTCCTTTGCATCTCGGGTTTTGGTCGAATTGGAGTTGGTCTTCAGAAGAGTCATCACGCATTAGCAATAACACACATGCGGTTCGGTTCGGATATGCATAGTGCTCCAGTCCTCATCGGTTCGGATATGCATAGTGCTCCAGTCCTCATCGGTTCGGTCTAGTGCCTCTTAGTACGCTCCTGGGTGCGGCTCGGTTCGGTGTCCCCCTTCTAGCTCGGTTCGGATGCTCCGAAGTGGTTCGGTTCGGGTGTGTCATGCTCCATTCGGTTCAGTTCGTCCCTCCTGCTCCATCTTGCCTACTCCGATCCGATCTCGCTCGCTTGCCTGCTCCGATCCGATCCGCTCCCTAGCTCCGATCCGATCCTTTGTCCAACTCCTCCTCTAAGCAATGGCCTTCCTTCCTGCCAAACTTCCTTTGTGCCAGACTTCAGTTCGGTTCGGATTCCTTGCCCAGCTCTCCTATCCGATCCGAGCCCATACCCGATCCGATCCGAAACCCTGCACAACTTTCTGCAACATTTTCCAACAACTTGTTTACGCCATTCGACGACGTTTTCGACCAATCTAACTATACTAATCAATCACAAAACAAGTCATATAGTCATAGCAACAAATAGAAGTGACCATAAACACCAAAACATCAACAATAACATGTAAAACGGATCAAATATAGCCAAAACCCCATATTTTCCCTTAAGCATGTTTCAGTAAAACTAATGACATGATTAGCAAAACTTAAACAAATCAAACCCAATTTTTAACAGAGGTCTAATACATTATTTAAGAATTTATAAGTATTTTTCCAGAATTTATTAGTGCATAAATTCGCTAATCTTCACTAATTACCCTTAATTAACCGTAATTAGTGCAAAACTATGCAAATCACTCACCTTAGCCACAATTAAAACCCCAAAACTGAAATATTCTTCGATTTGGCGCGGTCCCCAATCTTACACAGCAGTTCTACCTCGATTCTCGTGCTAATCCGCCTTAATTTGATGTAGTTTAAGCCAAAACTTGATTAAGAAGTGATTAGGGGTGTTTTTAGATGTTGGAGGCCATTGTTAGGTTGAAGAAAGAGTTTGTGGCGGTTGAAAATGAGTGAAAAACCGAAATCCTAACCCTAGCAGCACTCAAATACCTATATTCCCGAAATCCCCCATTGGGCCTAGCTGTTAATCACTCGGCTAAGCCCAATTAAGCTGTTTTTCACTATCTGAAACTTGTTTCAGCCATATCTACCAAACGGTGAGTCCGTTTGGCTAATGTGACCACTCTACGGAATTGTAAACCATCAAACAAATCTAATTTAAGTGGTTTGAGATCAAAATTCCTTTCTAGCCAAAAGTTATGGCCAAAACAGTATTAGCTAGGGGCAAAACAGTCATTTAAAAATCGGCAAAAATCTTGAACATGGGAAATGACTCCAATAATCGTCTCCCAAAGTTACATGACCATACGACTTCGTATGTTAAAGAAATAAATATTCTACGATCCTGCGATGCGTAGATAGCGGGTCGTTACATTCTTCCCCCCCCCCCCCCCCCTTTAAGAAATTTCGTCCTCGAAATTCCTTAGCCCAAAAGCTACAAAGGATACCGCATGCCTACCAGCCACAAACAACAATCAAACATGCAAAACAAACAAAACAAGCCTATCCTAGCATGCAGAAAGACTAATCAAAATTGAAATCTTACCAGGCGAAGAGTTCTGGATACGTCTTCCTAATGCTCTCCTCTGGCTCCCATGTACAGTCATTCTCATTCTCGCCCCACTGGACTTTGACTAGCTTTACCGCCTTCCTTCGTAGTTGCTTCGTATCGTGCTCGACAATACGAATCGGCTTGCGGTTCCCAACCGCCTCGGGTTCCACTTCGAAGTCCTTTAACTGATCAGGTGAAATAGTCACATCTGGGTCGTGCACGAACTTCCTTAACTGGGAAACATGAAATACGTTGTGAACTCCTGCCATCTTCTCTGGTAATTCAACTTTGTATGCTAAATTCCCAATTTGTTCAAGAACTGGGAATGGACCAACAAATCTTGGTGCTAACTTGCCTCTCCTGCCAAATCGTATCACACTCTTCAACGGAGAAATCTTGAAAAACACCAAGTCACCAACGGAGAACTTCAACTCTTTTCTCCTCTTATCAGCATAACTCTTCTGCCTATCCTGGGCGCCTTCATTCGTTGTTGAATGATCTTAATCTTATATGAAGTTTCTCTTACTACATCTGGTCCAAGCATAAACTTCTCACCGGTCTCTATCCAACATGATGGCAAGTTGCACGGTCTTCCGTACAAAGCTTCATATGGAGCCATACCGATACTGGAATGGTAGCTATTGTTATATGCAAACTCTACTAGATGCAAATGGTCATCGCATGATCCACCAAAATCCAATATACAAGCCCTCAAGAGATCTTCCAATATACGATTCACCCTCTCTGTTTGACCGTCGGTTTGAGGATGATACGCGGTACTAAGATATAATTCCGACCCTAGAGCCTCTTGTAAGCTCCTCCAAAATCCACTAGTGAACAACGGATCTCGGTCACTCACAATGCCTTTGAGTATTCCATGAAATCTCACTACCCACTTTATATACAGTTCCGCTAAATTAGCTGCCATCCTGTTTGACTTGACGGGTATAAATCATGCACTTTTGGTCAATCGGTCCACAATCACCCAAATGCTATCATGGCCCGATCTAGTCCTTGGTAACCCATCAATGAAATCCATTGACACTTGTCCCATTTCCACTCTGGAATTTCCAATGGTTGTAACAACCTACTAGGCTTATTTTGCTCAGCTTTAACTAGCTGGCAATTCATGCATTTGGATATAAACTTCCCAACGTCTCTTTTCATCCCTTCCCAGTAGTATGTCTGCTTCATGTCTCGATACATCTTATTACCACCGGGATGTATAGTCATTTTTGAGTGATGACATTCTCTAAGCACTTCATCTCTCAACCCATTGATATTGGGTACAACTAGTCTTCCATTCTTTCTAAGTCATCCATATCGATCAAGCCCATACTTGTTCATCTCCACATCGATACCCATCTCTAACTTGGAGATGATTTCCAATAGGTTAGGATCGTCCCTCTGACTAGAGCTGATCCTCTCAATCAAAGTGGGTCTGATCGTCAAACTTGCTAATATTTCTGGATCCAATTCGCACTTTGGTCTGAAATCATACCCAACGATGTACTCCAGTTGCTTCCATTCAAGAAACATAGCCCATAAACTGGCATGTCTTCTACTCAATGCATCAACCACTGCATTGCCCTTTCCTGGTGTATATGCGATGTCGAAATCATAGGAAGCCAAGAATTCTAACCATCTTTGCTGTCGGAGATTTAGATCCTTCTGAGAGAAAAGATACTTCAACGGCTTATGTTCCGTAAACAACTCGAATCTTTCAACCAAGAGATAGTGTCTCCACATCTTCAATGCGAACACGATCGCTACTAATTCCAAATCATGGGTAGGGTATCTTCTCTCATGTGGTTTCAGTTGCCGACTTGCATAAGCTACAACCCTACCTCCTTGCATCAACACAGCACCTAGTCCGGTACCACATGCATCTGTGTATACCGTCATCTCTTCATTCCCCTTAGGAATGACCAACACTGGTGCACATGTCAACTTGTCCTTTAGACTCTTGAATGCTTTTTCACACTTCTCATCCCAGACGAAAGATTGATTCTTCTTTGTCAACTGAGTCAACGGTGCCGCTATCTTGGAGAAATCTTGGATAAACTTACGATAATATCCAGCTAATCCCAAGAAACTTCTTATGTCCGTTGCTTTCTTGGGTGTAGACCAATCCTGTACCGTAGCCACCTTCGTAGGATCCACGGCGATACCATTCTCTGAAACAACATGGCCCAAGAACCTCACTTCCCTCCTCCAGAAGTGACACTTAGAAAACTTTGCTTTCAATTGGTGTTTTCTCAACACCTCCATCACTATCCCCAAATGTTCCTTGTGTTCTTCCTCTGTCCTCGAGTAAACCAAAATATCATCCACGAACACAAGGACAAACTTATTTAACTGATCTCTGAATACCCTATTCATAAGATCCACAAAATATGCTGGTGCATTGGTCAACCCGAATGGCATGACCAACCACTCATAAAATCCAGATGGCATCCGAAATGTCGTTTTAGTTATACTCTCAGCTTCCACTCTAAGCTGATGAAAACCTGTCGCGAGATCCAACTGGGAGAATACTCTCACGCCACTCAACTGATCAAACAAATCATCTGTCAGCGGTAGAGTATACTTATTCTTCCTCGTCACTTTATTCAACTCGCGGTAGTCTACACACAAACGAAGGGAACCATCCGCCTTGGTAGAAAACACAACTGGTGCGCTCCCCATTTAGAAACACTCCTTCTGATAAATACCTTCTTCAATAGATCTCTGACTTGCACCCCGAGCTCTCGCTGCTCCCTTGGTGCCATACGACGAAGTGGCATCACTATAGGTCTGGCATCTTTCACCAAATCAATACGGAACTCAATCTCTCGATGTGGTGGAAGCCCACTCACATCCTCAAAGACGTCCGGATACTGGCCAACCACGGGAAAACCTGACAACTCACCTTGCGGGATGTCGAGGGAATTTAGAAAACTAGCCATTACCCCATCACTAGGTAGACCACCAAATACTACCCTCTGTCCATAATCCGCTCTAGCTGTCACCAAAAAGCCCTCACAGTCTACCACCACCCCGTATCTTTGGAGTCAATCGACTCCCAAAATAATGTCAAACCCAGTAAAGCCCAAAACAAAACAATCACAAACAAACATGCATCCATGACTCGATAAGACCACATTACGACAAATCATGCTAAGGTTAGTCGAACCACCAACCGGGTTCGTCACTACTAAAGGTCTATCGACAATCTCGGGCTCCAATCCCAATCTATCTACTAGGTCACTAGATACGAAAGAACTGGAAGCTCCGGTATCAAACAAAACTCTAACAGGAACATCATAAACAGAAAGCATACCTTGAATGACGACATTCTTTCCCTTCTCCGCCGCAGTTGGGGCATTCGACGAAGAAGGAATAGCATTATGGGCATATGCTTTCACCATATGCTTTTCTTTAGGGGGTTGCAGGCACTTGTCCTTGTGATGTCCCACTTGGCCACAGTTGAAGCACTTCATATCCGCTAGCTTGGCCCGACAATTACTAGCATAATGGCCCTTCTTACCACAGTTGAAGCACTTAACATCTTGCTTATTCTTTTTCCTCTGGCCATCCTTATTCTGGTTCTGCTTCCTCTTATTCTGAAAACCACTCTTACCTCCACCACTTGCTTCTGGTTTTGGCTGCTCTGCAGATGCAACCTCAGTCTTTGACTTAGGGTAAAGACTCTCTGACCTTAATGCTTTCCCCACAATCGATTCAAACGTCTCGTCGATGTGGTTAATAAGCCTTTCCCCCAAGTACTGATCCAACCCAGTTATGAAATTCTCGTTCTTCTTCTCGGCAGTATCAACAAGAGATAACCCATACTTCGACAAAGTGTCGAATTCAGCAATATACTCCGAGACAGCTCTTCTATTCTGCTTGAGTTCCAAGAATCTCTTAAATAACACCGACTTCTGGGCAGCTGGAATGAACTTCTCGCTAAAGCGAACCTTAAACTGCTCCCAAGTAATCTGATCCTTGGGAGTAGCTGCATTTATAGCATTCCACCAATTCATTGCCCGTCCTTGCAGCTGACGGGATGCTAGCCTTCGCTTCATCGCATCCTCGATACCCAAGTCTTCGAAGATACGCTCATAGCTATCCAACCAATCCTGAACATCCGTAGCCGACTCCGTTCCGTGGAATGGCTTCCCGCCAAGACAAGTATAATCCTTATTCAGCTTGGCGAAATCGGCCCTAGGCGCCTGCACTATTGGACCACCACCATTACTATTATTGGGAGCTGCCCTCTGCACATCCCTAAGCATCTCTCTCATGAGGTCAGTAAACATTGTCCTCATGTCAGCAGTATTCCCATTATTGGCTCCTCTACCGGCACCTCTTGTATATCGGCTCATCGTTCAATCTGTAATGAGAAAACGATTAACCATCTCCATAGTGGTGCTAGTGCAGTGCGACTTCATCCTTAGCTATACTAATAGTATATATATATAGCTTTTGAAAACCAAAATAATCAGAAATACGCGCTCTCATATACGTATACTATCTCTCCCTAATGACTTCCCTAGGTTAACTACGCAACCTAGAGTTCTGATACCAAATGTGACGACCCGCCCCGTACTAGCCTGCATTTCCTCCGAAGGTGCGCTGTACACATGCCCGACTAGCACGGAACGGTCGCCAAAGAAAGGAAAGAAGAGAATGAACTAACAAGGAACTTGTAGAATGTCTCACAGCGCATGGAACAAAATATAATAATAACATAATCTTGACATAAAACAGGCGAGACAGAGCATAAGCTGAAAACTAAACCAACATAGCAGCGGAAATCCAGATACAACTTATTACAACTTCTCAAATTTACTATCTCTAAAACAAAAGAAAGCTAAATTAGAAGATGCACTACTAATTCCCAAGCAGTGATCTTCAACAACACAGGAAGAATATTATATATATCATACGTGGAAGCCTCCTGCTCGTCTCCGGATCAGCTACCCGTGCATACCCAGCTAACCTGTCTCTAGTCTGCTCGTGAGAGCACCCAGAGTAATAAGAAGAGACATAAAACTCTGGGTCAGACAAAAAGTCTGGTATGAGCGATAAATAGCTAAACAGAACAATGGCAGGTATACTAAACCATACCTGAACCTGGACCTGCAACCAAAGAGTTAGCACTACATACCGTACAATACTCTAAGGTGCCACAAAACAAATGGTGTAAAGATAACGGGGGTGGGGCGTGCATGTCATAATGATGGTAAATAAGTCAAGCATAGCAACCATCCTCACATCTCTCACTCAGTGTGTAAAGCATACGATGTCCACCACTGTCAATCACTAGACCCATCGAAGCAGTGACGGAGTTTGACTTGTACAACTACTGCTACTGCCAAGCTTGCCACATGGAGTCATCACCAAATCTTTACAAATGACCCCACTTCATTGGTCTATTAGCTCTTTAGTCGTACCTAGGCCACTGTGGCCATGAATCCGTTCACGTACTCCCTACACACAGTGATTCAAAGTTACAGACATCGACAACCCCTTAGCACACATCCCGCAGCAAAGCCCAATCATGAAGCTCACTCATTGGTTCCTAACTGAATCCTGAGTCAAAGCTCCTTATTTGGACTTCCTTTGCATCTCGGGTTTTGGTCGAATTGGAGTTGGTCTTCATAAGAGCCATCGCGTAGTAGTAATAACACACATGCGGTTCGGTTCGGATATGCATAGTGCTCCAGTCCTCATCGGTTCGGATATGCATAGTGCTCCAGTTCTCATCGGTTCGGTTCGGTCTAGTGCCTTTTAGTACGCTCCTGGGTACGGCTCGGTTCGGTGTCCCCCTTCTAGCTCGGTTCGGTTCGGATGCTCCGAAGTGGTTCGGTTCGGGTGTGCCATGCTCCATTCGGTTCAGTTCGTCCTTCCTGCTCTAGCTTGCCTACTCCGATCCGGTCCCGCTCGCTTGCCTGCTCCGACCTGATCCGCTCCCTAGCTCCGATCCGCTCACTAGCTCCGATCCGCTCCCTAGCTCCGATCCGATCCTCTGTCCAACTCCAACTCTAAGCAATGGCCTTCCTTCCTGCCAAAATTCCTTTGTGCCAGACTTCAGTTCGGTTCGGATTCCTTGCCCAGCTCTCCTATCCGATTCGAGCCCATACCCGATCCGATCCGAAACCCTGCACAACCTTCTGCAACTTTTTCCAGCAACTTGTTTACGCCATTCGACGACGTTTTCGACCAATCTAACTATACTAATCAATCAAAAAACAAGTCATGCAGTCATAGCAACAAATAGAAGTGACCATAAACACCAAAACATCAACCACAACATGTAAAACGGATCAAATATAGCCAAAACTCCATATTTTCCCTTAAGCATGTTTCAGTAAAACTAATGACATGATTAGAAAAACTTAACCAAATCAAACCCAATTTCTAACAGAGGTCTAAAACATTATTTAAGAATTTATAAATATTTTTCCAGAATTTATTAGTGTATAAATTCGCTAGTCTTCACTAATTACCCTTAATTAACCGTAATTAGCGCAAAACTATGCAAATCACTCACCGTAGCCACAATTAAAACCCCAAAACTGAAATATTCTTCGATTTGGCGCTGTCCCCAATCTTACACAGTAGTTCTACCTCGATTCTCGTGCTAATCCGCCTTAATTTGATGTAGTTTAAGGCAAAACTTGATTAAGAAGTGATTAGGGGTGCTTTTAGATGATGGAGGCCATTGTTAGGTTGAAGAAAGAGTTTGTGGCTGCCGAAAAATGAGTGAAAACCCGAAATCCTAACCCTAGCAGCACTCAAATACCTCTATTCCCGAAATCCCCCATTGGGCCTAGTTGTTAATCACCCGACTAAGCCCAATTAAGCTGTTTTTCACTATCTGAAACTTGTTTCAGCCATATCTCCCAAACGATTAGTCCGTTTGGCTAGTGTGACCACTCTACGAGATTGTAAACCATCAAACAAATCTAATGGAAGTAGTTTCAGGTCAAAATTCCTTTCCAGTCAAAAGTTATGGCCAAAACAGTATTAGCTACTGGAAAACCAGTCATTTAAAAATCGGCAAAAATCATGAACATGGGAAATGACTCCAATAGTCGTCTCCCAAAGTTACATGACCATACGACTTCATATGTTAAAGAAATAAATATTCTACGATCCTGCGATGCGTAGAATGCGGGTCGTTACATATAGGGTGATACCTAGGATGTAGTAGGAGGGTGCCTTCGGTTCATCCTGTTCCTGGATGACTTGTATGGATGGATGTCTGACAGAGTATTTCTTAAGAGTCGCGTATATTGATTTCTACAAACGAATTTCTGTTGGTTGCGGAGAAGACTCTTCTCTTAGCTTAATTCCCAAAGTATTTTTGTGGACGTCAATTAGTGATTTGACAGATCTGACAAAGTGGCATTCAAAGTGAATGGTGATGTAATGTGTTAAAGGTAGTGTTAAACCTCAAGCTTCTTTAATTGGGAAATGACAAAAATCGGGCAGGTAGCATGGCTAAGTGGGTAGCTCCCAAGTACGGTGTATAATCACCTATCTAGAGAAAATCCATTTCATTTATTAATCTATTTCGATGTTGTCCCTTATCTGGAAACGGTGGGTTGCACAAAACCGTTGGTGATATACATTCGATACACTCAAGCGAAATGAGTGGTCGATCATGTGTGGTCGGGTTGCAAGACGTTCTTGTTGAACCTAGTGTGTTCGCCTCTAGAGATACACTATCTGAAGGTGGTTCCATACCTTGTCATAGTTGGAAATCCAATCTCCAACAAGAACCCACGGTTTTTAATTGTATACTATATGTTTGGAACATGAGATGAAAGCGTTTCGCTAGATTGATATTTATTTGTGTTTAGACACTATTATAATATCATAATAAGCTATGATTTCAAAAAGAAATGGTTTGACTTTAAAATCAAGTTGGGTGATGTCTTTAAACTTAGCGATATTTCTCACTCTTGTTCACCAGACTGATCCGGGGTTTCGTAAATGCTCGGGTTAGACCGGGTTGTACAGGTTTAGGTTATCGGATGTTGTGAAGTCCAGAGACGAGATAAAGGTGTTCAGACGGATGATATCTAGAAATTTTTCAGCTGTGTGTTGTATATGAGGACAGATTAAAATAACTGTCCAGATGTATTGATGTACTCTGATGATTATAAGTTTTTTATTTTAAAGCTCTCAATAAAGTTTTGTTTTCTGTTATATTTTATTTCGCTGCGATGGGAGACTCTGATGCTGTTGGGTTGTTCTTTTTCTTCTATTCTAATATTTCTTTACTTCTTATCTCACCCTCTATATTCTTTCATTAACAAGCTGGTGTTTTCGATACTTGAGTTCTAGCAAGTAATACAGCTTTTATGTATTATTGTTGGAATTCGGGAGTCGAATTCACCGGGTCATTACACATACCATTTAATCATCTTTTTCCATCAATCAACCATCTATTTATTCAGAAATAACCAAAATAATTCAGGGATGCTAGACCAGCTTCAAGTCAGTGATCCAAGGGGGAAAAATCTACAGAAAAACGTTATTTTTAGTTAACATAATTATGAAATAAACATTCCAAGGAAATAATCATGAAATACACTTATCATTTAATGATCTCTTACTATGGGGTGTTGGTTACTAAAAGTTTGTTGCCCTTTTGTGATGTTTAAAGGCATAAACTAATAGTAAATGATCATACATGTCAAATTGATCTTTTCCTTAAAAAATACAATTCTAATACATTTTATTGCAGGACATAAACCACATTGCAAGTATTTTCAAACTTATATTTACAACTGCTTACATGTATCATAAATGGCTTGGGCTGTGCATGTATCATAAATGGGTATATATTTAAATTCTAAAAAAGGGACATAGATGGCTTGGGCTATGCATGTATCATAATTGGCCATGATTCATAGTTCGAAGGAATAGGTTCTTCCAAATTTTTGCAAATTACATTGTAGGAATCATGCGCAAGTCCAATCCATGTAGAAACATAAGAAAATACCTCCAACCCATAAACCTGTGTGTAACCTTTCAACTCATACAACTCATATGCAAAACAAGCAATAAGAAAAGAAGCAGGCTTGTTTAAAATAGAACTCAAAACAAAAAAAAATAACCCAAAACTTACGAGACATGAATATAAAATATTAGCTTACAAAGTAATCAGTTAAATCATTGAATATGATAGTTAGCTTAGGTAATTTTTATTCTAATCCACAATTTTAAAAAGTTAATCCGCCATTTTACCTTAATTAGCTAATCCACAACTATTTGTTAGTTAATCCACATGTGGATTAACTTAAAGATTTCATGTTTTTTTCTTCAAAATGTATGTGTTGCTTCTTGTACAAAGACTTAGACTCGCGAACTGACTTAAAATACGTTCAACAATGAAAACCACACTATACGAAAGTTTTCATTAAACAGAAGGAAACACAAAATACATCACCAACAATACTAGTTCACCGTACAAGAGCTAGAAATATAATAGAAGATATAGACTATACAAGGATGAACTGACATATTTAACCGTGCTCTTTTTCAATAGTCAGAACTGTTGCCATCTTGGATAATGCTTGCAATTTATCATGATGTAATCAAATGCCTATGAATGCAATATAAACATCATCAATCCTACAGCTGGGCATCTCTTGTAGAAAGGGGTATATAGCGAACAGCTAACTCTCACTACGCACAGAAATGGAACTATCTTCCTTTTTATCCACCACCTTTTATTCTTGGAAGTCGGTGCCAACTGGAACCACCAATCGAACACCAGGCTTTAGATGCTCGACCAGTGCCCTTAGAATCTCTGGTGTTGTTGCTCCTACATGAATTCCATCACATGGGGCCAGTTCAGGCCAACCCAGCCTTCCATCTGCATATTTAGCAGCATATTTTTTTAGTCCCCCAAATTAATCAACTTCAAACTAAAAATAAACAAACTACATGCTGTTATTATGATTTTTTTAGGTGGATAAAATAACTGAAAATCAAATATTATTAAAAGTCAATAATGCTATTTTATATGTGGTTTAAATTATTAAAAATGTCGATTAGAATAAAAATTGCCATTGGCTTATCATGGAAGTGAGTTTGTATAGTCCTGTACTTCTGAAAGAAATTGGCTTATAGATTGATAGAAACTGAACTAAAAAGAAAAAAGTACTTTTCCTGCCTGAGTTCACAGTTAAGGAAACACATAATAAATCAACTTTGTGGAATAGGAAAGTTAGAGATTAAGAAATTTAAAGATGTTTATAAAAAAGGAAATAAATTTACCAAAACTGAATTAAAATACAAATGCAGTAACAAGTGTATGTAATTTAAATAGTAATAAAAATTAACTGCTATGTCAATTGATTTATTCGAATTGTGTTTATAAAAAAATAGGATGGGTTTACCAAAATTGGAAATTCTGTCAAACCTTACTTTCTCAACGCTAAATAAATAATCCATGATATGCCCTTGTAATCTAAAAATGAAAAATGTGCGAAATGAAAGAACACTATGTTTTTTATCTTAAAATATAAATCCAGTAATAGGTCTATCACATATGAGTATTAAAAAAATTTGTAACTAGTATATTAATCAAATTATTTGAATAATAAAACACTAAAGAAGGAACAGATTTACCAAATTAAAAAATTTAAGTAAAAAAATTATTCTTTGAATGGTAAATATATAATCCATAGTATGCTCATGTAGTCTAGTAATGGAAAAGATTTTGCGGACCAAGCTAAAAATTCTAGCGTGTCAATCAAAATCAAAGTGACTCCAAAAATTGATCATATCTAGCTTTTGTAGTCCGTAGTGACCTGTAGTATGGGGCCAACACAACCAAATTGGGAGAAAACAATGCCTACAATGTATTCCCTAAGTTCATTATGACATTGCAATAAATAATAATACTTGCACTCGATAAAGAAATAAATGCACTTGGAAGTATATGTGCTAAAGTGTGCAACAAACAAAAAACCTCGCGTTAAAAATCTTGGCAAAAAGACCTCACCATCGAAAGAGGCGCATCTAGTAATTTGATAAAATCGATACGCTCGATACGTCAACGAAACTCGTTGCACTGGTAAAATTCAACCTCGGAAGCCCAACTAGTTGACATTGACTAGTTAAGAGCCTCAGAAATAAGGAGCCGTGGATACATTGGTCAGGTTGAATTAAAAGAGATCTCTTATGAGGATGAATTACTTCATTGAGCAAACCTAGAGTCTCTCGATGTAAAGGCCTCCTCGTCTTCAATTCCATGAAAAACCCTTACAAGTAGTCTTGATCATCCATCGTCAATTTAGGTAGTGGCACCCCTCTAAAAGATGCAAAGCTCCAACCATAAATAACTTAACCCGATGGCATTCTGCTTCAAAAAGGAATAACCTAAGGATAAGCGATGCTTAAAAGGTGACTATGCGAACATGACATAGCTCAAATCCAATAGAGCGATAACACTTCCAAAGGAATTGAAGCCGATAGCCACCATGGTATGCAACCAACAAACCAAAATGGTATCAAACACCATTGGAGGAGATAACATACCACAAGGCTATAATATACAAAAGGCATCCTAGCATAAGCAAGAATGTCATAATAGAATATAAGGCGCTCATAGAGTACGGAGAATGTAAAAACCCGTAACTTCCCCGGTAAGGAAAGCGCGGATAGTTCGAGAACAAGCCACAAAAGAACGCAGATGGAAGAACATTTCATTGTTTATTACAACAATTCCATCAGAATACAAGAATATACAGAGTATAAACAAATAAAATACATTACAAAATATCAGAGATTACAATAAATTACATAGTAGCGGAAAATAATACAAACACAACTGAAGTAGATATACGGATACAAAGCTTTCCGGATATCGTTCCAGATGTAAACCAGGATCCTATGAATATAAATCTGCAAAACCAAAACTACTAGCTGCCCATGTCAAAATAAGGGCACCCAGAGTTTAGGTTAAAACAATAAACTCCAGGTCAGTCATGGGACTGGTGTGAGAACTAAAACAGTTATTCATCTTTATTTTAAAGTTAGGTAAATCAAGGGACCACGCCGTATAACACGGAACGGGTTTCCTCCCAAGGATACCAGTGCATAAAACAAACAGCGAATGCTAAATAAAGAAAAATGAAGCTATTATAAGACCCAAGTCCTATCACACAATGCAACGCAAGCCGGGGGATAGGGTTTTCCCTTATAATAGCCAAACATGCTTAGTACGTTTAAAACAAATCATTTGATACTATTATAAGTGCATAGTGTATAAAACAACTTCAAATCATAAATATCAATCATAGACGGCATGGGTACCATATATCATGTCGCCATACTAGTTTTACAATTAAAACCGCAAAGTCACGTATTTGGAAATTGGATTTCCGTCTATGAACCGAGGCAAAAGATAGTCCTCACCGATTCGAGACAATCTAGCCCATGTCTCAGGACCCATACTCAGGTGGGCCCTTGGATCCTCAGGGCCAGTCCACCGATGTGGATTAAACTTAAACCCTGAACAAGCGTTTCCCCGCCCTATGGGGCGTAAATGAGCCAACGAATGACTCCATCGGACCCGGATCGTCCGATCAAACCGAGGCACCTCGCAACAGCAACAACCACATAAGTCAAACTCGTTAGGGCGTGTAAAACCACTGACGCCACTTCTAGCTAGAAAGAAACGAATGCCCTCCCTGACGTCCTCTCCCGTTTTTGGTTCACACCGGGGTGTGAGGCTCGCGAATCAACGTTACACAAAGCTTTGCCATACAGGCCGTGCTTTGATCATCAACCACAAGACTTTGCTTTTCAACAGAAGCCTTGATCGTTTGCCACTTAGGCATGCCACACAGGCAATTCACTCCATGTGTTTGATATCCATCAATATATAACCCCTGAGCTCGTACGTCTCAGAGAAGGGCGTTAAGCAAGAGAATAAATTCTCCGCCGCCAAACAGATATATATTTAATAGAAATCTATCACACAGACTAAAATCCAATGTCAGACACACAGTCCATTTACAAGTTCATTCTGGGTCTGAACGAAACCGGAGGCACCTAGTACCCCGTATATCCATCGATCTCCAAGTACGTCTGGACGACCACTAACTGTTTCCATCTTCTTGGGTGCACAGCCCAATCAAGATCATCAGTAATCACCCAAACGATGTGAAGACCTCCGATCTTAAACCACCGTCTTCATCTTCGACTCATCGTCGAATCAGTTGTTCAGAATGGGATAAACCCGGTCTTTCTGAATAACTCGCGTATATAATAGACAAGTGTTACACAAACACAACATACGCCTCATTCCAATTCATCAGTCACTAACCGTAAATTAACAAGAGAATAATTCCCCAAATATTAACCCCGAAGGCAGAAACCAACATCAGATCAATATCCAGAAAACCATTCTGCTTAGCTAACCGACAGTTAGTTTCTAAATTTCACATTCTTAGGGAAAGGTTCCCATTAATTTTACCAATGATAAATCCTTTAAATTTATTCTTTAATCTACTTTTGAATATCAATTCAAACTAGTCGGGATTAACGAACCTTACCGAAGTAATCATCTATTTTTAATTTCCCAACCCCAACCTATTCATCCCATGAAGTAAAACTGGTCATACTTCATATCAAACACCACGGTGTTATCGGTAAATTCAATTACCATTTCACGTTCAAATCTAATTAAAGATTTAACTATCACCTGGAGCAAAACTAGTGATACTCCATTCTCGATCTTTTCAATCTAATTAAAGATTCATTAAAACTCCACTTAGTTTTAATCTTTACTTGGGTTAAAGAATCAGCGTCATTTAAAACACGGTTCACGATAAACCCCAAAATCACATCACATTTCAATCAGTCCCTAACCGTAAATTAACAAGTGAGCAATTCCCTAAGTATTAACCCCGAAGGCCGAAACCAACATCAGGTCAATACCCCAGAAACCATTCAACTTAACTAATCTCTAGTCAGTTTCTGATTTTCTTAACTCCTTTGGGTCTAAGAACAGTATTTTTGAAGATACCGTTCACGACAACCCAAAATCACATTTCATTAATTATCGGGTTAAAGAACAAGTGTTATTTAAAACACTGTTCATGATAAACCCAAAAATCAACACCAATTCAATTCCAATTAAATATTATTTAATTGTTACACTTCATTAAATCTAAATAAAAAGATTTAATCATTTTCTCAACTAGGGTTAAGAACGGTGTTAATGAAGACACCATTCACGACAAACCCAAATCACATTTGATTAATTAAATACAAGGCTCTGAATAGAAAATATATTGGCTTATATTCAATATCAAATTCTACGACCAACAAATATCGTATTGGAAATAACGATATATATATATATATATATATATCTTTCAAATTTCCATAACAATATCTGTATAATCACGAAATCCAACATCGAAATATTCCGAAGACAATTTCGATTCAAACCCATTCCAATGCAATTATTGGAAATTCTGGTTATTTTCAAAACCATTTCAAATCCAATTTATTTATTTTAAAATAAATAAATTATTATTCTAGTTCAAAACTAGTTCATTTCGATAAAAACCTATATTTATCTTTTCAAATATGGAGTTTTTATCCCAATTCTTCACAAATCATTTCTTATGGTTTTACAAAAATTATTACTATTTTTAATAATTTTATCAAGGCCCGTATAGTCGATTTCCATCAACGGCCATCGAACTGCACTTACAGCGACCTTTTCCAAATTTGATTTGGACATAATTCCAAATCCAACCGTTAGATTTCTAATTTCTTATATTCGTTAGAAAGCTCTTTTCGATACGAACCCAACGGTACCGGTTTTAGGAGAATCCGACTGTCGGATCTACCGCAATATCCATTCGAAGTCAATGGTCGAAATTCACGAACTGCCGCGGCGCGACACGTTCTATTTAGGCAATTATATTATATATATAATATATATAATATATACTTCGTCGATTTCCTTTTAAAACGTATTTTATAAATCGTTTTAAATTCATTTTCAAAACGATTTCAACTTCACATTCAAATTCAAATCAAAATTGAATTTTCCAATATAAATTCATTTTAAATTCATTTCAAATTGATTTCAATTCAAAATGAATTTTAATTCAATTTCAGTTCGTTTTCAATTCAATTCAATTCCTATTCGAGTTCATTTCTATTAAATTTAAATTCAATTCTATTCAATTTCAATTCGAATTCAATTCTATTCAATTTATCAGATTTTGAAATCACTTTCGATATTCATTGAAAAATGAATAAAATCGATATAAATATCGTTCGTGTCAAAATGGCGTCAATCTAATCAATACGGCTTCATATATTTCTATTTCAAATATTTCTATTTCAGATTTTCTATTCAAATATTTCTATTCAAATATTTCTATTTAAATATTTCTATTCCAAATATATCAATTTCAAATATTTCTATTCAAATGTTTGTATTCAAATATCTCTATTTCAAACATTTCTATTCAAATATTTCTATTCAAATATTTCTATTTAAATATTTCTATTCCAAATATTTCAATTCAAATATTTCTATTCAAATATTTCTATTTAAATATTTCTATTTAATATTTCTATTTCAAATATTTCTATTCAAAACTGGAATGAGGCCCAATCAATTACCATATAATGTTAATTATATGGATTCTCTATAACACATGTATAAAATAACAATGATAAATAATCAACCATCATCCAGAGTGCATTCTACACTGTATAAGCATCAAATATAGATATTTAACGCTTATGACAGTCTGTCAATTAATCGATCGACATACAGCTAATTATTGGGACTAGTGTATGTCATATATCATCCCAATACCCGTGTGGGGTTTCAATCAATCAAACACAGATTTTATTTGTGCAGTTGGGCGATGTGTAAAATTTATCGTCCCAATCAATATCAATCAAATCAGTGTATATAAACAAATCTCCGATTTGTTTATAAATATTTATTTTAAATACACGTTAAAATTTCTATTTTTAACTATAAAATATTTTCCACTATAAAATATTTTATTTCATTTCACATCACGCCACACAATCAACTACACATCAAAATCAAACAAACGAGCATACAAGCCGTCCATGGTCTGTGGACGATGGGTGTCGGGTGCTACTAAACACCGTCTGCATCGTAGTATATATTTTAACTAGAAAATTAAATTAAAAGTGAGAAGTTCTCACCGAGGGTTCCACTCCGTCGTGCTTTGCTTTTGAACTGCTGAACATCTGGATTTGTTTGCAATCCCAATGTAGCTCTTTTCACGCTGTTCATAATAAAAATTATATTTTTATTATTTCATTCTATTAAATAAAAATCATATTTTTATTTCTACTTCATATATATTTTCGATGCTTCATTCTATATAAAAATTATATTTTTATATTTCTACTTCATATACAAAGATAGAATTTTTTATTTCACCTCTCATATAAAGATAATATTTTTATATTCTCTATTATATAGAAATTTTATTTTCAATACACTACTTATATAAAAATAGTATTTTTATATCTTCTATTATATAAAGATCCTATTTTTAATACTATACTTATATAAAAATAATATTTTTATTATTCCTACTATATAAAAATCATATTTTTATTCTTCCTACTATATAAAAATCATATTTTTAATATTTCTATAATATAAAAATTATATTTTTAATATTCTTATGATATATTTTCAAAAATCTGAAAAGTAAATCTAAAAGTAAATAATTATATACTTGTATTTAAAATTTCAAACCTTTAAATCAGCCTAAATTAATAAACTAATTTAATAAGTAAAGTAATTACCTTCAGTAATTCATACGACGCTCCAGGAAGTGAGTGGAAGCGCCGGTGCTTGGTACGGAGGGGACGCCGTAGTCAGAGGGTGGAGCGGATGGGGGTCGAGGTGCTGCGCGAGGCCAACTGGCGGGGGGGGGGGGGGGGGTTACGGGGATGGCAGGCGACGTTCAATTTGGAGGGGAAAGGGGGCAGGCGGCGTTCAATTTGGAAGTGGGGGGTCTGGGTGGCTCGCGGCGAGAGGAGTAGGGGATGGCCAGCATGGTGGAGCGCTGGAGGTTGGGGGCTGGATTGATGGGCGGCGGCGCGTCATTGGTGGGGTCCGCAATGAGGAGTTGCGGCGAGATCGATGAGCGCCCCCTTTCCTTTTTTTCTTTCAGTTATACTGAATGGGCAAGAGAGAATGTAGGGAGGGGGATAAGTGAAAATGGTTTTATATATTTTAATTAATTAATATTTTATCTTTCAAAAGTTGACTTTCAATCTCGAACTCTAAACGAGGTCCAACGACTATCGTCCATAGCTAATTACCCCCATTCCGAACACAATGGGATATGTATCTTACGCTGATTCGATCGTTTCAATCTGTTTTCGTCAAATTTACATTTAAATCATTATATTGAATTTTAAACGTACATTGCAATTTACCGGGGCCACATACTAACCATAAAAATTCCGGAAAAATATTTTCTAGCTTCGTATTGACGATACGGTCCTAACAGAACTAGTTTCGTCAAACTCTGAGACCGTTTGAAAAATGGCCATTTTCCAGTCGATTAAATTCAACTGAAACTGGTCAAACGCGTTTCCCTTTACCACGCTCACATATTGATTCGAAAAATTACGAAAATCGGAATCTAGCAATAACTTGACATCATGGACTTTACATTACAAAAATTGGAATCTAGCAATAATTGGAATCTAGCAATAACTTGACATTACGAAAATTCGAAAAATTACGAAAAGTGGTTTCGTCGAAATCCGAGGTCGTTTGCAAAATGGCTATTTTTAAGGGCCAAAATTCCATAGCGACTTTTCTGAAATTTCATTTGGCCATAACTTTTGATTCCCGCTATGAAATTTCGATTTTTCGGATTCGTTGGAAAGATATTCTCAAATAGATTCTATTATTTTTGGTTTCGCTAAATTCTGGTTTATTTTGAATCCTGTACATTCATTTGAAGCTTGAAATCGAATTATCGAACTACCGCGCCATTTTCAATTCCTTTTATAATTTAAAATAAATAATTATATTCTAACGAAGATCTATATATTATATTCGTTCAAATTATATTCAAAATAAATTTCTCGTCGTTATTATTTAAAATAATTCATTTTAAATATTCAAAATTCATTAAAATTGCCAAAATAAAAATTTTAAATTGGCTCAAATTTCCGGGTTATTACAGAGAAAGTCAGTGCGTGCTAAAAAAGAAATAATGCAAGAAGCGATTCGTTTCTGCTCAAGAATTGATTGCAAGGCCTAGCTCCCAGGCTCATAGTTATCAGGATAGATGCTGTAAAAGTAGAATGAAAAATGCCACCCTATTGCAACTTATTTAACATTGCACATGAGCCACTCAATTTACCGATGCAATCCTGCGGTCATCGCCATCCAAAAGGGTCGACCTAAAATATGGATTATGCTAACTAGGGCATCATGAGTTTTTATATGAGTTAGACTAGACCCAAAAAATTCATAAGAAAAATTGTCAGGTACGCACCTTTGATAAATGTTAAATGTTGTGCAGTAACATTTCGAAAAGAAGATGCTTAGAACCCATAGTAAAAATCTAGACTAGCGAATCTCAAGTATCGTTGGCAAGCAAACGAAGTGTTTAACCAACGTAAACTACATTTAGTGGGTCATAAACTCTTAAATGAAACAGTTTCACATTGATAACACATTTGAGTTTATGAAAGTTTCTCATGATATATTCCCTCTTATTGGACTAACCAACTGTCTTCTTGAGCAATTGACAAAGAATTCGCCGCCAAATAGGCACAAAAGCTCTTCATTATATGTTCTCTAGACGGGAATATGTGCTAAAAGAGACTTTCTAATACCAAGCTATGGCACTCACTATTCAGTCATCTGATTTGGTCTAAAATAAAATACATACCCTAGAGAGCATGACAGATGTGAATCGATAGCATCTCAAATTGCTGAGGTTTGAAGACTGATGACTAAAAAGCATCGACAGACCGACATCCATTAAGCTCAAAATCCAAAAGCTAAAAGCCATGGGAAAATTTAGGCTCAAATTTCCAAGTCCGAAAAATATCATATTGCACCAAACCTCGAAGCTATCTCAATGTCCAAAAGGCACCAACCAAGCTATTGCAACGAAGCCGAAAGGTGGACGATCAGCAAATTCCACTTTCCCCGAAAATTTTCGTCAGATTCAGGAATTCCAAACTAAATGTATGCTTAATTGAAGGCACACTGTGTTAGCATTGAAGGGCATCTCTCTGACGGATTATCAAGAGGACGGGGAACAAGAAAAGACTGGTCTACTTCCGACCTTGAAGCTGCAATCTCTCTAATCTCGGTAACTTGAATTGAAGCTCCAATTTGAGCAGAAGAGATTTCCTCTCCAGAACGGTAACTAATCGTTGGTCGAGTATCCATTCTAAAGAAGTAATCTCATTTAAATAACATACACGTGCGCATTTCCTAAAGTGTAAAGTGTTGTGCAAAAAAATTATATAAGTTATTAAAGACGAAGCTTGATATCTACCGTTGGCGTATGTCGATTACCAGACCTCAAGCATCGTCAAGAATTCAAAGTAGAATATCGTGTCTATGAAAACAATGTTCAACAAGTTATAACTGGTTGAGCTAAACCATTTGGCTTAGATACTCCATTCAATTCAAATTAATAGATTCGATGTACTTCATTTTTAAAATTCACGCTAATCTATCATCGATATAGGCAATCGATGACAAAATAATCAACCAAAACGGTGAAAGGTTTTTATTATTACAGGACTATAGCAAAAAGAAGCCGATTCAACTTGTTCGTTCATTTTCAAATTGGGTCATCTTCAACAAGTCCATTGTTAACTTGAAAATCAAACCTATGGATTGTTTACTAATAAAGTTCGATCAAAACAGTATTAACGATTGGAGGTCGCTGATTTTGATGCATTAATTGTCTATAGTGCACAACTGGTAGAGGATTGCATCGAAAATTGGTTCAACTTCAAAAGCTCCAATGATTAAGTCAAAGATCAACAAATTAAAAGCTTATCAACGCACCCAAAATCATGCCTAGTAGTCCCTGACCAGAACAAGCTCAACAATCAAAGGCTCCCAAGCCCCGATCCATTATTCAAACTAGATGCATGAATCATCAAAAATATGTAGTCAACAAAGGAATTAACCAATCACTCTCAAAGCCCTAAAACCACCAATGTGCAAAAAGTTGATTCAACATGAAATTTGAAAGCGAATGACACCTACAATGGTCAGAAATGATCGGATCATGGTAGTGGAAGTTCGTGGGAGTTTGGTGAGGACAAGGTGGTTCAGATCTAATAATACAACCAAAAACCAGTTCGAACTAGATGAAATGCAAAGGAAATTAAATTTGAGGAACTCCGATGATCAAAAGCAACATCAATGGTCAGTAACAACGTGGTTCAGTCAACGATAATGCAGAGAATCAGGTCAAATTAGCTTTCTCAAGAGCTCCAACCCTTGAAAATTCATATCCAGCAAATGTAAAGAATAACATGACCAATCCATCATAAGTCACGTGCTCTGATCCATTCAAAGCAGGTTGATCGCATTCCATCAACAATCATATGAATCGTTCATTTGGAAGCACACCTTCTCTTCGACAACGTGTGCTTTGAGGGGGAAATGTCAATCAGGTATAAAAAACACACGATCCAAGTACAAAAAAACTTGCGGTCCAACAAGGTGATGGATCGGGTCAAAGATTCCATGGGTCGGCTACGCCCATTTCTCGAGAAGTATGAATGCACCACCATGGTTCGTTGTGTATATTTTGTCATGACCCAACTCAAGAAAGTGGAAAGCACATATACTCTGAATAGATACGTGAGCTACATGGATCGAATCTATGTGAGCCACGAGCCACGACCCACATGTTCTACGATTCATACAAGCACGTAAAAGAATTACACTCCATGTGCATGGGTCGCCAATGTTCCATGCAGACGAAGACATATCGACCCAGCAATGAAGATAGCAGATCAGATCGAAGAATCATGGGTCACTCTCATCACTCATGGATCACTCACGATCCGACTACGCAAACAATGGATCTATTCAAAGGCAAAAGAAGTAATTACACGGACACATGGATCAGTTTTATTTACTATGCTCACGTGAAGCAAGAGTTGGATCGAAACCATAAGAAAAGTGGAGAGATCTGATGGATCGCAATGTTTATGATTGTTCGTGATGGATCTTGACAATGTGGATTAGGTCCTGGTATTATTGATGGACCAGCTTGATGTTGGATCGTGGTATCCATGGATTGAAGCGCAAGTCTTCCTCAAACTCAGGTGATCCATGCATGGATCGTTGATGCTAGGATCAGTGATACCTGGATCTTCTAAACATGATGCAATGGATCGATGATACATATAGATCGTTCATATCTGGATCACTCATACACAAAGATGTGTTGACATGATGCTCTAAGTCATGGAACGTAGGTCTACATGGATTGCCCATAAACCATACTAGCGAAGACGTGTAAGCCTAAAGCTCTAACCCGTTGGATCGCTTATATCTGGATTGTGTACACATGTAAATCATTTATATCGGGATTGCTCACGATCCATGCATGAAAGGGACATAGGTCATTTGCTCTAGGAGATGGACCACAAGTAAACATGCATGGACTATGTACATTTCACCATAAACTCCAAAACGCTCCCACCTCCATATAAATACCAGACCACTTCCTACATAAAAGAGGTTATATTTTCTCCCGCAAGCTTTCCATTATTGATCTCAAGCATCATTTTTCTCGAGGGACTACCGAACTTCTTCATCGAGCTTGATTATCGGATTAAATCCGATAATCATCGATATTCGTGGAATTCGAGTGTGTTTCAAATGTGGAATTGTGTAAATCATTGAGAATGGTACCAATTTAGGTACCAATTTAGGTATGTTGTTTATGGTTGAATGGTAAACATATGATTAATTCTAATCTACAAGCAATAATAAAAAACGATGGAGTATAGACTCCATTTGTTAATACTGTATCCTTTGCATATATTAAAGTCCCTAAGATTTTCTTATGTTATTTCAGTTGTCTCCGTGATCACATCAGTGAAAGCAGCACAAAAAAGTTATGGCTTGAATAGCAATCTACAATACAAAATTATCCGTAGGCTAATTTATATATACGAATAAACGTCAATTTAGATACAAATAAACTCCAATTCAATCTCTTGGTTTTTAAAAGAAATATCCAAAAAAAGTAAACTTAAGGGATGATCATACTGGTCTTAGAGCAAAACAATCCAAATTTTACATCATTGCATGTTTACATCCATTGTTAGTGTTGGTAAATTTGTACGATTGTCCAATTCTCATTTGCGTCAATATATTCGTTTGAGTCCGTCCGGTTTTCATTTATAACAAAAACTAGAAATAATTCCGTTCGAGTCCATCTGATTTCCATTTAGAAGATCAAAATTTATATGAGAAATAAAAAATCTCATTTGGTCCATATTCGTTCAAATTTATCTAAATTCCTTGTGATTCAGCCTATAATTCAAGAAGAGTCTATTAAAAAAAGAAAATTTTGATATAAATAGCATTGTCCATCCGTGTTTGTGTCGATATGTCAGATTTTTAATGTTCGTTTGATTTTATATAGGGCATGAGTTAATACAATAAAATTTGTACAAATATAAATCTCGTTTGATCTGTGTTTAGTCCGACTCAGTTTAGAATTGAAATTGAACATACATGTTTCCATAATTCCATTTCGATCCGAACGATTTTCCTCCTTGCCGACAAGAAACTTTGACCACTCAGTAGATATTATTTATTCTATTTATATTGTAGTATAAAAAAAATCTTATGCTGGAAACTCATATTTTATGTTCAACCACTACATACGTGCACAAATTTTGTGCCTTCACTTCTGGTACAACTGTAATGATCTATCATCCACGTCTAGTTCAGTAAATCAACAAACAAATAGGATGGATTCTTAACTACTACACTATAAGGGGAAGGAATGGAGTAAAGTTGACACATTGGATTTTAATAAAGCTAACTAGAGGGGTGTTGTCAAATAATAGGACAACGAAGTCAATACTGTTCAACTGCATGGTAACAGGTTACAGCTTACAACTTAGTAAATGGTTACCAACGTAAATTAACACAAGAAAAACCTAAAAACAAGAAAATATAAATGGAAATAAAATACCCATCAACAAAAGATGATTTAGAAGAAAACTCAGCAATAGTTTTTTTTATTTTGTATATATATATATATATATATATATCCAATCCAAAGTTTGAAACTACTATCGCCAATCAGTAAATGATCAGATTGCTACAAAAGATATGATTAAAATGGTACTAATTGGTACATATTCTTGAAAGCTAACATCTAAGGCCCTGTGTGGTTTCATTTTCAACTTTTAGTTTTTAGTTTTTGAAGCTTATTTCCAGTTTGAATGTTTTTAATATTTTGAAATATATATTTGGTTCAACCATTTTGAAAAATTGATTTTAAGCTGAAAATACAAAATGAGCTAACAAAATAAAAATGAAAATTTCAAATCTTGGTAGAATTTGACTACAACTGAATACACATATTAATATGATATGCAATTAACGACAAACAATCAATGCAATTACATATATAAAAGTTGAAATGATAAGCAACAAAAGTAGCAATTCAAATTGATAACCCATTTCTTAATTACCACTTTATGAAATAGAAAATAGAAAAACACAGATATCGCATAAATACATAACAAATCATAAAAAGGAATTAACTATATGAGCAAAATAATAATAATAATAATAACATGCTTACAACAATATTTTTAAACAATCACATCAGCACCTACCTAAATTAGCCTTGCAATAACAATTCTATTTACTTAAAAATAATACTACATTTAAGATAAAACATATGTAACCTAGACTAAAAAATCAAAAAAGCATATGACATCACTTCTAAGTAGCCTATATTTCACTAGTCATGGAAAGCTTATCCAAACAAGCTCTGTAGTTTGATTCCACTGACTGCCGCAATTAAAGAGTTACAATAATATGAGTTGAGTATAAGTGAAGTAATGACATTCTCTAAATTTACGATAAGTGGAAACAGGTGCAAGCCAAAAATATTGCACTAAATTGAATGCATACATGTGCAACAATAAGCGTAATACCAATAAATCCGTAGTTGTTACTAAAACATATGACATGAGCATGGATAATGGGTCAGATTTCTATTATTAAATTAATTTTATATAGAATCAAAATATTCGTATAATAAGTCGTGGACTAATCATAAAAATTCAAATTTTTTGCATGGTTGCAAGATTACAATTAGTATTCTTGTATATACAAACATGATGTACAAACATATCATGAAATAAAATTTGTAATCATATCATGATATACAAACATGATATACATTCATATCATGATATACAAGAATACTGCCAATATATCATGTTTGTATATCATGATTTGTATATCATGTTTGTAATCATATCAAGATTGTATAGCATGTTTGGATGGTTAGAGGATTACATGATTTGATGCAAGATTGTTTAAAAAATATGTTAATGCGCTGTTAATATGCAGACGCAGTGCAAAGTGAGAGTACAACAATAATGTAAACTCAATAAGCGGATTATATGGCAAACAGGTGATTTCGAATATGGTGTCTGTATGAGTATCAAATGTATTCAGCAAAGGCAAAGTGATTATGATATTTTATAAAACTTCAGACGGACTAGTCACCAGTATATCAACATTCTTGCATGTTAAAATCCTTAAAACATTTACTCTAACTAAAGAGCATACTTGCATGTTAAACGTAAAACAATATTTCTCAGGTTGAGCTACAAACAATAAAACAAGAAAATAAACATGATTGAGCAAATATTTGAAGGCAAACTAATTTGTATGACCTAACAAAAGAAAATTCTCAGCTAAATGGCATCACATATATACTCTAAACTAAGAGTCTGTGACACGACCCAAACTTGCCCGTAAAGGAAAGCCCGGATTGAGTTGAGAACATGACAAATCAGAAACCAAACAGAAGAACATTTCATTGCTTATAACAACAAATACATTAGAGTACAAGAATAAATCAGAGTTTGAATAAATAGTATATATCAGAAAAATATCAGAGATTTAAATTACAATTAAATACATAGCAGTGGAAAAATAATACAAAACACAACTGAAAGAAATGCACGGATACAGAGCTTTCCGAATATCGCTTCAGCTGTAAACCAGGATCCAGTGAACATAATATCTGCAAAAACCGAAACTACTAGCTGCCCATGTGGAAACTAGGGGCACCCAGAGTTTAAGTTAAAACAATAAACTCCAGGTCAATCATGGGACTGGTGTGAGAACTAAAACAATTATTAATTTGATTTTAGAATTAGGTAAATCAAGGGACCACGCCGTATAACACGAAATGGGTTTTCCCCCAAGAATACCAGTGCATAAAACAAATAACGCAATGCTAAATAATGAACAATGAAACTACTATAAGACTCAGGTCCCATCACACAATGCAACGTAAGCTGAAGGATAAAGTTTTAGATTATAATAGCCAAATATGCTTGGTACGTGAAATTTCATATTTTATTATTACTATAAGTGAAGAAAATCAACTTCAAATATAAATGTATCAATCATAGATGGCATAATGCCCCATCCCACTATGTCATCATACCAGGCTCTACAATTAAAACCGAAATGTCATATTAGAAATTAGATTTCCATCATGAACCAAGGCAAGGGATCATCCTTACCAAATTCGTGACAATCTAGCCTACCATGTCAGTAACGACCCGGAAATTTAGCGACCTTGATTATTCGATATACAACACATATCGAACATCAAGAGTCGAAAATACCGGATGGTTAATGAATGAAATTAGAGTGTGAGGAAAGATAAGATAGAAACTTAGAACAGAAGAAAAAGAAGATACAACATCAGAGTAACTCGAATCTCACAGCGAAACGAACAACATATAATAGATAACATATCCTTGAAATAAAATCAGTATATGTATACAATAACATTATCAGAGTACAACACTTACAACACAGCGGAAATAACTATAGCTATATGAATCCTGAAGCCTCCTGCTCTAGCTCTTCAAGTATCTATAAATCCCGACTACTTGACTGCCCGTACAAAATTGGGCACCCAAGAGTTTAGGGAAAACAAAACAAAATAAACTCCGGGTCAGTCATGGTGTAACACCCCGTAATTTGAACATAAAAATTCACAAATTAAAGTATACTTAATTAAGTGAAATGGGTTGCGCAAAGAAACATATATATTGATATATATATATATATATATATATATTATTGAAAATTAAATAAATAAATATGCAAAAATGTTCAAAACAGCGAATTGGGAGAGGGGAATAACCGAACCGGCCGATTTTTGAAGTCGACCCATGCCTGCTGGGTCGACTAGGGGTTAATCCAGGGTGTTTGGCTGTCAACCCGTGGGCCGATTCGCTCAAATGCAGATTTTGCATTTGAATGGTTATCATGGTTCAGCTTTAATCTAAAGGCCCTAGATGGTTCCAACACTTGACTTCTTCCCCAAGACATGCTTTGATGGCTAGGATCTAAACTAAGGTTTATCCTATTGCTAAAACTATCCTAGTCTTCTATAAAATACCCCTAACCTAAACCTAAATGCTCATTATTCAATCCTATAGCTAAACTATGCCAAAATGTTCTCTCATGGCCTCCACCCTCATCCTCTTGTCATAATCTCCATCTCTAATCATATGAGAGAGTTTCTAAAGAAGTATAAGAGTTCCTAAGCTTGCATAAGTGTTTCTAAGTTTGATTCAAGGCTTTTCTTCATCAAAGCTAGGATCTTTATTATTGATTTGGCTCAAGGGTTTTCATTTGGAGCATTCTTATTTGGAGTTTTTGAGTTGATAGCTTAGTGGCTTCGTCTTAATCTTTTAATATATTCATAAGAAGGCTAATCAACAAGTTGTGAGTTTCTATAACCTTAATGACCAATTATTGAAGTGATTATGATAGGATATGATGAGGTTATGGCTATGAATGTGGATCAATGCATGTTATGCAAGTTATATGCTATGTGTTAATGATGTTATGCATGTTATGCAAGTTATATGCTATGTGTTAATGATGTTATGCATGTTATGCAAGTTATATGCTATGTGTTTATGAAGTTATGCAAGTTATGCAAGTCATATGCTACATGTTCATGAAGTTATGCAAGTTATGCAAGTCATATGATACATGTTCATGATGTTATGCTAGTTATGCAAGTCATATGTTATGTGATTATGATGTTATGCAAGTTATGCAAGTCATATGCTATGTGTTTGTGGTGTTATGCAAGTTATGCAAGTTATATGCTATGTGTTTATGATGTTATGCAAGATATGCAAGTCATATGAGAAACATTGATCCATTATGACACCATGATTATGCAAGTTTGGTGTATGCTTATATGCAAGTTCATGTATGATATGTATGCAAGTTTGGTGTATGATTATATGCAAGTTCACATATGACATGTTATGCAAGTATGGTGTTTGATTATATGCAAGTAACATGTGCAAGTTTACACCTTAGTATGATATGCATACATATGCAAGTTAACCCCTTTATATATCACACATACATATGCAAGCTTACCCCTTTGTATGACATAAGAAACTTATGCAAGTTAACCTCTTTATGACATATGTGATTCATGCATGTTTGGGTTGATTATTTATGCTAGTTGGGTTTGATGTTATATGCATGTTGACACCTTTAAACCCATGTTGATGCTAATGTTATGCAAGTCGAACCCATTGTATTTGTGATGAATATTCCCTTTTATGTCATGTTAGCGAATTACGTGGGGAACGATGGGGTTAATAAACATGTTAATGAAATTGTGTGAAGTTGGTATGATTATGCATACCATAAAGTGATGGACATAATTGAGTCAATTATGTACATCGTTAAAATTGGAATTAATTAGGGAAAATTAATTCGAGGGTGATTAATTAGGTGTAATTAATCGACTAAGACACGAGGTTGGACCCTCTTGTAGCGTAAGACTGCCCGGAACCGACCGGCAAATCCAGCGGCTACAAATGATTGGCCCAATGTGAGAGGTCTTAGGCACAAACTATATACGTGACAAGTGTAAAGACACGAGGTTAGACTCGGTTATGGCGTAAGGCTGCCCGGACCCAACTGGCAAATCCAGCTGCCATAAAAGATAGTCTAATGTGAGAGGTCCTTACAACGGTTACGTTCTTAATCAATTAAGAAACACTTAACCAGATAAGCATGTAGTGGGGGAATGAAGGGTTAAGTGGGTGCCTTGGGTGGCATGAGAAAATCTAGTGGTTGCCTTGGGTGGCAATAGAAAATACGATTAGAATACTTAACCAAAGTGGAACATGTAATTAAACATGATTAAAGGGTTAAGTGGGTGCCTTGGGTGGCATGAGGAAATCTAGTGGTTGCCTCGGGTGGCAATAGAAGATAAGATTAAAATACTTAACCAAAGTAGGACATGTAATTAAACATGATTAAAGGGTTAAGAGGGTGCCTTGGGTGGCATGTGGAAAAATCTATTGGGTTGCCTTGGGTGGCAATAGAGAATACGACTAGAATACTTAACCAAAGTAGAACATGTAATTAAACATGATTAAAGGGTTAAGCGGGTGCCTTGGGTGGCATGTAGAAATCTAGTGGGTGCCTTGAGTGGCAATTGAAATATGATTAGATGACTTAACCAAACCTTAACATGTAAGTGGGCATGATTATGAAAAAGGGGTTAAGTGGGATGCACTAGATAAAATGACAAGCTTAAGTAGTAGCTTGTGGGGGCCCATTTCATTGGGATGCACTAGATAAAATGACAAGCTTAAGTAGTAGCTTGTGGGGGCCCATTTCATTGGGATGCACTAGATAAAATGACAAGCTTAAGTAGTAGCTTGTGGGGGCCCATTTCATTGGGCTGCACTAGATAAAATGACAAGCTTAAGTAGTAGCTTGTGGGGGCCCATTTCAACCAGTAACCCATATGTATCTTATTGGGCTCGACCCATGTCGAGGACGGGACACGCGTACTGGGCTTGACTATAAGAGGCCAAAACGGGCTAGCGGTGGCAACGCGAGTCCAACGGGTTTCATATGCGTGTGTGGACCCGGGCTGGTAGGTAAGACGTTGTTGCATCGTGTAGGTATAAGCCGTGCACCATTATCGGGTTGCCACTTTGGGGAGTGATACACCCTACTGTGGGGCCAGCACGGGTATCTACGTTAGGGAGCCGATCGCTTGGGGAGTAGTGGGTACACCTAGTGGGGATAGGGGCAGACGGCACCTATGTAGTCAGCTAGGGGTACACGAAACTACTATTAAAATAACTAAGTACACTTAGTGGGATCAACCTTTAAGTAGGAATTACCCTTGGGTGGGTAGAACTGGTGTGGTGTAGTGTAGGAATTACCCTTGGGTGGGTAGATCAGGGGTGGTGTAGGGTAGTATTTATCCTTGGGTGGATAGGCGCGTCTTTACCGTTATCTTAGTTTATCCTAAGTTTAGTTGGCTACTTAGTGTAGTCATTTATCCCCAGTCGTACCGTACCAGGTTTATATCATACCCTAATTACTTTAATGATTGTATTGTTAAGGTTATAGGGCTCACTCAGACTTATGTCTGACCCCATTGTTTTTATCTTTTTCCCAACCCTCAGGTTATCAGTGTGGGCCTAGCACTAGTGGGCTTTGATCAGATTGCTTTATCTATCTTTTGGGGCTTGGACTCTTGAAGAAAAGCTCGGTTATCTTTTCTATTATGGCTATTAGTATGTAGTGGGATTATGTACTTATGTTTTAACGAGATGGATATTTTGTACTTGACTCTTATTGGTTTTTGGGATGTAACCAAACATGTTTACCTTCTGCTGCAATGAAACGATGTTTTAAATTTCAAGTATTACTTATATCTGTCTTGTAGTAATTTTTCAGTTCTTTATTCACTTAAATACTCCACCGAAGCTAAGGCATTCCCTTTATGAGTGACCTTAGCGGGTGTGGGGTGTTACACGTGGTATCAGAGCGAAGGTTACCAGAACAGATAAAATTTTTAGAAAAACTATTTTTCTAAAAACATTTTTGGAAGAAGTATTTTCAAAAACATGTCTTTTAAGAGAAAAGTTTTTGAAAGAAAAGCATAATCCCCAATAGCCATATATCCTTCCTTCGTTCTTTGTTTTGATTCTCTTCCTCTTTCTCTTTTTGAATTTCCCCTCCGCGTATAGATGTCTTTTAAGATACATAAGGACTTCCGTATGAAGGACGGAAGAGCCACTTCAAGGGACTAAGACGTTTGCCAGGCCAAGAAGTTAGTCCAAGGAGGTGGAGGGCTTATGGGTACCTTTAAGATGGACGAGAGAGGAAGGTTCAAATAGCAATTAGGTAAATAAAGGACGAAACCTCATCGTGGTAAGAAGGCCACGAAAGGAGAATGTGAAGGGGAAGGCTAGTTGTTTTGGAGAAATAGGACACCTTGGGGTTGTCCAAAGTTGCAAGGACGAAGTACAGGATCTTCTGGAGGGTAGATGTATTCCCTCACGACGGGTATACCTGATGGGGGTAGGACTGTCTAAGTTGAAATTTGGTTCTCTCGATCATCCTGTTCGAACTTTATTCGACTCTGGCGCACCACATTCGTTTATCTCATCATCATTAGTTGAGTCACTGCACCTAGACACCAGTTGAGTAGATGATCATGTGGTCGTTTCAAACCCAATTGGGGGCTCCACTTATTTGTCCATGATATGTTTGGGTTTGAAGATTTCTATACTTAGCGTTGAGTTTAGAGGTGATGCTTTTGTTTGGGCTTCACGGGCTATGGGTTGATTTTGGGCATGGACTGGTTATCCAGTAATGGTGCCGTTCTTGATTAGGAAAGGAGAGTTGTTAGGCTCATGACCCGCTTGGGTAACACTCTCGAGATCTCTTGTAATCCCATAGATTCTGTTATGCTAAGTTATCTTGAATCGCTTGACGCTTCGGTCGAGAGTTTGCGATCTGTTAGAGTGGTCCGGGAATACTCGGATGTGTGTGAGGAGGAGAAGGACTTACTTCCGAAGCGGGAGATAGACTTCCGAATATATCTGGTGGATAATGCTAAACCTGTATCTTTACCATTGCGCCACGCGGCTCCTCGTGAGAGGAGGGAACTCCATAAGCAAGTAGGGGAGTTGCTTGAGAAGGGGTTCATAAGACGAAGTATATCGGAGTGGGGAGCTCCAGTAGTTTTTGCCACGAAGGCGGATGGGTCCCTCAGACTTTGTGTAGACTATAGAGAACTCAACAAGCTCACAAAGAAGAATAGACACCCATTACCAAGGATTGATGATCTTTTTGATCCGTCGGTTGGCGCCTCAGTGTTTTCGCAGTGGGACTTGGCCACGGAATTTCATCAGTTGGGAGTGACTGAGGATAGTATAGAGAAGACTGCCTTTAGGACTCCGGATGGTTTCTATGAGTGGCTGGTGATGCCATTTGGTTTGACGAACGCCCCCGCATACTTTGTTGATTTGATGAGTGGAGTGTTCAGGGAGTACCTAAATAACTTCGTAGTGGTCTTTGTGGATGACATCATGGTCTTTTCTAAAGAGAGAAATAAGTTTTCGTGTGTCCTTAATGGGTTAAGCAAAGCCAGTTATTTGATCAACGGTGGTTTTGGAGCGAGATTGGCAAGGACATCCAGAGTTGGACAAGGGCTTAATCATTTAGCTGTTTTACTAGTATCATCTCGCGTAGGTTGTCTGAATTCGAAGGAGCTATCCCTTGGGTGTTTGTCTGATATTGGTTTAGGCCTTTGGGGCTTGCACTTGGGGGATGTCGAGTTCGACTAGGATGGTCTGCGTGAAAGATGGATAGTTGTGACGATTTTGCATGGGAGTATATCCTGGTTTTCTCCAGAAGTGGAGAAGAGCATGCCCTACATCTTAGGGAAGTGTGGGAGACTCTTCGAGCGCATAGTCTTAAGACAGCAAAGGTGGATGGAGTTCTTAGCATCCTAAGATTTCGAGATAGCGTACACCCCAGTAAGAATAACGTGGTAGCGGACGCCTTGAGTAGAAAAAGGTTGTCCTTGAGTCCATTGTTCGTGGAACGACGAAGCTTGGAATTTATCGCGATGTTTGATTTCAGACCTTCTGTTGACTTTATACCCGATTTGCTAGCATCCTTGGAGGTCAGACCTACTCTTTTGAGACGGATTGGCGAGGCACAGCGGGACGACCCACAGTTGGTTGAGTTGGTAGAGAGGCTCATAAGGGGGGAGTCGTCCAGCCATTTGGGCAGGTACACCCTAGACGAAAAGGGGTGCTTGCGTAGAGACGGTAGACTTTGTGTACCGCAAGACAAAGGTTTAAGGAAGGCTATTCTTGATGATGCACACCGTTCTAGGTTGACCATTCATCCCGGTGGGGACAAGATGTACCAGGACATGAGGCGAGTTTTCTTTTGGGCCGGAATGAAGAAGTATGTGGCCGAGTATGTCGCTAGATGCTTGGTGTGCCAACAAGAGAAAGCGGAGCAAAAGAAACCTGGTAGATTGCTTCACACATTGGAAGTTCCGCAATGGAAGTGGGATAGCGTCTCGATGGATTTTATTGATGGGTTACCGAGATCGAGGAAGGGTAATACGGGAATTTGGGTTGTGGTAGACAGACTTACTAGAGTGCCCATTTCATACCCGTGAAGAGCAAGGGGACTGCTCCATGGCTAGCTTCGGTTTATCTTCGAGAAATAATTCAGTTGCATAGGGAACATGACGTATTCCATGTGTCACATTTGAGGAAGTGCCTACATGAGACCGCAGAGGTGGTAGAGCCGAGCTTGCTTAAAGAAGTGGAGGTAGAGCGTGATGCGACTATTCGACGAGCTCCTACCCGCATCCTTGGGTCAGAGATTAGGAAGTTGAGAAACAGAGAGGTTCGACTAGTCAAAGTGCCAAGGGGAGAAGATGAGAGTAATGCTACTTGGGAGACAGAAGCGAAGATGCGTTCATTGTACCCATTCCTTTTTGAGGGTATGTCTTTTAACTTCTCCTTCATCGTTTGTCTAGTACTTATCTTATCTTTAGTATGTCCTCTCATTAGTACCTTTGACCTTTAGATAGGGTAAAACCTATGGTTGAAACATGTGTTTGAGACATGTTATGTTTGATGGATGCGAGTGGATGCAAGTGTTTGCAAGTGGTTGCTCGTGGATGCATATACACACACTCTAGGCACTAGATCGGCTCAATCACTTCATATTGCATATTGCATAAAATTGTGTGTAGGTAGCTATATTAATGGATGTATAATGGTTGTGTTATCAGATGGATGATACATTTTGGTGTATGGTTGTGCACACATGTTGAAATAGTATGTGTCGATAGGGTTCTTCCGCATACATATTGGATGCATGGCACTATCATGGTTTGCATTAAGGAGGTCAACTGAATCAGTAGACCGCCTGATTTAGCATTAGTATACAGGCATATACACACACTTTTTTGCATATGTTCATACGTCATTAGAAATTTTAAGGACAATGGATGCCAGTGTTTGATGGTTTAGTAGATGGTTGTTTGGTTGGTAGGATACGTTCTTCTTGACTTAGAGATTTCGGGGACGAAATCCTTTAAGGAGGGGAGAATGTAATACCCCGTAATTTGAACATAAAAATTCACAAATTAAATATACTTAATTAAGTGAAATGGGTTGCGCAGAGAAATATATATATATATATATATATATATATATATATATATATATATATAATTGAAAATTAAATAAATAAATATGCAAAAATGTTCAAAACAGCGAATTGGGAGAGGGGAATAACCGAACCAGCCGATTTTTGAAGTCGGCCCGAGCCCGCTGTGTCGACTAGGGGTTAATCCAGGGTGTTTGGCTGTCAACCCGTGGGCCGATTTGCTCAAATGCAGATTTTGCATTTGAATGGTTCTCATGGTTCAGCTTTAATCTAAAGGCCCTAGATGGTTCCTACACTTGACTTCTTCCCCAAGACATGCTTTGATGGCTAGGATCTAAGCTAAGGTTTATCCTATGGCTAAAACTATCCTAGTCTTCTATAAAAAGACCACTAACCTAAACCTAAATGCTCATTATACAATCCTATAGCTAAACTATGCCAAAATGTTCTCTCATGGCCTCCACCCTCATCCTCTTGTCATAATCTCCACCTCTAATCATATGAAAGAGTTTCTAAAGAAGTATAAGAGTTCCTAAGCTTGCTTAAGTGTTTCTAAGTTTGATTCAAGGCTTTTCTTCATCAAAGCTAGGATCTTTATTATTGATTTGGCTCAAGGGTTTTCATTTGGAGCATTCTTATTTGGAGTTTTTGAGTTGATAGCTTAGTGGCTTCGTCTCAATCTTTTAATATATTCATAAGAAGGCTAATCAACAAGTTGTGAGTTTCTATAACCTTAATGACCAATTATTGAAGTGATTATGATAGGATATGATGAGGTTATGGCTATAAATGTGGATCAATGCATGTTATGCAAGTTATATGCTATGTGTTAATGATGTTATGCATGTTATGCAAGTTATATGCTATGTGTTAATGATGTTATGCATGTTATGCAAGTTATATGCTATGTGTTTATGAAGTTATGCAAGTTATGCAAGTCATATGCTACATGTTCATGAAGTTATGCAAGTTATGCAAGTCATATGATACATGTTCATGATGTTATGCTAGTTATGCAAGTCATATGTTATGTGATTATGATGTTATGCAAGTTATGCAAGTCATATGCTATGTGTTTGTGGTGTTATGTAAGTTATGCAAGTTATATGCTATGTGTTTATGATGTTATGCAAGATATGCAAGTCATATGAGAAACATTGATCCATTATGACACCATGATTATGCAAGTTTGGTGTATGCTTATATGCAAGTTCTTGTATGATATGTATGCAAGTTTGGTGTATGATTATATGCAAGTTCACATATGACATGTTATGCAAGTATGGTGTTTGATTATATGCAAGTAACATGTGCAAGTTTACACCTTAGTATGATATGCATACATATGCAAGTTAACCCCTTTATATGTCACACATACATATGCAAGCTTACCCCTTTGTATGACATAAGAAACTTATGTAAGTTAACCTCTTTATGACATATGTGATTCATGCATGTTTGGGTTGATTATTTATGCTAGTTGGGTTTGATGCTATATGCATGTTGACACCTTTAAACCCATGTTGATGCTAATGTTATGCAAGTCGAACCCATTGTATTTGTGATGAATCTTCCCTTTTATGTCATGTTAGCGAATTACGTGGGGAACGATGGGGTTAATAAACATGTTAATGAAATTGTGTGAAGTTGGTATGATTATGCATACCATAAAGTGATGGACATAATTGAGTCAATTATGTACATCGTTAAAATTGGAATTAATTAGGGAAAATTAATTCGGGGGTGATTAATTAGGTGTAATTAATCGACTAAGACACGAGGTTGGACCCTTTTGTAGCGTAAGACTGCCCGGAACCGACCGGCAAATCCAGCGGCTACAAATGATTGGCCCAATGTGAGAGGTCTTAGGCACAAACTATATACGTGACAAGTGTAAAGACACGAGGTTAGACTCGGTTATGGCGTAAGGCTGCCCGGACCCAACCGGCAAATCCAGCTGCCATAAAAGATAGTCTAATGTGAGAGGTCCTTACAACGGTTACGTTCTTAATCAATTAAGAAACACTTAACCAGATAAGCATGTAGTGGGGCATGAAGGGTTAAGTGGGTGCCTTGGGTGGCATGAGAAAATCTAGTGGTTGCCTTGGGTGGCAATAGAAAATACGATTAGAATACTTAACCAAAGTGGAACATGTAATTAAACATGATTAAAGGGTTAAGTGGGTGCCTTGGGTGGCATGAGGAAATCTAGTGGTTGCCTTGGGTGGCAATAGAAGATAAGATTAAAATACTTAACCAAAGTAGGACATGTAATTAAACATGATTAAAGGGTTAACAGGGTGCCTTGGATGGCATATGGAAAATTCTAGTGGGTTGCCTTGGGTGGCAATAGAGAATACGACTAGAATACTTAACCAAAGTAGAACATGTAATTAAACATGATTAAAGGGTTAAGCGGGTGCCTTGGGTGGCATGTAGAAATCTAGTGGGTGCCTTGAGTGGCAATTGAAATATGATTAGATGACTTAACCAAACCTTAACATGTAAGTGTGCATGATTATGAAAAAGGGGTTAAGTGGTATGCACTAGATAAAATGACAAGCTTAAGTAGTAGCTTGTGGGGGCCCATTTCATTGGGATGCACTAGATAAAATGACAAGCTTAAGTAGTAGCTTGTGGGGGCCCATTTCATTGGGATGCACTAGATAAAATGACAAGCTTAAGTAGTAGCTTGTGGGGGCCCATTTCATTGGGCTGCACTAGATAAAATGACAAGCTTAAGTAGTAGCTTGTGGGGGCCCATTTCAACCAGTAACCCATATGTATCTTATTGGGCTCGACCCATGTCGAGGACGGGACACGCGTACTGGGCTTGACTATAAGAGGCCAAAACGGGGGTAGCGGTGGCAACGCGAGTCCAATGGGTTTCATATGCGTGTGTGGACCCGGGCTGGTAGGTAAGACGTTGTTGCATCGTGTAGGTATAAGCCGTGCACCATTATCGGGTTGCCACTTTGGGGAGTGATACACCCCACTGTGGGGCCAGCACGGGTATCTACGTTAGGGAGCCGATCGCTTGGGGAGTAGTGGGTACACCTAGTGGAGATAGGGGCAGACGGCACCTATGTAGTCAGCTAGGGGTACACGAAACTACTATTAAAATAACTAAGTACACTTAGTGGGATCAACCTTTAAGTAGGAATTACCCTTGGGTGGGTAGAACTGGTGTGGTGCAGTGTAGGAATTACCCTTGGGTGGGTAGATCTGGGGTGGTGCAGTGTAGTATTTATCCTTGGGTGGATAGGCGCGTCTTTACCATTATCTTAGTTTATCCTAAGTTTAGTTGGCTACTTAGTGTAGTCATTTATCCCCAGTCGTACCGTACCAGGTTTATATCATACCCTAATTACTTTAATGATTGTATTGTTAAGGTTATAGGGCTCACACAGACTTATGTCTGACCCCGTTGTTTTTATCTTTTTCCCAACCCTCAGGTTATCAGTGTGGGCCTAGCACTAGTGGGCTTTGATCAGATTGCTTTATCTATCTTTTGGGGCTTGGACTCTTGAAGAAAAGCTCGGTTATCTTTTCTATTATGGCTATTAGTATGTAGTGGGATTATGTACTTATGTTTTAACGAGATGGATATTTTGTACTTGACTCTTATTGGTTTTTGGGATGTAACCAAACAAGTTTACCCTCTACTGCAATGAAATGATGTTTTAAATTTCAAGTATTACTTATATCTGTCTTGTTGTAATTTTTCAGTTCTATATTCACTTAAATACTCCACCGAAGCTAAGGCATTCCCTTTATGAGTGACCTTAACGGGTGTGGGGTGTTACACATGGGACTGGTATGAGTAAAACAGTTTCAAATGGTTTGAAAAAGTAATTGATATCTCATAAGACCACACCGTATAACGGAATGGGTTTTTCCCTTATGAAAATCCAAAACATCTTTATATCAAAACCTTTTGATATTATAATAATGTCTATCAACCACAATATAATAATCATCTAGCAGAAACGCTTTCATCCCACGTTCTACATATATAGTATACAATCAAAATCGCAAGCACGTATTGGGTAATGGATTTCCAACTATGACAAGGTATGGAACCACCTTTCGCTAGTGTACCTCTAGAAAGGAATACACTGGGCTCAACAAGAACATCTTGCAACCCGGCCACACGTGACCGACCACACATTTCGCTTGAGTGTATCGAATGTATATCACCAACGGTTGGTATCAACAACCGTTTCCCGAATGGGACAGCATCAACAATAGATTTTTAGAAGTAAATGAAACTCTAGATCAGGTGATTATACACCCTAATAGGTGCGACCTACATAGCCATGTTGCCTGCCCGATTTCTGTCATTTACCGAATGTGAGACTAGAAGCTACGCTTATCTTTTACATACCACATCTTCATTCACTTTGAATGTCACATCGTCACACCCGCCAAATCACAAATTGATTTCCCCAAAAATAACATGGGTATACAGCTAAGAGAAACGAATTCCTCCGCTACCAAACGTGAATACGTTTGAAGAGATCAACTTACGCGATCTATGAGATATACTCTGTCAGACATTCTTCCGTACAGGTCATCCTGGGACAGGACAAACCGAAGGCACTATTCAGTATATCCATCTTAGGCAATTGTTATCTAAGATTTATACAACATCCCTTGCACTTCACTCCGTCCACATATGTTCTTCTCATGGCCAACGCAGTCACTCCATCCATCAGATTCGCACCAGCCATTTCATTTGTACACACACAGTATGGCCAACGCAGTCACTCCATCACCTTCCTCATCGAATCATCCCTCCTCTCTAGTCGCTTGTCATGCCGACTTCTCCAAAAACCCCACTCTAGCTTGACTGCTTGGAAGGACAGGGCACAGCTACCATCCGCCCCCCCAATCCAACATCTCGACGTCGCCCACTCCACGGCTTCATCAACTTCATCACCCTACTTTCCGTCCATACGTCCTCACACTCAGCCATGCCAACCGGTACACAAAACTCGCTGCACAGTCCTTTATACATCCGCGAGATCCCCTTGCTTCACATCATCAGCATGCCTCATATCTAGACACGCTGTCATGCATGAAAAAATGTACCACATACATTCGGTGGGTTTAGTTCAACAGAGAAGAGTGGATAGAGAAGAAGGAAGTACTTTACTGTAAAGAAAATTTTTTTTTGAGAAGCCATGGAAAAAGGAAATGAAACAAGACCTGCGTGTATTTATAATTAATGGTACTTTTTGCATTGAAGTTTTTGGTCAGATTGATGGGATTATAGAAATTTACTTTGCCATGAAGTTTCAGGGTATAGGACGTGGATACCTTACTACCAGAGATGTGGAGTAAGTTTCAGGGTATAGGACGTGGATACCTTACTACCAGAGACGTGGAGTAAGTTTCAGGGTGTAGGACGTGGAGTGTATTGGTATTGATAAAGGTTTGTATTTATTTGTTTAGTAATAGTATTGTTGGAGTGTTCACAGCTATCATAGGGACTATCGGGACACACGTATTATTTACAAACGCGACAAACCAAGTTGTTACAATTACTTGTATTTTATAAAGGTGAAATACACTCAGTGGAATGCAGTGCTGCTTGGACCCTTTAGTGTTTATTTTCTTTTAAATTAAGCGTACCATGTTACGTAAAATCGCGTTCATATCCAAGCCAGTTAGGACGGAAATGAGAAAACAATCGTGTCCAGCGAGGTACCACGATCCCAAAAAAACAATTTGGTAGATTAACTTATATTGTGAAACCCCGAAATGCTAATACAGGGTGTCAAATACTTCAAATAAAAAGTTGCTTATTTAATTAATTAAAAATTACCATAAAATTCTAAAAATTAAATTATCACTACGTCTCAAAAGAATCTTGTCTAAATTCGAAACCAGTATCTAGTTATATCGAATAAACTGTTACGGTCGATAAACGATTCTATAGCGACTATTTTAAAATTTGATTTGGACTCAAATAAAAATCTACACGACGAAATCCCGATTTTTCTCTTCCATTAGAAAAATATACTTCACCAGCTCCTAACGTTTCTTGTTTCATAGAAATCCGATTTAAAACAAACCCTGTACATTCAATTGAAGTTCAAATCGCCAAATAGCGAACTACCGCGCCATTTTGAGCTCGATTTTAATTATAATATAATTACACGTTCAAACTTCGTTTATATAATATATTCGTGAATATAATTCAACTCTAAACTGAATTATATATTTTAAATAATCCAATTCACACAATATTGTGAATTCCACTATTTTTTATTATTTCAGAAATTAAATATATTAATCTATTATTTAATTAATTAAATATTCCATATAATTTAATTAAATAACCATTTTATTCTCTACATCACTATTTATATAATTAAATAAATTAATTATTACCCAAAAAAATACGGGTCGTTACGTTCTTTCCCACTTAAAATAATTTCGTCCTCGAAATTGCTAAGGTAGAAAACAAACCCAATTGACTAGTTAGAACTTATTTGTTCACTTCTTAACTTCAGTTTCAACCGAACCAATTAATATCAACTAAAATATTAATTTATTTCGACTAACTAAAATTTTCAAAAATTCTGAAAATTTTCTAACGCCTTAATTTTTTAGAAAATTTCGCCATAACCTCCTTTGTACAGCCCTATTGGTAAAACCACAACTTGCCTCTCTAGGCCTTCTCCAACCCAAAAGAAAATCAAACAGCCAAGTGGCTTGCCTATTCGGCTCATAAATCTCATATCCATATAAAATACAAACTGGTACCTTTTTGTCAGGCATATCGTTATATCCTTTACACCTGCTACCAATTTAGCATATACCAATGTCCTTACGGTCAAACTCCAATCACTTTTATCTCAAATCCAACCATTCGCTTATACCTAAGTCGAATTCAGTTTCAAATCAAAGTTCCATTTTTCGATTTTTAAATTCTTAACTCATCAATCCAATACCATTTCAGATTCTATCTCACAATTCAAAATCTAATTCTACTTGATATATCGTATCCAATTCAATTTCCAGTTAATTGATTTCAATTCAGTTCCAGCTTGGTTTCACAAATTTTTATTTAAACTTATTTTTAATTCAAACAGTCTCTTCCTGGGAGTTTTAAACAGCTTTTCTTTTCTAAAACCAAATTTTCCTTTTTGGATTTCAAACAACTTGTTTCTCTCAAAACAATTCAAAAACAAAATCTTTTCGGTAGTAATCCGTCACTTACAACTCGAAATTGAACACCGATGATGTCATGATCATCGTCGGAATCTATTTCCAGCTTTCGAAGTGAGTTCAATACTATATCGCTTTTCAAAACCATTTCTAACATTTCCACTTTGAAATTTATTTCAAAATATCCTTCCAATGCTTGTAAAACAATTTTAAATCTCCTAGGATTTTAAAATTCTCATATACTTAATTTAACTCCATTTACAAACACCTTTCAAATTCCATGGTTTTCAGATTTAATTCAATTCATTATGCTTATCTGAATTCTGATTGGTTATTTACATAACCATTTCACATTTTTATAATCTTATTCGATTATAATAAAAACCAATATATCCAATATATATATATATTCATTCCAATATATATATCTTCTCTATATCAAAATATACATTAGGTAAAATTATTTTCATTTACCCTCTTTTCAAAACATATCTTGTCGACCCATCGTATTTGAGTGTTTAGAAACCCTTATCGATATTGTGTTGCCCCACCATCGACCAGAATCCATAAACAACTCCACAATAAATCTACTCAATATAAAACCATTTATATCAAATAACAAATACGTTCACTCATATATATACACTCAAACTCAATCTAGGGTATTACTAACCCCATCTCTACTGAGTCACGCTACAGAGCCAAGGTAATTCATTTAACCTTAAGCTCTGATACCAACTGTAACGACACGGAAATTTAGCGACCTTGATTATCCGATATACAACACATATCGAACATCAAGAGTCGAAAATACCGGATGGTTAATGAAAGAAATTAGAGGGTGAGGAAAGATAAGATATAAACTTAGAATAGAAGAAGAAGAAGATACAACATCAGAGTAACTCGAATCTCACAGCGGAACGAACAACATATAATAGATAACATATACTTGAAATAAAATCTGTATATGTATACAATAACATTATCAGAGTACAACACTTATAACACAGCGGAAATAACTATAACTATATGAATCCTGAAGCCTCCTGCTCTAGCTCTTCAAGTATCTGTAAATCCCGACTACTTGACTGCCCGTACAAAATTGGGCACCCAAGAGTTTAGGGAAAACAAAACAAAATAAACCCCGGATCAGTCATGAGACTGGTATGAGTAAAACAGTTTCAAACGGTTTGAACAAGTAATTGATATCTCATAAGACCACGCCGTATAACAGAACGGGTTTTTCCCTTATGAAAATCTAAAACATCTTTATATCAAAACCTTTTGATATTATAATAATGTCTATAAACCACAATATAATAATCATCTAGCAGAAACGCTTTCATCTAACGTTCTACATATATAGTATACAATCAAAATCGCAAGCACGTATTGGGTAATGAATTTCCAACTATGACAATGTATGAAACCACCTTTCTCTAGTGTACCTCTAGAAAGGAATACACTGGGTTCAACAAGAAAATCTTGCAACCCAGCCACACATGACCGACCACTCATTTCGCTTGAGTGTATCGAATGTATATCACTAACGGTTGGGATCAGCAACCGTTTCCCAAATGGGACAGCATCAACAATAGATTTTTAGAAGTAAATGAAACTCTAGATCAGGTGATTATACACCCTAATAGGTGCGACCTACATAGCCATGTTGCCTGTCTGATTTCTGTCATTTACTGGATGTGAGGCAAGAAGCTACGCTTATCTTTTACATACCACATCTTCATTCTCTTTGAATGTCACATCGTCATACCCACCAAATCACAAATTGATTTCCCCAAAAATAACATGGGTGTATAGCTAAGAGAAACGAATTCCTCCGCCACCAAACGTGAATACGTTTGAAGAGATCAACTTACGCGATCTATTAGATATACTCTGTCAGACATTCTTCCATACAGGTCATCCTGGGACTGGACAAATCGAAGGCACTATTCAGTATATCCATCTTAGGCAATTGTTATCTAAGATTTATACAATAGCCCTTGCACTTTATTCTGTCTTCAATTATCTTTGGCATATATGATTCATAATGCTTATGCCAATACAGAGTGGTTCTTTGGATAATAATCCAACCGGTCTCTCCAGATTAACAACGTTAAAATGGTCAAAACTTTGATAGTCGATGATTTAACTATCAAATAAAAACATGTCTGTGTACACACAACGATCTTATTTCCAAATGGAATTATCGATCCAATCATCAACACACACACATATATATATATATATCCTCATTTCTATGTTTAGAAAATATATGTTATTAACACTGGAAAACATTTCCATGGCTTACTTACGTATCACTATTCTTCCACAACTATCAGACTCTAACTATAAACTAACAAGAGAACAACTTCCTAAGTATAAACCCCAAAGGCCGAAACCAACATCGGATCGATACTTAGGAAACCATTCAACTTATTAATCTCTAGTCAGTTTCTAATTTTTGTTTAACTCCATTTTGATTAACTATGTTCAATTAACTCCTTTTAGCTTAACTCTTATTCAAATAACTAATATTTGATTTACTCCATTCGCTTAACTCTAGATCGCAGCGATCACAATGGTTACGCCTGATTCCCCCAGGAAACATCCGACCGCCGTAGGCTATCTACAGCCCTGCGAATTACGCTAGCAGTCGTGCAAAATGGCAATTTATCCTGGATAACTATGTTTGACTAACTCTATTCGACTAACCATATTCGATTAACTCGACTTCGAATAACTAAATTCGATTAACTCTTTTATATCTCGTCAACTTCCTTTTTTATAAGTCCTGTTTATTTTCCCAACAAATATTCCTTTTAATTCTATTTACTTTCTAAATACAAATCCCTTTATTCTATTTATTTCCTAAATAAATATTCCTTTATTAATTCTATTTATTTTCTAAATAAATATTCCTCTTTATAAAATCCTATGATTTTATAAATACTTTATTTTCAAAAATATTTCCTTTTATAAAATCGGTTGATTTTATAAAATTCTTTTATTTCAATATACATTGAAATATTTCTTTTTACATCCCAGGGTTTCTTATGATATTTAAAATACCAATTCACAATCATCGATATCATTCAAACACACATAATCAACAACAAATTATTTTACTTCATATATTACAATATGTGAACATAACAATATTATAAACATTGAGGAGTCAAGTTGGACCCCTCCAACTTGTTTCCCTGCATCCACAGATGTTAAACAATACAAATATAAAATATTCTGATAAACAGAATCAATATTCGATTAACGATTTATATATATATATCATTATCTATGATTTCAACCAATACACAAGCAATTCAACCAAACAGTTAACACACATCAATCAATCATCATTTATCATTTCTAAATATACGTTATAAAAATAGAATTGTTCAGAGTTGGTGAGTTTTACTCACATTGGACGATCATCGTTAATAACGATAATCATCTCTTGATTCAGACGGACAATTTATTTTGCTATAAATTGTAACGAGCTCTGATTTGCTCTCAGTCAGTTCCATGTTGTAGCCTTCGTCCCTACGATCCCAACGGGTCTGATTTCGTCAAATTCTGATATCATACGGAAAAGATATGATTTTTATAAACTATTATATTGTAAAACATTGTTCACATTAAAAATTATAAAATTGTAATAAACCTAAATTATTAATATATATGTTGGGCTCACCATCAATACCCGGCCCATTCATTTACTGCAGAACGAACTGTTCCTGCTGTGAGCTCCAACGCCATTCGATTTGCATGTACCCCCCCTTCCATTTTACAACACCCTTCCTATTTTAACGTTCCAGGCCCTTGGATTTTTCTTTAAAACAAAAGCATCACTCCTTACCCAAAATGTCATGCATTCATTCTCACCGGACATCCACTGTAGGTAACGCAAGTAGGATATCTCCATGCCAGGCACACCCTTTTTCCACTTTGTTTGCAAACCCTGATGCCACCACTAATATCAAGAACAACATCCTTCCAATATCGTGAATTTCCTCTTTCCATAAAACACCTCACGTTCTGACGTCCACCTTCATACTCTTCTATTAAACCACTACTGTTAAAACCAAATGAAATCCACATATGTTCTTCTCATGGCCAACACAGTCACTCCATCCATCAGATTCGCACCAGCCATTTCATTTGTACACACACAGTATGGCCAACGCAGTCACTCCATCACCTTCCTCATCGAATCCTCCCTCCTCTCCAGTTGCTTGTCATGCCGACTTCTCCAAAAACCCCACTCTAGCTTGACTGCTTGGAAGGACAGGGGACACGGCCCACTCCACGGCTTCATCAACTTCATTACCCTCCTTTCCGTGCATACGTCCTCACGCTCAGTCGTGCCAACAAGGACCTGCGTGTATTTATAATTAATGGTACTCTTCGCATTGAAGTTTTTGGTCAGATTGATGGGATTATAGAAGTTTAATTTGCCATGAAGTTTCAGGGTATAGGGCGTGGATATCTTACTACTAGAGATGTGGAATAAGTTTCAGGGTATAGGACGTGGATACCTTACTACCAGAGACGTGGAGTAAGTTTCAGGGTGTAGGACGTGGTGTGTATTGGTATTGATAAAGGTTTGTATTTATTTGTTTAGTAATAGTACAGTTGGAGTGTTCACAGCTATCTTGGGGACTATCGGGACAGACTAATTTACAAACGCGACAAACCAAGTTGTCACAATTACTTGTATTTTATAAAGGTGAAATACACTCAGTGGAATGCAGTGCTGTTTGGACGCTTTAGTGTTTATTTTCTTTTAAATTAAGCGTACCGTGTTACGTAAAATTGCGTTCATATCCAAGCCACTTAGGACAGAAATGAGAACACAGTCGTGTCCAGTGAGGTACCACAATCCCAAAAATATAATAATATCGGTAGATTAACTTATATTGTGAAACCCTGAAATGCTGATACAAGGTGTCAAATACTCCAAATTAAAAGTTGCTTATTTAATTGATTAAAAATTACCATAAAATTATAAAAATTAAATTATCACTACGTCTTAATAGAATCTTGTCTAAATTCGTTACCGATATCTAGTTAAATCGAATAAACCTTTACGGTCGATAAACGATTCTATAACGACTATTATAAAATTTGATTTGGACTTAAATAAAAATCTACACGACGAAATCCCGATTTTTCTCTTCCATTAGAGATATATACTTCACCAGCTCCTAACGTTTCTTGTTTCACAGATATCCGATTTAAAATGAACCCTGTACATTCAGTTGAAGTTCAAATCGCCAAATAACGATCTACCACGCCATTTCGAGCTCGATTTTAATTATAATATAATTATACGTTCAAACTTCGTTTATATAATATATTAATGAATATAATTCAACTCTAAACTGAATTATATATTTTAAATAATCCAATTCACACAATATTGTTAATTCCACTATTTTTTATTACTTCAGAAATTAAATATTGTTGACGTCAAATGTTGGTCACTAGTGACGATCAACCCCCAATCGCGTGATCAACACACGACTGAAGATTAAAAATGCAGTAAAAAAGGTAAAAGAACGGGGAGCACACACAGAATTTTTATAGTGGTTCGGCAAAGGCAATGACTACGTCCACTTTATATATAATTTCTTTTTCTTTTGATTACAAGTACAATGTTTTTTTTGTTTGAAGAAAAGAAAGAAAATGATTATCTTCCTTTCTTCCTTTTGAGAGATTGAGATTCTGGAGAAGAGTAGAGATGAAAAGCTTATTGAAGCCGTCTGGCCAAAAGAAGTCTTTTTTTCTCTTTAAACTTGGAGGTATTTATAGGTGGAAAATGCAGCTTGGGCTGTTGTGAAATGATCTGGCCATTTCGGGAAGGCCCGGACACGTGGAGTCAATCCATTGGCTCGAGTGGCGGCAAGAAGACTAACTCCACTGTTCATAGATAGTATCCTCGGAAGTTCTGGCTGATGTGGCATCCATGAAGAGGCATATCAAAAGTAGAGCTTTGTCCGCAAACGGTTGACTGCCTTTATCTCCTTGGAAGTCAGGATATTAGGTGGACTGGCTCTGTAGAATATTTCCACGCTGGCCCGAAATAATCGGTTGACTCACTCCGATAAACTCGGTCGACTGGGAGGCCTATTCTTCCGTAGTGAGCAGTTATTTGTTGAATCTGGACGTAGACCGATGTGTGACTGTTTTGGACCCATTATTGGCTGTTGGGCTTCCTGAAATGCGGCTTTGTATTTGAATGCGCGTTTGGACTTTGTTCATTGAGACTCTTGCCAAAAAGTGGGTTAACACTTTGCCCCTCAGAATGCATCTTCATCAACAGAGGGAGGTGTGTTCTGAAATCTGGACCAAAGTACAAATTCTCGAGCTGCTATGGTCGCACCGGACCATATTAAGGCCAGAAAACCAACGGTCCGATGTTGTATTAAGACCAGAAAACCGACAACCATCGGAAACCGTAGTAAGGCCGAGATGACGATTGCCATAAGAATTGGTTCCTGCAAATACAAAACAAACCATTCTAGTTTGGAGAAGGGTGATGGGTCGTGCATTTTATTCCACTTGGCTTTAGATGATGGCGAGCATAAACCATGCTCGTCTTGGTAGCGAGCGTAAACCATGCTCGGCTTGGTGGCGAGCATAAACCATGCTCGGCTTAGTGGCGAGCATAAACCATGCTCGGGTTAGTGGCGAATACCAATTTGGTTCGGCTTAGATAGGGCGAGTATTAACCATAGTCGGCTTAGGGAAAGTGTTTCTCATGCTCGACTCATGTTAGGTTAGTTTAACGAGCTATGCACGCTCGTGGTGTAAAGAAAGAGAGCGTAATCCACACTCGTGTTTAAGAAAATGTGACCTCACTCACTTGAAGGAGTAGGTGTTTGAAGTGGTGGTGGGCTTTCGCGCTAACCACATAGAACGGGGGGCTAGCATTAACCATGCTCGGCTTAGAAATTTTACAACACGATTTACTTTTGCAAAAAGTAAAGTTCATAACTGCTAAGCAACTATTACAACGGAATTCTATGGGGACAGCGATTGATTACAGAACATCAAGGCGTCCTTGTTATTGGAAGAAATACATCGAAAGAAAAGATAAAGAATCTAATTAATGACAATTCCGCGAGTGCTAGTCTCAGGGTCCTTTCCATTTCTAGGAGCTCGCGGACCATCCTGAGGAGCTTGGGCAGAAGGTCGCGGCGGCATGGCCGGGGCGCGATCTTTGACATATTCAGCGAGTTCCCCTTTTCTGACTCGTCCTTCGATGAGATCGCGCAGATGTCGACAATCATTTGTATTATGTCCATCTACGTTGTGGAATATACAATGCTTGCCAGAATCAAGTTCCATCTGGATCAGTTCTCGTCGAGGTGGCCTTGGAGTGGGGAAGAACTCGTGCATATCGAGATAGATATTGAGCAAAGATGAATTGAGCTCGGTGTACAGATCGTACTTATTTTCATTTCAAGGTCGGACATTACGTTCACCCTTTTCCGGGACCTTTCCTCTTCCTTTATGCTGGCCATTTCCATTGAGTGGACCTTGTTGTTTGGCTACTAAAACTTCAAGGCTCTCCATTTCAAGGCTGGCATCCTCTTGTCAGAGGAATCTCTCGGCCTCGGAGTAAAAATCATCTATATCTTTGGGAGGATCCCTGGTGAAACACCCCACCCTCCATTAAGGTCACTCACAAGGGACTCCCTTAACTTTGGTGGAGGTTTGTAAGTAAAAGTCACAGATAAAACACAAGACAGATATAAACACATATATATAAGCAGCGGAAACCAACAGACTTTTATTTCATAAAATACTTGTTCATATAAAACATTTCCATAATTGTCTCATAACAACTTCCAAAACATTACAACATCATTTCTGTCTTTGTTATTAAATAAAGAAGCATAAAACATGATTAAAACTGCATAAATCCCCATGATTGTGTCCAACTGCCATAGCCAAGGAGAGAGAGTCCAAACCGTACATCTACTATCTTGAAACTTGCAAAGAGTCTGACTAAGCTGAGTTGTTTCCTCCCTGTGGACATGGGGGGAGGGGGGAACGGAAGAAAAGAAGACGAAAGAAAATAGGGTTAGACATAAAGCCTGGTAAGTCTAGTGACTCTTCAGTATGAGAATAAGAATAAGGGCATGATAAGTATAAACTGGAAATAGGAGAGTGTCATAAACTAAGACAAAGCAGTTTGAATCGAATATACTATCGCACCCCATACTATATATCTGCACCTACTTATATTATCTTAACTGGCACCCCATGCTGGAGGTAAAGTGATCCCCTTTTTCTAAAGATCGGCTCTTACTCGCATAATCATCTGTGTCTTACGGCCCCCAAAGATTGTAGATACCTATGCTGGCCCTACCATGGGATGTATCAAGTCCCATGGTGGCGATCTGACACAAAACTAGAAATGCATAGGTTATACTACTGGTGCCCCCAGTGCCCTGTTTGTTTGACGGCCCCCAAAGATTGTAGATACCTATGCTGGCCCTACCATGGGGTGTATTAAGTCCCATGGTGGCGACCCGACACAAAACTAGAAATGCATAGGTTATACTACTGGTGCCCCTAGTGCCCTGTTTGTCTGCTCCGAAGTGTGTGCACGCCCGCACTCCGTTAGAACCCACACTGTTGCACCCACCACCGTCTCTTTTGACCGCTTACAATCAGCCCAGTAATCATGCCCTACCCTGCCTAGTTTCAGGGTACCATGATACCTAATTGGGTTACTGCTAAAATGGGTCCCCGTTACTAGGGTTTTCTAGTCAAACATGTTAAGTGGTTAAGTGTCTGTATTTACCTAACCCCACCCATCAATTTCATTAACATGTTGGATTGGTTAAGTGTTTTAGTTAACTTAACCCTACCATCCTGACAGTCTGTCCTTAGCTTTTTAAAGCACCGACCACTCACATTAGACAGGTATTGTTACGGTTACTGGATGTGCCCGTCGGTTCCAGGAAGATTTACACCGTAACTCAGTCTAACCTTGGGTCCTTGTTGGGTTTCAAGCTTAACCAACCACATTGGATAGGTATTGTTGTGACTACTGGACAGCCGGGCGGGTCCGGGCAGGTTTACATCACAACTCAATCCAACCTCATGTTAAGCGTATTCGTATTTTCTAAATTTACATATTTGTCATTATCACTTAATATATGTAAATTTGTCAACAATTAAATGTTGTGGCCCACTTTATAAGTTCATCCTTTTTGTATAAGAATTTATACCGTTTAAATGCCACTAATTTTGGCATGTGACAAACACACTAGTTTCATATATTTTTATGACAAGTTTTTCTAATATTCCCAACGTTACCCTGTTTAAACATTAGGCTAACAATCTTAAACTAATTTTCGTTTGCTTGGTTTTTAACATGTAATATTAGGCTAAAAATTAGCCTAATTTAGCGCATACAAATATGCATAAGGGAATTCATAAACATAAACATGACATAGGTGTAAACTTGGCATTTTTGGCATAGTAAATATGAACATCATATGTGTGTACTTGCAAAATAGTCAACATGAATGTGAACTTGCAACATAGCCTAAATCAACATATATGTGAACTTGCATTGAAATAGGCATTTAACCAAATAGGTGTCACATAAAAGAAAATATGATTTAGATAACATAAGCCTAAACTTACTTTTGGATCTAGGCATAACATCGAGCATAACTAGCATATGACAAGGATATGATAATTTCATAATTTTATGACAAGGGTGTGAACTAGATCCATTCATATGTCTAATTACAACATGAAACACATATTTAAGTGGATCTTGACATGGATCCAATTAACTTGCAACTTTCTTACAAACATACTAGCATGTATGTGAACATAATCGTTTAAGCATAAAGGTTCTAACATATATATACATGAGATCTTAATCACATACAACCTATATAATCACATAAACATATAGGTGTCGATTACAACATGAACTATACAACTTGCATGTGATAATAGGATCAACATAAACTCAATTATACCACAAACGTCACAATAACACAATCATTACATCGCATATGAATCAACATCGTTGTTATACAATAACATAGTTTCATTTCCAATTTACATCGAATCAAGACTTAATTTTATTCACATCGGAAGAATCACTATACTTACAACGAACGCAGAACTTGAATTCTGGATTCTGAGTTCTGAATTTGAATTGCTTTCCTTTGGGTAGACTAACGTTGTTTTGATTCGTGTTTTAACTTTGATTTTGGCTCGTCACTAAGATTTTCTACAAGTGGAGGCTCCTCCTAGTTTTCTCCCGACAGCATGGCGGCTCCGTCTCTAATTTCTTATGTGAATTTAGGTTGGAGTCTTAAGTTGTTTATATAGAGTTTCAGATTGATTTGAGCCGTCAGATGATCATAGACGAATCTAGACCATTCACTTCGAAAGGAGCCAACCAAAATGCGACATATCAGCCCTAGTGACACAGCCAAGCCTTAGAAATCGACCAGAACTCGATCAGGCTAGCCAGGGCCAAACCAGGTCGGTTGGGCAGGTCGACCCCCAGGTCGACCCCCAGGTCGACCTGGTGCCTGGGCGGGAATTTTCCCACCCAGCCCAGTTTGGGTCTGATTTTTGAATTTTGAACTTTGTTTTGAACCGTCTGAATTTTAATTTGAATTCTGGAACTTCCAGAGGTCATAACTCCTTCATACGGAGTCCGATTCACGCAAACTCGGACTCTATCTCAAGCAGAATTCCGAGACGAACGCAATGGCATAACCCGTTTCCCTTAATTATATCATCTAGAATTAATTATACTTTAATTTGTTAATTTACAGTTAACAGAAAATTCGGGGTGTTACATTCTCCCCTCCTTAAAGGATTTCGTCTCCGAAATCTTCAAGTCTAGGAGAACTTAAGTCCTAACATCCAATCGTCCATCTACTCAACCAACAAACACAGACGTCCATTGTCCTTAAAAGACTACTAATGCTTCATGATCATATGCACAGTGTGTGTGCATGTCCTTATCTAATGCAAAATCAGGCGGTCTACTGATTCAGCTGACCTCCTTAATGCGAATCATGTAAGTGCCATGAATCCATTATGTATGCAAAATTTTCCCTATTCATAATTCTACATGAGTGCGCAACCATTCATATAAATACGACATCCATATGTCAACATATCAATTTTCAACCATATACAAATATGAATACACATATGCATATGCAATATGAAGTGACTGTGCCGATCTAAAACTTAGGTTGTGTGTGTATATGCATCCACGAGCAACCACTAGCAACCACTTGCAGCTATTAACCATAACATGTTTCAAATACATGTTTACATCCAAAGGGGTTTCTACCTAAGGATAAAGGATAATATCGAGGAGATCATACATAAAAAGATAGATATAAGCACAACTTAAGTAAAAAGAAAGGTCAAAGATGTACCCTCAAAAAGAAAAGGGTAGGCCACACGTATTCTATCTTCAATTTCCCAAGTTGCGTCTTCCTCGGCGTTGCTCCACTGAAATTTAATGAGTTTTACTTCGCGGTTACGTAGCTTTTTCACTTTAGTTCCTACGATTCGAGTTAGGACTTTCCTCATAGTTGCTACGCGTTCCACTTCGGCTTCTTCTAGAATGTTTGGCTCCAACACTTCCGCAAATTCATGTAGACATTTTCGGAGATGAGAAATGTGAAAGACGTTATGGATTTCAGCCAATCTTTCAGGCAGCTCTACTCTATAAGCCATTTTCCCAATCTTCTCGATGATAGGGAACGATCCTACAAATCTTGGTGATAGCTTTCCTGCGGATCCAAAGCGAACGACGTTCCTTAAAGGGGATACCTTAAGGAAAACCCTGTCCCCAACCTCAAACTCAAGGTCGGTCTTCTTTTGTCGGCATAGGATTTCTGTCTGTCTTGGGATGTCTTCATTCTCCTTCGTATCAAGTCCACTTTTTTTTGAAGTCTCTCGAATCATGTCTGGCCCAAGTATAATCTTGTCAGTAGACTCCCACCAACAAGTTGGTGATCGGCACGGTCTTCCATATAGAGCTTCGAAGGGCGCCATACCAATAGTGGCTTGGTAACTGTTGTTGTAGGCGAATTCCACTAGAGGAAGGTGATCCTCCCAAGTCCCTCCGAAGTCAAGAATGCATAGTCTCAAAAGATCTTCCAATACCGTATTCACCCTTTCTGTCTGGCCATCAGTTTGGGGGTGATAGGCTGTGCTCAAGCATAACTGTGTGCCTACAGCTTCTTGCAGACTCCGCCAAAATTCGCTCGTGAAGATGGGATCTCTGTCACTAACTATGCTGGAGGGTATTCCATGGAGTCGAACTATTTCCTTGAGATAAAGAGAAGCTAGAGACGAGGTAGTCCTTCTACTTTTGATGGGTATAAAGTGGGCGCTTTTAGTAGGCCTGTCCACTATTACCCAAATGCTAGTATTTCCTCTCCTTGACCTAGGAAACCCATCAATGAAGTCCATTGAAATGTTGTCCCACTTCCATTGTGGGACTTCTAGAGGATGAAGCAGTCCTCCGGGCTTCTTTTGTTCCGCCTTGACCTGTTGGCATGTCACACACTTAGAAACGAAATCTGCCACGTCCTTCTTCAGGCCACTCCAATAGAAAACTCTCTTTACGTCCTTGTACATCTTGTCTCCACCTGGATGTATTGTCATCTTGGAACGATGTGCTTCCTCAAGAACCTTCTTTACTAAACCCCTTGCTTGTGGGACGCATAGCCTTCCATCCCGTCTCAGCCAACCTTTATCATCGATGGAGTACCTATTGAGGTGACTGGAAGTTTCACCCCTAATTAGCTTATCAATCACATCCACAAGCTGAGGGTCTTCGCATTGTGCAGCCCCTATTGAGTCTAAAAGAGTGGGTCGTACTTCTAGGAGGCCAATAAACCAGGTACAAAATCAGAGGATGGCCTAAAGTCAAAACTGGCTATATACTCCAAGCTTTGCCTTTCCACAAAGAGAGGGCTTAAGGTCAGTTTCTTTTGGCTCAACGCGTCTGCTACTACGTTGCCTTTTCCAGGAGTATTGGAAATTTCAAAATCATACGAGGCAAGGAATTCCATCCATCTTTGCTGCCTTAAGTTAAGATCTTTCTACGAGAAGAGATATTTCAACGATTTATGGTCAGTATGTAATTCGAACTTCTCACCTAGGAGATAATGGCGCCTAGATTTAAGCGCAAAGACAATGGCGGCCAACTCAAGATCGTGGGTTAGGTAGTTCTTTTCATGAACTTTCAATTGTCTTCCACCATAAGCTACTAACCTCCCTTTTTGCATCAGAACAGCGCCTAGCCCCGTACCACAAGCATCCGTGTATACATTGAACATCTTGCTTCCATCTGGCAAAGTCAGAACTAGGGCAGTTGTGAGAGCCCTTTTTAATCATTGGAAAGCAATCTCGCAATCCAATTCCCAAGTGAACGCCAGATTCTTCTTTGTTAGCTTTGTGAGTGGAGCTGAGATTTTCGCGGAATCCCTAATTTACTTTCGGTAAAACCCGGCTAATCCAAGAAAGCTTCGGACTTTGGTTGCATTTCTCGGTGTCTTCCAATCTTGCACTGCAACCACTTTCACGGGGTCCACGGCTGACCCTTCTTTGGACAATATATGCCTAAGAAACCTTACCTCTTCTCTCCAAAAGTGGCATTTGGAGAATTTGGCTTTTAGCTAATGTGCATGGAGAGTATCCATGATTTCCTTTAGATGCCAAGCATGTTCTTCCTCATTCTTTGAGAAGATCAAAATATCGTCTACAAAGACCACTACGAACTTATTGAGGAATTCTCTGAACACTCTGCTCATTAGGTCCACGAAATAAGCGGGTGCGTTTGTCAAACCGAAAGGCATGACAAGCCACTCATAGAAACCGTCAGGGGTTCTGAACGCTGTTTTATCAATGCTATCTTCAGCTACCCTTAGCTGATGGAACCCAGTAGCTAGATCAAGTTGGGAGAAGACCGACGCACCTACAAGCTGACCAAACCAATCGTCTATTCTGGGAAGCGGGTGTCTATTCTTTTTAGTCAGCTTGTTTAGCTCCCTATAGTCCACACAAAGACGTAGTGAACCATCTGCTTTGGTGGCGAACACCACTGGAGCACCCCATTCCGAGATACTTCTCCTTATAAACCCCTTCTCGAGAAGCTTCTTAACTTGCTTACTGAGCTCCTTTCTCTCCTTTGGAGCCATGTGTCTAACAGGCAGAGCAACAGGCTTTGCATTATCAACAAGATATGTACGGAAGTCTATTTCCCGCTTCGGATGTAAGCCTTTCACCTCTTCAAAGACATCCGGATATTCCCGGACCACTCTAACCGAATGCAAATTCTCAACAGAAGCGTCAAGCGACTCTAGATAACTAAGCATAACAACATTCAAGGCATTACAAGAAATTTCTAGAGTGTTACCGAGCCGAGTCAAGAGTCTAACCACTCTTTTCTCACAATCAAGAATGGCACTGTTATTGGATAACCAGTCCATGCCTAAGATCAATCCATATCCCGAGAAGCCCAAAACAAAGGCACTACATCTAAATTCAACAATTAGAATAGAGATTTTCAAATCCAAGCAAACCATCGACAAATAAGCCGAGCCCCCAATTGGATTTGAAACAACCAAGGGATCTTCTACCATACTAGTATCTAGGTGCAGAGATTTTACTAAAGCAGATGAAATAAAGGAGTGTGATGCATCAGAATCCAAGAGAGTGCGAACTGCATGATCATACAGATAAACTAAGCTTTCTACAGAAATATTTCTATCTCGTTCCTGTGGAGGTGCCACCAGTGAATGAACCTGTCCTCCTGAGGTGGATCCAGTCCTCTGTCCCTGCCCTCGTTTCTTTGGGCAGTCCTTAGCCAAGTGTCCAGTCTCTCCACAATGGAAACAGCCCCCATTCATCTTTGCCTTCCTCTTCCTGCAGTCTTTTGCTATATGTCACACAATGCCACAGAAATTTCACTTTCTCTTTTCACGGGTTTTGTTGTTCTTCCCGCCTTTCTTAAAGTCTGTTTTCTTAGCTTGTAGACCCTCTTTCTTTTCTTGAGGTACTTCCCCCTTTGCCTCTTTCTTGCCTTCATCTTCCTCGTGTAGCAGTGCCATGTCCACCAAGCTTTCATAGGTCGCCCCCATGGGTATATGGGTCATTGAAAGGCTGTGTAGAGGTTCATTCAGACCTTTGACGAAGCGAAGGGCCTTCTTGTGTTGGGTGTTTACTAAATCCAGCCCAAATCTGGCCAGTTGATTAAACTGATTTACATACTCCTTGATTGTCATACTTCCTAGTTTAAGGGTTAGGAACTTCTCCATTTGCAGGCTTCTTTCAACTTGGGAGAGGAATTTCATCTCAAACCGCATCCTGAAATCTTTCCAAGTCTCCACTGGCCCTTCAGCATGGGTAACTTCCCACCAATAGGATGCTTCATCTTTAAGTAACCACACTGCTAGCTGTATCTTTTTCCTGTCGTCAACTTCGAAGATGATGAACAAGTCCTCGGTCTCCTTCAGCCAGTTCCTTGCTACTACAAAGGATTCAGTTCCATAAAAGTCCTTTCCCCCCAAAGCTTTGAAGTCTCTACATATCTTAGAGAAAGTATTTCCACGAGGAGGAGGAGGAGGTGGAGGAACCGCTGCCAATGTTAGAGGAGGAATGTCTGTTGGGCCCGCACCATTGGCCCTAGCCTCTAGGTACCTTCGGAACCAGCCAGGTATTGTTACTCCTTCCGGAAGGTTAAGGTCTCCAGGCATGCTGGAACAAAATGGAAAGTATTCAAGACAAAGGATAGAGAGAGATAGTGCGTATGGCTTTGGGGAATTTATTCCTCTTAAAAACAAGACTTTTTCTTGAAAAAGAATGCTTCTTTAAACTTCTTTTGAAAATAGTTTCAAATTTTTTTATCTAGTCTGGTAAATCTATGCTCTGATACCAAGTGAAACACCCCACGCTCCATTAAGGTCACTCACAAGGGACTGCCTTGACTTTGGTGGAGGTTTGTAAATAAAAGTCACAGATAAAACACAAGACAGATATAAACACATATATATAAGCAGCGGAAACAAACAGACTTTTATTTCATAAAATACTTATTCATACAAAACATTTCCATAATTGTCTCATAACAACTTCCAAAACATTACCACATCATTTCTGTCTTGGTTATTAAATAAAAAGCATAAAACATGATTAAAACTGCATAAATCCCCCTGATTGTGTCCAACCGCCATAGCCAAGGAGAGAGAGTCCAAACCGTACATCTACTATCTTGAAACTTGCAAAGAGTCTTACTAAGTTGAGTTGTTTCCTCCCTGTGGACCTAGGGGGGGGGACGGAAGAAAAGAAGATGAAAGAAAATAGGATCAGACATAAAGCCTGGTAAGTCTAGTACTCTTCAGTATGAGAATAAGAATAAGGGCATGATAAGTATAAACCGGAAATAGGAGAGTCTCATATACTAAGACAAAGCAGTTTGAATCGAATATATTATCGCACCCCATACTATATCTCTGCACCTACTTGTATTATCTTAACTAGCACCCCATGCTGGAGGTAAAGTGATCCCCTTTTTCTAAAGATCGGCTCCTACTCGCATAATCATCTGTGTCTTACGGCCCCCAAAGATTGTAGATACCTATGCTGGCCCCACCATGGGGTGTATAAAGTCCCATGGTGGCGACCCGACACAAAACTAGAAATGCATAGGTTATACTACTGGTGCCCCAGTGCCGTGTTTGTCTGCTCCGAAGTGTGTGCACGTCCGCACTCCATTAGAACCCACACTGTTGCACTGACCGCTGTCGCTTTTGACCGCTTACAATCAGCCTAGTAATCATGCCCCACCCTGCCTAGTTTCAGGGTACCATGATACCTAATTGGGTTACTACTGAAATGGGTCCCCATTACTAGGGTTTTCTAGTCAAACATGTAAAGTGGTTAAGTGTCTGTATTTACCTAACCCCACCCATCAGTTTCATTAACATGTTGGATTGGTTAAGTGTTTTAGTTAACCTAACCCTACCATCCTGACAGTCTGTCCTTAGCTTTTTAAAGCACCGACCACTCACATTAGACAGGTATTGTTACGGTTACTGCATGTGCCGGTCGGTTCCAGGCAGATTTACATCGTAACTCAGTCTAACCTCGGGTCCTTGTTGGGCTTCATGCTTAACCAACCACATTGGATAGGTATTGTTGTGACTACTGGACAGCCGGGCGGGTCCGGGCAGGTTTACATCACAACTCAATCCAACCTCGTGTTAAGCATATTCGTATTTTCTAAATTTACATATTTGTCTTTATCACTTAATATATGTAAATTTGTCAACAATTAAATGTTGTGGCCCACTTTCTAAGTTCATCCTTTTTGGTATAAGAAATTATGCCGTTTAAATGCCACCAATTTTCGCATGTGACAAACATGCCAATTTCATATATTTTAATGACAAGTTTTTCTAATATTCCCAACGGTACCCCGTTTAAACATTAGGCTAACAATCTTAGCCTAATTTTCGTTCGCTTGGTTTTTAACATGTAATATTAGGCTAAAAACTAAGCCTAATTTAGCGCATACAAATTGGCATAAAGGAATTCATAAACATGACATAGGTGTAAACTTGGCATTTTTGGCAAAGTAAATATGAACATCATAGGTGTGAACTTGCAAAATAGTCAACATGAATGTGAACTTGCAACATAGCCTAAATCAACGTATATGTGAACTTCCATTGAAATAGGTATTTAACCAAATAGGTGTCACATAAATTAGCATATGATTTAGATAACATAAGCCTAAACATACTTTTGGATCTAGGCATAACATCGAGCATAACTAGCATATGACAAGGATATGATCATTTCATAATTTTATGACAAGGGTGTGAACTAGATCCATTCATATGTCTAATTACAACATGAAACACATATTAAAGTGGATCTTGACATGGATCCAATTAACTTGCAACTTTCTTACAAACATACTAGCATGTATGTGAACATAATCGTTTAAGCATAAAGGTTCTAGTATATATATATATATACATGAGATCTTAATCACATACAACCTATATAATCACATAAACATATAGGTGTCAATTACAACATGAACTATACAACTTGCAAGTGATAATAGGATCAACATAAACTCAATTATACCACAAACGTCACAATACCACAATCATTACATCGCATATGAATAAACATCGTTGTTATACAATAACACAATGTAACAACCCGAAAATCTGGGCCAGTTTAAAATTTTTATTTTGGCAATTTCAGCGACTTTTGATTATTTAAAATAGATTATTTTAAATAATATTGACGAGAAATTTATTTTGAATATATTCAGAACGTATATATTTATACGCGTCGTCGTTAGAATATAAATATTTATATATAATTATAAATAAAATTGAAAATGGCGCGGTAGTTCGATAATTCGATTTCAAACTTCAATTGAGCGTACCGGGTGCAAAACAATCCGGATTTTAGTGAAACCAAAAACATTAGGATCTAATTGATAATATCTTTCCAACGAATCCGAAAAATCAAAATTTCATAGCGGGAATCAAAAGATATGTCCAGTTGAAAATTCTGAATAGTCGCTATGGAATTTAGGCCCTTAAAAATGGAAATTTTGCAAACGACCTCGGATTTCGATGAAACCACTTTTGTTGGATCCGCAATGTCAAGTTATTGCTAGATTTCAAATTTCATAGTTTTTCGAATCAATATGTGAGCGTGGCAAAGGAAAACGCGTTTGACCAGTTTCAGTTGATTTTAATCGACTGGAAATTGGCCATTTTTCCAACGGTCTCAGAATTCGACGAAACTAGTTTTGTTAGGACCGTATCGTCAATACGAAGCTAGAAAATATTTTTTTGGGAATTTTCCTAGTTAGTATGTGACCCCGGTAATTTGAAATGTACGTTTAAAATTCAATATAGTGATTTAAATGTAAATTTAACGGAAACTGATTGTAACGATCAAATCAGCTTGCGATACATATCCCATTGTGTTCGGAATGGGGGTAATTAGCTATGGACGACAGGCGGTGGGCTTCGTTTCGAGGTCGATAGAAAAAGTTACTTTATGTGAATAAAATATATATATATAAAAAAAAGAGAAAAGGTCAACCCTCTCCCCCTTAAATCACTCTGCCCCCCCCCCCCCCCCCCCGATTAAATTCATTCGAACAGAAAAAGGAAAAAAAACCATTTAGCGACAGACGATGGCCACCACAGATCGCCGCCGCCGTCTGGAGCTTCCCCTCAGCCGCGCCTCTCCGTTAGACCCCCCCTCTCTCTCCTCCGCTTCACCCTTCCTCCTCCGTCTAGACCTGAACGAAGAACCCCCAAAGCCCTACGCTCGACACCGCCAGTCACCAGAAGCCGTCAGCCACCTCAAGACCACCCTCCGAGCTCGCGTCCTACCCAGCGCCACCCCCCTGCGCGAGCATCCCTCAGTCGGCCACCGGTCAGAGCCTCCAACCCACCCTGCAAACGAAAAAACAGGAAAAAAGGGCAAAGGTGAGTTTTTTTTATTAGGTTTAATTAATTTTAATTTAACTAAATAGGATTGTTTATAAAACTGAAATTAATATTGATTTAATATATATATATATATATAAATGGCATTGATTTTTCAATTATGAATGGCATAGATTTTTCAAATAAAATTAGCGATGTTTTTAAAATGAAATAGCAATATAAAAATTCGATTTTTATATATTGAACATCGAAGTAAAAATGTGATTTTTATATATTGAACATCGAAGTAAAAATTCGATTTTTATATATTGAACAGCGAAGTAAAAATTCGATTTATATATATTGAATAGCGAAGTAAAAATTTGATTTTTACATTTGTAGGGAATACGGGCAACGAAGGTGACAAAGATGCGATAACGATGTAGATTTCTATCAAAGAAGAGTCAAGATGATTGGATAGCTATCGGTGAGAATTTCTCACCTTTCAATTTCTTTTTCTAGTTATATATATATACTAGGATGCAGACGTTGCTTAGTAGCACCCGACACAATCGTCCACAGACCATGGACTTGTTTGTTTGGTTGCATAAATTAGTTAGATGATTTGATTTGAATTTGGTTGTTTGTTGAATTTGATTGATGTGTGAATGGCGTGGGCCTTCACTAGACCGGGGATAAGGCTAGGCCTTGTCCCGTTTCTAGTATCGTGCCGTTATGCCGTCGAAATTTTCTAAAATAAGTTAGAAAATAAAAATATCATTTTATTTAAAGAATGAACTGAATAGAAATTCATATGTTGAAATAAAATGTTTTATCGTTAAAAATATAATTTTTAACGTGAATATGAATATAGTGAATGTGAATAAATAAATATTCATTTACAAACCGGACGGTTTGTTTATGTACACCGATTTGAAGGACATTGATTTAGACGATAAATTTCACACATCGCCCAACTGCACAAATAAAATCTGTGTTTGATTGTTTGAAACCCCACACGGGTGTTGGGATGAAATTTGAAGTTCACTCATCCTGATTGATTAAATATGTCGATCGATTTATTGACAGGCTGTTATAAGCGTTATATATCTATATTTGATGCTTATACAGTGTAGTGCACTTTGGTTGATGGTCGATTATTTTTCAATGCTATTATATGCGTGTGATGTATGAAAATCCATATAATTAATTTTATATGGTGATTGATTGGGCCTCATTCCAATTTAGAAAATAAAGAATATTATAACATAAAAGTTCATGTGTTGACTGTACTCATTCGTTGAGATTAGTCATGTGTTGAACGAAATATTTTAATAATAAAATTTGCATCTTTATCAATATAAAATGAAGGTTCATGTGTTGACTGTACTCATCCGTTGAGATTAGTCATGTGTTGAACGAAATAATTTAACAAAAATTGTCATACGTGGACAGTACTCATTCGTTGATATTAGTCGTGTGTTGACAAAAATAAATATTCATTTGTTGAATAGAATATTTGAAAATAGAAATATATGAAGCCGTGTTGGTTAGATTGACGCCATTTTGACGTGAACGATATTTATAACGATTTCGAAATGAATTGAATATATAATGATTTCGAAATGAATTGAATGTATAACGATTTCGAAATGAATTGAATATAAAACGATTTCGAAATGAATTGAATATATAATGAATTCGAATTGAATGGAAAACGAATTTGATTTCAATTGAATAGCAAACGAAACGAATTCGAATTTAATTGAATAGATAACGAATTTGAATTGAATTGAATGTAAAACCAATTCGAATTGAATTGAAAACGAATTCGAATTGAATTAGAAACAAATTGAAAGGAATTCAAATTGAATTGAAATTTTAATTGAATAGAAATGAATTTTAAAACGAATTTATAAAGAAGAATTCAATTTTGATTTAAATTGAAATGGAAGTTGAAATTGCTTTTGAAACGAATTTGAAACCATTTATATAATTCGTTTTAAATAGGTAATCGACGAAGTATATATCATATATATTATATATATAATATAATGGCCTGAATAGAACGCGCCGCGCCGCGGCGGTACGCGAATTTCGACCATTGACTTCGAACGGACATTACGGGAGATCCGACCGTCGGATTCTCCTGAAACTGGAACCGTTGGGTTCGTATCGAAAAGAGCTTTCTAACGAATATTAGAAATTAGAAATCTAACGGTTGGATTTGGAGATACGTCCAAATCAAAATTGAAAAAGGTCGATGTAAGTGCAGTTCGATGGCCGTTGATGGAAATCGACTGTACGGGCCTTGATAAAATTATTAAAAACAGTAATAATTTGTGTAAAATCATAAGAAATGATTTAGAAAGAATTGGGATGAAAAACTCCATATTTGAAAAGATAAAAATAGATTTTTATCGAAATGAACTAGTTTTGAACTAGAATTATAATTCTATTTCTTTTTAAATAAATAAATTGAATTTGAAATGATTTTGAAAATAACCAGAATTTCCAATGATTGCATTGGAGTGGATTTGAATCGAAATTTTCTTCGGAATATTTCGATGTTGGAATTCGTGATTATACCGATGTTGTTATGGAAATTTGAAAGATATATATTTATATCGTTATTCCCAATACGACATTTGTTAATCGTAGAATTTGATATTGAATATAAGCCGATATATTTTCTATTCAGAGCCTTGTATTTAATATCAAATGTGATTTGGGTTTGTCGTGAATGGTGTCTTCATTAACACTGTTCTTGAACCCAGTTGAGAAAAGATTAAATCTTTTTATTTAGATTTAATGAAGAGTACCAATTAAATAATATTTAATTGGAATAGAATTGATATTGATTTTTGGGTTTATCGTGAACAACGTTTTAAATAACACTCGTTCTTTAACCCGATAATTAATGGAATGTGATTTTGGGTTTATCGTGAACCGTGTTTTAAATGACACTGATTCTTTAACCCAGTTAACGATTAAAACTAAGTGGAGTTTTGATGAATCTTTAATTAGATTGAAATGACCGAGAATGGAGTATCACCAGTTTTGCTCCAGGCGATAGTTAAATCTTTAATTAGATTTGAACGTGAAATGGTAATTGAATTTACCGATAACACCGTGGTGTTAAATATGAAGTACTACCAGTTTTACTTCATGGGATGAATAGGTTGGGATTGGGAAATTAAAACCAATGATTACTTCGGTAAGATTCGTTAATCCTGACTAGTTGAATCGAAATTCAAAAGATGATTAAAGGATAAATTCAAGGAATTTATCTTGGATAAAATTAATGGGAACCTTTCCCTATGAATGTGAAATTTAGAAACTAACTGCCGGTTAGCCAAGCAGAATGGTTTTCTGGATATTGTTCTGATGTTGGTTTCGGCCTTCGGGGTTAATATTTGGGGAATTATTCTCTTGATTAATTTACGGTTAGTGACTGATGAATTGGAATGAGGCGTATGTTGTGTTTGTGTAACACTTATTTAAAATATACGCGAGTTATTCGGAAAGACCGGGTTTATCCCATTCTGAATAACTGATACGACGATAAGTCGAAGATGAAGACGATGGTCGAAGACCGGAGGTCTTCACGTCGTTTGGGTAATTACTGATGATCTTGATTGGGCTGTACACCCAAGAAGATGGAAACAGTTGGTGATCGTCCAGACGTACTTGGAGATCGATGGATATGCGGGGTACTAGGTGCCTCCGGTTTCGTTCAGACCCAGAACGGACTTGTAAATGGACTGTGTGTCTGACATTGGATTTTAGTCCGTGTGATTGATCTCTATTAAATATATATCTGTTTGGCGGCGGAGAATTTATTCTCTTGCTTAACGCCCTTCTCTGAGACGTACGAGCTCAGGGGTTATATATTGATGGATATCAAACGCATGGAGTGAATTGCCTGTGTGGCATACCTAAGTGGCAATTGATCGAGGCTTCTATTGAAAAGCAAAGTCTTGTGGTTGATGATCGAAGCACGGCCTTTGTGGCGTAGCTTTGTGTAACGTTTACTTCGCGAGTTTCACACCCGGTATGAACCAAAAACGGGAGACGGACCTCAGGGAGGGCATGCGTTTCCTTCTAGCTAAAAAGTGGCGTCAGTGGTTTTACACGCCCTGACGAGTTTGACTTATGTGGTTGTTGCTGTTGCGAGGCGCCTCGGTTATATCGGTTTCGGCCGATGCATTCTGGTCGGCAGACAGACCAGACACGCCCCAAAGGGCGGGGAAACGTAGTGTTCAGGCATTTTAATCCACATTGGTGGACCAGCCCTGTCACTCCAAGGCTTGACTGAGTACTTGCCTGAGACATGGGCTAGATTGTCTCGAATCGGTAGAGGACGATCCCTAGCCTCGGTTCATAGACGGAAATCCAATTTCCAAATACGTAACATTTGCGGTTTTATTTGTAAACCTATATATGGCGACATGATATATGGTACCCATGCCGCCTATGATTGATACTTATGATTTGAAGTTGTTTTATACACTATGCACTTATTATAGTATCAACTGGATTGTTTTAAACGTATCAAGCATTCTTTGGCTGTTATAAGGGAAAACCCTATCCCCCGGCTTGCGTTGCATTGTGTGATAGGACCTGGGTCTTATAACAGCTTCATTTTTCTTTATTTAGCATTGCGCTGTTGTTTTATGCATTGGTATTCTTGGGAGGAAACCCGTTCCGTGTTATACGGCGTTGTCCCTTGATTTACCTAACTTTAAATTAAAGATTGATAACTGTTTTAGTTCTCACACCAGTCACATGATTGACCTGGAGTTTATTGTTTTAACCTAAACTCTGGGTGCCCTTATTTTGACACGGGCAGCTAGTAGTTTTGGTTTTGCAGATTTATATTCACAGGATCCTGGTTTACAGCTGGAACGATATCCGGAAAGCTTTGTACCCGTATATCTCCTTCTAGTTGTGTATTGTATTATTTTCCGCTGCTGTACAATGTATTGTAACCTCTGATATTTATCGAATGTAATATTCATTTATACTTTGTATATTCTTGTAATCTGATGCATTGTTGTAATATACAATGAAATGTTCTTTTATATGCGTTCTGATGTGGCTTGTTCTCGAACTATCCGACGCTTTCCTTTACGGGGAAGTTACGGGTTTTCACAGTTGGTATCAGAGCTTTGGTTTACAGAGCTCGAGAACATGACACATTAGAACCATACGGAAGAATTCATCAGATATTGGATTAGTGATATCCAATGGGAATAACTCGTTAGAGATAGGATCAGTAGTATCCTAGAACGAGTGTGAAGAGTATATTTTTTAAAAATGAAAACAATTTTTGTTTTGAAAATTTAAATCAATTATTCGTATTTGATTATTTATTTAATTGATTTGGACAATCCGATATATAAAGATTTTGCATATGCGTCTTGCAAACGTGTATTCGAAGTTTTAATATACTGGATGGTTATAGGATCATACTCTAGTTGCCCGGGGATAATTCTGGTGATGGGGCACTGTCGCCAGTATTTATTTTCGAGTAACGAAGGTGAGATTTCTATATTTCCATTAGACTGGTGTGAGAACCGAAATTAGATAGGGCTTATTGTTGTGATTTGGCATCAAAATCTGATTTTTTGACTATATATCAAAGTTATGCATTTGAAAAGCTAATCAACTAATTGATTGATGGTTGTATTGTTTGATTATTGTTTGAATAATTAAAATTTGAACCAATTAGTTCATTTGAGTCAAATATTGAATTTTATTGAAAATTGGTCGCATTTGCTTGCATATACATATACTTGCATTGAACAGGTCATAGCAAGGAGGCTAGAGCAGAGAATAAAATTTGTTTGCCCGACAAATAGGTACATGTTTACTACATAATTTACTGTTTTGTTTGGGTGATGATGATTTTATGAGCCTATTGTCTAGCCGCTTGGCTTTTCCTTTTTCTTTTTGAGATCTGAAGGACCGGGGAAGCTATTTGAGATTTCCCGATGCTCCCATTGCAGGGGAGGTTATGGCGAAATTTTTCGAAAATTTAGGGTGTTAGCCAAATTTTTGAAGAATTTGAAAATTCTCAGAAACTAAAAAGTTGGAGAATGAAAGCCAGATCGAACGTAGAGTTGATTGATCAAACCACTTTCGACTTTGTTCCTTTTCGGGGACGAATAGTTTTAAGTGGGGGAGATTGTAACAACCCGAAAATCTGGGCCAGTTTAATTTTTTTTATTTTGGCAATTTTAGCGACTTTTGATTATTTAAAATAGATTATTTTAAATAATATCGACGAGAAATTTAATTTGAATATATTCAGAACGTATATATTTATACGCGTCGTCGTTAGAATATAAATATTTATATATAATTATAAATAGAATTGAAAATGGCGCGGTAGTTCGATAATTCGATTTCAAACTTCAATTGAGCGTACCGGGTGCAAAACAATCCGGATTTTAGTGAAACCAAAAACATTAGGATCTAATTGATAATATCTTTCCAACGAATCCGAAAAATCGAAATTTCATAGCGGGAATCAAAAGATATGTCCAGTGGAAAATTCTGAATAGTCGCTATGGAATTCAGGCCCTTAAAAATGGAAAATTTGCAAACGACCTCGGATTTCGACGAAACCACTTTTTTGGTCCGCAATGTCAAGTTATTGCTAGATTTCAAATTTCATAATTTTTCGAATCAATTGTAAGCGTGGCAAAGGAAAACGCATTTGACCAGTTTCAGTTGATTTTAATCGACTGGAAATTGGCCATTTTTCCAACGGTCTCAGAATTCGACGAAACTAGTTTTGTTAGGACCGTATCGTCAATACGAAGCTAGAAAATATTTTTTTGGGAATTTTCCAAGTTAGTATGTGACCCCGGTAATTTGAAATGTACGTTTAAAATTCAATATAGTGATTTAAATGTAAATTTAACGGAAACTGATTATAACGATCAAATCAGCTTGCGATACATATCCCATTGTGTTCGGAATGGGGGTAATTAGCTATGGACGACAGGCGGTGGGCTTCGTTTCGAGGTCGATAGAAAAAGTTACTTTATGTGAATAAAATATATATAAAAAAAAGAAGAGAAAAGGTCAACCCTCTCCCCCTTAAATCAATCTGCCCCCCCCCCCCCCCCGATTAAATTCATTCGAACAGAAAAAGGAAAAAAAAACCATTTAGCGACAGACGGTGGCCACCACAGATCGACGCCGCCGCCTGGAGCTTCCCCTCAGCCGCGCCTCTCCGTCAGACCCCCCCACCCTCTCTCTCCTCCGCTTCACCCTTCCTCCTCCGTCTAGACCTGAACGAAGAACCCCCAAAGCCCCACGCTCGACACCGCCAGTCACCAGAAGCCGTCATCCACCTCAAGACCACCCTCCGAGCTCGCTTCCTACCCAGCGCCACCCCCCTGCGCGAGCATCCCTCAGTCGGCCACCGGTCAGAGCCTCCAACCCACCCTGCAAACGAAAAAACAGGAAAAAAGGGGCAAAGGTGAGTTTTTTTTATTAGGTTTAATTAATTTTAATTTAACTAAATAGGATTATTTATAAAACTGAAATTAATATTGATTTAAAATATATATATATATAAAGGGCATTGATTTTTCAATTATGAATGGCATAGATTTTTCAAATAAAATTAGCGTTGTTTTTAAAATGAAATAGCAATATAAAAATTCGATTTTTATATATTGAACATCGAAGTAAAAATGTGATTTTTATATATTGAACATCGAAGTAAAAATTCGATTTTTATATATTGAATAGCGAAGTAAAAATTCGATTTTTATATATTGAATAGCGAAGTAAAAATTTGATTTTTACATATGTATGGAATACGGGCAACGAAGGTGACAAAGATGCGATAACGATGAAGATTTCTATCAAAGAAGAGTCAAGATGATTGGATAGCTATCGGTGAGAATTTCTCACCTTTCAATTTCTTTTTCTAGTTATATATATATACTAGGATGCAGACGGTGCTTAGTAGCACCCGACACAATCGTCCACAGACCATGGACTTATTTGTTTGGTTGCATAAATTAGTTAGATGATTTGATTTGAATTTGGTTGTTTGTTGAATTTGATTGATGTGTGAATGGCGTGGGCCTTCACTAGACCGGGGATAAGGCTAGGCCTTGTCCTGTTTCTAGTATCGTGCCGTTATGCCGTCGAAATTTTCTAAAATAAGTTAGAAAATAAAAATATCATTTTATTTAAAGAATGAACTGAATAGAAATTCATATGTTGAAATAAAATGTTTTATCGTTAAAAATATAATTTTTAACGTGAATATGAATATAGTGAATGTGAATAAATAAATATTCATTTACAAACCGGACGGTTTGTTTATGTACACCGATTTGAAGGACATTGATTGGGACGATAAATTTCACACATCGCCCAACTGCACAAATAAAATATGTGTTTGATTGTTTGAAACCCCACACGGGTGTTGGGATGAAATTTGAAGTTCACCCATCCTGATTGATTAAATATGTCGATCGATTGATTGACAGGCTGTTATAAGCGTTATATATCTATATTTGATGCTTATACAGTGTAGTGCACTTTGGTTGATGGTCGATTATTTTTCAATGCTATTATATGCGTGTGATGTATGAAAATCCATATAATTAATTTTATATGGTGATTGATTGGGCCTCATTCCAATTTAGAAAATAAAGAATATTATAACATAAAAGTTCATGTGTTGACTGTACTCATTCGTTGAGATTAGTCATGTGTTGAACGAAATATTTTAATAATAAAATTTGCATCTTTATCAATATAAAATGAAGGTTCATGTGTTGACTGTACTCATCCGTTGAGATTAGTCATGTGTTGAACGAAATAATTTAACAAAAATTGTCACACGTGGATAGTACTCATTCGTTGAGATTAGTCGTGTGTTGGCAAAAATAAATATTCATTTGTTGAATAGAATATTTGAAAATAGAAATATATGAAGCCGTGTTGGTTAGATTGACGCCATTTTGACGTGAACGATATTTATAACGATTTCGAAATGAATTGAATATATAACGATTTCAAAATGAATTGAATGTATAACGATTTCGAAATGAATGGAATATAAAACGATTTCGAAATGAATTCGAATTGAATGGAAAACGAATTTGATTTCAATTGAATAGCAAACGAAACGAATTCGAATTTAATTGAATAGATAACGAATTTGAATTGAATTGAATGTAAAACCAATTCGAATTGAATTGAAAACGAATTCGAATTGAATTGGAAACAAATTGAAAGGAATTCAAATTGAATTGAAATTTGAATTGAATAGAAATGAATTTTAAAACGAATTTATAAAGAAGAATTCAATTTTGATTTAAATTGAAATGGAAGTTTAAATTGCTTTTGAAACGAATTTGAAACCATTTATATAATTCGTTTTAAATAGGTAATCGACGAAGTATATATCATATATATTATATATATAATATAATGGCCTGAATAGAATGCGCCGCGCCGCGGCGGTTCGCGAATTTCGACCATTGACTTCTAACGGACATTACGGGAGATCCGACCGTCGGATTCTCCTGAAACCGGAACCGTTGGGTTCGTATCGAAAAGAGCTTTCTAACGAATATTAGAAATTAGAAATCTAACGGTTGGATTTGGAGATACGTCCAAATCAAAATTGAAAAAGGTCGTTGTAAGTGCAGTTCGATGGCCGTTGATGGAAATCGACTGTACGGGCCTTGATAAAATTATTAAAAACAGTAATAATTTGTGTAAAATCATAAGAAATGATTTAGAAAGAATTGGGATGAAAAACTCCATATTTGAAAAGATAAAAATAGTTTTTTATTGAAATGAACTAGTTTTGAACTAGAATTATAATTCTATTTATTTTTAAATAAATAAATTGAATTTGAAATGATTTTGAAAATAACCAGAATTTCCAATGATTGCATTGGAGTGGATTTGAATCGAAATTGTCTTCGGAATATTTCGATGTTGGAATTCGTGATTATACCGATGTTGTTATGGAAATTTGAAAGATATATATTTATATCTTTATTCCCAATAAGACATTTGTTAATCGTAGAATTTGATATTGAATATAAGCCGATATATTTTCTATTCAGAGCCTTGTATTTAATATCAAATGTGATTTGGGTTTGTCGTGAATGGTATCTTCATTAACACTGTTCTTGAACCCAGTTGAGAAAAGATTAAATCTTTTTATTTAGATTTAATGAAGAGTACCAATTAAATAATATTTAATTGGAATAGAATTGATATTGATTTTTGGGTTTATCGTGAACAACGTTTTAAATAACACTCGTTCTTTAACCCGATAATTAATGGAATGTGATTTTGGGTTTATCGTGAACCGTGTTTTAAATGGCACTGATTCTTTAACCCAGTTAACGATTAAAACTAAGTGGAGTTTTGATGAATCTTTAATTAGATTGAAATGACCGAGAATGGAGTATCACCAGTTTTACTCCAGGCGATAGTTAAATCTTTAATTAGATTTGAACGTGAAATGGTAATTGAATTTACCGATAACACCGTGGTGTTAAATATGAAGTACTACCAGTTTTACTTCATGGGATGAATAGGTTGGGATTGGGAAATTAAAACCAATGATTACTTCGTTAAGATTCGTTAATCCCGACTAGTTGAATCGAAATTCAAAAGATGATTAAAGGATAAATTCAAGGAATTTATCTTGGATAAAATTAATGGGAACCTTTCCCTATGAATGTGAAATTTAGAAACTAACTGCCGGTTAGCCAAGCAGAATGGTTTTCTGGATATTGATCTGATGTTGGTTTCGGCCTTCGGGGTTAATATTTGGGGAATTATTCTCTTGATTAATTTACGGTTAGTGACTGATGAATTGGAATGAGGCGTATGTTGTGTTTGTGTAACACTTATTTAAAATATACGCGAGTTATTCGGAAAGACCGGGTTTATCCCATTCTGAATAACTGATACGACGATAAGTCGAAGATGAAGACGATGGTCGAAGACCGGAGGTCTTCACGTCGTTTGGGTAATTACTGATGATCTTGATTGGGCTGTACACCCAAGAAGATGGAAACAGTTGGTGATCGTCCAGACGTACTTGGAGATCGATGGATATGCGGGGTACTAGGTGCCTCCGGTTTCGTTCAGACCCAGAACGGACTTGTAAATGGACTGTATGTCTGACATTGGATTTTAGTCCGTGTGATTGATCTCTATTAAATATATATCTGTTTAGCGGCGGAGAATTTATTCTCTTGCTTAACGCCCTTCTCTGAGACGTACGAGCTCAGGGGTTATATATTGATGGATATCAAACGCATGGAGTGAATTGCCTGTGTGGCATACCTAAGTGGCAATTGATCGAGGCTTCTGTTGAAAAGCAAAGTCTTGTGGTTGATGATCGAAGCACGGCCTTTGTGGCGTAGCTTTGTGTAACGTTTACTTCGCGAGTTTCACACCCGGTATGAACCAAAAACGGGAGACGGACCTCAGGGAGGGCATGCGTTTCCTTCTAGCTAAAAAGTGGCGTCAGTGGTTTTACACGCCCTGACGAGTTTGACTTATGTGGTTGTTGCTGTTGCGAGGCGCCTCGGTTATATCGGTTTCGGCCGATGCATTCTGGTCGGCAGACGGACCAGACACGCCCCAAAGGGCGGGGAAACGTAGTGTTCAGGCATTTTAATCCACATTGGTGGACCGGCCCTGTCGCTCCAAGGCTTGACTGAGTACTTGCCTGAGACATGGGCTAGATTGTCTCGAATCGGTAGAGGATGATCCCTAGCCTCGGTTCATAGACGGAAATCCAATTTCCAAATACGTGACATTTGCGGTTTTATTTGTAAACCTATATATGGCGACATGATATATGGTACCTATGCCGCCTATGATTGATACTTATGATTTGAAGTTGTTTTATACACTATGCACTTATTATAGTATCAAATGAATTGTTTTAAACGTATCAAGCATTCTTTGGCTGTTATAAGGGAAAACCCTATCCCCCGGCTTGCGTTGCATTGTGTGATAGGACCTGGGTCTTATAACAGCTTCATTTTTCTTTATTTAGCATTTCGCTGTTGTTTTATGCACTGGTATTCTTGGGAGGAAACCCGTTCCGTGTTATACGGCGTGGTCCCTTGATTTACCTAACTTTAAATTAAAGATTGATAACTGTTTTAGTTCTCACACCAGTCACATGACTGACCTGGAGTTTATTGTTTTAACCTAAACTCTGGGTGCCCTTATTTTGACACGGGCAGCTAGTAGTTTTGGTTTTGCAGATTTATATTCACAGGATCCTGGTTTACAGCTGGAACGATATCCAGAAAGCTTTGTACCCGTATATCTCCTTCTAGTTGTGTATTGTATTATTTTCCGCTGCTGTACAATGTATTATAACCTCTGATATTTATCGAATGTAATATTCATTTATACTCTGTATATTCTTGTAATCTGATGCATTGTTGTAATGTACAATGAAATGTTCTTTTATATGCGCTCTGATGTGGCTTGTTCTCGAACTATCCGACGCTTTCCTTTACGGGGAAGTTACGGGTTTTCACACACAATTTCATTTCCAATTTACATCGAATCAAGACTTAATTTTATTCACATCGGAAGAATCACTATATTTACAACGAACGCAGAACTTGAATTCTGGATTCTGAGTTCTGAATTTGAATTGCTTTCCTTTGGGTAGACTAACGTTGATTTGATTCGTGTTTTAACTTTGATTTTGGCTCGTCACTAAGCTTTTCTACAAGTGGATGCTCCTCCTAGTTCTCTCCCGACAGCATGGAGGCTCTGTCTCTAATTTCTTATATGAATTTAGGTTGGAGTCTTAAGGTGTTTATATAGAGTTTCAGATTGATTTGAGCCGTCAGATGATCGTAGACAAATCTAGACCATTCACTTCGAAAGGAGCCAACCAAAATGCGAAATGTCATTCCTAGTGACACAGCCAAGCCTTAGAAATCAACCAGAACCCGATCAGGCCAGCCAGGGCCAAACTAGGTCGGTTGGGCAGGTCGACCCCCAGGTCGACCCCCAGGTTGACCCTATGGTCGTCCTGGTCACCCAAGTCGACCCCCAGGTCGACCTGGTGCCTGGGAGGGAATTTTCTCGCCCAGCCCAGTTTGGGTCTGATTTTTGAATTTTGAACTTCGTTTTGAACCGTTTGAAATTTAATTTGAATTCTGAAACTTCCGGAGGTTATAACTCCTTCATACGGAGTCCGATTACGCAAACTCGGACTCTATCTCAAGCAAAATTCCAAGACGAACGCAATGGCACAACCCGTTTCCCTTAATTCTATCATCTAGAATTAATTATACTTTAATTTGTTAATTTACAGTTAACAGAAAATTCGGGGTGTTACACCTGGTTAAGGAGTTCCAGAATTCTGATCTCTTCTGGACTCCCGCGATGGCTGCCATCAACACCATCAATGGCTCGGGCCGATCGGCAGATGCTACACCTGCGTTGAACCTTTCGAGGAAGGATCTTAGCGTCTCTCCGGATCGCTGTTTGATGGTAGATAAAAACATGACACTTTTCGGTCGAGAGATATGCACTCGAAACTGCTCAATAAAGCGGGTGACCAGAGTATTCCAGCTACTGATAGATTCTGTTGTTAGCTGCTGAAACCACATAGCGGCTATATTTGTGAGAAATAGAGGAAAGCACTTAGCCATGAAATTGGTTGATGCACCAAGTACTTCCATATGTCGCATGTATCGCATGAGATGAATGGTCGGGTCAGTGCCACCGTTGTACGGCTCGATGGCTGGGAACCTAAAGTCCGGAGGATTTCGAGAATTTCTGATTTCTCTAGTGAAGGGGCTGCGGTTGACATTGTCTATGTCTTGCTGCGAAGAATTGCCCCGAGTAAAGCATCGGATGATGCTTGCGAGCTGACTCCCATCTCCGAGGAGTCGTTGCCATGAACTTAATTCTGCCTCTTGTGAAGGTTCTGCACGAGGATCTGGAAGAAGCATGCTCGGAAGGGTGGCCGTTGGCTGGGCTCGACCTCCGAGATCTGAGCGAAGGTGAGATCTGGCGGGTGGTTCTGGGCAGAATGGCCCCTCTGGAGCCTGATGAGTCGTGGGTTGAGCCATACCCGTAGCAAAGGGTCTAGGCTGATCCAGCATAGCATGTGATGTTCAAAGGCCAGGGTTGCCCCCGTTTGAAGCGAGGTTAGGAGGGTCTATGGTAGCATTTTCTTCCGCCATGGTGAGGACCGACATAGTAGGGTGGCTTCCCTCGTTCGAAGGGAAGGCTGTGCCAGCTCTTTGCTGAAGGGAAAGAGTGGTTAGATTGGTTTGTGGTAAGACTCCGGGTTGTAATGGGAATGGCATATTTGCCAGACGACCTAGATCTTGATCACCCGCCTCCTGAGGTTCTATGGCCACAGTTGTGCTGGTCGCTGGAAGCGATACCCACGGTTCTGCTCGACTTGTTGGTGGGACCAAACCAGGATGAAATAAAGGTGTAGCCTGATCAGTGGCCTGATTTCGCATAAACTGAAGGTCAGCTGTTGCCTCAGTCTCGGCTTGTGGAGGAATTGATGTTGGAGCGTTCAATCCCGTTTCCAATCGACCGAGACGGTGATCCATCAACTGCTGCTATCGTTTGAGGACACTACCCTGAGATGTCATATGGTCTCTGAGCTCGACCATGATTTTATCCATGTCGCCCCGGGTAAGGAATCGAGACATGTCATCATGAAAGGAAACTTCGTGGCTTGCTTCTGCAGTATCGATATCAGTTGCATCGGAATTTGTGCGATGAGAAGATGTTGCGTCTTTCTTTCGTTTGTTCGCCGTGACCTGAGATAAGCAGGAGCTCGATGGTGGTGTCGGTGCGCTACCCCTTCCTGGTTCGCCAAAGTGTTGACGTCAAAAGTTGGTCACTAGTGACGATCAACCCCCAATCGCGTGATCAACACACGACTAAAGACAAAAACTGAAGTAAAAAGGTAAAAGAATGGGGAACACACACAGAATTTTTATAGTGGTTCGGCAAAGGCAATGCCTACGTCCACTTTATATATCATTTCTTTTTCTTTTGATTACAAGTACAATGTTTTTTCTGTTTGAAGAAAAGAAAAAAAATGATTATCTTCCTTTCTTCCTTTTAAGAGATTGAGATTCTAGAGAAGAGTAGAGATGAAAAGCTTATAGAAGCCATCTGGCCAAAAGAAGTCTTTTTTCTCTTTAAGCTTGGAGGTATTTATAGGTGGAAAATGCAGCTAGGGCTGTTGTGAAATGGTCCGGCCATTTTGGGAAGACCCGAACACGTGGAGTCAATCTATTGGCTCGAGTTGCGGCTGGAAGACTAACTCCACTGTTCGTAAATAGTATCCTCGGAAGTTGTGGCTGACGTAGCATCCATGAAGAGGCATATCAAAAGTAGAGCTTTGTCCGCATACGGTTGACCGCCTTTATCTCCTTGGAAGTCGGGATATTAGGTGGACTGGATCTATAGAAGATTTCCACGCTGGCCCAAAATAATCGGTCGACTCACTCTGATAAACTCGATCGACTGGGAGGCCTATTCTTCTGGAGTGAGCTGTTATTTGTTGAATCTGGACGTGGACCGATGTGTGACTGTTTTGGACCCATTATTGGCTGTTGGGCTTCCTGAAATGCGACTTTGTATTTGACTGCGCGTTTGAACTTTGTTCGTTGAGACTCTTTCCAAAAAGAGGGTTAACAAATATATTAATCTATTATTTAATTAATTAAATATTCCATATAATTTAATTAAATAACCAATTTATTCTCTACATCACTATTTATATAATTAAATAAATTTATTATTACCCGAATAAATACGGGTCATTACAATGTCTCAAGCTACAGTCGCAACTGCACCTAGGATCTTCAAGGTCGGTCCTCACATACGTTTAAGGATTGTTATTCCTGAACAATTTGTTTCCCCGCCCTATGGGGGCATAATGGTCAGTATGTCGACCATATCATCCATCGGCCCCGTAGTGACCTATATATCCAAGGTACCTCGCTTTCCAACATCCACATAAGTAAAAATGTTTGGGATCTATACCATGACACCACTCCTAGCTAGAAAGAAATGCATGTCCTCCCTGCAGTCCTTCAACCCGTTTCTGGTCCATACTGGGGTGTGAAGCTCGAGAATTACAACTACACAAAGCTATGCTATATTAAAGCCGTGCTTTGATCATCAACCACAAGACTCTGCTTTTCAATAGAAGTCTCGATCCTTTGCATCTCAGCATGCCACACAAGAAATTCAGGCCATGCGACTGATGTCTATCGATATATAACGTCTGAGCTCATACATCTCAGAGAAGGGTGTTAAGAAAGAGAATAAATTCTCCGCCACCAAACATATATATATTTAATAGAGATCAATCAACATAGAATAAAATCCAATGTCAGACACAAATCCAATGTCAGACACACATCCATTTACAAGTTCGTTCTGGGTTTGAACGAAACTAGAGGCACCTTATTCCTCGTCCCATATGTCTAATACAGGAGAGAGGTCCTCGCATATCCGGTCGATCTCCAAGTACGTCTGGACGATCACCACTTATTACCTTGTCTTGGGTGTACAGCCCAATCAAGACATTAGTAATCATCCAAACGATGTGAAGACCTCCGGTCTTTAACCACCGTCTTCATCGTCGCCTTATCGTCGAATCAATTATTCAAAATGGGTATAAATCCGGCCTTTCCAAATAATTCAAGTATTTTTGCTATAAAACACAACGTACCCCTCATTCCAATTATAAATATTCTTTTATTTAAATATTCATATCTTTTGGGAAAGGTCCCATTAATTTTATCAAAGATAAATTCTTTAAATTTATTCTTTAATCTTCATTTGGATATCGATTCAAACCAAATTAAGGTTTATCCAAACTAGTCGGGATTAGCGCACCTTATCGAAGTAATCATTTGTTTAATTTTCCAATCCCAACCTATTCATCCCATAGAGAAAAACAGGTAATACTCCATATCTAACAACCTGGAGTTACCGGTAAATTTAATTACCATTTCACTTTCAAATATAATTAAAGATTTTACTATCGCTTGGAGCAAAACTGTTGATACTCCATTCTCGATCATTTCCCAAATTTGATAATTTAAATTATCAATTCACATTTCAGTCTAATTAAAGATTCATTAAAACTTCACTTAGTTTTAATCTTCCTAAAAATCAATATTAATGATTATTTAACTTTGGGAAATCAAACATGCCGCATCGACAATTTACACCATACCATTGATTTCTGCCTATGTATAACCTCTAAGCCCATACGTCTTAGAGAAGGAAGTTAAGAAAGAGAATAAATTCTTCGCCACCAAACAGATATATATTCAGCAAAGATCAACCATACAGTTCGAAATACATTGGTCGATATGTAATCCTGTCTTTAACTGGGTTAAAGAACCAATGTCATTTAAAACACAGTTCACGATAAACCCAAAATCATATTCCATTAATTATGGAATCTTCATAGAAAAACAGATAATTATATATATATATATCGATATCAATTTACGTATCCGACTAGTAATATAAATGGAATAACGACAAAGCCTTTTAAATTCCATATATATTAACAGTCTTCCTCCACAGAAGTTCATTTCGATTATTACCGAATCAAATTCCATTCCATCCCAATTAATTATTAATTAATTAGAAAACTTTACTTTGGAAAATCCCATTAAGTCTTAATAAAAGATTTATATATTCCAAATCATATTTGACTGTAGATCGGGTTAAAGAACGAATGTCGTTAAAAAGACAGTTCACAATAAACCCAATTCACATTCCATTTTCAATTCCAATTAAATGTTAATTAATTGGTAATTCTTCTTTAAATCTTAATTAAAAGATTTATTCTTTTCACATGGGGTTTAAGAACAGTGTTAATAAAGACACCATTCACGACAAACCCAAAATCCAATTTCAATTCAATTTCAATTAAATAATGATTAATTGGTAAACTCTTCTAAATCTTATTTAAAAGATTTAATCTTTTCTCAACTGGGTTTAAGAACAGTGTCATTTAAAACACAGCGCACGACAAACCCAAAATCCAATTTAATATTAAATAAAAGGCTCTGAATAGAAATTATATCGACTTATATTCAATACCAAATTCTGAAATCAATAAATATCGTATTGGGAATAACAATATATATATCTTCCAAATTCCTCCAGAATATCTGTAAAATCACGGAATTCAATATCGAAATATTCCGAAGGTAATTTTGATTCAAATCCATTCCAATTCATATATTGGAAATTCTGGTTATTTTTAAAACCAATTCAAATCCAATTTATTTATTTAAAAATATTGGATTATAATTCTAGTTCATAACTAGTTCATTTTGATAAAAATATATTTTTGTCTTTACAAACGTGGAATTTTTCATCCAAATTATTTCCAAAACATTTATTATGATTTTTCACAAATTATTAATGTTTTTAATAATTTTATCAAGCCCCGTACAGTCGATTTCCATAAACGGCCATCGAACTGCACTCACAGCGACCTTTTCCAAATTTTATTTGGACATAATTCCAAATCCAACCATTAGATTTCAAATCTCTTATATTTGTTGGAAATCTCTTTTTGATGCGAACCCAACGGTTCCGGTTTTTGGAGAATATGACGGTCGGATCTCCCGTAATGTCAATTTGAGGTCAATGGTCGAAATTTGCGAACAGTCGCGGTGCAGCGCATTTTATTCAGGCCATTAAATATATATAATATATATTATATTTATTTCGTCGATTTCCATTTAAATCATATTGTATAAATCGTTTATAATTTTGTTTTAAAATGATTCCCACTTCATTTTCAGTTTTAAATCAAAATTGATTTCTCCTTATCATTATAATATATAAATGATAATATTTCCAAAATATCAGATTTTGAAATCATTTCCTTTTCGATATTCATTATAAAAATGAATAACATTGATATACATATCGTTCGCATCAAAATGGCGCATATCTAATCAACACGGCTTCATATATTTCAATATTTTTGTGTCCATCCCAAATCGGACATAAAAATCATATTTTGATCCATTATTGAATATTATTTTAAAATATTAGTTATTTTAAAATATTTATTATTCCTCATTTTAAAATATTTGTTAATTTAAAATATTCGTTCTTTCTGAATTGGAATCAGACACAGTCAATTACCATATAATATTATTTATATAGATTTCATACAACACATGTACATAACAATAATGATACACAATCAACCATCATCTAGAGTGCAATTTACAGCTGTATAAGCGTTAAATATAAATAATTAATGCTCATCGCGGTCTGCCAACCCATCGATTGACATACAACTAAATATTGGGATTAGTGTATGTCCAATATCATCCTAATACCTGTATGGGGTTTTCAAACAACAAATACTGGTTGTCATTTGTGCAGTTGGGCGATGTGTAAAATTTATCGACCCAATAAATATTAGTTAAATGGGTGTACATAAACAAATCATCTGATTTGTAAATGAATATTTATTTTCAGCACATGACCTTTTTATATGGTTCATATATTCAATAAAAAATGATATTTTTATTGTTCAAATAATTTTTTATGCATGAGTAATTTATATATTATATTCATTCAATAAAAATGATATTTTTATTGTTCAAATATTTTATTCCATACATGTATATTTTATATATTCTATTCATTCAATAAAAATGATAATTTTATTATTCAAATATTTTATTCCATACATGAATATTTTATATATTTTGTTCATTCAATAAAAATGATACTTTTATTGTTCAAATATTTTATTCCATACATGAATATTTTATTTTCCATTTCACATCACAATCACAATCAATTTCAACAACACCATACAATCAAACAAGTCGTCCATGGCCTATGGACGACGGCGTCAGGAGCTACTAAGCCCCGTCTGCAACCTTGTATATACTTAACTGTAAAATAAATTGAGTGAGAACGACTTCTCACCTTGATCGGTTTCAGAAATCATTTATATAACAATTGTTTTTCACTAAATTAAACTGTTCGTTTACTTTAGTCAAAATTCACCACTAGCTCCTTTTCCGTTCTGGTCTGCTCCATGTTGTAGTGCTCTTTGACATGATCGCATTGCAACTTAAATCACTGAATTTCGTTTCCGTATGCAAAAGTTACAATATTTTAAACTTTGAATAAATTTAATTACATAATTAATAAATTAATAAAGGTTTTAAAGATTAATCATCTTCCACCGTATAACGCCGAACTAAGCTCTGACCCTAGGGTTGATAACGGCCGCCGCCACAGCCAGCTTCACCCAGATCGAAGGCCACCTCGAGCTGCGCCCCTTCGAGCGCTTCCACCTCCAGGCGACGCGACGAACTCGGAGGTCCCAAACGCCTCAAAATCTTGTGCGAACTCGACTGGTTTGGGGCCAAAAATTGAGCTCTTCACTTCATCAGCGATGATCATATGCGTATAGATTAGACGAACTCAAGAAGCTCTACAAAGTCCTCCAAAGGACGGAGGTTTAATTCGATCTGAATTGGGAAAATTTTAAGGTTTTTATTTTGGAGCAAAAGGGGCCATTGGAATATATGGCGGCGGATTTCAGAAAGAAAAGGGGCTAGGGTTTTGATTGGCCAGGGGTTTTATAGAAATATTTTTATTAATATTTAATTTATTTATTTCCAAATATACATGTTTATTCATCCGACCTCTAAGTCAAACCCAACGACTATCGCCTCTAGCTAATTACCGCCATTTTGGACACAATGGGATATGTTTCGTAACCTAACTCGGCTGTTATGGTCAGTTTTTCTTTAAATAAAAATATAAATCAATATATATTACATTTGAACGTAGATTTTAATTTACTAGGGCCACATACTGACTCCAAAAATTCCCAAAAAATAAATTTGGCTATGTTTTGACAATACGGTCACTACAACAAAATGACCCTATTACAACGGTGAACACCGTTGTAATATACATTTTACAACGGCAGGAAAACCGTCGTGTATTAAGAAGTTGTAATAAACTAATATCTTTTACAACTTTTTTGCACTGTTGCAACACCGTTGTAATATGTATATTTTACAACTTTTTTCCACGGTTGTAATAAAATTTATTACAACAGTTATGCACCATTGTAATAAAATCTACTACAATTGTTATGCACCGTTGTGATTGACATTTGGGTTTTAAAAAAAAAAACATTTTTTGCAACTGAAAAGAACAATACACTAAATATAGAAATACTCCATAAGCAAATCCGATATTATAGTTATTTGCAAACTAATTTATTAAAATACTCAAATATTCAGTATTACAAACAATAAGTTTTAGACAACATTTCGTACATTATTACATATTTGACCGTTACAAAGCAACTTAGTACAAGCACAAGTTATCCACAAAAAATTGCATATCCAACGGGAGTACACTAGTCGAAGACAAGGAAATCTTTACGCCATTTATCTTTTTGGTCCAAGTTCACTGCAGTGATCAAATCTATTGCATAAGAATATGTCTGTTGTTAGAAAAAAGAACAAAAAGTGTTTTTTTTAAGCCAACAATACCAAAACTTAACAATAATGCTTAACGTACCTGATAGCATGAACGACATGTGGTCCAAAGCCCCTTTTTAAACAATTGGACGTTGCACAACTTCTAGAAAAAAGAGCATCTACACTTGGACTTTCAGAAAACACAAATTAGCAGATGATAATATTGACATGGTAGCTAAATCCATTAATAAACAAAGTAGTCATTTAATCCAAACTTTCTAACCTGTGAATGAAACATTGCCAAACTAAAACAGTAACATGTTAAGGTTATTGCATCTCCTCACTGCCAAACTTACACCGTAGAGCAATGAAGAAAACTAATACTAAATTACATAGCAGAACATTACAAAGAAGTAGCTTAAGCTTACTGCATCTCCTCACTAAAACAAAAAAATAATAGAAAAGCTCCATTATTCCAATTCAATCACCACTCAATACACACAACAAAAGAACAGCAGCACCATATTCATACAAGTAATTCATCATAGCAGACCAAGATGACATAAAAAGATCCTTAACATATCAAAGTATCATGGTACAACACATCACCAAAACATGGAAAATCGATGTAGCAACTAACGTAACAAAATTTTCATAAAGAAAGTGATAACAAAGGCAATAGCTGCTGTAATTTGTAGGATAGGAAAAGGGCTGTAAGAAATCCATACACTAGTCGAAACAATCCTCTTCGTTGCACGAAATCACCAAGGGACGCACAAAGGCATAGTGCACTACGAACTCTCGACAACCCAGAGCAAACCACAACAGCAAAAGAAAAAAATACTATCCAAACAAATATGAAAGCCAGCATTGCCTTAGCAATGCCTAAGGGATCTCAGATCACAAGTAAATCCTCCATGCTAGTTGTTCGGAAGGAAACAGCCAAGCCCCAACATGTCAAGTAAAGCAAGACAAATTCCAAGCCAAACTCATGAGGAGTCTGCCATAGTATCAATTATGCAAGACTATTACATTAATTTTTATCGTGACTATCAAAATATATAATTCGTAACCATAACTTTGACCGTAACATTTACCATAGTAGATGGTTTTGAACCAATTAAAGTTAATTTTTTAAGTAGGGAATAAACTTTAGTGATTCCTTGCCGATGCAGCAAGGTATTTGATTATGATATTAACAACAGACTAAACAATTTTAGCTTAGACAAAAAATGAAAACATGGAATTGTTAAAGATTATCACTTTACTTTCTCCTTCGTGTTCATCTAATCAACAAAATTGAAATCGTAGAACCAAAAAATGCAACCAATTTGAATTTATCACCAACTGAAGTTAAATCTTAAATCAAAATATAGTATAGAATCATATGAAAAAAGAAATCATCTCTTGGTTCTGCAAGTTCTGGCGACTAAAATGCCAGAAGGCGGAGCAGTCATCTCAATCAAACACCTCCCATAAACCCAATACGAGACATGCCCCAACCAGAAGTACGCCCTAACCCTAAAAGCGCCCCTAACACTATACAAAACTTTACTATTCCTCACCTCGTTCAGGATCTCCAACGCCAGTTGCTCGGACAAGTACACCTCGCTCGAGAGCATATGCACAGCCTCCAATCTCGACTCACCGCTCCTCTGCCGGAACGGGCTGATCCCCTGGGCCGCGATGAGCCTGCCGCCATAGTAGAGCTCGATGCTTAGATCCTCGTACTTGAAGTCGATTTTGGAATTAGGGTTGGAGAGGTTGGCCAAAAAGGTGAGGTCGTCGTTGTAGAAGATAGGGGAGTCGAGGTAGACGGAGTTGAGGGTGGCGCCGGAGATGTCGAAGGAGGGGATTCTGGGTTTGATAAGGAGGAAGACGAGAAGGGCGAAATTTGAGAGTCAAAAATTTGGTTTTGGAGCCTAAAACAAGTCTTGTTTTGGAGCCGAAAATTTCAATTTGGAGCCAAAATTTTCAATTTGGAGCGAATGAAAATTTGTGTGCTCCAACAAAAAGCATGCTACTTACTGCTGTTCGTTTGCAAAAATACAACACATGGGATATGTTAGAGCCAAAATTTCAGTCTTCTATTTAAATTTCGTATTTTGCGTTGACACAAACAACCTATTTTCTTTCAGAGTCAGTTTTTTATTGATTATAATGAAAATTTCATCCAAAATTATAAAATCAAAAGTCAGAATTAATAAATAAAAATTATATTAAATATAATATGAATTACTTGAGAATTATATTTTATTTAAATAATAAATATTACTTATAAACAATAGCTATAATTAATTATTACCTATTTCTTCTAAGTTATAATTGAATTTCAACTATTAAAAGTTAATTATTATGTAAATGTTATTTATTATATACTATTAAATATTTAATAGTAATTTTTAAAAAGTAACTATTATTTATTAATCATTAATTAAGCTGTTTTTATCTAATCTAATAGTAATTAATAGTAATTGGTATTAATTTGTAAATTTATTTTTGAATATGAATTATTCTTAAATGTTAATATTACTAATTATTAAATATAAGTTGTTATTAATATTTAATAGGTCTCTAATACAAGAAATAGAAAAAAGAGTTTCTAAAAATAAGTTTAAAAAACTTTCTAATTTAACTATTAATTATCAGAAATTAATTATTATATATTAGTTATTACAAGAGACAAAAAAAAAAGGTTGTGATATATATGTTTATTACAACAGTGATTTTTTCATAGTTGTAAAAAACATTTATTACAACAGTTCATTTTGAACAGTTGTAAAAAAGCATTTATTACAACTGTGCTTCTCGCATAGTTGTAAAATTAAAGTTGTAATATGGTGTTTTTGTTGTAGTGGGTCCTAACAAAACTAATTTCGTAAAATTTGGAGACCGTTTGAAAAACGGTCATCTTCCAGTCGATTAAATTCAAACTGAAATTATCAAACACGTTTAAATTCACCACACTCACATATTGATTCCAAAAATTATGAAAATTGGAGTCCAGCAATAATTTGACATTCCAAATCCAATAAAAGTGGTTTGGTCGAAAACAAAGGTCGTTTGCAAAATTGCTATTTTAAAGGGTTATATATTATATTAATTCCATAGCGACTATTCTGAATTTGCAACTGGACATAACTTTTTTCTCTCGTTATGAAATTTGGATTTTTCATATTCGTTAGAAAGATATTTTCAAATAGATTCAAATATTTATGGTTTTACTGAAATCCAGTTTGTTTTGAATCCTGTACGTTCATTTGAAATTTGAAATCAAAATTTCAAACTACCGCGCCATTTCAATCTCGTTTTATAATTATAATAAATTTATTTGTTCTAACTTCAATTTAAATAAATTTTTAGTCATTATTATTTAAAATAAATCATTTTAAATATTCAAAATACATTAAAATTACCCAAATAAATTTTTTAAATCGGTTCTGATTTTCTGGGTTGTTACAGTCCGTCCCATTATGTCTTGCACGTTTGAACACAAAGAAATGAACATATGGCAATTCTAATGAAGTAGCACGTGTATTACTAGTCAAATGTCAATACTTTAGATCATGTGTAGCTAATATCAATTCTTGCATGTACTAGTGGTCGAAATATTTGTTTATTTCTAGTTGCTTATGGTACTGACTATGTTTTATGAAGTAACAAACAGCTAACAATCAGTTCAAATATGCCTCACTTGAATTATTTTTTTGTACAAATTGTAACATGTGTTTTATTCTTCAAACATTTATCTTAGTCAAAAATATATTATAATAAAAACTTTTTTTCTTTGAAGGTGGTATAGATCAGAGTTAAAATTATGGTGTAAACAAAGCAACAAATAGATAAAGTAACGTTAGGAACGTAGGGTAGAATCCTATAATAAAATCACTAAACAGTAGTAGTAGCAATTTTCTAACCAAAACTCAAGCAAATGTATATGTAGTTTTATGAACGCATTTGTGCTCATATACGAGTCAAAAAAGCGGAGAAATCCAAGTGTTACTACTATAATAAAACTGCATCTGACCTGATTTATTGGAAAGGTGGTAGATATTTATAATTAATTAGCAAAAAATCTAAGGAAGTTCAACTTTACTAATCATACCCCTCTAACACATGAGAAAAATGCAATCTTAACAAGTAGAGGCGCTATAAGACTACAGAGGAAATAAGAAAATATCAGTAAAAAATTATTATATACTTTCTAGAAAAGAAAGATTCGAGAGAAACAAATTAAATGAATCATTATCAAAATCTTTATGGAAATGGGGTTCCAATACTCACTAATATTACACAACTTCTTTTATGAATTAGGATCCAGCACGTATCAAACGAAAAATTATTACTCTATCATTTCAGTCTAATTATCAAATACCTAACTCACAAAAATTAACCAAAGGGATCCTTAAATCATTCTCACTTAAACCTAGATATTATTAGTTTGAAACAAACGAGATAACCGTGAAAAAACACCCAATTTACCTGACTTTTGGCATATTATCTAAAGATGAAGTGGACTTTGCTCGCGACCTAATTTGAGTTTTCGTGACCGTGAAACATAAGCAAGGTTTTAAACGCATTTGTTTTGCTTCTGATATTCGGGTTTTAAGGCTTTCACAATGGGCTGAAAAAAAGGAAGAGCGATAAAATACAGTTTTTAAATTTCTTTTTAAGTCCATTTTCAAAAATAATTTTTTATAAAAGAGTAAAGAAAACAAGTTTTCATTATTTTGTTAAATAAAAAATAAAAAATTGTTTGAAAACGTCTAACCAAACAAGCCCAGTTTGCTTTTAATTTCAAGGAATCAAACAAAAAACCAAAAGTTGACTAAAGTGAATTTAATTGCTCAAATCTCTCTCTTAATTCTAAAAATATCGTGGGAACATTATGATAACCTTTATTTTTTTAAATTTAAAAATATGACTCATATTGAGAAAAAATAGATATTTGCAGTAAGAAAAAAATTGATTTTGTTTTTAATAGCCATTTTGTTCATCAAATTTATAGCTAAAAAAATGATATTTTGTTAAACACATTTAGCATTTAGAACTTCTAACATAGGTAACCAAATTCAAATTCTCCTTTGCACTCTTAAACAAAAAAAATAGAATTTTTTTTCTTTCTTGTGTTAGTTGAAATAAGATAACAAACTGGGAGTTGTAAGCAATGATTCATTGAACACTGCAAAATATACAAACACGCTAAATAAATTAAAGCGATGTTTCATAACAATTGTGGTATACCTACAAACAAAGTAATTGAATGGCGTATTGTCATCCTAAATATACAATCATAAATGCAGCTAATTACTCCAAAATTAAACTAAAGATGCTACATTAGAAATTAGGTATACCGAAAATCAAATTAGATTTGAGAGATTGAAGATTTGAAATTGTTACGCTTGTATGCGTATTCGTTATTCCCCTTTCGTGCGTATGCCGTATACGGCATGCCCTTGCGTGTCTTCAGCTTTGTATGCCCTTGTTCTCTTCCCTGTTGCGTGCTTCGCCCTTGTTCTCAAATGCGATATTTAATTTCGCATTTTCCCCGTTCGTTCATTTTTTTTCTATACACAAGATGAATTTTGATGCCCTAGAAGTCGATGATGCCCAGTGTGTATGCCCCATTTGCACTAGGCCAGGGCCATCTATGCCCTTGAATACAGTGACACTGAAAGCGTTCAGGTAAAAAAACAAATATTTGTTGAAGTTAAGCGAGCAAAGTGAGTGTTCGAGAGTTCAGATTAGGTCGTTGTAGTTAAAGTTATGTGTCTAATTGTCCAAGTAGTAATGGTAGCATCTTATCGAACTAACTTTCAAAGGTACCCATACCCAAAACTGAAATGAAAATTGTAAAAGGTACCAATTTAGGTATGTTGTTTATGATTAAATGGCTAACAAACGATTAATTGTAATCTACAAGCAATAATAAAAAATGGTGGAATTCAGACTTCCTTTTTTAATATGTTTAAATCCTTGTAGATATTAAAGTCCCCAAGATTTTCTTATGTTATTGAATTGTCTCCATGATCACATCAGTGCAAACAATATAAAATAGTTACGGTTTTAATAGCAATCTGCAATACAAAATTATCCATAGGCTAATTTATATATTGGAATAAACACAAATTTAGACACAAATAAACTCCATATCAATTTCTTTGGGATTAAACGAAATATTCAAAATAGTAAACTTAAGGGATGATCATATTGGCCTTAGAGCACAACAGTTTGAACTTTGCATGTTTACATCCATCGCTAGTTCTTTTAAATTTGTATGATTGTCCAATTCTCATTTGCGTCCGTAACCAAAATATATTCGCGTTTGAGTCTGTCCGATCTTCATTTACAACACAAAGTAGATATATTTCCCTTAGAGTCCATCTAACTTCCATTTAGAACAACAAAATTTACATTAAAAAACAAATCTCGTTTGGTCCATATTCATTCAAATTTATCTAAATTTCTTGTAATTCATCCTATAATTAAAGAATAGTCTATTAAAAAAGAGTAAAATTTAATATAAGTAGCGTTGTGGCTCCGTGTTTGTGTGACCGTGTTTTTGTCTAATTGTCAATGTTCATTCAATTTTATATAGCACACGAGTTAATACAATAAAATTTGTACAAATATAAATCTCGTTTGATCCGTATTTGGTCCGACTCTATTTAGGATTGAAACTGAAAATACATGTTTCCATAATTCCATTCCAATCTGATCGATTTACCTCCTTCTCAACAACTAACTTTGAAGACTCAATAGAAATTATTTATTCTATTTATATTGCGGTATAAAAAATCTTCATGTTGGAAAATCACATTTCATGTTCAACCACCACATAAGTGCACAAATTTTGTGCCTTCACTTCTGGTGCAACTATAATGATCTATCATCCACGTTTTGTTCAGTAAACCAACAAATAAATAGGATGAACTACTACACTATAAGAGGAAGGAATGGAGTACATTTGACACATTGTATTTTAATAAAATTAAGTTGGGAGGCGTAACAAGTTACCAACGAAAATAACACTAGAAAAAACTAAAAACAAGAAAATATATATGGCAATCACATACCCATCAAAAAAAGATGATTTAGAAGAAAACTCGGCGGTAGTTTATTTTATACCTATCCAGTCCAAAGTTTAAAGCTATTATCACCGATCAGTACAATGATCAGATTGCTACAAAAGATATGATTAATTAAAATGGTACTTGGTACATATTCATGAAAGCTAATATCTAAATTGTTTTTATTTTGCAGTTTTAGTGATTTTTCCCCATGTTTTGTTATAACTGCCGTAGAAGTAGCCAAGACCATATTCATGAATGCAACAATGTGATTAGACTTGATGAATATTGGATTGATCATAAGAAACCAAAAAACTGTTTTGAGACATGATATAACTTTATTGATAAACTCAGCAGGTCAGGGTACAAAATATTGGGTACTTAAGCAAAACAACAACAATTACTAGTAGCATCATTGCCGGGAACTAAATCAGCGCACTTTCCACCGACAAAATGAAGATCAATACAAGCTTGATTGCAGTCTGGGAAGTTCTGGCATGGACCTTGAGGAATAAGGCGCTCATCTTCTATAACATACCTTGCATCAACACTAACTATATAGAGAAGAAAGTTGTCAGTCTGATTCAAATATAACATTTACTAATTGTAACAGTTATGTATTCACCTAAATTGAGAGCAAATGACATAAGAGCTAAGGTAGCTAAACAGTAGATGAAAAATGGTTTAGCAGCCATTGATTACGAATATTTTTCTTTTCTTTGTTGATTTGAGTGCTTAAACTGAATGCATTCCAACCTTTATATAGCTTTTTTTGCCAATCAAATAGAGAATATTGATTACAGATTCATGCATGTACTGGAGAAAAGAAATCACTTTACCATATGTTATTATAAACCCAATCTAATAAATCAATCTAATAAATTATGTATTTATTGGAAAATAAATATATGTGTGAACGCATCCTAGTGCTAGTTAAGTTAGTCTCCGAGATTTTCAAAGTAATATCTTTAATGAATATGGTTTTTCTTTTCTTTTTTAATTATATATTAATTTATCCTTCGCGGTTAAAGGTTATATGCATTATTAACAAAGATATAGATGAATTATTTTACCATATAAAATTAATCCAATAAAGATTACAAGTGTATAAATATGTGTCTGTACACACATACATACAACGAAACCTTGCTGGTTAAGTTAATCACCAATACTTCATAAGTAATATCTTGAATGAAAAAGAATTTATTTAATTATAAGTTAATCCATCCTTCCTAATTAAGGTTATAAGCACTATTTCTGTTAAAAGCACGTTGAGTGTGACATCCCGTAAATTTCGACCATTTAAATATTAATTTATATTAAATTTTTGAGGAAAAAATTATTTTTGATTTCTTAATGTAATTGATACACAACGATTTTAATAAGTCGAAATTTTATTAATTGAAACAGTCAATTAAATAAGAGCAAGTTAAAAGCAGTTTGTGCTCTTCATTAAATCAAATTAGCGTTTAAATGAAATTAAAATATATTTTGAGAAAAATAAATTTTATATTTTCACTTTATAGTTAAGGATAATTCTATAAAGAGAATAAATGTAAATCTTGAAATAATAGTTTACTGTCATAGAATAATACAGGTAAACGATATAGAAATAGTTTTGACGTTAAACTTAAAAACTTTAAATTTGAATTTGAATTTGGATTGCATGTATTTAGTTTAATTTAAATAAATTAGACCGGTCGTTCAATTACAAATTTCATAATGCATAAAACACTAAGCGGATATGGTATTCAACAACATTTAAATAAGAAAATAAACAATTCTACTATTTAGTACGAATCTACAGTATTTATGTAGGAACTTATGAGTGTATATATTGAGATTATAGTGTATTATGCAATTATATATATATACATATACATATATATATATATACATATACATATATATATATACATATACATATATATATACATATACATATATATAATGAAGAGCGTTTAATGACACCCCAAATAGTGAGCACCGTGAAAGCCCCCCTACAGAAACCAAGCATTTATATTAGTTTAGGTTGGTGGGAACTGGGAAGTGAGAGAATAAGTGAAGGGAGAGAGAAATGAGATATGTGGTGGAAATCAGAGGGCATTTTGGGGTGATGCACGGTTTCGTGTTCCATTAGACGCTCGCCATATAATATATATATATATATATATATATATATATATATATAAGTATAGATATTGCAGACATAACTTATATAGGCGTTTGTTTAGTGCACATATTAATTAAATGTACAGACAGTAGAAGAAAATAGAATTAAAATATTGCCTTAGTCAATCGCTTAATAACAAGGGTGTTATTTCTGATTCTTATAGTCTCTTAACTATATACCTAAAAAAAGCCTTAATTATTCTAATTAGTTATTATTGAAATTCATTAATTTTCGCAAAAAGATTGATTGAGAATAATGGGTAGACAATATATAAAATAAATTCTGACAACATACATGTATATCATTTTGGTTATACTTTCTAGCACTTTCCCTATCTGTAAAAATTTTACATTAAGGAATTCGGAATGTGGATTACACAAATTCAAACATTCATTAATTTATTTATTTTTAAATGTGAATTGCTGCATCCATTTTCAATGTCCTTTCCGCTTCGTTATTTCCTTAAAACTGCATGATTCCTCACCCCTCAAAATTGGCGCATTCATTTTATTTTTCATTTCCTAAATATTTCATGATATTTTTGACATTCAATTAATTCATTTGCATTCATTCTATTAATTTATTTTCATTCATTCTATTAATTTATTTCTCTTTATTATATTTTCATACATCTTATTTCATTTGCATATCTTCATTCCTCTAATTTCCATCTCCTTTTTTCTCCATTCCCATTTTGTATCCTGTTATTATTTAAACAAGCCATCTCCATGTGTGTTTGTATATATACATATATCTATCTTTTCTCTTCTATATCATGTTGTTTATATTAAACAAAAAAAGCATAACAAAAAAAAAATCCAGCAAAAGTGTCAACATTGTTCGTGCATATTTCTAGTAATTTTCGCTACCTTATTCTTGCCTGTCCAAATGAATATGTTTCTTAAATTCTAAAATTTAATATTCTGTATTTTGAAATTTGAAAAGTCCCAAACTTTCTAACAGTCAATGTCAGGCAACAAATCATGCATTCATTTTTTTCATTTATTTCTTTCTTTATACATTTGAATTTTCAATAAGAAATAAATGTTGATTAGACCATCAGCTCATGCCTAGTTAGCCAATTTATTAAGTCACGTATCTTTTTTTCCTCGTTCCTTTCTTTCTTTGTAATTGTCTTGTGCTAATTTTAGATCTTCTTCCTCCCATCCACAAAATAAAAAAATAAATAAACATAGTATTCTAATATATTTCCTCCTTCAGTCTTGTTTCTTCTTTGTTCTTATCCTTCTTCTCAGAATTAGTTGCACTACAAGAAAAACCGCAAATAATGAAAGATAGCAAAAAATTCAGTCGTAATTTAGCAATAGTTTTTCGTGGAATTTTAAGGGATATTATCTAGGAATTTTTTTATTTCAACTTGTTTTAAATTATTACCATCGAATTATATTTTTTCTGCCGCTAAACAACAGAAAATTGCAACAATTTACCATCATCATTTTTTCATTGCTAAATTCCATTGCAAATGGAGGCAGTTTACCATCTTGTATGCTTTGAAGCTATTTTGCAACAGGTTTTCATGAGATTTGCAAGGGGCTGGTATGTTTATTCTTCATAATATGTTTTCTACTATTTTTTTACTAAATAATTGATAAGCGTAAATGAATTTTAAATAATTAGTGTTAATAATAATATACTAATAACAAAAATAAATAACTACTATTAATAGTAAATAATATTCAATAGTCAGTTGTAATGTCCCGTAATTTTCACAATATAATAATTTATTTATTTAATTAGTGAATTTGAAATTTAAATGGTTGTATAATTAAATAATAGTGAATATTTAATTAAATTAAATAATTAAATAATATATTTAAATTCCAGAATAGTCGAAAATAGTAGAATTCACAATACGATGTGAATTGGATCATATATAAGCTATAATTAAGTTTGAAATTGGATTACGATAACGAATATATTATTTAAACGACAGTTGAACATATAATTTATATTATAATTATAATCGAGCATGAAATGGCGCGGTAGTTCGTAATTTGGCGATTCGAACTTTAAATGAATATACAGAATCCGTTTTAAATCGGATTTCTGTGAAACGAGAAATGTTTGAATCTGTTGAATGATATTTTTCTAATGGAAGAGTAAAATCGGGATTTCGTCATGTAGATTTTGATTTACGTCCAAATGAAATTTTAGAAATGTCGCTATGGAATTCCTTTCTAATTTCTATCGATTTATTTATATTATAAAAGGAATTTAATAAAAATCGAATATCGATATAACTGGGAATTTTGAAATATCGAGTTATAAATCCCATTGGAGCTATGTGATACTCTATTGTGAATATATAGGATAATATTTATTTATAAATATTTAATTTAATTATTTTTAAATATATTTAATATTTAAAAGGGTTTATTTAGAGCTTTAAAAATAGCCAGTTTTTCAAACGACTTCCGTTTTCGATGAAACTAATTTTGTTAGATCCGGAATATTAAATTATTGTTAGATTTCAATTTTCGTGATTTTCGGAGTCAGTATGTGACCGTACCGATTTTTAATGTGAAAAACAATCGATATTTTGACGGTTAAAAATGCGCTGTGTGAGCAGACGGAGCCAGAATTCGACAAAACTAGCTTCGTTGGGTCCGTAATGTCGAACTCTAGTTGTATATCCATTTTCATGATTTTTGGATATTGTGTTTGGTCACGTGGATTTTAAATTGGCAAATACAAGTAGTCTTATTTTATAAATTAGTAAAATAAAATACAAAGCTTACATTGGAAGCTATCTACACTTATAAAACCAACACATATCCTAACCTAACCCTAGAATTTTCAATACTTTGGTCAATACAAAATCCGCCGTCTGTTTTTCCTCTCAACAACCAAAAATCGGCAACCTTAAATCAATATAAAATCAAAGAAAAATCAGAAAATCTCAAATCATATATATATGAATTCGTTGTCACTTGCTCTTCGATTGGGCATAGCTGTTATGGTGTTCAATTCATTTTCTGTCGATGGATTTTCTCTAGCATGCGCCTAGGGCTTCCAAGCACCGATGAGTGTGAAGATATTGGATCGAATGATGTCCATTGTGGGATTCAGGGTGGCTCGGCGAAACCATTGGCAAATTGCGGTTGACTCTCATGACAAAAAGTGACGCGGTCACTATAGAAGATGTGAATGTCACGGTTGGTATCTAGGGTTCGACTTTGGCACGGTAGTCGTGGGGAGGAGGAGTGTTCGAAGGGGGGCACGTAGGTGGTATCAATCTGTGAAACGGTGAGGTAACGGAGGAGTTAAGGAGAGGGAGAAGATCGATAATGGTATGAGGAAGCTGGTGCGCGTTTTGGAAGTAGGTAAGAAGGAGAACAGTTCGAGTTAATTGAAAAGGGATGATGGTGCGGTGCTTTTGGAATTCAATGCAGACAGTTCAAACCAGCCGTGAGGAAGAAAAGGGTTTTAATGGCTTGGTTATACCTAAACTATGTGATTTGTTTTGACTTAAAAACTATAATTAAGGAAAGCAGGAAGTCTCATTTCTGAATGAAGAAGACGATTAACCAAAAGGAAACTGTGATGTATTTTTCAAGAGGGCGTGGAATTTGGGAAGTTGTCAATTCCCATTGAAGAAATTGTTTTGTTTTAAAAGAATAATGGGATGTTTAACAGAAGGAACTGCAGATTTTTCGTTAGTAAAGGAGAAAGATTATTGTGCATCGTGGTATTGGAAAAGGGGATGGGCCGATGTAATTAGTGAAACCCAGAGAGGAAAAAGAAAACAAATGATAAGGGAAATTGATGCATCAGTTCGAACTAGAGGGTGGTTTCTTTTAGTCGGAGAAGAAGTTAGAAAGTTGTCGGGGGTTATAAATGGAGACGGACGGACATTTATTGCTAAAGACTATTTATATTATAAATTAAGTTGTTATTAAATAAATAATGTGTGCCCACTTAAAAATGAAATATCTTTGCATTGTGTCAGATTAACGAACGATCAGATCCGTTAGGATCGTATGGACGACGGCTACACAATGGAACTGACTGGGGGTGAATCTGAGCTCGTGACAATTTATAGCAAAATAAATTGTCCGTCTGAACCAAAGATAGTTAATCGTTATTTAACGATAACTATCCAATGTGAGTAAAACTCACCAACTCTGAACAGTTATATTTTTATAATATATTTTTAGAACTGATAATTATCTGTTGATTGTTGTGTGTTAACTGTTTGGTTGAATTGCTTATGTATTAGTTGAAAATATAGATAACGATATATATATATAAATCGTTAATCAAATATTGATTCTGTTTAGTAGAATATTTCATATTGAAATGAAATCGATGTTAATTATAGTGAATCTGTTGTTGATTGTGCGTGTTTGGATAATATTGATCCGTGATATATGGTATGTTAAATACCATAACAAATACTGGAATATAAAAAGGGAATTTTCAATGTTATATTGAAATTGAAATCTTTATAAAATCAAAAGATTTTATATAAAGGAATATTTATAAAATCAAGGGATTTTATAAAAAGAAATATTTGTAAAACAAATAAAAAGGGAAATTATTTGTAGAACAAATAGAAAAGGAAATTATTTGTATAGCAAATAGAAAAGGAAATATTTATTTAGAAAATAAATAAGATGTTCTAAAAGTGTATATTTGAAATGCAATATTTATAAAATCAAAGGATTTTATAAAAAGAAATATTTATCATTTGATAAATAAAATATAGTTTATTCGAAAGGAGTTAATCGAATATAGTTTATTCGAAAGGAGTTAATTGAATATAGTTTATTCGAAAGGAGTTATTGAATATAGTTTATTCGAAAGGAGTTAATCGAATATAGTTTATTCGAAAAGAGTTATCGAATATTGGTTATTCGAAAGAAAGTGAATCGAATATTAGTTATTCGAAGAGAGTTAATCGAATATTAGTTATTCGAATAAGAGTTAATCGAATATTAGTTATTCGAATAGGAGTTAATCGAATATAATTTATTCGAATAGAGTTAAAGGAGTTAATCGAATATAGTTTATTCGATAGAGTTAAAGGAGTTAATCGAATATAGTTTATTCGAATAGAGTTAAAGGAGTTATCAAATATAGTTTATTCGAAAGGAGTTAATCGAATATAGTTTATTTTAAAGGAGTTAAGTGATAAGAGTTAATGAATTAAAGTTAATCGAGTTAAAGTTAATAGAGTTTGGGTTAATTGATTTGAGTTAATCGAGTTATATTTTGGAGTTACATATTTCAGAAGTAGGCATTTTAACGCTATAGTTATACTCAATGTTTTTCAATAAAGAAGTGGATTCGTAAATAGAATCCAAGAGTTTCGTAAGGAAGTTTGTTAAAGATTTGAAATGTGAATCTTGTCTATTTCGAAATTAGAAATGTTGTTCAGTTAAGGTCTGAGAGGTAGTTATACCCAACTTGATTGGCTTCGTTTTTAACTAAGGAATGGTTAAGGTTCGATAGTGAAGGTTGGTTAAGTGAATTTAGTTAATGATGTAATGGTTTGAGTTGGTATAGCGATGTTTTATTTAAACATCTGTTTAAACCCAATGAAGGAGTTTTGGAAATGTTTTCCAAATAATTATCAGAAATGTTTTCTAATATAAAATAACGTATATTTTCTAAAATTAGAAAATAAGGATTTGATGAATATATGGAAATGAGAAATGGGAAAATGAGTAAGTGTTGATTGATGATTGATCGATAGAATTTCCATCTGGATATAATATCGTTGTTTGCACACGTGTTTTCTTTGATAGTTAACCCACCAACTATCGAAGTTTTTGACTATTTTTCCGTTGTCAATACGGAGAGACCGGGATCAGATATGTTACCTGAAAAACCACTCCGTATGGCATTAGCATTGTGATTAAATATGATGAAGATAATTTAAGACGGAGTTATGCAAGGGCTGTTCTGGCGATCCTAGGTACAAATTGCCTAAGTTGGATTTAAAGAATAGTGCCTTCGGTTTGTCCAGTCCCAGGACAACCTTTATAGAAGAATATCCGACATAGTATATTTAATAGATCGCATAAGTTGATCTCTTCAAACGTATTTACGTTTGGTGGTGGAGGAATTCGTTTCTATTAGCTGTATACCCATTGTATTTTTGGGGAAATCAATTTGTGATTTGGCGAGTATGACGATGTGACATTCAAAGTAAATAAATGTGTGATCTGTCGGAGATAAGCGTGGCCTCTAGCCTCACAACCGGGAAATGACAAAAATCGGGCAGGTTGCATGGCTCAGTGGTCGGCTGCCAATTAGGGTGTATTATCACCTATCTAGAGATAGTCATTTCATTCTATATTCTATTGTCGATGCTGTCCCATTCGGGAAACGGTTGCTGATCCCAACCGTTGGTGATATACATTCGATACACTCAAGCGAAATGAGTGGTCGGTCATGTGTGGTCGGGTTGCAAGATGTTCTTGTTGAACCCAGTGTATTCCTCTCTAGAGGTACACTATCGGAAGGTGGTTCCATACCTTGTCATAGTTGGAAATCCATTACCCAATAAGTGCTCCTGGTTTTGATTGTATACTATATATGTGGAACGTGAGATGAAAGCGTTCTACAAGATGATTACTATATTGTGGTTGATATACACTATTATAATATCAAAAGAGTTTTGAAATAAAAGATCATTGTTTCTTTCAAAATGATTTGAAAGTTAAATCAAATTGATTTGGATTCTCATAAGGGAAAAACCCATTCCGTTATATGTCGTGGTCTTATGAGATATCGTTTAACTGCTCAAACTGTTTTAAATTGTTTTACTCACACCAGTCTCATGACTGACCCAGAGTTTATTTTGTTTTGTTTTCCCTAAATTCTTGGGTGCTCAAATTTGTACGAGCAATCAAGTAGTCAGGATTACAGATGCACTAGAAGGAGCTGGAACAGGAGGCTTCAACAGCGCTTATATAGCTATAGTTATTTCCATTGTGACGTAAGTGTTATACTCTGATAATGTTACTGTATACATGTACTGATTTTATTTCAAAGTATGTATCTATTATACATTGTTCGTTCCGCTGTGAGATTCGTGTTTACTCTGATGTTGTATGTTCTTCTTCTTCTTCTATTCTAAGTTTCTATCTTATCTATTCTCACCCTCTATTTTCTTTCTATTAGTTTTCTGGTTTCCAGTGTAATTTGGGTTGGACTTGTGTTATTTGGTCAGCTCAAATTGTACCGGAATTTCAGGACACTACATTAGTATTGATTAATTAACAATTACTAAATAATTAATAGGTAATAATAATTAAAAATGTAGTTTAATAAGTAATCTTTAATAATAAATGATCAATAAGTAATTTTTAATAACTAAAATTTATTATTTCATGTGTAATAATTAATATTTATCATTTAATTAACTTTTAATTTTAATAATTCATTATATTTTAACATGTAGTTTATAATAAATAAATAACAATTAATTTATTATATAATATTATATTTTATAATTAATTATCGAAATTATCAACTATTAATTACATTAATAATTAATAGTGACTATTAATAATTAATAACTAATAATTAAGACTAAATAATTAGTAATTATGTTCAAATAGTTAGTAGTTAATAATTAAGGATAACATTTAATAATTATTTTATTTGGCAAAGCAATGCCGGTTTTATAGTGGTCGTACCACTTTTTTAGAAGTGGGTAAAAAAGAACAGAGTTCTGCATAGGCACAGAAACTCCATCTGGTTTGAAGTGCCAGAACACTATACATTAGAAAACAGGTGAGTGGCATGATGCTACTACTACTAAATAGAACTCACAATTATTCCCTCTGAGAGGAACAACTGGAGCTATCACTAGATCCTATAACATGGACATACTCCAAAAAGTGCACCGCAAGGTTAGGAACATAAAAAGGTTTAGGACTACGAAATTTGCATAACCAATCCCATGTAGTGTCATAGAACATAGACCTGTTCCAATCACCTAGCTCAACATCCTCAATAAGCTCAATTTTTTTATCCTATAGGGTTATAATACAGTCTTCTATTATCATCCTCTATATCGTTAACATATTTGTAATACAAGTTATCCTGGGGATCATATCTCATTCCAGAAATTTGGTGTAGCCATGAGTGGTCATCAGATTCTTAGTAGATACCATCAATCCTCTTCATATGAACTATTACTATCTTCCATCTTATCTTCCTCACATTGTGTAGTCTCTGCATGTACTGAGTTCTGAATATCAGTCGCAACATCTTCTTTTAGTTTATCTTACTCATAAAGGGTTGTCTTATCCTGTATTAGGACAACAGGATCCTTACGTACCCACATCACAGTGGGACGAGGAAGAGGGATATGATCCGCTAGGGGAATGGGAGAAAGAGCATCAGCTGAGGGGACCCAAGAACATGTTTCATGTAAATGAGCAAAAGAGTGACAGGAGGTGCAAATACCAGGCCTCAATGCATACGTGACACGAACTTCAGTCACATAATCTATTATAATTATTATGAGAATAGGAATGTAATATAAATTGATGTTACAAAAGTAAAGGTTTGGTTAATGTTAATGAACTAAGGAAAATGTGAATAACGGGGAATATAACCTATTATAATTATTATGAGAATAGGAATGTAATATAATAGGTAGGCTTGTCTTGGGGACAAGTGGAAATTATGACATAAGTTATGATAAATGAAAAGGAAACTCATTAATATACCTTAGTTAAGGGAATTAAGTCAACAATACAACAAATCTGACCTTTAACAACGTAAATAACTGTCACAAAAAATAAGGTTTGCATCACGAAAAATCTTTAGCAACACAAAATTTTTCGTCACTCTAGCATCGTAAAAGATGGTGACGGAAGAAAAACTTTACGTCATAATTATGCGTTGTAAAAGACACATCATTTATGACATATTATATGTCGTGAAAGGTTCTTAAACGTTGCAAATTGATTTCGTCGCAAATTGGACAAAACTTCTCTATTAACATTTGCGACATAGTATTAATATCGCTAAACAGTGTTAGCTGCGACGGAAATTTTCGCTGTAAGTTGTTGATTTATTACCGATGGATTTTAGCGTCGCAAGTAATTATATTTCTACCAACATCTTATATGTCGATAACATGTATATTTTTAGCAACACATAATGCGGTCATTAATGATAGGTGTAAGCTTGAATGAAATACCATTACTTACGATGTTTGTTCTGTCGTAATTGTTGCCATATAGCGACCTCCACAATAGCCACATTCATTTAGCTTCATGCTCACCACCTACCTTCATATTTATTTAGTATTAGTGAAATTGAAGATATTGTTATTGGTTGAATGTAAAATCTAATAAATAAACATTTTTAATGTCATTATTGTTGATTAATTAACTAGACAAATAAAAATAGAAGTCAAAACAAGAAAAAAACAAAAAATATTACAAATTAGAAAAAAAATTCAAAATAATTACACATGACCATTGATTTTTTTTCTTGAATGTGTTAAAAATAGACAATTTTTAAAAACATAATTCATGTATTATGATCACAGGGAAATCACGTTCCATTACGCTTTAATGAAGAAACTCTGTGTGCATGCTATAGGAGACTATTCTTACATTAAGATGTTCTTTCTATACAAACAAATACTCAATTCTCATTTTGATTGAAGGGTCGATTTCAGTGTTTACAAAAAAAACCTTAGATCTAGCAAATATATTTGCAATACAAAATAATTTAACCAAGCAATCAAATTGCGGATTAGGAACAAAGGCAATATCACCCGTCTTCAATACTCTTTTACAGATCACTTGCATCAAAATACATATGCCCAAAAAAAATATGAAATTAGTCACACTGAAAAGATCACAATGACGAATAAGTGTACTGGAAAATAAATAAACTAATAGTCTAAATGAATTTCTTAACCTTTAATTCGAGGTTTGAGACACCATGGTAGTATTTTTCTTTTCTGGCTCGCCTGCTAATATAATTACTGCAAACTCTATAGTGCATGTGAAGATAGGTAAGTGAGCAAGCCCAGGGCAGAGGTCGCTTATGATGGTAATGATGCTTCTACCTTTGAGATATTTCTTGCGAAAGGTTTTTGTTTTCAGGCTAATCTTAAACTAAAGCAACACAACGATATACCCTGGTTGACTGCGAGTGTTTTACTGTGTATTTGGTATATATAGAAGCAACCATCAATTTGTTATATAGCTTATCCATCATTTCAAGTAAATGTTGGTGCTCTACAAAATATAGAATTCAGCTCCGTTTCTAAAAACATGTAAATGTGAATCCGAAATTACACATATCATTTAATGATCTCTTTCCATCAGTCAGCCATCTATTTATTCAGAAATAACCAAAATAATCCAGGGATGCTAGTCCAACTACAAGTCAGTGATCCAAGGGAAAAAAAATGCAAAAACACGTTGTTTTTAGTTAACATAATTATGAAATAAACGTTCCAAGGAAATAATCATGAAATACGCTTATCAAATAATGATCTCTTACAACGGAGTGTTGGTTTCTAAAAGTTTATTGCCATTTTGTGATGTTTAAAGGCATAAACAACTAGTAAATGATCATACATGTCAAATTGATCTTTCCCTTAAAAAACACAATTCTAATACATGTTATTGCATGACTTAAACGACATTGCAAGTATTTTCAAACTTATATTTATATCTGCTTACATGTATCATAAATGGCTTGGGCTGTGCATGTATCATAAATGGGTATATATTTAAATTCTAAAAAAAGGGACATAGAGGGCTTGGGCTATGCATGTATCTTAATTGGCCATAATTCATTATTCAAAGGATTAGATCTTCCAAATTTTTGCAAATTACATTGCAGGAATCATGCGCAAGTCCAATCCACATAGAAATGTTAGAAAATTCCTCCAACCCATAAACCCGTGCATAACCTTTCAAATCATACAACTCATACGCAAAACAAGTAATATGAAAAGAAGAAGGCTCGTTTAAACTAGAACTCAAAACAAAAAAAAATTAACCCAAAACTTCCAAGACATGAATATTAAATACTAGCTTACAAAGTAATCAGTTAAATCATTGAATATGATAATTTGTTTAGGTAATTTTTATTCTAATCCACATTTTAAAAAGGTTAATCCGCCATTTTACTTTAATTTTTTAATCCACAACTATTTTTTTGTTAATCCACAAGTGGATTAACTTAAAGATTTCATGTTTTTTTTCAAAATCTATGTGTTTCTTCTTGTACAAAGAGTTAGACCCACGAACTGACTAAAAATACGTGCAATGATGAAAACCACACCATACGAAAGTTTTCAGTAAATAGAAGGAAACACAAAATACATCACCAACAATACTAGTTCACCATACAAGAGCTAGAAATATAATAGAAGACACAGATTATACAAGGATGAACTGACATATTTAACTGTGCTCTTTTCCAATAGTTCGAACTGTTGCCATCTTGGATAATGCTTGCAATTTATCATGATGTAATCAAATGCCTATGAATGCAATATGAACGTCATCAATCCTACATCTGGGCATCTCTTGTAGAAAGGGGTATATAGCGAACAACTAACTCTCACTGCGCACAGAAATGGAACCATCTTCCTTTTTATCCACCACCTTTTATTCTTGGAAGTCGGTGCCAACTGGAACCACCAATCGAACACCAGGCTTTAGATGCTCGACCAGTCCCATTAGAATCTCTGGTGTTGTTGCTCCTACATGAATTCCATCACATGGGGCCTGTTCAGGCCAACCCAGCCTTCCATCTGCATCATTTAGCAGCATATTTTTTTAGTCCCCCAAATTAATCAACTTCAAACTAAAAATAAACAAACTACATGCTGTTATTATGATTTTTTTTAGGTGGATAAAATAACTGAAAATCAAATATTATTAAAAGTCAATGATGCTATTTTATAGTGTGGTTTAAATTATTAAAAATGTCGATTAGAATAAAAATTGCCATAGCTTATCGTGGAAGTGAGTTTGTATAGTCCTGTACTTCTGAAAGAAATTGTCCTATAGATTGATAGAAACTGAACTAAAAAGAAAAAAGTACTTTTCCTGCCTGAGTTCACAGTTAAGGAAACACATAATAAATCAACTTTATGGAATAGGAAAGTTAGAGATTAAGAAATTTAAAGATATTTATAAAAAAGGAAATAAATTTACCAAAACTGAATTAAAATACCAATGCAGTAACAAGTGTAGGTAATTTAAACAGTAATAAAAATTAACTGCTATGTCAATTGATTTATTCGAATTATGTTTATGAAAAAATAGGATGGGTTTACCAAAATTGGAAATTCTGTCAAACCTTGCTTTCTCAACGCTAAATAAATAATCCATGATATGCCCTTGTAGTCTAAAAATGAAAAATGTACGAAATGAAAGAACACTATGTTTTGTATCTTAAAATATAAATCCAGTAATAGGTCTATCACTTTTGAGTATTAAAAAAAATTTGTAACTAGTATGTTAATCAAATTATTTGAATAATAAAACACTAAAGAAGGAACAGATTTACCAAATTAAAAAAATTAAGTAAAAAAATTATTCTTTGAATGGTAAATATATAATCCACAGTATGCTCATGTAGTCTAGTATGTTCATGTAGTCTAGTAATGATAATTTGTTTAGGTAATTTTTATTCTAATCCACATTTTAAAAAAGTTAATCCGCTATTTTACTTTAATTTTTTAATCCACAACTATTTTTTTGTTAATCCACAAGTGGATTAACTTAAAGATTTCATGTTTTTTTTTTCAAAATCAATGTGTTTCTTCTTGTACAAAGAGTTAGACCCACGAACTGACTTAAAATACGTGCAATGATGAAAATCACACCATACGAAAGTTTTCAGTAAATAGAAGGAAACACAAAATACATCACCAACAATACTTGTTCACCATACAAGAGCTAGAAATATAATAGAAGACACAGATTATACAAGGATGAACTGACATATTTAACTGTGCTCTTTTCCAATAGTTCGAACTGTTTCCATCTTGGATAATGCTTGCAATTTATCATAATGTAATTAAATCCCTATGAATGCAATATGAACATCGTCAATCCTGCAACTGGGCATCTCTTGTAGAAAGGGGTATATAGCGAACAGCTAACTCTCACTGCGCACAGAAATGGAACCATCTTACTTTTTATCCACCACCTTTTATTCATGGAAGTCGGCGCCAACTGGAACCACCATTCAACCACCAGGCTTTATTTGCTCGACCAATGCGCTTGGAATCTCTGGTGCTGTTGCTCCTACATGAATTCCATCATATGTTCCCAGTTCAGGCCAACCCAGCCTTCCATCTGCATCATTTAGCAGCATATTCTTGCAGTTCCCCAAATTAATCAACTTCAAACTAAAAATAAACAAACTACATGATGTTATTACATTTTTTTAGGTGGATAAACTAACTAAGAATGAAATATTATTAAAAGTCAACGATGCTATTTTATAGGGTGGATAAAATTGTTAAAAATGTGGATCAGAATAAAAATTACCATTAGCTTATAATGGAAGTGAGTTTGTATAGTCCTGTACTTCTGAAAGAAATTGGCTTACAAATTGATAGAAACTGAACAAAAAAGAAAAAATTACGTTTCTAGGCTGAATTCATAGTTAAGGAAACATATAATAAATCAACTTTATGGAATAGGAAAGTTAAAAATTAAGAAATTTAAAGATGTTCATGAAAAAGGAAATAAATTTACCAAACTGAATTAAAATACAAATGCAATAACAGGTATTGCTAATTTAAATAGTAAAAAAATTAACTGCTATGTCAATTGATTTATACGAATTGTGTTTATACAAAATAGGATGGGTTTACCAAAATTGAAAATTCAGTCAAACCTTACTTTCTCAACGCTAAATAAATAATCCATGATATTCCCATGTAATCTTAAAATGAAAAATGTACGAAATGAATGAACACTATGTTTTGAATCCTAAAATATAAATCCAGTAATAGGTCTATCAAATTTGAGTATTAAAAAAAAATTTGTGACTAGTATGTTAATCAAATTATTTGATAATAAAACACAAAAGCAAGAACAGGTTTACCAAATTAAAAAATTTAAGTAAAAAAAATTATTTTTTGAATGGTAAATATATAATCTACAGTATGTTCATGTAGTCAAAAATGGAAATGATAGAAATATAAATTATGCTATTTTTATATCTGAATTTTATGAAGTGGAAACTTCAGTCGAAGAAGGCAAACTATCATTTTATTTCAATGCATAGGTTTCATGCACAAATGAATACACATATACACACATAAACAGTTTGATATTTACATATAATTATGATTTTGTTTTCATTTTAAATAATCATCATATAAACCTATTGTATGCATGCGCATGTGTATAAACAAATATAGCAATAAATTTGCATAATCTTAACATTGAATCATTATTTAAGTAATCTAAAAGCAATAGTAAAGGAACACATGCTACAGTGCAAAACAGCGTAAGACCACAACAAAAACACTCATTTTGTATTGAAATCATAGCAACTGTATCGTGGTCCAAACCGTAATGATTGATGGTTTAAGGTTTTGGCGGTCGAACCTTCAGAACCATGAATTTTTAATTTTAAGAAATTTACACATTTATATACCAGATATAGCCAATAGAAAAAAAATTAAAGTACACAGTGAAATTGCTTATTATCTCACAAACTTACTATGTTTTGTCTGCAAATTAACACATTATAATTGCATTAAGAAAACATGGTGAATACATAAAAAAGAGAGTAAAGTAAGATGCTTAGATAAAATAATATAGTCTGCATAACATCTCCAACATGCATAAATAACATAAACTGCATTACCTCTCAGCGTGATCCAAAATAACATAAACTGTTTTAACTCTCATGCATGACGCAAAATAACATAAACTACTTTTACTCTCATGAATGATGCAAAATATTGAAATAGTCTCCAACCCACTAACACAAAATATCTCGCTCACATTCTAACATAACCTGCTTAGAATCACTTGCAAAACATAATCATCCACCTCATCAATCCATCATCCATACCGGTGCTTGCATACTATTACTACCACTGCCTTCAACTTCTTGCAACATCGCGGTATATGTCATTGTCAGATCAAAGTTAAATGTTTCTACACCATTATTTATTTCATGAAAACCACCTTCGCTACCACTAATATTACAAAAAAGCACTCCCAGATCATCATTATCAACATCCGTTACATAGTCATCATTATCAACAACACAAGCATCTACGTCATCTAAAGAGACTTCCAAATCATTATTATCTTGTTCAGTATTTGTGATGTGATCAACATCTAATAAAAAAATAGAAATTTCAGGTGTTAACAACATAAAATGATGTTGCCTGAGATGTATAATAACTTGCATACATGGAATTTCAGGTGTTAACAATTTTGTCAAAACTATTATAATCTCAATAAGTTTAACAGTGTGTTCATGTTTCATTTTCATGCCAATAAGTTTCTAAACTAGGTGCATGAAGTCCTCCAAATTCACACTGCAGTGCCAGACAACATATGAAAATAGAAAAGCATAAAAACTGAAAATAAGACCACATGGATAAATGCAGTTTCTAAACAGGGAGTTTTGGGTATATTTAACATGAAAATATGTGAATGTATTAACTATTGAAGTGGATACAGTGCACTAACTATTTTACTGAATACAATGAACTTTAAAATTAAATAAACATGGTTACACTACTGAAGTGGCAGGCAATAAAAACAACATGGATACAATGCATCAACTAAGTACTGAAAACTGAACATGAAATAAACAATCTTTAAAATTGAATAAAAGAATACCTTCTTCGATATATAATGCATTAACCTCATCAACCGTCACTAACGGTGGTTCCTCCTCCACCACCCAGGTGCTAGTTTCATCGAACTCAACAAAGCTTATAGGATCATAGTTTCGCCCCTTTAATTCACGCCTAAAATATTATTGTGAATTGGATTGCAATAACATTGCAAATTAATAAATAACAAATTAATGAAAAAAAAATACATGAGGCAAAGTAACTTACTTTTGTCCAAGTCGAAGACTTTAATGTATGAAAACTAGGTCATTCAATTTTTGATGCTCCAATCGATTCCTTTTTTTTGAATGGATGTGTTCAAAAATGCTCCACTTCCTTTCACAACCGGATGGGCTACAAGTTTGACTCAATGCTCGAATTGCCAACTTCTTTAAATTTGGTGCGTTACTTCCATAAATTAACCACCACTCATCTGCGTTTAAAGTACAGTATCAATCACAAGTAAGTATCATAGTTATAATTATTGTAATGACGATCACTATACAACATCAAAAATGTTTACTCGGAAGCATTTGCATACTAAATGTGATATTTAAAACGTCGAATTCCACCACCTCTAAATACTTTGTTACAAAACATACACTTTATCTCTATATGTCCGTTATTTATCGTTACAATACAATATTGTCAAGTTGGATCAGATTTTGGCCTATTTGATGGACGGGTCATAATTTCTCACAGTGAATAATAAAATAATGCATTCCATATTCAATGCAACTAAGTGATAGGGACGTGTGTCCTTTAGCATGTAAATAAACCAAGACAACATGGAGAAGGTGTGAACTAATTCAACGAATAGTGGTAAGGATGCATGAAATGAAAATAGGGCGCATGTTCTCAATTAAAATTCAATGCAAGGTCAACTTCAATGTGAAACGATAGCATGGATGCAAGACGGACTAAGCCAAAATTGATTTGTGTGACTAGATTTTTAAGGCAACAAGCAAGACATACAAAATTTTGCACCTAAAGCATGCAAAGAAGACAAGGAAGAATGGGAAGTCATGATACTAATTTACATCTACCAGACATCAATGAATTTTTTTAATACCTATTTTCAACTACAAACTCCAAAATGAGCGGTTGCAGTTTCTAGAGGAGAAATGGCTGAATCACGTGGTGAAGTGACAGAGAAGGGAGGATTCTAGAATGCTGCGGTAGGAGAGTCTTGTGAGGGAAGTTGTAAAGGGAGGGCATGCTTAAAAGGCAGTAGGTTGGTGTAGTCCTCGAAGTGGATAGGTGGTGAGTGGACTATATTGTGATAGTTTCCTTAGTTTAATAATTATATAAAATTAATACCTGTACATCATAGCTATAAATAATGCAAAGAACTAAAGGAGTGAAATATTTGTATGTCATGTGAAACAGCAAGATGTCGCTTCCTTTTCTACTGCTCTACCGCAAAAAGAGTAGAAGCTACTCAAAAACATATCTCAAAAATAGCAAATTAATAAACAATATAGCCTTTTCTGATGTATTACTTACTGCCATCTATTTTGAAGTAATTTGTAACCAACCAAATAAGAAGCAAGACTGATTTAGTACCTTTATTAATATGGATAAGTCGCATTTCTCCTAGGTTGATCACCTTTCAGCTTTGTCTATAGAACAACCAAATTTGAAATTAAAAACCAATATAGAAATTGCTCTATCATTATACAAGAAATAAACAATAATACTCGAATAGGCCATTTCCATGAAAGCCCAGGATTTGCAGGTAATTTTTTGTTGTTATTTAGCTGCAAATCCAAGTTCATGCTTTCATCCCTTCTCAAGAAATAAAACATAATACCTGTACATAAGAAATTATTGAACCAATCGTAAATCTAAGTTGGTGCGTTCATAAACAACCAGCAACATCAATAGCCTTTGAACTGCTGCTCCGTATTCAACATCAAGCATATGCTACTATTGCCACACTGCAACCAGTTCAAACAACCCTCCTTAGTGCACACAAGCATGCACATGATATAGGCAATAAGTGGAATATGGAATTTTAAGGGTTATTTACATATCTTTGTCAAAATTAGAAAAGGCTACACACCAATAAATTATATACAATCAATTCCCTTTATTAGTAGTAGACAAGCGAAGATAGAGATTGAGATGTGTAATGATAACTCGTTATTGATCTCCCTTTAGCAGGTTAACAGAAAATATGATTTTAGGAGATAGAAGATGCATGCACGGATTTACCTAAAAATAAACCATAGCTACAAGTTTTGGCAAAATTGCAAGTGGTTCAGTTTCTTTATAGATCTGTGTTGTCAAGCCCTACAAAGAAATGGATATCAGTTAGTTACTAATTCAATGATTTTTTAGGAAGTGCATGTATTATTTAATGGACACGATTACACCATGCACACTAGAATAAAGAGCGGCCTTAATTTGAATGTCACGCTTCATTATGGACCGAACAATGGAAACATTAAAAAAGGAAAACAATAACATGGAAAGTTGAAATGTGATTAATATGAAAGGTCAATTGCCAGAATCTTGAGCCAAGTTGATAAAATATACGTACTTTTGCTCATGTCCATAAAAAAGATGTATAGGAAGGTCTAATGAACTATCATAATCTCATGGCGGATCTTGTCTTTCAGTGGTCAAATGAAAATGATAGACAAACACAACACGCTTCCATGTTACAAGATTAATATTAAAATGCATATGTAATATTCAAAAAACTAAAGCATAATCTAACAAATGGAAATCATAATTATATATCCAACGACAAATACATAATTTGACTTGTACGAACCCGCCTTTTGCCTGATTCTCGCCAGTAATTAAACCAACTTAAATCGTTCATAAAACGGATAGTTACGGGTACTAACATAACTATCCATTTTTGTGAATGATTTAAGTTGGTTTAATTACCGGTGAGAATCGGGGAAAAATGCGGGTCGTTACATCTGGTATCAGAGTTTTGGTTTATACAAAGCTATGGGTACTAACATATTTAAACAAAATAACAGGACTTTTCTTCCATTACAGAAATTTTACAGAAGAGTTAAAATGAATCAATGTACAACATTACCTCAGTGGGAGAAGCAATATCATAACTATCCGTTTTTATGAACGATTTGAGTTGGTTTAATTACCGGCGAGAATTGGGTAAAAAGGCAGGTCGTTACATGACTCAACATTGATTGAAGTCTGAAACAAAAAAAAATTGTCATAAGGAAATATGAAATGCATTTTTAATTTTCATTAATTATTTATAAACCGTTGTAAACTAGTTACCTAAAAATGAGTATTGATTTTTTTTCCTTATAATCAATGTTGCACTATATTAATCATTAAGATTTTGATGATACTAACACCATATTAATTTTTTGGCAAAGAATATTACATCGTTTGTCATGGTACAATATAAACAAAATTGATCTTTCCATTTTACTGATTCCGCTTTTGATTAAGCAAGAAATAAAGATGCAAAAATAAATAAATAAATTATGGTAGCCTTATTGCATAGGAAATTTTGGTTACAACTACCTTAACATAAATAATTCAATTATTGACCTAATAGAAAATAACTCTTCTTCAATACACTTTATCATAACATCATGAACTTTATCACTACATGTTGAAACCAAAAAATGGCCACAACACCAAATGTTCTCTTAGAGCACTTCATCAAATGACATGGTTTGAATTTACGGAGCCATAAACATAAAATAAAGAGCAAGAAGTAAAGAAAAAAAAATTAGAGTGGTTCGGTCAATTTAGACATACATCCACTATGGAAGCACTATTCATTATCTCTTTTGGATTTATAACATACATGAATTCGCTCACATCTCTCATTTCTCTCTTTAACAATAATCTTCTACATTTTTCTCTCTTTTCACTCTAGATTTCACTTGGAGTTGCAATGGAATCGTGAGATCTTTTTATTTGTGATGATAGTTGTGCAGATTTTCGACAACTTTGACACTTAGATGATCTTCACTGGATCCATGAGTATCTTTTGTTGGATCTAGGCCTTGGAAAGAATTAATGCCAGAGCTGTAATTATGGTGTACAGGGTTTGGGTCGGCCTCAAACTTATTTATGAAAATTCCACTGGGTTACTTTACAACTGTCATACAGTTTGAGCCCGACCCAATATATTTACGAAAATGCCACTAGGTTAAATTTCCGACCGACCAGAAAATGATGTCGACCAGGAAATGATGTCGACCCATATATTAAACTCAAGGTCGATCAACACCTTTATTTGGATACCGATCAGTCCTATTGTATTTTATAAACCGACCCAATAGTTCGATGCCGATCCAAAGCATTATATGTGCCATATCTTCTTAATAACCGACCCAATGTATTGCAGCTTTGCCACCACGTTATACTTGAAGCTAATCCATGCATTTACTGAGTTGTTGACAACTGTCTTCAATGATCGTGTGTTTTTCTCATACTGTGACCAACCCGTCCGGTACTTTACTACTGATCATGCAATACCATAAGGTACCTACCATCATCATTTAAATGTACCGATCCATTTTGGTTTGACTATGTTGTATAATTGTGGAAAGTAGGGTCCATGCGTCCCCATTGTTTGCCCTAGTATGAAATGTTCTGTCCTAAACATTACAATCTTGCCATTGTAGCGAAATAATAATGTCTATTTCATGTTAAATCACGTAGCCTTGCATGGAACCGTTTTGTGCAATATTAATACAAGTGTGTTCCATGTATTTTTGCCACCATATAAGTTCTTCACGCATGTACATGCTTATTGTTTTCTATATCATATACTGAGTGATTTGGGTCCATGCTAGCTCTAAATGCCAATCATGCAGCTTCAACACATTGGCTTCACGCTTTCTTGTTTCAAGTAGCTCATGTGTTCATTATGCATGCTGCGTGTACACTTTATTTAATTCTGTCGTTGTCTTCCAGATTCAAGAAGTGGGCCAACCCATAGACTGAGAATGAAGTTGATCCACGTGGCATCTAGAAGGACCGACCTATACACTTTACATGCGTATGTTATAATCCACTATACCAATTTGTGATGCATGAAGATATGCTTTTTGTTATGCTGCATGACTTTTGCACGTGTATTTGTCACGTATGTAAATTAGCGTGCCACATATTGTATCAAACTCTTTTGGTCATTTCATACTGGCACCTTTATATGTTGTGATTCACTCTCTTAATACATAGAAAGATTAATACAACATCTTACCAACCGACCCATAAGGTTTAATTTTTTGATGCCGATCCATCCAATTATTGCAACCGACCCATGTTATCAATAAAAGTGCCCATGCATAGTTTACAACGTGACCGACCGATCCATCGTTTACAACTTGACCGACCGATCCATCGTTTACAACTTGACCGACCGATCCATCGTTTTGTGAATATAAATAATCTACCACTCTTGCGTGTTATAAATCATGATTTTTAGACCATGCTTTATAACAGATTTAACATTTGCCCCTCGAAATTTATTTATTTTCTTGTAAAAAATATATACTTCAAAATGATTGCCACAACCGATGTTAACGCGCATTGATAGATCGTCTGCACGTATTTTTTGATGGATAGGATACGAGATAATTTTGGAGGATCAGTTTTCTGGTCATTGGTTGTTCTGCTGTTGAATCGATGGTTAGAATTTTGAGTCTGAGTCAGATCTTTAAAATCAATCATTTCAAAGTTTTGTGTTTGAACCCAAATCTCGACTTATTTAGGGTTTGAAAGCATGGATCCGGAAGTTATCTATGATGATGGTTCATGCCGTAGCATTGGCTGCTTGTTTTTGAACAATTGCTTGGCCACTGAGCCTCTTTTGGACCAATTCCCATCTTTTGATGGAAATTGATAAAGATTTATCTTTGTAAGCTCAAGCATGTTCTTTTTTAGTGATACGCCCTGCTATGTAATAAAAGATAAACATTACACGTTTTTGGGTGAATATTTTTGCTATTTACAGTCCATATCGATAACAGGTTAGTTAATCATTAAAAAGCCGACTATGGCGAATTTAATGATCTGAACTAAATGACGTAATTACTCAGGATCATTTCGTCCGATCGATTTGTCAAATATTACCCATGTATATACTACATTCTAATCTAAATTTGCAGCGATGTTTGAAACCGGGTAACCGACACGTATCGACTGTAGATTCCAAGCATCGTCTTTTGATGACTTATGTAATCTTGTACGACGGTTCATATTTTACGAAACGTGTACCTGTTCAAATTGGAACCTCAATTTGTGTTTCTGAGGATATAGCGACTGCAACTTTTGGATTGTAAAAGAATCTTTCTTTGGTTATTCCTTGTCCTCTGGACAATTTGCTAGGAAGATGCCATTTTGTGCTAACTCACTATATTTTTAATAAACCATGCAAATTTGTCGCAAATTTTCCAAGGAAATAAGAATTCACTGATTGCCTATTAAATTGATCGTAGTAGTTTAGTTAGATTTTGAATTTTGAATTTTGAATTTTAATTCAATGCCCCCGCTTGGGGAGGACCTTGGATTTTGAGACCCCGCTAGGGGAGGAATTTGGGTTTAGTGCCCCCGCTCGGGGATGTCTTAATATTTTGTGCCCCCGCTCGGAGAGGTCTTATATTTTGTGCCCCCGATAGGGGATGTCTTATATTTTGTGCTCCCGCTAGGGTAGGTCTTGGGATTTAGTGCCCCCGCTCGGGGAGGCCTTTTTATTTTTTTCCCCCACTATGGGAGGTCTTAGGATTTAGTGCCCCCGCTCGGGGAGGTCTTATATTTTGTGCCCTCGCTATGGGAGGTCTTGGGATTTAGTGCCCCGCTCGGGGAAGCCTTTGGATTTAGTGCCCCACAAGGGGAAGTCTTATATTTTGTGCCCCCGCTAGGGGAGGTATTCGTGCTTCACTTGGGAAGCGTTTTTTTTTGTTGTGGAGGGTTTTTCTTGATATATCATTTCAAGAGGCTAGCACCAGTCCCTTTGTTCAACGCTTGACTTGGCAGGCTATCTTAAATTAGGAATTAGGGCCTTGGACTTCTCTCTCGGGAAAGTGCCCCTTCGATAAAAGTTACAACCCTCTTGTTTGTTTGTTGTGGCGCTTGCTCTCTATTTGAATTTTTGTGACTCTTTCCGTTCACTTTTCAAGGCGGTGTTTTTCTATTTTTTCATTTGCAGTATTTGACGCCCGAATTAGTGTTGTTGGGGTCTCCTTGCTTTGTTAGATTTAAAAGAAACAAGCGCTTGGCAGATGGCCTACAATATAAAATCGTCTTTAAGCAAATTTTGATTTGACAAAAATTTTTGCAAGTAGAAGATTTATTTAGGCAGATATGCTCTTAGTCGCAGTGCTAATGTTCAGTATAGTGCTTGTAAAATATTACAGACTGTTATATGAAGTTCAAATACAACATAATGTAAAACATGAAGTAAAGCATGAAATAAAGTTGGGGAAATGATGGTTGCTTATTATGAGCCGTTAAAGTTGGAGCACCACTACTGGTCATTAGTTTATGAATGGCCTTGCATTAACCCATGATGGAGGTTCGTACCTTGGACCGGATTGACCATTTGATATCTCTAGCCCCTGGGGTGTTGCAGAAGGATTTGTGGCTTTTGTTTTATTCATATATTGCTACAGTTTGTTCTTCCTAATCAACTCCTCGATTAAATTCTTCAAGTGCCGGCATTCATTAGTATCATGCCTAGATTGATTGTGAAGGCGCCAGAATTTTCCAGAATTAGCAACTCTCTTAATGATATCCAGCGATGGTGGTTCTGGATAATGTTCTACATCCTTGGTAGAGAGGTAGATATTTTCCAAAGTATTATTCAGAGGGGTGAATTTAGCGGGTGCAAAGAAGCAAGTCTTTTTGCCATCTCGATCATATTTCCCATCGTTTCCTCTCCTTTGACCTTTAGGATTCTTCTGATTGTATTGAGTAGCAGCATTTTTGGGAGCTTCAAGAAGTTGGTTAACATTGATAATCTGAAGAGGTATAGGATTATTGTCCACTCTCATATATTCCTCTGCTTTTTTATAGAATTTTTCAAGAGTGTTTGGTTCTTTCATTTTAATCCATCTAACAAATTCGCTCTTTTCATCTATGGCACCGATTAGAGACATGAGGTTTATGCGAGGCTCTGGATCCCTCAATTCGGACAAGGAAACATTGAATCGACTAAGAAGAGCTTCTATGGATTCCCTTGGATTCAGCTTCATTGCTGAATGTGTTATAGCATTCTTGGCTTTGGTAGCATACAGGTGGAACTCCTCCTTGAACTTTTAGGTCAAGTCAGAGAATCAGTCTACGGACTTAGGTGTTAGTTTCGTGAACCATAGTGATGTAGCACCTTCGAAGTATAGAGGAAAGTATAGGCATTTCATCTCGTCTGTTGCCTTTGCTGCGCTCATGTTCCACTCATACTTGAACAGAAGGTAGTTAGGATTAACAAGGCTGCTGTACGGAGGCAAAATTGGAGGAGTGAACTTCTTTGGACACTTTGTTTCTCAGATTCTCTTGGTAAACAGAGTCGTATCGGGAGAGAAATCCCATTCTCTTTCATCGCCATTGCGTGCTTGATTCTTCTTCATGATCTTTTCTAATATATCTGAGATATACTCTTCAGTGGTACGCCGCTTCGCGGGGCTGATTTTGATCTCTCTACCAAATGTTCGTCTAGGTAAGTGATCATGATTAGAAGACTTGGGCCCTTTGAGGAAGTGCCCCCTTTGCGGTACTAGTAACCCTTTGAGTATTTACCTCGGAATAATTTTTAGCTTCTGGCTTCAAGTCCTCGACGTCAGCTTCGTCTTTGTCGTTCAACCAATCATTATAATCTTCCAAGTTGTTGTTGCAGTTATGATCAGAAGCGGATGAATCGTCATTTTTGTCAAGAACAACATGGACCTTTTGGGGGGCTGAATTCTGGTCGAGCATTGAGAACCGCATCTAACTTCTCCATCAAAGCCTTAGTAGAAATATCCATTCACTAGTTTAGATTGGCGATAGCGGTGTCCAATTCATTCCTAGTCACAATGACTCCACCTATTTAGTTTTCTCCAATCTCAGAGCGGTTAGTAAGTGGGGTAGACTCATCGTTTGCAATGTTATCAAGTTCTCCCATGGTTTTACTTGCAGTTTTCTTAGATTTGGCCATTATTTTGGACAACGCTGTGAATTTCGGAGAGAAATCTTGGAACATCAATGCAAGGCTCTTAAATTTGAGAGAAGTGTGAACGTTGCCCCATGGTAGGCGCCAAATGTTGAAACCAAAAAATGGCCACAACACCAAAGGTGCTCTTAGAACACTTCATCAAATGGTATGATTTGAAGCTACAGAGCAAAAAATACAAAATAAAGAGCAAAAAGCAAAGAACAAGGAATTTTTAGAGTGGTTCGGTCAATTTAGAACTACGTCAACTACGGAAGCACTATTCATTATCTTTTTGGATTTACAACATACGTGAATTCTCTCACATCTCTCATTTCTCTCTTTAACAATGATCTTCTACTTTTTTCTCTCTTTTCACTCTAGATTTCACTTGGATTTGCGAAGGAATCGATGAGATGTTTTAATTTGTTATGGTAGTTGTGCAGATATCCAACCACTTCGACACTTAGATGATCTTCACCGGATCCATGATGATATTGTGTTGGATCTAGGCTTTGGAGAGAATTGATGGTAGTTAGAGATCCCTTAGATTGAGTTCAAGAGATTTCTAATGGAGTTTGGATAAATTTGATCCACTTGTTGTTGAAGGAATGTAGACTGAGCTTGAGAAGCCATTAATGGAGCTTGAAGTGCTTGAGAGTGGTGGAGAAATAATTTTGGCAGCCCTACACGGTAGAAAAATTGGTCCCTTGATTGGTGGAGAAACGAGTTATTTATAAGTGTAGTTTAGGGGTGGTGGCAGAGCTATAATTATGGTGTGCAGGGTTTAGGTCGGCTTCATACTTATTTATGAAAATGCCATTGGGTGCTTTACAGTTGGCATGCATTTTGAGCCCAACCTAAAATATTAATGGAAATGCCACTGTGTTAATTTTACGATCGAGCAGGAAATGATGCTAACCCATATATTGATCTCAAGGCCCATCATCACCTTTATTTTGATACCGACTAGTCCTGTTGTATTTTACAGACGGACCGAATAGTTAGCTGCCGATCCAAAGCATTATAAGTGTCGCATCTTCTTAATAACCAACCCGAAGTGTTGCTGTAACATCCCGGATTTTTACCAACTTTGTTAGTCGATAAATTATTGAATTTGTCAATGAACGATTAAATTAGTTGAAGTTAATACTTGAGGAATATTTAAAACTTGATCTTTTAAGCCTATGAATGTGTATGTGTGTGTATGTATATATATGTTATATACATTAGTTTGTTATAAAAATATTTATAGATGTGTATATATGTAAGAATGGAAAGTAAGCAATGTTGTTTACATTTTTATTTAGATTTTTAGCTTATGTAAAAATCAATATTTATGTGTAGAATATTGTATTGCTTTATATAAGGAAACAAAGGAGATAAATGAAGATTTTAAAACTTTTGGTACTTAAGCTATGTACATATATGTACAAATCATGTGTTATACGTTATCCTATACACACATGAAATCAACTAGCATCTAAGCACTTGTTCCAAGTTACATAGTGACAACTCATGCTTGCATGTAAAAAATAAAATCGATCTAGCCGAATTGATTGAAATCAAAGCACGACTGTAAGAATTATACTCATGCATGTGCTGCAAGCTATTACCAACCATTTATAGCTAAGAAATCATAGCTGATACACTAGGAAATCTATTCACTTCTAATCACATATATACTTGCATCCTCAAACTATAAATACTTTAAATCAAAGCATGCTGTCCAATCAATGTTTGCACATGGTTTTAGTACACTGCACCTCACTTCTACATCATCCTACATCCATGAAATCCAAAATCAGGCTAAGCTAGCATAAAGAATAGGCTACATTTAAATTAGGTAGAGTAGCTAGTTTCTTAGGAACTAAGCATTTAGTTTTAACAATCCTTGCATATGTTGTACATCTTCTAACCGTAGCCTTCCGATTTTACACATCTAAGTTGTCTAGACAAAAAAAATCAATCAATCAAACTACTAGCCTTAGAAACCTGAAATGTTTTCTTTTTAAAAACTTATTCTCGCATGTACAAACTGTTGTACATTGCTGACTGCCTTTCAACATCCAGAATAACTTAGAACCTAGAGACAGCCGTCACCATACAGTAGCCAGTTTACACCACTTCTTAGCCATGACAGCTACCTCTGTTCTGTTATTTCAATTCCTATGATTTGAAACCATACGCTATTTTAATCATATTATTTACCTATAAATATGTAACCATACCCACACATTTTCACACACAAATTCATATTGAACACTCGAACCAAACTGAGCAAGGAAATCTGTAGAGATAGAACCAGGGCAGAGCATTAGAACAAGGAACAGAGAACACATTTATTTGTGAGTAAGCTCAGCTGTTAAATCTCTGTTAAATTCTTTATCGTGGTTGTATTGAGTGTTTGCTAGTGTTTAGTTTTGTATGCATCATCCATTTACACTGCATACTGATCTGTGTTGACAATACAAATTAAGCCCCTGTATATTTAAACATAAATATAGAAAATACCCACTGATTTCTCTATTAAAATCATGACATGATCATATGCTAAACATTGATACTCATGCATATATGTTTGCACTAGTATATGTATCGGTTAAACATATTTCAGAAACAAACATTTAGAACTAACCCTGTGACTTCTTGTGTTGATTAGCTGTTGTGTACTGATAAACATAAAATCTGTCAAACATTTAAAATCAATTACCTATATTCTAGTGGCTTATAGATGTTGTTAACTGAGTGAGTGATGGTTGTCAAGGTCTAAGATATTTGTTAAAAATAATCTCATTTGTTAATAAATCATATGCATGGTATTATGTGACATATACAGTAAAAATGGTTATCAACCAATAATTTCAACTAGTTTAATTTCAGATTTCAGGTATAAAAATGTTTTCCTACTTCAAAAATATGAATTTAGGAAGTGAAACCTAGATTTTTAGTATTAAGAGTGAATAGATTTCTTGAGTTGATCAATAAACCAATTTAGGCAAATTTCCGGCAGTCGCGGCGACTAGAGGCCAAGGTGATGGTGTGGAAGGTGCTTCCGGAAGTGGTGATCTTAGGAAAATTTCTTCTAGGATTTTAAATTATTATTTTGAGAGATAGTAATGGAAATAGGTCCTTAGAGGCTGTTTTAAAGCCTCTGTTCATTGTCGAACTGCGCCGATGACATAGGGAGGTAGAAGACCAGATCTGGGGGTTTGGAAGGGAGTGACATAAGCTTCGTATAGCCAAAGTTAGATGGAGTTTGATGAGCAGTAGAGGCAAGGCGAGCACAAACAGTAGAGGTGTGGTTTTTTTTGGATTTCGGATAAACAGTAAAAATCCAATCAAGAGCATTGGAGATGGGAGTGGGTGCGTGATTGGACTCGGGGGACGATGAGTGACGTGCGGTGAGGGTCAAGGCAGCACGACAGTCAACGGTATGCCTGTGTATGTGCAAACATGCATGGGAGTGTATCCCAGTAAGGAAGGAGAGAAAAGAAGGGGATTAAGGCAATAGAAAAGGAGAAAGATAACAGCTGGCCGAAGTGTTTACAACACAATGATGCAGGGCTCGACAAATGATCAGGGATCGGTAAGAAGTTAACCAAGCTAGAAGAAAGAAGAAGATGGAATCAGAAATAGGAGCAAGGAGAGGAAGTGGGAGTGCTGAATTATTTTCCATTACTGTGTTGGACTGTGTACCTTGGATCAAAGAATCCAAGCATCAAATTGTGCTCAATATAAGCACCCGAAAGGGTTCCTAGACTCACATCTGAGTTGAAAGAAGAAAACAAGAAGAAAAGTAGAAACAAGAGAAGTTAAAGGTTCATATATGCACATTTTGAAATGCATATGCATAAACTAAGAAACAAAACATATTTTTACAAAATGTTTCTGGTGATAACTACTAGTGAAATAAGTTATGCGCTGAGGATTGGCCTCGTAAATTACTCTTTCAAAATGTATAGTTTTTGCAGCAGTTTGCCTAAGGTAAAACATGGTGTTCAGTATAGTTCTCCACTGTAAAATACAATTACAGAAATATAACACCATTACCATAATAAGAAGTATTCACACTGTAATGCATGACTGCTGCGCCTTTACGAATTTATCAATCATCCGCGACTCCTCGCTCCTGCGGACATTCATTTATCTGAAACAGAAAGTAATTTCTATTTTAATATAAGCAACATGAAAGCAAGAAGAAGAATGACATGGGGGTAGAAGAAGCTAGGTATATGATTGGGCTTGGTCACTGTGGTCGGGATACATGAATCAAACAGCTCGTATGACATGGGGTTGTTAGCACTGGAAAGAATGGAGAGTCGGAGCAACAGTGGGTGATCGAAACTGTTTTCTGGAGCAATTGTAAGACGCATAGTGACAAGCCAGGAGGAAATGTAGAGAAGAAAGAAAGGGGTTGTGGGCCTGTGATAGGATAATGGGAAAAATGGGTTTCTAGGAAATTAAAAAAATATTAAAAGGGAAGAAGGGGGACGCTTGGGCCAGAGGGAAACCATAATAGGCTGTAGAGAAGTAAATAAAAAAATAATGAGGAAGGAAAGGAAAAGTGAAATAAAGAAATAATTAAAGTATAAAAGGAGAAGTAATTAAGATTATGGTAGTATAAATAAAAGGAAATGTTTTATAACTTAATGTTTTAAAAAATAATAACAATACAATTTACAAAAAAGGGATATTATTGTATTTGGAATAACAAATGGGATAGTAAAAAGAAGTCATCGATAATAGATATGAAGTCAAAAGTCATCTATGATGTATTAATCCAAGTTGTAATAAATTTAAGTAGGAATTTAATTATTCATTTTGAATAATTTAAATAACTAAAAGGAGATATTAATCAAATCAAACTCAAGGTTGAGAAAGTATTTGTAGTCTAAGGTGTTCAAATCAATGATATGCCAGGATATGAGGAGATGGCTGATTATCAAAGATACGACATGATAGTGAACCCAATTAGTTAATTTAAAAATCAAATTATATATATATATGTAGTTGTATATATTAGGAAAGAAAAATGAATCAAATAAAAAGATAATTTACAAAGTGCGACCAAGTTATAAAATGCATATAATTGTGGTATAAACAAGCTAACATTTTTGAAAGAAGTACCGTGTGCGAAGCACACGCTTTAGTTGTTCATTTATAATAGACCGCCAAATATCTAGATTTTTACCAATACAGAGAAATGCTATTCAAGGCTTATAAATTAGAGAGTATATAAAATGAATTATATGTAATCCAGTTCATTTTAAGCTGATAACTATTTCTTTAAAGAAATGTTTGAGATCAAATAAAATATTGAAGTCAGTTTCCTTAAGTATTGATTAACCGTAAATGACATTGCGCTAATCATTTCGAATATTCCGGAATTAATATTCCACTTTGATTTGATTTATACACCATTGAAGTAAATTGAAGACGGAGATATGCAAGGACTATTTTGTTTTACAAAATAGTGCCTTCGGTTTGTCTAGTCCTAGGACAACTTGTATGGTCGGGTGTCTTACAACGTATATCTATCAGATCTTACACATCAAAACTTTTTTGAAGTATATTATGTTGGTAGCGGAGGAATTCGTTTCTCTTAGCTTTATGCCCATAACGTATTTGGAAAACTAAATTGTGTGTTCTGACAGAAATGACGATGTGTCATCCAAAGTAATTAAAGAAGTGATCTATCAAAAAGAAGGAAATTGACCTCAAGCTTCACAACCGGAAAATGACAAAAATCGGGCAGGCAGCATGGCTATGTGGGTCGCTCCCATTAGGGTGTATTGTCACCATCTAGAGAATATTCACTTTGTTACTTCTTTCGCTTCTGTATCCTCGAATAACGATTATGCGGGACCAACCGTCGGTGACAATATATTCGATACACTCAAGAGAAATGAGTTGTCGGTCATGTGTGGGCCGGGTTGCAAGATGTTCTTGTTCAACCCAGTGTATTCCTCTCTAGAGATACACTATCGAAAGGTGGTTCCGTACCTTGTCATAGTTGGAAATACATTATCCATAAGCGCCAAGCGGTTTTGTTTGTATACTATATAGTGGAATGTGAGATGCAAGCATTCTTCTAGATTCTAAATTATTTGTGGAAAAACCTTAGACACTATGATAATATCTTATTTAAAGTATACAAAATGTTTTGTTCTCATAAGGTAAAAATCCGTTCCGTACTTACGGTGTGGTCTTATGAGATATGTTTTATTTCTTAACTTGTTTTAAATCGTTTACTCACACAATTCCCCTGACTGACCCAGAGTTTATTTTTCCGTGTTTTCCATAAACTATTGGGTACTCATAACACTTGTTATGAGTAGACAAGTGAACCAGGTGTTGAATAACTTTTGGAATAACTAGATGGGATGGTTTCTACAAGGTGTTCTATATTATACCTATGAAGTCTTCAAACTAGTCTATCAACAACCTCTATGTATAATTATGAGGTGTGTAGGTTATGATAGGGATATATCCATGTATCTGATGTACTATACTATGATGTATTATGACTCTGATGTATAATATTATGTGATATTATATTTTGTTTAAATTCCGCTATGAGATTCTGATGTTTTCTTTAGTTCTATCTTTTATCTATTCTTATTCTTAAATAATGGCACGACTTCCGAGGTGTTCGAAAGTCGGGTCATTACAGTTGGTATTAGAGCTTAGGTTACTGAATACCTAGGCTTTGGGTGAGTATTGAGAGAGCGCATTTGTAATTTTATATTATTTTATATGTATATATATAGGGGGATCAACTTGAGTTATATACAAAATAAGACGAACTAAGATTGGATTCAAACCAGATTTTGGAATTTAAAATCCTGGGTATTGGAAAAAAATATTTTTCTGGATAAATATAAAGTAATATAGTATTACAATGAAAAAATTGGATAAAACCATTTTTGAATGGATTTTAAAAGTGATAAAGCACTGAACTCACTTCAGTCGCTGGAAAATGATTCTGATGATGACTACAGCATCATCAGTATTCATTTTCGAGTTTCTAAATGATGAATTGCTACCTTAAAAAATTTCTAATAGAAAGTTGTTCGAGAGAAAACAAGTGGTTTGAAAATTCAAATGTTTTGAATTTGAGACAATTATAAATATATGTATATATTTGTGCGATTTCTTAAGAATTTGAAATAAAACCCCAGGACTTTGAGTTCTAGAAATAAATTTTTACTTAAGCAAACTAAATAGAAGAAGTTCTGGAAGGTACTCCATCTTTTTAAATAAAAAGGAATTAAATTTATTCGGCTCAGTCTAAGAATTGGCTGAATAAAGTTGAATTAAATTAGAATAATATCTAATCGTATTAATGGAGTTAAAATTATAAATTGAATTAAAATTTGATATTTCCAGACTTAATTGGATGTGAACTCATGGAAACTTAACAAGTTGATTTTGCTGAAATAAAACCATATTTCTAATGGATTTAAGAATTAATTAGTTAAGGGAGACTGTGAATGAAACTTAACATGGTTAAATGAATTAGCCTGATGAGCTAAATATGGATGCGAGTTTAAAAAGAGAATTTGATTCGAATCGATGAAGTAAATAAGATTTGGAATTTATTTTCCAAATAAAAAAGGATATTTTCAAGGTAATACCAAAAATTGGAACCTAACTATAAATTGGCCGAGTTGAATGATTTTCTGGGTATCGATCTGATGTTGATTTCGGTCTTCGGGGTTGATACTTAGAAGATTATTCGCGTGCCGATTTATGGTCAAGACAGATGGATGTTGAGGGATAGTAACGCAGAGATGGAAATGTTTTCAAATGACATTGATAGGTATTTCTAGTTATAGAAATGACTGTGATTAATAATAAATTGATGACGTGTGTTATTTATTGGTATAAGTCTATAACTCTAATTATAACTAAAATCTACTCGTTAAGTTTTAATTTCGGCGACAAAATTCTTTAAGGGGGGTAGATTTTAATATCCTAAATTTTTACCGACTTTGTTAATCGATAAATTATTATCTTTGTCAATGAACGATTAAATTAGTTGAAGTTAATACTTGAGGAATATTTAAAACATGATCTTTTAAGCCTATGAATGTGCATGTGTATGTATATATATGTTATATATATAGTTTGTTATAAAAATATTTATAGATGTGTATATATTTAAGAATGGAAAGTAAGCAATGTTGTTTACATTTTTATTTAGATTTTTAACTTATATAGAAATCAATATTTATGTGTAGAATATTGTATTGCTTTATATAAGGAAACAATGGAGACAAATGAAGATTTTAAAACCTTTGGTACTTAAGCTATGTACATATATGTATCAATCATGTGTTATATCTGTGCCTGTACACACATGAAATCAACTAGCATCTAAGCACTTGTTCCAAGTTACATAGTGACAACTCATGCTTGCATGTAAAAAAATAAAATAAAAAAATATAGATCTAGCCAAATTGATTGAAATCAAAGCACGACTGTATGAATTGTACTCATGCATATGCTACAAGCTATGAGTAACCATTTATAGCTAAGAAATCATAGCTGATACACTAGGAAATCTATTCACTTCTAATCACATATATACATGCAGCCTCAAACTATAAATACTTTAAACTAAAGAATGCTTTCCAATCAATGTTTGCACATGGTTTTAGTACACTGCACCTCACTTCTACATCAACCTTCATCCATGAAATCCAAAATCAGACTAAGCTAGTATAAAGAAAAGGCTACATTTAAATTAGACAGAGTAGCTAGTTGCTTAGGAACTAAGCATTTGCTTTTAACAATCCTTGCATATGTTGTACATCTTCTAACCGTAGCCTTTCCATTCTGCACATCTAAGTTGTCTAGACAAAAAAATCACTCAATCAAACTAATAGCCTTAGAAATCTGAAAGTGTTTTCTTTTTAAAAACTGATTCTCACATGTGCAAACAGTTGTACATTGCTGGATGCCTTTCAACATCCAGAATAGCTTAGAATCTAGAGACAGCCATCACCATACAGTAGCCAGTTTACACCACTATTAAGCTATGACATGCATGTGATTAGTATAATTTATATGCACCAAGTGATGGCCGTAACTTCCCTTTTTCATGTAGTAGGTTTATTCAGCTAGCAAATACTGATAAATCTTTTCAAATCAAAGAAATAGCTACCTCTGCTATGTTATTTCAATTCCTATGATTTGAAACCATACACTATTTTAATAATATTATTTACCTATAAATATGTAACCATACACACACATTTTCACACACAAATTCACACTGAATACTCAGACCAAACTAAGGAAGGAAATCTGTAGAGATAGAACCTGGGCAGAGTATTAGAACAAGGAATAGAGAAAACATTTATTTGTGAGTAAACTCAGTTGTTAAATCTCTTTTAAATTCTTTACCATGGTTATATTGAGTGTTTTCTAGTGTTTAGTTTTGTATGCATCATCCATTTACACTGCATACTGATCTGTGCTGACAATACAAATTAAGCCCATGTATATATAAACAGAAACATAGAAAATACCCACTGATTTATCTATTAAAATCATGACATGATCATATGTTAAACATAGATACTCATGTATATATGTTTGCACTAGTATATGTATCGGTTATACATATTTCAGAAACAAACATTTAGAACTAACCCTGTGACTTCTTGTGTTGATTAGCTGTTGTGTACTGATAAACATAAAACATGTCAAACATTTAAAATCAACTACCTATATTATAGTGGGTTATAGATGTTGTTAACTGAGTGAGTGATGGTTGTCAAGGTCTAAGATATTTTTTAAAAATAATCTCATTTGTTAATAAATCATATGCATGGTATTATGTGACATATACAGTAAAAAGGGTTATCAAACAATAATTTCAACTAGTTTAATTTCAGATTTCATGTATAAAAATGTTTTCGTACTGCAAAAATATGAATTTAGGAAGTGAAACCAAGATTTTTAGTATTAAGAGTGAATAGATTTCTTGAGTTGATCAATAAACCAATCTAGGCAAGTTTCCGGCAGTCACGGCGACTAGAGGCCAAGGTGATGGTGTGGAAGGTGCTTCGGGAAGTGGTTATCTTAAGAAAAATTCCTCCAGGATTTTTATTTAGTATTTTGAGAGATAGTAATGGATATAGGTCCTTAGAGGCTGTTTTGAAGCCTTTGTTCATTGTCGAACTGCGCCGACGACATAAAGAGGTAGAAGACCAGACCTGGGGGTTTGGAAGGGAGTGACATAAGCTTCGCATGGCCAGAGTTAGTAGGAGTTCGTTTAGAAATAAAGGCAAGGCGATAACAAACAGTAGAGGTGTGGTTTTTGTTGGACTTCGGCTAAATAGTAAAAACCCGATCAAGAGCATCGGAGATGGGAGTCGGTGAGTGATTGGACTCGGGGGACGATGAGTGACGTGCGGTGAGGGTCAAGGCAACACGACAGTCAACGATATGACTGTGTATGTGCACACATGCACGGGTGTGTATACCGGTAAGGAAGGAGAGAAAAGAAGGGGATTAAGGCAAAAGAACAGGAGAAAGATAACAGCTGGCCGAAGTGTTTACAAGACAATGATGCAGGGCTCGATAAATGATCAGGGATCGGTATGAAGTTAACCAAGCTAGAAGAAAGAAGAAGACAGAATCAGAAATAGGAGCAAGGAGAGGAAGTGGGAGTGCTAAATTGTTTTCCATTACTGTGTCGGACTGGGTACCTTGGATAAAAGAATTTGAGCATCAAATTGTGCTCAATATAAGCACATGAAAGGGTTCCTGGACTCACAACTGAGTTGAAAGAAGAATGCAAGAAGAAAAGTAGAAACAATAGAAGTTAAAGGTTCATATATGCACATTTTGAAACGCGTATGCATAAACTAAGAAACAAAACATATTTTTACAAAATGTTTCTGGTAATAACTACTAGTGAAAAAAGTTATGCGCTGAGGATTGGCCTGGTAATTTACTCTTTCAAAATATATAGTTTTTGCAGCAGTTTTCCTAAGGTAAAAGATGGGGTTCAGTATATTTCTCCACTGTAAAATACAATTACAAAAATATAACACTATTACCATGATAAGAAGTATTCACACTTTAATGCATGACTGCTGCGCCTTTACAAATTTATCAATCATCCGCGGCTCCTCGCTCCTGCGGGCAATCATTTATCTGAAAGAGGAAGTAATTTCTATTTTAATATACACAACATGAAAGCAAGAAGAAGAACGACACGGGGGTAGAAGAAGCTAGGTATATGATTGGGCTTGGTCACTGTGGTCGGGACACATGAATCAAACAGCTCGTATGACATAGGATTGTTGGCACTGGAAAGAATGGAGAATCGGAGCAACAGCGGGTGATCAAAACTGTTTTCTGGAGCAATTGTAAGATGCATAGTGACAAGCCAGGAGGAAATGTAGAGAAGCAAGAAAGGGGTTGTGGGCCTGTGATAGGATAATGGGCCAAATGGATTTCCAGGAAATAGAAAAAATATTAAAAGGGAAGAAGGAGTGACGTTTGGGCCAGAGGGAAACTATAATAGGCTATAGAGAAGTAAATAATAATAATAATAAGAAGAAGAAGAAGAAGGAAGGAAAGGAAAAGTGAAATAAAGAAATAATAAAAGTATAAAAGGAGAAGTAATCAAGATTATAGTAGTATAAATAAAAGGATATGTTTTGTAACTTAATGGTTTAAAAAAATAATAATAATACAATTTAAAAAAAGGGATGTTATTGTATTTGGAATAACAAATGGGATCGTAAAAAGAAATCATCGATAATAAATATGAAGTCAAAAGTCATCTATGATGTATAAATCCAAGTAGTAATAAATTTAAGTAGGAATTTAATTATTCATTTTGAATAATTTAAATAATAACTAAAAGGAGATATTAATCAAATCGAACTCAAGACTGAGAAAGTAGTTGTAGTCTGAGGTGTTAAAATCAACGATATGTCAGGATATGAGGAGATGGTTGATTATCAAAGATACGGCATGATAGTGAACCCAATTGTTTAATTTAGAAATCAAATAAAATAATATATATATATATATATAATTTATGTAATTATATATATTCGGAAAGAAAAATGAATCAAATAAAAAGATAATTTACAAAGTGCGACCAAGGTATAAAATGCATATAATTGTTGTATAAACAAGCTAACATTTTGAAAGTAGTACCGTGTGCGAAGCACACGCTTTAGTTGTTTATTATAATAGACCGTCAAATATCTAAATTTTTACCAATACAGAGAAATGCTATTCGAGGCTTATAAATTAGAGAGTATATAAAATGAATTATACGTCATCCAGTTCATTTTAAGCTAATAACTATTTCTTTAAAGAAATGTTTGAGATCAAATAAAATATTGAAGTCAGTTTCCTTTAGTATTGACTAACCGTAAAAGACATTGCGCTAATCATTTCGAAGAGTCCGGAATTAATATTCCACTTCGATTTTATTTATACACTGCGTGTTAGAAGTTAATGAAGTAAATTGAAGACAAAGATATGCAAGGGCTATTTTGTTTTACAGAATAGTGCCTTCGGTTCGTCATGTCCCAGGACAACTTATATGGTCTGGTGTCTGACAACGTATATCTATCAGATCTTACACATCGACTTTTCTGAAATATATTATGTTGGTGGCGGAGGAATTCGTTTCTTTTAGCTTTATGCCCGTAATGTATTTGGGAAAATAAATTGTATGTTCTGACAGATATGTTGGTGTCGCATCCAAAGTAATTAAATAAGTGATCTATCAAAAAGAACGAAATTGACCTCAAGCTTCACAACCGGAAAATGACAAAAATCGGGCAGGCAGCATGGCTATGTGGGTCGCTCCCATTAGGGTGTATTGTCACCATCTAGAGAATATTCACTTTGTTACTTCTTTCGCTTCTGTATCTTTAGATAACGGTTATGTGGGCCCAACCGTAGGTGACAATATATTCGATACACTCAGGAGAAATGAGTAGTCGGTCATGTGTGCCCCGAGTTGCAAGATGTTCTTGTTGAACCCAGTGTATTCCTCTCTAGAGATACACTATCGGAAGGTGGTTCCATACCTTGTCATAGTTGGAAATCCATTATCCATAAGCACCAAGCGGTTTTGTTTGTATACTATAAAGTGGAATGTGAGATGCAAGCATTCTTCTAGATTCTAAATTATTTGTGGAAAAACCCTAGACACTATGATAATATCTGATTTAAAGTATACAAAATGTTTTGTTCTCATAAGGTAAAAATCCATTCCGTACATACGGTGTGGTCTTATGAGATATGTTATATTTCTTAACTTGTTTTAAATCGTTTACTCACACCATTCCCCTGACTGACCCAGAGTTTATTTTTTCGTGTTTTCCATAAACTATTGGGTACTCATAACACTTGTTATGAGTAGACAACTGAACCAGGTGTTGAATAACTTTTGGAATAACTGGATGGGATGGTTTCTACAAGGTGGTCTATATTATACCTATGAAGTCTTCAAGCTAGTCTTACAACAACCTCTACGTATAATTATGAAGTGTGCAGGTTATGATGGGCATATATCCATACATCTGATGTACTGTACTGTGATGTGTTATGACTCTGATGTATAATATTTTGTGATATTATATTTTGTTCAAATTCCGTTGTGTGATTCTTATGGTTTTCTTTAGTTCTATCTTTTATATATTCTTATTCTTAAATAATGGCATGACTTTCGAGGTGTTAGAAAGTCGAGTCGTTACAGTTGCAGTTTTGCCACCGCGTTATACTTGAAGCCTTTCCATGCATTTACTGAGTTGTTGCAGTTGTCTTCAATGATCGTGTGTTTTTCTCATACTGTGACCGACCCATGTAGTATTTTACTACTGATCATGCAATAGCATAAGGTGCCGACCCATCAACATCTAAATGTAACGATCCATTGTAGTTTGACTATGTTGTATAATTATGGAAAGTAGCGTCCACGTGTCCCAATTATTTTCTTTAGTATGAAATGTACGGTCCTAAACATTATAGCCATTGTAATGAAATAATAACGTCCATTCATGTTAAATCACGTAGCCTTGCATGGAACCGTTTTGTGCAATACTAATAAAAGTATGGTCCATGTATTTTTTCCACCATATCAGTTCTTCATGCATGCACAAGCTATTTGGTTTGCTATATCACATACTAAATTGTTTAAGTCCAGGCTAGCTTTAAATACCAATCATGCAACATCAACATGTTGGCTTCATGCTCTTTTTTTTTTTAAGTAGCTCTCGTGTTCTTTATGCATGCTGCGTGTACACCTTGTTTAATTTTGCCGTTGTCTTACAGCCTCAAGAAGCCTGCCAACCTATGAACTAAGAACGAAGTTGATAAACACGGCGTCTAGAAGGACCGACTAATACGCTCTACATGTGTACGTTGTCATCCATTGTACTATTTTGCAATGCATGGAAGATATGCTTTTTATTGTGTTGCATGACTTTTGCACGTCCATTTGTCACGTATGTAAATTAGCGTGCCACACATTGTATCAAACTCTTTTGTTCATTTCATACTGACACCTTTGTATGTTGTGATTCACTCTCTTAATACATAGAAAGATTAATGCAACATCTTACCAGCAGACCCATGGATTTGAATTTTTGATGTTGATCCATCCAATTATTGCAACCAACTTGTGTTATCAATAATAGTGTTGATCCATAGTTTACAACATGATCGACCTATCCATCATTTACAACTTGACCGACTGATCCATCGTTTTGTGAATATAAATGATCTACCACTCATGCATGTTATAAAACATGATTTTTAGATCATGCTTTTGGCCTCGAAATTTATAATTTTGCGTGTGAAAAATATAAACTTTGAAATGATTGCCACAACCGGTGTTAACGCATATTGATAGATCGTCTATACTTATTTTTTGATGGATAGGATACATGTTAATTTTAGAGGATCAATTTTCTGGTCATTGGTGTTTCTACTGTTGAATCGGTGGTTAGACTTTTGAGTTTGATCCGAATCTTTAAAATCGATCATTTCAATGTTTTGTGGTTGAACCCAAATCTTGACTTTGTCGATTTAGGATTTGAAAGCAAGGGTTCAGAAGTTATCTCTGACGTTGGTTCACGCCATAGCATTGGCTGCTAGTTTTTGAACACTTGCTTGGCCACTGAGCCTCTTTTGAACCAATGCCCATCTTTTGAAGGCAATTGATAATGATTTTTCCACTACTACAAAAGTGGGCATATTCGACACTAATTTACTGTGGCCGTAGATCTAAAAAGCGTTGCCGTAGGCCCTTTTTTGTAATAGGCAACAGCAGAGGGGCGTTGCATCCGCGGCCGTTGCATTAGCACTCTAATGCAATGCTTTTGCCAATCTACAGCCACGGAAAGAAAGTGTTGCATTATAACCGTAATGCAACACTATTTACACGTAATGCAACAATATTCAGCGTTGCCTTAAGCATTAGTTTGAGTCTGGCTGCCACGTCACGATAGTGAGGCCACGTCAGCTTTCCACGTCAGCTGCTTACGTGTCATGCGTCACGTCAGCTCTCCACGTCAGTTGTCCATGTGTCACATGCCACATCAGCTGTGGGGTCCACATGCCATGTGGAATTAATAATATTTTATGTAATGCAACACCACAGTATTATGTAATGCAACACCATTATCTTGGAATACAACATCAGAAAAAAAGCAAATGCAACAGTAGAAGAAGACAAATGCTACATTATAAGAAGGCAAATACAACGCTTTGATTATAAATTTTGCAATACCAGTTTCGTACATAGAAGAAACACTACAAGTGCCAATACATACGATCAAATACATAATTTAAAAGTACAATTCAAATATTCTACATACCACAAGTGCCAACACATACCACCTTCAATACAAGTGCCAACGCATACGATCGAATGTTGTTGCGTAGAATTTGGATCATGAGATTGAGCTTTTTGAGCTCTTCCAGCTTGTCTTCCTTTCTCTGTTTCAGCCCACTTAACAACTAAATGTATGGTTGATCCCTGCAACTGAAATTTTGTTTTACTTATTTGAGCTAGTAGAGAAAACTGAAGTACAACTTGAGCACTAAATCAACTAGGTTGATGCAATAACTTACTTAAGAGAGGCATTTTTGCCACACAAATTTGTATATTTATATGCATGCTCACATACACATGAACAACAAATCTATTTAGCACATCCACCCACTCAACATCATATAAAACAAAAATATACACCAATGACACTCAAACTTAAACCAAACAAAAAATACTGCATGGACTATAACTGGTAGTGTATGCATAGATATATTGATGTACGTATGTGTATTTAACAGTTAATGGAGGTGGTAATTTGATAGGACTTAAATCATTTTTATACAATTTTAGCTCTAAAATTTCAGTATTTAATGCATCCAAGACCAACCAGGAAACAATTTATACTAATTACTAGGCAAGCAACTAAAAGGCATCGATCCAGTTTTAGAATTGCATTGCTCGTCTCCAAGATCGATGGTGATCTTCTCCATAGCAACATTAGCTCACACGACACATGAACGATGTAAGGAATCAGTAAACCTCCATGTTCTTTGAAGGAACAAGTTATTTATATGAATCGAGAAGTTTGAAATAAAGATAGTGTCTTGATCAAAACACAGCACTCACAAACAATAATATATGTATCTATCTTAACCACTGGGGTCACATGGATGATGGATCAAACTAAGACACGAGCATTTATTCCTCAGAGGAAACAGACCTTGTATCAGACATGCATTACTCATCTTATTTCATCTTATTTCATCCTCAAAGGAAACAGTACTAATTTTAATGAAATACAGCCATGAATAATGTAGCACCTGAGATCCCCACATGTAAGGTTGAGCCAGGGAACCTGATGCCATGGGTGAAGGAAAGTATGCAGGAGGTGGAATTGGCGAATATGACAATATCCAATCAAATTGTACATAAATACATCGGTGACTGCTACTAATATGTAAAACTAAAATAAAAGTGATGCATTATTAGCCTAAATTCAGATTTTCATGATTGAACATGGAAACATTCAGAATAAAAATACCTGAAAGCTAGACCAATCCTTGCCGTCAAAAGTACCTCCACCTCCAAATGCGCCTACCCCTACAATAAACAAGTAGAGAACAAGTAAATCTGCCTTTATTCCAGAAACAACATTCTTTTTTTTCATTCACAAAACAAGCCCATAAATATTAACCGAATCGGACCATTATTACATGAGAATTCACAGCTCAAAACTCACTCCAAGAATTCATGACATAGCAGCGCAGACAACCAGCACCACAAGCTCTGACTTAAACATGTATCATCCAAACTGACAAAGACAAGTGGACACAACAAAACATACAGCACATCAAAACTAGACAAACCCAAAGAAAGTGTTATTATGAATTTTCGCTTGCAAAAGCAAGGATAACACTCTAGTATGTATATGAAACTGCAATGTCATAGAACTTTAATAAGCATTAGTTAACCATGAAATTCTTTAAGATTGAACTGCAGAAAACAGCTGTTGCACTGTTTTTCTTCAATTTCTTTTCTCTTTCCGATTATCTATATAAGCCACCTCCCTATAAAGGCATGATTTTGGAGAACATGGAACTATATTTTAATTTCACTCATATTGTATTGTGATTCTCGATTTCTCTGACTTCTATAACCATATACTTCACATTCATTATATCCTGTAGCCTAAAAACTTAGTTATATATCACTTAATCATGGGTCAGTAATTCCAAGTTTCAACAGAATTTGCCTAAAATCATGATTCAATTGTTAAAGGTGAACTCCAACAATAACATAACAATGTCAGATAGAAAATGTAGCAATTCCTTTAAAAATCATGCCTCTGTCCTCAGTTAAATTAGTCATTTCATTCCTTTAAAAACAAAATTTAACACAATGATAACAATTTACTTCAGTAAGGATTTTATTCAGTCTTACTCATTTTAACACCATGTTAACAACCAAAGCAATATAAGCTATACCAGTATTGCAAATAACGCGAATATGAATATGGGGAGAAACCTGGCTATACTAAGGCTTCCAAAACAGGCAACAACAAATATTAGCAGTACATTCTCAATAATATTCATTGGCTTTACCAGGTAGACATGAAGCCTGTCAATTCTTCTGTGCATCATTAGCAAATATCAAACTAATTTTGTTTATGTTTCCTTTTCATGTGTGCTTACTATATTATACTTGCAAATGAGTTAAAGAAAAAAAATCTTACATTGATGAAGGATTTGATTGAAAGTCTTGATTATCGCTTGTACCCTTTCCAAAATGTTTCCAATAACTTGCACTATTGCCTAAATCATCAACCAAAGATTGAATATCGTCTGCGGGTGGTCTTATTACTAAGCCAGTAGGAAGCAACCTGAAAAATCCGAATGAGTTACAATACTTTCCTCCTTTCTTAACTGTATGTTAAAAACTGTAAATAGCACCATGCTTTCTTAATGCATTCTTGTTTGAATGGTTCAGCTAACGATTTCTGCATCACGCCAAAGCAATCAATATAACATATATGTATTTACATTATTTATGGGGATGGAGTATAGTTTCTCAACTAAGTTGAGTTACAATGGAAACTCCACATAAACACTACCATATCCTTTGCATACCCTTTTGCAGAATACGGAGAGCCAAAACGAAACGAATAGTATATGTACACAACAGGAGATTGGTTTGAGTATAATATAACAGTTACATGCACTTCATCTAGCAAAAACAGTTTTCAAGAGATCTACTTAATTGTTAATACGTTTAGCAATTAAGGCATGAAATTATGATCATTCAGTCTTCTACATACAACATGCTATAGCTGTCAATACAACTGCCTATAATATCAAATACTATGTCAAGTTCTAAGATAAACCTTGATGGACCATTTACCACTATAAGTACTTTTTCCATCTTAAGTTCTCAAATTCAATTTCAAAAGAAATAGATTAATTTGGGATACGCAACTTTAGGACAACAAATCTGCCCCCCACTCCAATCCCCTTTCTTGCAACGTTAGAATATTTTTACTACTATGACAAGATAGACCAAAATATCACTGTGATGTCATGATACCCACTGAATACCAAGCTATGATTCATCCGAAATTAGAACATAAAAGAATGTTTTTTACCAAATCTGGGATGCTTCAAATCCCTTGGAAGTAGCCTCCTTTTTGAAATAATCCTGAAGGATCAGTTCCCAAGCAACTGAAAAAAGTATGATTCATTTCGGCATTCGCGAACAGAAGATCTCGATCTCCAATTCACTAGGGTTTTCGATTTTGAGGCGTCATGTTTTCGATCTCGGATTCGCTAGGGTTTTCAATTTGAGGCGTCATGTCTTCGATCTCCAATTCAGTAGGGTTCTCGATTTGAGGGTTTGGGGAAAGTTAGGGGTGCGACAAATTAGATTAGGGTATGAATTTGGGATTTGGTGTGAATGAAATGAAAAGAAATATTGCCTTTCGCGGGAATGAAAATCTTAGCGGGAAATAGGAAGGAGTACGTGGATTGATCAACTTGGATGGACGGTTGTGATTTTTCATTTATAATGGCGTGGATCGATGAGGTGTACTTTTAACTGGTGTAACGCAACGCTTTTAAATGGTGTTGCACGTCTGAATACTAGAATTCATACCGCAACACTGTATTCACATATAATACAACAACAATTGAATGTTGTTGCAGAAGACCAAAGAATGCATAGCTTTCGCCACACTTTTCATGCAACGCACACAAATTAGTGTCGAATATGCCCACTTTTGTAGTAGTGGTCTTTGTAAGCTCAAGCATGTTCTTTTTTAGTGCTATGCCCTGCTCTGTAATAACAGAAAAACATTGCACGTTTTTGCATAAATATTTTTGCTATCGACTGTCTATGTCGATAATAGGTTAGTTAATCATTAAAAAATTGACAATGGAGAAATTTATGAATTGAACTGAATGACATAATTACATAGGATCGTTCCTTCTCATCGATTTGTCGAATACTAACCGTATAGATACTACATTCTAATCTGAATTCGCGGTGATGTTTGAAACCGACTAACCAGCACATACCGACAGTTGATTCCAAGCATCGTATTTTAATGAATTATGTAATCTTACGAAACGTGTACCTGTTCATATTGGAACCTTGATTTGTGTTTCTAAGGCTTGAGAGACTGCAGCTTTTGGATTGTAAACGAATTAGTCTTTGGTAATTTCTTGTCCTCTGGACACTAGCAGGAAGATGTCATTCTGCGCTAACTCATTATGTTTTTAATCAAGCGTGCATTTATTTTGGAATTTCCAAATTTGTCGCAAATTTTCTAAGGAAATAAGAATTTTCTGATTGCCTATTAAGTTGACCACAGTAGTTGACCATAGTAGCTTAGTTAGATTCATTTATTTGGAGGTGCAACTCACTATGTATTATTTTCAGTATTATATAGCTTAAGTTGTGCTTTCCCTTACATTCGTTTATTTGAAATAAATAACGTAATACATTTAGTTCTTTGATCATAGGAGGCAGTCTTATTCTGAAGAGTCATATGCATTTTTGTTTGCTAAGGTTTTAATAGTAATACAAAAGCATACATGACATGTTTTTATCACACGCTATGTATTAAGTTTTTAGCAGTAGTATAAACACAGACGTGTGTATCATAAAAATAAAAATAAAAAATAAAATCAGTACAAATACATCTATAACAAACACCATGTACTGTGTTATATGTAACAGACATCATATACCGTGTTACTCATTATTTGTGTGTCATGTAGGACGTAAATATGGGTAATTTTAATTAGTCATGGGAACTTAAATTTAAATGGACGTTGTTTTCGTGGATTTAGATATTTTCAATGGATTTGTTCCATATACTTTCTAAAAATTAAAAAACAGCTCTTTAACAACTTCTTTTCGGTGAGGTGCCTGTTAATTGCGACCGCTGTATTTCATTCTTCTCTTCTTTACAGCATGGTGTTAAGGCTGCGAAGCTGTTATGGCTATTTCTTTTTACAACTCATTTCCTCTTGAATTTTTTTTCTATCTATTTGTCTAACTTCTGTACTTTCGCTTCTTTAATAAATGAAGGAAAAATTTTAAGTCAACCTGCTTTACTATGTGATTTGAATTACATAGGGTTTGGCTTCTATTTATGATAAGATATTATTGGTATTATTAGTATTACCTAAAAATGGTATTACATTAAATTATCTTTATAATCTGACATGCTTACAATATAAACATTAGTAGTCTTACCTTTACTTTGGTTCCTCACTTTAATTTTTAGGATAGTAATTCAAGTTTCCAAATGGGCGAGCCTATCATATCCAATATGTTATGAGTTTGTGTTAGAATAGAGCCGAGAGCAATAATTTATAACTGTAATTGAGTTAGCAGACTATTTTATATGGTAAAGTCAGACTATTATGCATAGTTAATTTTCTTACTCAGCTTCGTAATTATATTTATTATTTTGCTGCAATAGGTATTATGTTAAACGCCCTTGAGTTTCTTAATACCCCCATCGTCTCACCTTTGTATTTATACATAAGCAACCCAATTTTATTGGGGAAGAAAAGAATAACAAGATATGCGTTAACTAGATGATGCGATTGAGTGTCCATTCAATGTGTACTACCCTTTTTTGTGGAAGACACAGACAAGAATCATTAGACATTTTGTGTCTTCTCGATAAATAGAGAATTCCAGGTTAATAAAGATGTCTAATATATTTGCCTTCTATCTGCTGAGATGACCGACCATTTACTGGTTATTTGCTCGTGTATTTTCTAGGGTAAATAGGAATGTCTAGTATTTATACTTAAAGCATAGGTCGCACAAATATTGGTCAAGTAACCAATTTTAGTTTAACCTTTCCTGTGTGTTTTTCGTACACCATCCTTTTTCTTTTAAATCCTTCTTCTACATTCAATAAACCACAAATTTCTTCAATTTAAACCATATTAGCTTTTGTGCTGTTTGTAATGATTTATTAATTCTGCCCAACTCTCTTAAATTTTTAACCTTAGTTTGAAGCAATCCCTCTCTAGCATTAGTCTAATTTCACACTATGCTTTCTTTGCTTATATAAACATTTTAATTTTGTACTGAATAAGTTCTACTTCCCCTACCTTACTTATATGTCTTGGTATTACGTAGTGTACTTGTAAGGAAACCAGAGGCTCCGTATACATGAGAGTTTAGAGGTCAGAGATGATTAATAATTAAACTACTCTTCTTGTTTCATGCTTCAGATTTACATTTATTCGTTACATTTACAAAGGAGAATTTTCCTTGTTGGTCTTGGAGAAGAAATTGAAAATAGTGTGGTGCAAGTGAATGAGCTTCGAAGGCTTGGGGAAGGTATTTTGCTTCAACATAATAAAATTTTATTCTTGTTATGAATAGATAGTGAATTCCTATTTTTCAAATGATGCTGAGTGGAAAAATTAATAACTTATTATCATTAGAAAATTACTGAGTAGAGATGAAACGACCCAAACCTCCCCTTACGGGAAAGCTCGGATTGAGTTGAGAACACGACAAATCCGAACACAACCAGAAGAACATTTCATTTATTATTACAACAATTTACATCAGAGTTCAAAAATATACAGAGTATGAATAAATATTATACATCAGAAAAATATCGGAGATTTACAATTTATAATGTAGGGGAAAATAATACAAAACACAACTGAAAGAGATACACAGATACAGAGCTTTCCGAATATCATTCCAGCTGTAAACCAGGATCCTGTGAATATAAATCTACAAAACCAAAACTACTAGCTGCCCATGTGGAAAATAGGGGCACCCAGAGTTTAGGTTAAAACAATAAACTCCAGATCAATCAGGTGACTAGTGTGAGAATTAAAACATTTATTTAAAATTTTACTTTAAAATGAAGTAAATCAAGGGACCACGCCGTTGAAACACCCCACCTCCGTTATGGTCACTCACAAAGGGAATGCCTTAACTTTGGTTGAGGGTTATATGTACAAGACACAGAAAAATTTACAAGACAAATAAATATAAGCATCGAAATTCAAATATTTATTTCATACGTGGTTCAATACAAAAGCATTATAGCAAATTGTCTCAAAATGACTTCCAAAACATTACACCATAATTTCTGTCTTGATTATTTAATAAAGAAGCATAAACCATAAATAAAACTGCACAAATCCCCAAGGGTAGTGCACAAAAGCCATAGCCAAGGTGATAGAGTCCCAATCATACATATACTTCCTTGAAGCTTGCACAGAGTCTGACTAAGCTGGAGTATTCCCTCCCTATGGACCTGGGGGGGGGGAATGGAAGAAAAGAGGACGAAAGAAAATGGGTCAGACAATAAGTCTAGTAAGTTCAGTGATTACTAGTATTTAAACAAGGAAAGGGATCATGACAGTAATAACAGAACATAGGACAATACCCTAATATAAGACAAGAGGAACATGTGATCGCACCCATTACTATAGTCTCTGCACCTACTTAACCATTGTTTCAACCAGCCCCACGTGTTCATAACAAACGATCCCCTTAATGATCGGCTCCGACTCGCATGCATTCATATCATGTGTCCTTCGGCCCCGCTTGACTATAGATAACTGTGCTGGTCCCACCATGGGGTTATCATTCCCTCTAGTGGCAACCCGACATGATTCAAGATGCACAGTTTATACTACTGATGCCCAGTGCCTGCTTTTTCCACTCCGGAGTACGTGCACGCCCGTACTGCGTTGGAACCTACACTGACGCACCAACCGCCGATGTTTTGACCGCTTATAATCATCCCAGTAATCGTGCCCCATCCTGCCTAGTTCAGGGTACCATGATACATCTGTGTGGGTTACTGGTGAAATGGGTCCCCGTTACTAGGGTTTTCTAATCAACATGTTTATTTGGTTAAGTGCCCAAGTTTACCTAAACCCACCCATCCGTTTAGTTAACATGTTGAATCGGTTAAGTGTTTCCCTAATTGATTTAACCCTACCAATCATGACTTAGCTTTAATTTATTCATTAAAGCCCTAACCACTCACATTAGACAGGTCTTGTTGTGGTCACTGGATATGCTGGTCGGTTCCGGGTAGTTTTGCACCACAACTCAGTCTAACCTCGGGTTCTTTTTGGGCTTAATGTACTAACCACCCACATTAGACAGGTCTTGTTGTGGTCACTGGATATGCCGGTCAGTTCTGGGCAGTTTTACACCACAACTCAGTCTAACCTCGGGTTAGGCATATTCATCTTTTCTAAATCAATATATTTTCTATATATGTCTAGTTCTATTTGTAAATTAATCTTAATTTAATCATGCTATAATTATCCTTTGATTATGCTCACAATAAATGGTATATCAAATATACCATTTTATGAACAAATCTATGCCATGAAATTTTCATACATTTCCCATCGCTATCCCAGTGAAACGTACGCATGAATCACGTAAAATGTTGGGCTAGTAAATTAGCCCAAACCCATAAACAAAAAGGGGTAATAAACAAGGGACATGAAATAAACATAAAATAACATACATTTAACTTATCATGTGTAACTTGGCATAGAAGTATCATTAATTTAATTAAACGAGTAAAGGTGAACTTGTGACTAAGTTGGATCTAATTGTCATGTAAACTTGATATAGGTCTAGCATGGAGGTTTAACATATAAACACAATTTTTAAACCACAACTTAGCATATTAACTTATGTATGTCAAAACATAAGAAAGCTACTATAAACATATTTAAATCACAACTTAGCAAGATAACTTATGTGTGTTAAACATCAGAGAGCTATTATAAACATATTTAAATCACAACTTAGCTTGATAACTTATGTGTGTTAAACATAAGAGAGCTACTATAAACATATTTAAATCACAAGTTAGCATTATGGCTTATGTGTGTTAAGCATAAGAGAGCTACTATAAACATATTTAAATCACAACTTAGCATGATAACTTATGTGTTAAAACATAAGAGAGCTACAAATCCAATCTTGCAACTTAAATAGATTCAACTTAACATGGTTCTAAATATACATGAATGTTGATCTAACATGTAAGCATGTGCTTTAGATCATAAACTCGCAAGTAATCACCAAATTATAACATGACATGTTTCACCATTTAGTTGGCATAATACGCTCATTTCCCAATCATAATAGATCCCAATATATAAAATATGGTATGTTCATCACCGCAAGCATATAGACATGATCAATCGAACGGTAATTTAAGATAAATGAGAATCAAACTTTATTTATCTTATACATAAGCATCATTCTATATTCGAATTACAACATGTCATGATTCATTTGAAAGAACGTTTAAATCTACGTAATAACCAACTTACAAACTGAAAAGGAATTCTTGATTTCTGAAATATGAATTCTGAAGTTGGTATGCTCGCCTTTGATGTAGATCGTTGAATTAGATTACTTTAATTTGATTTTGATTCAGCTTTTTATCTTGTCTTTGAATTGAAAGCGGTGACGGCTACTCCAAGTTCTCTATTGACGGCATGTTAGTTCCAGGATTATTTTTGTGTGATTTTAGGTTGAGAATTGGGTTGTTTATATAGAATTTTAATTTAATTAGAGCTGTCGGATGATCCTAAAGTTAACCACAACCATTCAGTTAGGATAGGGTGACACCTCAGCCCTAATGACTTAGCAAGGAGTCAAAAAGGACTCAGCAATGACTCACAATATGGATCAGAACACACCAGAAAGCTGTGCAGGCTCTCAGCCTGGCCTGGGCGCACTTGGCAGGTGCACCAGTGAATTTTTTTTACTGGTGCACTTCCCAAGTGCGCCAGTGCATTCCCTTTTTTTCTCTTCTTTCTTCTAGTTTTCTGCTTAACTTCGTTCGTCCATATCTCCTTCATACTGTGTCCGTTTTACGCAAATCGGACTCTATCTCAAGCAGAATTCCGAGACGAACGCAATGGCGTAACCCGTATCTTTGATTCATTACTATAATGTTAACAGAAAATACGAGTTGTTACATTCTCCCCTCCTTTTAGGATTTCGTCCCCGAAATCTTCAAGTCGAGAAGAACTTATAGCTTACCATCCAATCACCTATCTACTCAACCATCAAACACAGGCGTCCATTGTCCTTAAAATATTTCTAATGCTTCATGATCATATGCCTAGTGTGTGTACATGTCCTTATCTAATGCAAAATCAAGCGGTCTACTGATTCAGTTGACCTCCTTAATGCAAAATTATGTCAGTACCATAAGTCCATTATGAATGCAATTTTTCCTACTCAAAATTTCCTACATGAGTGTACAATCATTCATACCAATGCAACGTCCATATGATAACACATCAAGTTTCAATCCATATTCAAATACATATATGCATCCACGAGCAACCACTAGCAACCACTTGCAACCACTTGCAACCATCAACCATAACATGTTTCAATTACATGTTTATATCCAAATGGATTTCTACATAAGGATAAAGGATAGGATCAAGGAGATATACCTAAAAAGGTAGGTACGAGCATAAACTTAAGGAAGAAGAGATCAAGGATTTACCCTCAAAAAGAAAAGGGTAGGTTGCGCGTTTTCTGTCCTCAGTTTCCCAAGTCGCGTCTTCCTCGGCGTCGCTCCATTAAACTTTGACGAGCTTAACTTCACGGTTTCATAGCTTTTTGACTTCTGTTCCCAAGATACGGGTTGGAACTCTCCTCACAGATGCTTCTCGTTCAAATTCTACTTCCTCTAGCATGCTTGGTTCTACCACTTCCACAGACTCGTGTAAGCACTTCCGCAGGTCAGAGACATGAAAGACATTATGAACCCCGGCCAATCTGTCGGGCAGCTGTACCCTATAAGCCATCTTCCCAATCTTCTCGATGATAGGGAACGACCCTACAAATCTTGGTGCTAACTTCCCTGTGGATCCAAAGCGAACGAAGTTCCTTAAAGGAGATACTTTAAGGAACACCTTTTCTCCAACTTCGAACTCAAGGTAAATTCTTCTTTTGTCTGCGTAGGACTTCTGTCTATCTTGGGCAGTCTTCATTCTTCTTCGTATCAAGTTTACTTTCTCTGAAGTTTCCCTAATCATGTCTGGTCCAAGTATGAGCTTGTCTGTGGACTCTCACCAGCAAGTTGGTGACCTGCACGGTCTTCCATATAAAGCTTCGAAAGGCGCCATGCCTATGGTGGCTTGGTAGCTATTGTTGTAAGCGAATTCCACCAAAGGTAGATGATCCTCCCATGTACCTCCGAAGTCAATAATGCATAATCTCAAGAGGTCTTCTAATACTCTGTTGACTCTTTCCTTTTGGCCATCGGTTTGAGGGTGATAGGCCGTGCTTAAGCATAACTGTTTGCCTATAGCCTCTTGTAAACTCTTTCAAAACTCGCTCGTGAAGATAGGGTCTCGATCACTCACTATGCTGGAGGGTATTCCACGGAGTCGAACTATCTCTTTAAGATATATGGATGCTAGAGATGAGGCAGTCCTTCTACTTTTGACAGGTATAAAGTGAGCGCTTTTAGTAAGCCTGTCCACTATTACCCAAATTCTAGTATTGCCCCTTCTTGACCTAGGCAACCCATCTATAAAGTCCAACGAAATGCTATCTCATTTCCACTGTGGGACCTCTAGAGGGTGAAGCAAACCTCCAGGCTTCTTCTGTTCCGCCTTGACTTGCTGGCATATCAAGCACTTGGAGACGAATTCAGCTACATCTCTTTTCATGCCACTCCAAAAGAAAACCCTTTTTATGTCTTTGTACATTTTGTCTCCACCGGGGTGGATAGTCAACTTGGAATGGTGTGCCTCTTTGAGAACCTTCTTTACCAAATCCCTTGCTTGTGGGACGCATAGTCTTCCATCCCGTCTCAGCCATCCCTTATCATCGATGGAGTATCTATTGTGGTGACTCGATGTCTCACCCCTAATCAGCTTATCTATTATATCAACTAGATGAGGGTCTTCACGTTGCGCGGTCCCTATTGAGTCCAAAAGCGTAGGCTGCACTTCCAATGTTGCTAACAGGCCAGGTACAAATTCAGAGGAGGGCCTAAAGTCAAAGTTGGCTATGTACTTCAAGCTTTACCTTTCTACATAGAGAGGGCTTAAGGTCAGTTTCTTTCTACTCAGGGCGTCTGCTACTGCATTGCCCTTGCCAGGAGTGTAGGAAATCTCAAAATCGTACAACGCAAGAAACTCCATCCATCTTTGCTTCCTCAAGTTGAGATCTTTCTACGAGAAAAGGTATTTCAACGATTTATGGTCAGTATACAATTTAAATTTCTCACCTAGGAGATAATGGTGCCAAGGCTTAAGCGCAAAAACGATGGCTTCCAACTCTAGGTCGTGGGTTGGGTACTTTTTCTCATGTACTTTCAACTGCCTTCCACCATAAGCCACTACTTTCCCTTCTTGCATCAGAACAACGCCTAGTCCCTTTCTGCGTGCATCTGTGTGTACTGTAAACATCTTGCTTCCATCAGGCAATGTCAGAACTGGGGCAGTTGTTAGAGCCCTTTTCAAACGTTGGAAAGCAATATCGCAATTCAAATCCCAATTGAAAGCTAGGTTCTTCTTTGTCAACCTTGTAAGTGGAGCTGAGATTTTTGCAAAATCTTTGATGAACTTTTGATAAAAGCCAGCTAGCCCGAGAAAGCTTCAGACTTCGGTTGCGTTTCGAGGAACCTTCCAATCTTGCACAACAACCACTTTCACGGGGTCCACAACTATCACCTCTTTAGACACCACGTGTCCAAGGAACCTAACTTCTTCTCTCCAGAAATGGCATTTGGAGATTTAGCTTTCAAATGATGTGCACGGAGAGTATCCATGACTTCCTTTAGATGCTAAGCATGCTCTTCCTCATTCTTTGAGAAGATCAAAATATCATCTACGAAGAGCACTACAAACTTATTGAGGAACTCCCGGAACACCCTGCTCATTAAATCAACGAAGTAAGCGGGTGCATTTGTCAAGCCGAAAGGCATGACAAGCCACTCGAAGAAACCATCTGGAGTTCTCAACGCGGTCTTATCAATGATGTCTTCAGCCACTCTTAGTTTATGAAACCCGATATCTAAATCTAATTGGGAGAAAACTAATGCACCTACAAGATGATCGAACAAATCATCTATTCTCAGGAGTGGGTGCCTATTCTTCTTGGTCAGCTTGTTTAGCTCCCTATAATCAACGCACAGGCGAAGTGAACCATCCGCTTTAGTTGCGAACACTACTGGAGCACCCCATTCAGAAATACTCCGCCTTATAAACCCTTTCTCAAGCAATTCTTTAACTTGCTTGCTGAGTTCTTTCCTCTCCCTTGGATCCATGTGTCAAACGGGTAAAGCAACGGGTTTTGCGTTGTCAACGAGGTATATGTGAAAGTCTATCTCCCGCTTCGGAGGTAAGCCCTTTACCTCTTCAAACACATCCGCGTATTCATGGACTACCCTTACAGACAGCAAGTTCTCAACAGACGCATCAAGAGATTCTAGATAACTAAGCATAACAGAGTTCATGGGATTACAAGAAATTTTGAGAGTGTTACCAAGATGAGTCATGAGTCTAACCACTCTCTTTTCACAATCGAGTACGACACCATTACTGGATAGCCAGTCCATGCCTAGAATCAACCCATAGCCCGTGAAGCCCAAAACAAAGGCATTACATCTTAACCCAACGCTTAGTATAGATATTTTCTAATCCAAACAAACCATTGACAAATAAGCTGAGCCCCCAATTGGATTTGAAATAACCAAGGGATACTCTACTATACTGGTGTCTGGGTGCAGTGATTCCACTAACGCAGTAGATATAAAAGAGCGCGATGCGCTAGAATCAAATAGTGTACGAACAAGATGATAAAAAAGATAGACTAAACTTTCAACAGAAATATTTCTACCTCGTTCTTGCGGAGATGCCTTGAGAGCGTGAACTTGTCCTCCAGAAGAATTTCCATCTCTCTGCCCTTGCTTCCTTGGGCAGTCCTTAGCCTTGTGTCCTGTCTCACCATAGTGGAAACAACCACCCATCTTCCTTTTCTTCTTCTTGCAGTTTTTGACCAGATGTCTAGGAATGCCACAGAAATTGCACTTTCTCTTGTCACGGGGTTTGTTGTTCTTCCCGCCTTTCTTTGAATCAGCCTTCTTGTTCTGTGACCCCTCCCCCTTCTTATCTTGAGGCACTTTCACTTTTGCCTCTTTCTTGCCCTTGTCTTCCTCATGTAAGAGTGCCATGTCCACTAACCTCTCGTAAGTAACCCCCATAGGTACATGGTCATAGCCAGGATGTGAAGTGGCTCATTCAATCCCTTGACAAAACGGAGAGCCTTCTTATTAGGTGTATTCACTGAGTCCAGTCCAAATCAGGTGTAATGACCCGGAATTTTGGGGCCAATTTAAAATTTTTATTTTAGAAATTTTAATGGATTTTAATATTTAAAATAATTCATTTTAAATAAGAACGACTAAAAATTTAGTTTAAAATGAATAAATTCAATTTAATTATAAATGGAGCTTAAAATAACGTTGTAGTTTGAAAATTTGAATTTGAACTTTGACTGAATGTATAGGATTCATTTTAAATCAGAATTGAGTGAAACAAGAAATATTTAAATCTGTTTAATCATATCTTTCTAACGAATCTGAAAAACTGAAATTTCGTTTTAAAAATCAAAAGTTATGTCCAGTTTAAAATTTTGAAAAGTCGCTGTAGAATTTATATATATTTTAATTAAATATATTGGCCTTGAAAATAGCCATTTTTTAAACGACCTCGGTTTTCGACGAAACCACTTTTGTTGGAACCGGAATGTCAAATTATTGCTAAGTTTCAATTTTCATAATTTTTCAAATTAATATGTGAGCGTGGTGAAAGAAAATGTGTTTTGACTGTTTTAGTCAAATTTAATCGACTAGAAAAAGGCCATTTTTCAAACAGTCTCGCAATTCGACAAAATTAGTTTTGTTAGGACCGTATCGTCAAAACATAACTAGAAATAATTTTTCTGGAATTTTCTGAGTCCGTATGTGGCCCCGGTGAATTTATATATGTTGTTAAATTAAATAAATAAAAGATTTAAATATTAATTTAAATAAAAAAGGGCTCAAACTATCAAACTGGCAGACAGGACCTAGCCCATCGCGTCCGGAGCGTGGGTATTTGCTTAGGAACAAAGTTCGTTGGGCCTGAATTGGAGTTGTTAAGGATAATGGGCTTAAACTGAAAATTTGGAAATTAAATAATATAAATACACTAAGAAATACGGTCCTAATACCAATCAAATACGTAACCCTAACACCCTAAAAGACCATCCGCCATATGCTTCTTCCATGGCTGAAAATCACCGAACTTTAATCAATAAAAACTCACAATCAACTACAAATAAAATCGAAATTCCAAGACCAATTGAAAGAACACTTCAAACTCTTGAAATTCATACGGCTATGATCGGTTTTCGCTGAGGATAGGGCGTGGATTTCTAGGCCAAAGGGGCCGACTTTGGGTTCGTTTTATGGGGGCTTGGGGGCGGCGAGTTCGATGACGAGGGGTGCCGAAGGACGGCAGCACTCGGGGCTTGGCGGCGGCGGTCTTGGATCCGGTTCCGGTCCATCGTATGGTGGTGCGTTCGGGGTCAAAGATGGGAGCTTTATGGGTTCGGTGTAACAGAAAGAACAACGGTGGAAGAAGGATTAGTCAAAGTCATTAGGGTATAAATTTTTAATTATTTAATTATTTAATTTGTATTATGTTTAAACAACGATAAATTTGTCATACAGTATCGAAATCAAACGAAACTCATTGCGTTGGATTCGTATTTCAGAACACTACAGCATGAAACTGCCTAGATCTGAAACCAAACACATTGGAAATTCAGGAAATTTCAGATCTGAATTGATCGGTGAGAAATCCTGATTTATTTTTATTATTATTTATTTTAAAATAATTAGAATAAATCATTGATTGACTGTATATACTGGCTAAGTGATTAGGTTGTATGTGATGTGCTAATATAGATTTGTTTGTTAGAGTGCTGAAATTTACATGTATGTAAATTAGATAATTGGATCAAAGCAAAATTATCATTTTTTTAGATTGTCAAAATTAACAACTCTATTAATTAGATCAAACAAAATTAACATCTCTGTTAATTAGATTAAACAAAATTATCACTTTGTCCAGTGGATTGTTAAATTAACATTTCTGCTAATTAGAATTAGAGTAAACAAATTTATCATTTTGATTATTTGATTTGTCATGTTAGATAAAAACAAACATTCATGTTAGAATTGTTAGTTAGAAGAAAAATAAAAATGGCATTTTGTTAAAAATGTTTTTTTAGAATAAAAATAACATTCTTTGTTATAAAATGTTGCCTTAGGGTAGAGCTAACATTTTTGTCATAAAATGTTAAAATAGAATAAAATGTAAAGAAGTAGCGGCAAATTTCATATTTTTATGTATTTTTATTGTAATATAAATGATTAGAAAAGAGTACACAATAAAAAGATTTATTTTTATTGTAATATAAAATATTAGAAAAGTGAAGACAATAAAATTACATTTTTTTATTGTAATATAGAATATTAGAAAAGTGAAGGCAATAAGATTACATTTTATTGTAATGTAAAACACTAGAAAAGTGAAGAGAATAAAAAATTGCATTTTTGTTATAATATAATACATCAGAAATAATGTTGCATTAGAAGTATGATTACATTAGAAATAACGTTACACTAAATTATGTACATTAGAAATATGCATACATTAGGAATGTGATATTAGATAAGATATAACATTTTAGTTATAAAATGTTAGAATAGTTATATTAGTTATAAAATGTTAGAATAAAGAGATATAACATTTTAGTTATAAAATGTTAGAATAAAGAGGGATAACACTTTAAGGTTTAAAATGTTAAAATAAAGGAGAATAACATTTTTAGCTATAAAATGTTAGAGTAAACAAAAATAGCAATTTTGTCAAAGAATGATAATTGAAACAAAAATAGCATTTTTGTCAAAGAATGATAATTGAAAAGAAAAATAGCATTTTTGTCGAAGAATGATAATTGAAAAGAAAATAGCATTTTTGTCAGAGAATGATAATTGAAACGAAAATAGCATTTTTGTCAAAGAATGATAATTGAAACGAAAATAGCATTTTTGTCAAAGAATGTTAATTGAAACGAAAATAGCATTTTAGTCGAAGAATGATAATTGAAAAGAAAAATAGCATTTTTGTCAAAAAATGATAATTGAAACAAAAATAGCATTTTTGTCAAAGAATGATAATTGAAAAGAAAAATAGCATTTTTGTCAAAGAATGATGATTGAAACAAAAATTGCATTTTTGTCAAAGAATGATAATTGAAACAAAAATATGCATCTTTGTTAACATTAAAAAGATTTGACAAAATTATCATATTTTGTACATTAAAAAAAAGAATTAAACAAAAATAGACATTTCTGTTTACATTAAAGAATTAGACAAGATAATCATTTTTGTTTACATAAAAAGAATCAGACAAAAATAGTCATTTTTGTTTACATTTTTGTCAAATTGAAATTATCATTTTTGTTTACATCGAAAGGAGATATTTTGTCACTTCGTAAAGAATGACATAAACTCATTCATTTTTGTCACTTTAGAAAAATAAATTAGAAAACATTCATTTTGCCACTTTGAAAGAATGAAGTAAAAATGGACATTTTTGTCACTTTAAAAGAATAAAGACAAAAATGACATTTTTGGTTTACATTGAAAAGATTAGACAAAATTATCATATTTTGTTACATTGAAAGAAATTTGACAAAAGTATCATATTTTGTACATTAAAAGAAATTTTGACAAAATTACAGTTTTTGTCACTTTAAAAGAATTAGAATAAAAGAGACATTTTTGTCATTTTAAAAAGAATGTAGTAAAATACTCACTTTGTCATTTAAAATGAATGAGAGTAAAAATGTACATTGTGGTCAATAAATAAGAGTTAAGATTTTTATTGTCGTTTGTCAACAATATAAAGAATGGGAATAAAAGACTAGATTTTTATTATCATTTGTTCATAATAAAATGAATTGAGATGTTTGTCTGTGTTGTTGAAATGTGTGACGTGTTAAATATAATGTTAGTATATTCAAACTGAATATTACACTTCCATTTACAAGTTACCCGACTTGTTTATGTGATTGAGATGATAATTTTTACACATCGCCTAAGTGCACAGATAATTTATTATTTGATTGTTGGATGAAACCCCACACGGGTGTTGGGATGATATCTGATCTACACTAGTCCCAATATTTAGTGTAGAATCCACTTTGGTTGTTATTTGGATGTGTGATAATTATTTATCATGATTGTTGATTACGTACAATATATGGTTGTTGATTGAGTCACATTCCAATAAAGAATATTCTAGAAAAAGAATATTTTAGAAAATATTTTAGAAAAAGAATATTTTAGATGAAGAATATATTTTAGAAAAATATATCTTTATTGAAACAAACCAGTTATCAACTAGGATTAGTCATTAAATTTAGAATTAATGAAGTTTTCCAATTATTTAATATTTAATTGAATTTAAATTAAATAAATTGGATTTTGGGTTTGTCGTGAATAGTGTCTTAAATAACACTGTTCTTAAACCCCGTATGGAAGAATAATCTTTTAATTTAGATTATTAAAGTTTTCAATTGAAATAAGATGAAATGTGAGTTGGGTTCATTGTGAGCTGTGTTTTTAAGCGACACTTGTTCTTTAACCCAACTGACAGTAAAAAAATATGATTTGGATTATATAAATCTTTTATTAAGATTTAAATAGGCAATTTCCAAAAGTAAAGTTTTCCAATTTAATATATTAAATTGGAATTGAATAGAATTTGAATTAATTATAACCGAGATAAGCTTCTGTAAAAGAAGACCGATACTACATATGGAATTTAAGAGGCTTTGCCGTTATTCCATTTATATTATCGGTCGGATACAGAAATTTATAACGATTATATACTGATTTGATTTCTGTGAAGATTCCATATTTTATGAAAGACGATTTTGGGTTTACCGTGTATGTTTTAAATGACATTAGTTCTATAACACAGTTAAGAATAAGATTAATTCCTTAAATTTAAATAATCATTGAATAATGATTTGTGATAGTAAAACCAAATTGGGTTTTTAATAAATCTTTAAAACAAAGATTTAAGAATAAATTTGAAGAATTTATCTTTGATAAGACAATGTGAATATTTTATTTAAAAAATATTCTGGATTGGAATGAGACGCTTTTATAGTACTTGATTTTATTATAAAATACGCGAGTTATTCGGAAAGACCGGGTTTAACCCATTCCGAATAATTACTACGACGATGAAGAGTCGAAGATGAAGACTGTGTTTGAAGACCGACGATCTTCATATCGAATGGATGTATTGCTACAGAGACCCTTGATGGGAGTACCTACCTTGAAGGGGCTTCAGTAGTGGCCGTCCGGACTATTCTTGATTGTTCGGATTTGCTTTTTGCTCAGATCCAGAGCATAAGCTTGTAAATGGATGCGTGTCTGACATTGGATTTCGTTCCATGTGAATTTAATCGATTTTAGTTAATGTATGGTTTTTTGGTGGTGGAGGATTTATTCTCTACTTAACACCCGGGTATATATTAATAGTGATTGATCGCATGGCGTGAATTGTCAATGTGGCACGCGAAGATGCAATTGATCAAGGCTTTTGTTGAAAAGCAGGGCCTTGTGGGATGATCAAAGTAAAGCCTATTACGGCATAGCTTTGTGTATAGCGTGACTTCACAAGCCTCACACCCCGGTATGAGTCAAAAACGGGATATGGACCGTAGGGAGTGCACACGTTTCTTTCTAGCTATTGGTAGTGTTAGTGCTTAAACTGGCTGGCATTTTACTTATGTGGATGATGTATTTTGAGGTGCCTCGGATTTTTATAGGCCGTTAGTGGTCATACTATAGGTTCAAAGGAACCGGGAAACGTGTGTTCAGGCATAACTAATCCACTGCCGATAGGCGGGGACCGGTCCAACCGCATCCAAGGGTTCACTACGGGGGATCCTGAGGCATTTGCTAGAGTGTCTCAAATTGGAGAGGAGCTTGCCCCTAGCCTCGACTCGTGATGGAAATCCAATTTCCAATACGACCTTGCGATTTTGATTGTAGAACTAGTATGACGACATAGTAGGATGGGGTACTATGCCATCTATGATTAATACATTATGATTGAAATTGTTTTTGAAATATATATATATCCACATATATACACACTAATACTCAATCCGTTTTATCGCATCAAGCATCTTTTGACCATTATAAGGTAAAACCCTATCCTCCGGTTTGCGTTGCATTGTGTGATGGGACTTGGGTCTTATAATGGTTTCATTTTTCTAAAAAGCATTGCGTTGTTTAAACGATTTACTTTATTTTATGCACTGACAATCCAATGGAGTAAACCCGTTCCGCGTTAGCGGCGTGGTCCTGTGATTAGCCTTATTATTAGATAGTTAAGTTAAGATTTCTCATACCAGTCCCATGACTGACCTGTAGTTTGTTTCACTGGCAAACTCGGGTGCCCATATTTTCCACACGGGCAGTCGAGTAGCTTTTTGCAGATATATTTACAGGATCCTGGTCTACAGCTGAAGCGATATTCGGAAAGCTCTGTATCCGTGTATTCCTTTCGGTTGTATATTTGTATTATTTTCCGCTGTTATTTAAATGTAATTTAAAACTCTGATATTTTTGTATTTCTATTTATGTAATAAGTATTCATACTCTGTTACATTCTTGTACTCTGATGTAATTGTTGTAATCAGCGATAAAATGTTCCTTAGTTGTGTTCTGATGCGTATTGTTCTCAAAGCAATCCGGGCTTTCCTTTACTGGGAAGTTTGGGTCGTCACATGTGGTATCATAGCTTTGGTTTACAAAGCTCGAGAACAATACACATTTGAACCGAACGAAAGAATTCATCAGAGATTGGATTAGCAATATCCAATAAGAATAACTCGTTAGAGATGGGATCAGTAGTATCCTAGAATGAGTGTGAAGAGTATTATTTTCTTTAAAAACAAAAAATAAAAAATAAATTTAGTTTTGAAAATTTTATCTAAAAATACGCATTTGATTATATTATATTTTAATGTGGACAATCGAGTATATAAATTTTTTGAATATACGAGTAATTAACGGATATTCGAAGTTTTAATATACTGGATAGATATAGAATCACACTCTAGTCGCCCAGAGATGGTTCTGATGATTGCTAGCGTCATCAGAATTTATGTTCGAGTTTCGAAAGTGGGATTTCTATATATTTCCATTGACTGGTATGAGAGCCAAAACTTAGTTAGTACACATTGCTGTGATTTGCACTCAAAATATGATTTTTGACTATATGTAAAAGTTATTTATATTTGAAAAGTTAATCACCTAATTGATTGCTGGTTGTGATATTTGGTAATTAGTTTCACTAATTAAATGATAATAAAATTAAACCAATAAATAAAAAATTTAGAAGTTGAGTTAGTTAATTAACAACTTTTAGCTTCGTTCCTTTTCGAGGACAAAAAGATTTTAAGTGGGGGCGATTGTAACGACCTAGAATTTTGTGGCCAATTTTAAATTTTTATTTTAAAAATTTTAATGGATTTTAATATTTAAAATAATTTATTTTAAATAAGAACGACTAAAAATTTAGTTTAAAACGAATAAATTCAATTTAATTATAAATGGAGCTTAAAATAACGCTGCAGTTTGAAAATTTGAATTTGAACTTTGACTGAATGTATATGATTCATTTTAAATCAGAATTGAGTGAAACAAGAAATATTTAAATCTGTTTAATCATATCTTTCTAACGAATCTGAAAAACTGAAATTTCGTTTTAAAAATCAAAAGTTATGTTCAATTTAAAATTTTGAAAAGTCGCTGTAGAATTTATATATAATTTAATTAAATATATTGGCCTTGAAAATAGCCATTTTTCAAACGACCTCGGTTTTCGACGAAACCACTTTTGTTGGAACCGGAATGTCAAATTATTGCTAAGTTTCAATTTTCATAATTTTTCGAATTAATATGTGAGCGTGGTGAAAGAAAATGTGTTTTGATTGTTTCAGTCAAATTTAATCGACTAGAAAAAGGCCATTTTTCAAACAGTCTCAGAATTCGATGAAATTAGTTTTGTTAGGACCGTATCGTCAAAACATAACTAGAAATAATTTTTCTGGAATTTTCTGAGTCCGTATGTGGCCCTAGTGAATTTATATATGTTGTTAAATTAAATAAATAAAAGATTTAAATATTAATTTAAATAAAACAGGGCTCAGACGATCAAACTGGCAGACAGGACCTAGCACATCGCGTTCGGAACGTGGGTATTTGCTTAGGAACAAAGTTCGTTGGGCCTGAATTGGAGTTGTCAAGGATAATGGGCTTAAACTGAAAATCTGGAAATTAAATAATATAAATACACTAAGAAATACGGTCCTAATACCAATCAAATACGTAACCCTAACACCCTAAAAGACCAACCGCCATATGCTTCTTCCATGGCTGAAAACCACCGAACTTTAATCAATAAAAACTCACAATCCACTCCAAATAAAATCGAAATTCCAAGACCAAATGAAAGAACACTTCAAGCTCTTGAAATTCATACGGCAATGATCGGTTTTCGCTGAGGATTGGGCGTGGATTTCTGGGCCAAAGGGGACGACTTTGGGTTCGTTTTCTGGGGGCTTCGGGGCGGCGAGTTCGATGACGAGGGGTGGCGAAGGACGGCGGTGCTAGGGGCTTGGGGGCGACGGTCTTGGATCCTGTTCTAGTCCATCGTAGGGTGGTGCGTTCGGGGTCAAAGATGGGAGCTTTATGGGTTCGGTGTAACAGAAAGAACAACGGTGGAAGAAGGATTAGTCAAAGTCATTAGGGTATAAATTTTTAATTAATTAATTATTTAATTTGTATTATGTTTAAACAACGATAACTTTGTCATACAGTATCGAAATCAAACGAAACTCGTTGCGTTGGATTCGTATTTCAGAACACTACAACATGAAACTACCTAGATCTGAAACCAGACACATTGGAAATTCAGGAAATTTCAGATCTGAATTGATCGGTGAGAAATCCTAATTTATTTTTATTATTATTTATTTTAAAATAATTAGAATAAATCATTGATTGACTGTATATACTGGCTAAGTGATTAAGTTGTATGTGATGTGCTAATATAGATTTGTTTGTTAGAGTGCTGAAATTTACATTTATGTAAATTAGATAATTGGATCAAAGCAAAATTATCATTTTATTATATTGTCAAAATTAACATCTCTATTAATTAGATTAAACAAAATTAACATCTCTGTTAATTAGATTAAACAAAATTATCACTTTGTTCAGTGGATTGTTAAATTAACATTTCTGCTAATTAGAATTTGAGTAAACAAATTTATCATTTTGATTATTTGATTTGTCATGTTAGATAAAAACAAACATTTGTGTTAGAATTGTTAGTTAGAAGAAAAATAAAAATGACATTTTGTTAAAAATGGTTATTTAGAATAAAAATAACATTCTTTGTTATAAAATGTTGCCTTAGGATAGAGCTAACATTTTTGTCATAAAATGTTAAAATAGAATAAAATGTAAAGAAGTAGCGGCAAATTTCATATTTTTGTCAATATAAAGATGTATTTTTATTGTAATATAAAAGATTAGAAAGGAATACATAATAAAAAGATTTATTTTTATTGTAATATAAAATATTAGAAAAGTGAAGACAATAAAATTACATTTTTTTTATTACAATATAGAATATTAGAAAAGTGAAGGCAATAAGATTACATTTTATTGTAATGTAAAACATTAGAAAAGTGAAGACAATAAAAAATTGCATTTTTGTTATAATATAATACATCAGAAATAATGTTGCATTAGAAGTATGATTACATTAGAAATAACGTTACACTAAATTATGTACATTAGAAATATGCATACATTAGGAATGTGATATTAGATAAGATATAACATTTTAGTTATAAAATGTTAGAATAAAGAGATATAACATTTTAGTTATAAAATGTTAGAATAAAGAGGGATAACACTTTAAGGTATAAAATGTTAAAATAAAGGAGAATAATATTTTTAGCTATAAAATGTTAGAGTAAACAAAAATAGCATTTTTGTCAAAGAATGATAATTGAAACAAAAATAGCATTTTTGTCAAAGAATGATAATTGAAAAGAAAAATAGCATTTTTGTCAAAGAATGATAATTGAAACGAAATTAGCATTTTTGTCAAAGAATGATAATTGAAACGAAAATAGCATTTTTGTCAAAGAATGATAATTGAAACAAAAATAGCATTTTTGTCAAAGAATGATAATTGAAAAGAAAAATAGCATTTTTGTCAAAGAATGATAATTGAAACGAATATAGCATTTTTGTCAAAGAATGATAATTGAAACAAAAATAGCATTTTTGTCAAAGAATGATAATTGAAAAGAAAAATAGCAATTTTTTCAAAGAATGATAATTGAAACGAAAATAGCATTTTTGTCAAAGAATGATAATTGAAACGAAAATAGCATTTTTGTCAAAGAATGATAATTGAAACGAAAATAGCATTTTTGTCAAAGAATGATAATTGAAACGAAAATAGCATTTTTGTTAAAGAATGATAATTGAAACAAAAATAGCATTTTTGTCAAAGAATGATAATTGAAAAGAAAAATAGCATTTTTGTCAAAGAATGATAATTGAAACGAAAATAGTATTTTTGTCAAAGAATGATAATTGAAACAAAAATAACATTTTTGTCAAAGAATGATAATTGAAACAAAAATATGCATCTTTGTTAACATTAAAAGGATTTGACAAAATTATCATATTTTGTACATTAAAAAAAAAAGTTAAACAAAAATAGACATTTCTGTTTACATTAAAGAATTAGACAAGATAATCATTTTTGTTTACATAAAAAGAATCAGACAAAAATAGTCATTTTTGTTTACATTTTTGTTAAATTGAAATTATCATTTTTGTTTACATCAAAAGGGGATATTTTGTCACTTTGTAAAGAATGACGTAAACTCATTCATTTTTGTCGCTTTAGAAAAATAAATTAGAAAACATTCATTTTTCCACTTCGAAAGAATGAAGTAAAAATGGACATTTTTGTCACTTTAAAAGAATAAAGACAAAAATGACATTTTTGGTTTACATTGAAAAGATTAGACAAAATTATCATATTTTGTTACATTGAAAGAAATTTGACAAAAGTATCATATTTTGTACATTAAAAGAAATTTTGACAAAATTACAGTTTTTGTCACTTTAAAAGAATTAGAATAAAAGAGACATTTTTGTCATTTTAAAAAGAATGTAGTAAAATATTCACTTTGTCATTTAAAATGAATGAGAGTAAAAATGTACATTGTGGTCAATAAATAAGAGTTAATATTTTTATTGTCGTTTGTCAACAATATAAAGAATGGGAATAAAAGACTAGATTTTTATTATCGTTTGTTCGTAATAAAAAGAATTGAGATGTTTGTCTGTGTTGTTGAAATGTGTGACGTGTTAAATATAATGTTAGTATATTCAAACTGAATATTACACTTCCATTTACAAGTTATCCGACTTGTTTATGTGATTGAGACGATAATTTTTACACATCGCCCAAGTGCACAGATAATTTTTTATTTGATTGTTGGAGGGTGTTGGGATGATATCTGATCTACACTAGTCCCAATATATAGTGTAGAATCCACTTTGGTTGTTATTTGGATGTGTGATAATTATTTATCATGGTTGTTGATTACGTACAATATATGGTTGTTGATTGAGTCACATTCCAATAAAGAATATTCTAGAAAAAGAATATTTTAGAAAAAGAATATTTTAGATGAAGAATATATTTTAGAAAAATATATCTGTATTGAAATAAACCAGTTATCAACTAGGATTACTCATTAAATTTAGATTTAATGAAGTTTTCCAATTATTTAATATTTAATTGAATTTAAATTAAATAAATTGGATTTTGGGTTTGTCGTGAATAGTGTCTTAAATAACGCTGTTCTTAAACCCCGTATGGAAGAATAATATTTTAATTTAGATTATTAAAGTTTTCAATTGAAATAAGATGAAATGTGAGTTGGGTTCATTGTGAGCTGTGTTTTTAAGCGACACTTGTTCTTTAACCCAACTGACAGTAAAAAAATATGATTTGGATTATATAAATCTTTTATTAAGATTTAAATAGGAAATTTCCAAAAGTAAAGTTTTCCAATTTAATATATTAAATTGGAATTGAATAGAATTCGAATTAATTATAACCGAGATAAGCTTCTGTAAAAGAAGACCGATACTACATATGGAATTTAAGAGGCTTTGCCGTTATTCCATTTATATTATCGGTCGGATACAGAAATTTATAACGATTATATACTGATTTGATTTATGTGAAGATTCCATATTTTATGAAAGATGATTTTGGGTTTACCGTGAACTATGTTTTAAATGACATTAGTTCTATAACCCAGTTAAGAATAAGATTAATTCCTTAAATTTAAATAATCATTGAATAATGATTTGTGATAGTAAAACCAAATTGGGTTTTTAATAAATCTTTAAAAGAAAGATTTAAGAATAAATTTGAAGAATTTATCTTTGATAAGATAATGTGAATATTTTATTTAAAAAATATTCTGAATTGGAATGAGACGCTTTTATAGTACTTGATTTTATTATAAAATACGCGAGTTATTCGGAAAGACCGGGTTTAACCCATTCCGAATAATTACTACGACGATGAAGAGTCGAAGATGAAGACAGTGTTTGAAGACCGACGATCTTCACATCGAATGGATGTGTTGCTACAGAGACCCATGATGGGAGTAACTACCTTGAAGGGGCTTCAGTAGTGGCCGTCCGGACTATTCTTGATTGTTCGGATTTGGTTTTTGCTCAGATCTAGAGCATAAGCTTGTAAATGGATGCGTGTCTGACATTGGATTTCGTTCCATGTGAATTTAATCGATTTCTGTTAATGTATGGCTGTTTGGTGGTGGAGGATTTATTCTCTACTTAACACCCGGGTATATATTAATAGTGATTGATCGCATGGCGTGAATTGTCAATGTGGCACGCCAAGATGCAATTGATCAAGGCTTTTGTTGAAAAGCAGTGCCTTGTGGGATGATCAAAGTAAAGCCTATTACGGCATAGCTTTGTGTATAGCGTGACTTCGCGAGCCTCACACCCCGGTATGAGTCAAAAACGGGATATGGACCGTAGGGAGTGCACACGTTTCTTTCTAGCTATTGGTAGTGTCAGTGACTAAACTGGTTGGCATTTTACTTATGTGGATGATGAATTTTGAGGCGCCTCGGATTTTTATAGGCCGTTAGTGGTCATACTATAGGTTCAAAGGAACCGGGAAACGTGTGTTCAGGCATAACTAATCCACTGCCGATAGGCGGAGACCGGCCCTACCGCATCCTAGGGTTCATTGCGGGGGATCATGAGGCATTTGCTAGAGTGTCTCGAATCGGAGAGGAGCTTGCCCCTAGCCTCGACTCATGATGGAAATCCAATTTCCAATACGACCTTGCGGTTTTGATTGTAGAACTAGTATGGCGACATAGTAGGATGGGGTACTATGCCGTCTATGATTAATACATTATGATTGAAATTGTTTTTGAAATATATATATATATATATCCACATATATACACACTAATACTCAATCCGTTTTATCGCATCAAGCATCTTTTGACCATTATAAGGTAAAACCCTATCCTCCGGTTTGTGTTGCATTGTGTGATGGGACTTGGGTCTTATAATGGTTTCATTTTTCTAAAAAGCATTGCGTTGTTTAAACGATTTACTTTATTTTATGCACTGGCAATCCAATGGAGTAAACCCGTTCCGCATTAGCGGCGTGGTCCTATGATTAGCCTTATTATTAGATAGTTAAGTTAAGATTTCTCATACCAGTCCCATGACTGACCTGTAGTTTGTTTCACTGGAAAATTCGGGTGCCCATATTTTCCACACGGGCAGTCGAGTAGCTTTTTACAGATATATTTACAGGATCCTGATCAACAGTTGAAGCGATATTCGGAAAGCTATGTATCCGTGTATTCCTTTCGGTTGTATATTTGTATTATTTTCCGCTGTTTTTTAAATGTAATTTAAAACTCTGATATTTTTGTATTTCTATTTATGTAATAAGTATTCATACTCTGTTACATTCTTGTACTCTGATGTAATTGTTGTAATCAGCGATAAAATGTTCCTTAGTTGTGTTCTGATGCGTATTGTTCTCAAAGCAATCCGGGCTTTCCTTTGCTGGGATGTTTGGGTTGTCACATCGGGCCAGCTGATTGAATTGGTTGACGTATTCCTTGATCGTCATACTTCCTTGCTTAAGAGATAAGAACTTTTCCAGCTGTAAACTTCGCTCAGCTTGTGAGAGGAATTTCATCTCAAACCTCATTCTGAAATCCATCCATGTTTCAACTGGTCTTTCAGCGTTAGTGACTTCCCACCAATAAGAAGCTTCGTCCTTGAGCAACCATACAGCCAACTGTATCTTCTGCCTATCGTCCACCTCGAAGATAACGAACAGATCCTCAGTTTCTTTGAGCCAGTTCCTTGCTTCTACGAATGATTCAGTTCCCTTGAAATCCTTTCCACCCATGGCCCTAAAGTCTCTACAAATCTTTGAGAAAGCATTTGCACGAGGAGGAGGAGGAACCGCTGCAGCTGGAGGAGGAGGAATATCTACTGGGCTTGCATCGTTAGCCCTAGCCTCTAAGTACCTCCTGAACCAGCCAGGTATCGGTACACCCACTAGAAGGTTAAGAATCCCAGACATTCTGAAACGAAAAAGAAATGATTCAAAATGAAGGATAGAAAGATAGTGCATATGGCTTTGGGGATTATGCCTTTTTAAATTTAAAACAACACCTTTTCTTGTAAAACGCTTCTTTATATTTCTTTTTGAAAATAATTTTCAAAAACTCTTATCTGATCTGGTAAACCTTTCCTCTGATACCAAGTGAAACACCCCACCTCCGTTAAGGTCACTCACAAAGGGAATTCCTTAACTTTGGTGGAAGGCTATAGGTATAATACATAGAAAAATTTACAAGACAGATAAATATAAGCAGCGAAATTCAAATATTTATTTCATACGTGGTTCAATACAAAAGCATAACACCAAATTGTATCAAAATAACTTCCAAAACATTACACCATAATTTTTGTCTTGATTATTTAATAAAGAAGCATAAACCATAAATAAAACTGCATAAATCCTCAAGGGTAGTGTCCAAAAGCCATAGCCAAGGTGGGAGAGTCCCAATCATACATCTACTTCCTTGAAGCTTGCAAAGAGTCTGACTAAGCTGGGGTATTCCCTCCCTGTGGACCTGGGGGAGGGGGAGGGGGGAAACGGAAGAAAAGAGGACGAAAGAAAACGGGTCAGACAATAAGTCTGGTAAGTTCAGTGATAAATAGTATTTAAACAAGGAAAGGGATCATGACAGTAATAATAGAACATAGGACAATACCCTAATATAAGATAAGAGGAACATGTGATTGCGCCCATTACTATAGTCTCTGAACCTACTTAACCATTGGTTCAACCAGCCCCACGTGTTCATAACAAACGATCCCCTTAATGATCAGCTCCTACTCGCATCCATTCATATCCTGTGTCCTTCGGCCCCGCTTGACTGTAGATACCTGTGCTAGTCCCACCATGGCGTGTATCAGTCCCTATGGTGGCAACCCGACATGATTCAAGATGCACAGTGTATACTACTGATGCCCATTGCCTGCTTTTTCCACTTCGGAGTACGTGCACGCCCATACTACGTCGGAACCTACACTGACGCACCAACCGCCGATGTTTTGACCGCTTATAATCAGTCCAGTAATCGTGCCCCACCCTGCCTAGTTCAGGGTACCATGGTACATCTATGTGGGTTACTGTTGAAATGGGTCCCCATTACTAGGGTTTTCTAATCAACATGTTTATTTGGTTAAGTGTCCAAGTTTACCTAACCCCACCCATCCGTTTAGTTAACATGTTGAATCGGTTAAGTGTTTCCCTAATTGACTTAACCCTACCAATCCTGACTTAGCTTTAATTTATTCATTAAAGCACCAACCACTCACATTAGACAGGTCTTGTTGTGGTCACTGGATATGCTGGTCGGTTCCGGGCAGTTTTACACCACAACTCAGTTTAACCTCGGGTTCTTTTTGGGCTTGATGCACTAATCACCCACATTAGGCAGGTCTTGTTGTGGTCACTGGATATGCCGGTCGGTTCCGGGAAGTTTTACAACACAACTCAGTCTAACCTCGGCTTAGGCATATTCGTCTTTTATAAATCCATATATTTTCTATATATGTCTAGTTCTATATGTAAATTAATCTTAATTTAGTCATGCCATAATTATTGTTTGATTATGCTCACAATAAATGGTATATCAAATATACCATTTTATGAACAAATCTATGCAATGAAATTTTCATATTTTCCCATCGCTATCCCCGTGGAACGTACGCATGAATCACATTAAATGTTGGGCTAGTAAATTAGCCCAAACCCATAAACAAAAAGGGGTAATAAACAAGGGACATGAAATAAACATAAAATAGCATACATTTAACTTATCACGTGTAACTTGGCATAGAAGTATCATTAACTTAATTAAACGGGTAAAGGTGAACTTGTGACTAAGTTGGATCTCATTATCATGTAAACTTGATATAGGTCTAGCATGGAGGTTTAACATATAAAAACAATTTTAAACCACAACTTAGCATATTAACTTATGTATGTCAAAACATAAGAAAACTACTATAAACATATTTAAATCACAACTTAACATGATAACTTATGTGTGTTTAACATAAGAGAGCTATTATAAACATATTTAAATCACAACTTAGCATGATAACTTATGTGTGTTAAACATAAGAGAGCTACTATAAACATATTTAAATCACAACTTAGCATGATAACTTATGTGTGTTAAGCATAAGAGAGCTACTATAAACATATTTAAATCACAACTTAGCATGATAACTTATGTGTTAGAACATAAGAGAGCTACAAATCCAATCTTGCAACATAAATAGATTCAACTTAACATGGTTCTAAATATACATGAATGTTGATCTAACATGTAAGCATGTGCTTTAGATCATAAACATGCAAGTAACCACCAAATTATAACATGACATGTTTCACCATTTAGTTGGCATAATACGTTCATTTCCTAATCATAATAGATCCCAATATATAAAATATGGTATGTTCATCACCGCAAGCATATAAACATGATCAATCGCAACGGTAATTTAAGATAAACGAGAATTAAACTTTATTTATCTTATACATAAGCATTATTCTATATTCGAATTACAACATGTCATGATTCATTTGAAAGAACGTTTAAATCTACGTAATAACCAACTTACAAACTGAAAAGGAATTCTTGATTTCTGAAATATGAATTCTGAAGTTGGTATGCTCTCCTTTGATGTAGATCGTTGAATTAGATTACTTTAATTTGATTTTGATTCAGGTTTTTATCTTGTCTTTGAATTGAAAGCGGTGATGGCTACTCCAAGTTCTCTATTGATGGCATGATAGTTCCAGGATTATTTTTGTGTGATTTAGGTTGTGCATTGGGTTGTTTATATAGAATTTCAATTTAATTAGAGCCGTCAAATGATCCTAGATTTAACCATAACCATTCAGTCAGGATAGGGTTACACCTCAGCCCTAATGACTCAGCAAGGAGTCAAAAAGGACTCAGTAATGACTCACAGTATGGATCAGAACACACTAGAAAGCTACCTGGCCTGGGCGCATTTGGCAGGTGCGCCAATGCAATTTTTTTACTGGGGCACTTCCCAAGTGCGCCAGTGCATTCCATTTTTTTCTCTTCTTTCTTCTAGTTTTCTGCTTAACTTCGTTTGTCCATATCTCCTTCATACGGTGTCCGTTTTACGCAAACTCGGACTCTATCTCAAGTAGAATTCCGAGATGAATGCAATGGCATAACCCGTATCGCTTAATTATTCTTTGATTCATTACTATAAAGTTAACAGAAAATACGGGGTGTTACAGCCGTATAACACGGAATGAGTTTCCTTCCAAGAATACCAGTGCATATAACAAACAACGCAATGCTTTTTGGAAAAATGAAGCTATTATAAGACCCAGGTCCCATCACATAATGCAACACAAGCTGGAGGATAGGGTTTTCCCTTATAATAGCCGAACATGCTTGGTACGTTTAAACCAAATCATATGATACTATTATAAGTGCATAGTGTACAGAACAAATTTAAATATAAATGTATGAATCATAGGCGGCATGGGTACCATCTATCATGTCTCCAATACTAGGCTCTACAATCAAAACCAAAATGTCGCGTATTGGAAATTAGATTTCCGTCTGTGAACCAAGTCTAGGGATCGTTCTTACCGCTTCGAGACAATCTAGCCTACCATGCCTCAGGCAAGCGCGAAGGCAAGCATTGGATCGTCAGGGCTGGTCCACACGAAGTGGATTAAAATGCGTGAACAATTTGTTTCCCCGCCCTATGGGGTGAAAACTGGTTATATATCGACTAAACCATCCATCGACACTGTAGTAACCGATATAACCGAGGCGCCTCGCTATCCATCATCCACATATGTAAAACGTACGGGCTTGCAAAACCCAGACACCACTCCTACCCAGAAGGAAACACATGTCCTCCCTGATGTCCTCTCCTGTTTCTGGTTCACACCAGGGTGTGAGGCTCGCGAATCAACGCTATACACAAAGCTATGCTATATTAAAGTCATGCTTTGATTATCAACCACAAAACTCTGCTTTTCAACAGAAGCATTAATCACTTGCATCTCAGCATGCCACACAGGCAATTCATGCTATGCATCCGATGTTTATCAATCACACAGAATGAAATCCAATGTCAGACACGCATCCATTTAAAAATTCGTTCTGGGTTTGACCAAAACCAGAGGCACCTTATTCCTCGTCCCATATGTCCAATACAGGATAGAGGTCATCGCGTATCTGGTCGATCTCCAAGTACGTTTGGACGATCACCACTTATTACCTCATCTTGGGTGTACAGCCCAATCAAGACATCAGTAATCATCCAAACGATGTCAAGACCTCCGGTCTTTCACCACCGTCTTCATTGTCGACTTATCGTCGATCCAGTTATTCAGAATGGGATAAACCCAGTCTTTCCGAATAACTGACGTATATAATAAACAAGTGCCATAAAAACACAGCATACGCCACATTCCAATCTAGAATATTACTTTATTCAAATATTCTTATACTTTGGGAAAGGTTCCCATTAATTTTATCAAAGATAAATTCTTTAAATTTATTCTTTAATCATCCTTTGGATATCAATTCAAACCAAATTATGGTTTATCCAAAATAGTCGGGATTAGCACACCTTACCGAAGTAATCATTTGTTATATTTCCCAATCCCAACCTATTCATCCCATGAAGCAAAAATGGTAATACTTAATATCTTACACCACGGTGTTATCGGAAAATTTAATTACCATTTCACGTTCAAAACTAATTAAAGATTTAATTATAGCTTGGAGCAAAACTGATGATACTCCATTCTCGATCATTCCTTGAATTTGATAATTTAAATTATCACATTCACATTTCAATCTTATTAAAGATTCGCTAAAACTCTAATTTAGTTTTAATTTCCAAAATCATTACTTAACGATTATTCAAAGTTAAGAAATTAATCTTATCTTTAACTGGGTTAAAGAACTAATGTTATTTAAAACACAATTCACGATAAACCCAAAATCACATTCCATTAACAATGGAATCTTCATGGAAATCAGATCAATATATATATATATATAATCGATATAAATTTTCGTGTCCGACTAATAATATAAATGGAATAACGACAAAGCCTTTTAAATTCCCTATATATTATCAGTCTTCCTCCACATAAGCTCACTTCGATTTTTATCCAATCGAATTCCATTCCATTCCAATTTATTGTATTAAATTGGAAAATTTACTTTCGAAATTTTACTTTAAATCTTAATAAAAAGATTTGTAAATTCCAAATCAAATTTCACTGTAAATCGGGTTAAAGAATTGATGTCGTTAAAAACACAGTTCACGATAAACCCGATTCACATTCCATTTTATTCCAATTACCAAATATAACTGGAAAATCCAATAATCTTAATTAATAGATTTATTCTTTCCCCAACTGGGTTTAAGAACAGTGTTATTTAAGACACCGTTCACGATAAACCCAAAACCCTATTTGATATTAAATACAAGGCTCTGAATAGAAAATATGTCACCTTATATTCAATATCAAATTCTGAAACCAACAAATATCGTATTGAAAATAACGATATAAAATATATCTTCCAAATTTCCATAACAATATCCATTGAATCACGAAATCCAATATCGAAATATTCCAACGATAATTTCGACTCAAATCCATTCAAATTCATATATTGTAAATTCTAGTTATTTTTAAAACCAATTCAAATCCAATTTATTTATTTAAAAGTATTAGATTCTAATTCTAGTTCATAACTAGTTCATTTTGATAAAAATATATTTTTATCTTTACAAACGTGGAATTTTTCCTCTAAATTCTTTACAAACCATTTATTATGATTTTACACAAATTATTGATATTTTTAATAATTTTATCAAGGCCCGTACAGTCGATTTCCATAAACGGTCATCGAACTGCACTTACAGCGACCTTATCCAAATTTGATTTGGACATAATTCCATATCCAACCGTTAGATTTCAAATTCCTTACATTCGTTGGAAATTTCTTTTTTATATGAACCCAAGTTCCGATTTTAGGAGAATCCGACGATCGGATCTCCCGTAATGTCCATTCGAAGTCAATGGTCGAAATTCGCGAACTGTCGTGGTGCGACGCGTTCTATTCAGGCCATTAAATATATATAGTATATATATTATATATATTTCGTCAATTTCCAATTAAAACGTATTTTATAAATCGTTTTAAATTTGTTTTCAAAACGATTTCAACTTCATATTAAATTTTAAATCAAAATTTAATATTCTATATCATTATAATATATAAATGATAATATTTTCAAAATATCATATTTTGAAATCATTTCCTTTTTTATATTCATTATAGAAATGAATAAAATCGATATAAATACATTAACGTCAAAATGGCGTTAATTTAATCAACATGGCTTTATATATTTAAATATTTTCGTGTCCATCCCAAATCGGACATCAAAATCATATTTTGATCCATTACTGAATATTATTGTATAATGTTAGTTATTTTATAATATTCATTACTCATCAGTTTAAAATATTCTTTAATTTAAAATATTCGTTCTTTCTGAATTGGAATCAAACACAGTCAATTACAATATAATTTTATTTATATGGATTTCATAAACACATGTACACAACAATAATCAAACACAGTCAACCATCATCCAGAGTGCATTACATAACTGCATAAGCGTTAAATATAAATAATTAATGCTTACAACAGTCTGTTAACACATCGATTGACATACAACTAAATATTGGGATTAGTGTATGTCCAATGTCATCCTAATACCCGTGTGGGTTTTCAAACAACAAACCCTGACTATTATTTGTGCAGTTGGGCGATGTGTAAAATATATCATCTCAATCAATATTAGGTAAATGTATGTACATAAACAAATCGTCCGATTTGTAAATGAATATTTATTTCAACTCATGAATATTTTATTCAGTTCATATATACAATAAAAATGATATTTTTATTGTTCAAATATTTCATTCCATACATGAGTATTTTATTTTCCATTTCACATGACAATCACAATTAATTTCCACAACAAATTACAATCAATAAGTCGTCCATGGTCTGTGGATGACGGTGTGAGGAGCTACTAAGCCCCTTCTGCAACCTAGTATATAATTTGCTGTAAAAGAAAATAGAGTGAGAATTATTTCTCACCCTTGGTTTCAACTTTGTCGTTTTATTTCTGAATTTCTGAACAGCTTGGATTTTCCCGAAATTCCAACGCTACCCTTTTTACGCTGTTCATATATAAAATCACATTTTTATTTATACACAGAAAATCACATTTTTATTTATACAAATTATATCATATTTTAATTTATACAAAGAAAATCACATTTTTATTTGTACTATATATATATATTTAAAAATCAAATTTTTTTATAATGATTCTATATATACAAAAATCTAATTCCTATTCTAAAATGATATATATATATAAATCATATTTTTATTTTTATAACACTATTCCTATTATAAAAATCATATTTTTATTATACTATATTTATAATTTAAAAGGCGCATTTTTATAACCATGCCATATACAAAAAAATTGCATTCTTATTCCAAAACATTTCTCATACTAAGTTTTATATATTTTTAAAACAATATCTATTTTTATTTTTAAAACAATATCTATTTTTATTTTTAAAACATTATCTATTATTGTTTTTTCAAACAATACCTATTTTCATTTTTAAAACAATATATATTTTTGTTTTTTTAAACAATACCTTTTCTTATTTTTAAAATAATATCTATTTTTGTTTTTAAAACAATACCTATTTTTATTTTTAAAACAATATCTATTTTTGTTTTTAAAAAAATACATATTTTTATTTTTAAAACAATATTTTTTAAATAAAAACAATACCTATTTTTATTTTTAAAAAAATATCAATTTTTCTTTTTAAAACAATATCTATTTTTAAAAACAATATTTATATATATTTAACTCACTAGACAATTAAATTAATAATTAACTAAACATTAATTTCTCATTAAGCGGTAATTACCCCATTCCTTCTTCCATCGGGTATGAGCTCCAGGCTACGTCCATTTTTCCTAAACCAAAGTCCGCCCCTAGGGCTCGAAATTTCTGCCGCCACCATCATCTGAACGTCGATCAAAAGTGTCCCCCTCATCGGCCTACGCACAACCTTCCCAATGCCGGAATATGGACGAACTCGAGCCCCCCCTTTGTGCTAAAATCAGCTACGAACGAGTGGCTTTTGAGCTCGAAATTCACGCTCCCTCCCTCACAAGAAACGATCAACGGGGTATGAATGGAAAGAGCATGAAGAGTTCTACCATTCCCCTCTGAGATCTCATCCTAAATCGGTGAAGATTAGAAAATTTTGTTGATTGAATTTGGGAGCTTTTCAGCCCTCAATCGTGATAGTGGCGGCGCGTCGTTTTCCTGAATTGGGGAACTTAGGGTTTCAAATTTGAGTTTATATATATATATATATATATATATATTATAATAATATTTTATTATATTTATTTTTTATTTAGAAATTTATCGCTCTAAACTCCAAATGAATCCCAACGACTATTGCCCCTAGCTAAATACCCTCATTCCGAACCTAATGGGATATGTTTCGTGACCTAATTCGGCTATTACGATCAGTTTTGCTTTAAACAAAATTATAAATCAATATAAATTTAATTTAATCGTACATTTTAATTTACCGGAGCCACATACTGACTCCAAAAAATTCCACAAAAATAAATCTAGCTTTGTTTTGACGATACGGTCCTAACAAAACTAATTTCGTCGAATTAGGAGACCGTTTGAAAAACGGTCATTTCCCAGTCGATTAAATTCAAATAAAATTCACCAAACACATTTAAATCCACCACGCTCACATATTGATTCCAAAAATTATGAAAATTGGAATCTGACAATAATTTGACATTCCAGATCCAAAAAAAGAGGTCTCGTCGAAAACGGAGGTCGTTTGCAAAATCACTATTTTTAAGGTCTAAATTCCATAGCGACTATTCTGAATTTTCAACTGGTCATCACTTTTTATTCCCGTTATGAAATCTGGATTTTTCAGATTCATTGGAAAGATATTTTTAAATAAATTCAAATATTTCTGGTTTCACTAAAATCCGGTTTATTTTGAATCCTGTACATTCATTTGAAATTTGAAATTAAATTTTCAAACTATCGCGCCATTTCCAATTCCTTTTATAATTAAAATAAATATTTATATTCTAACTTCGATTTAAATAAATATATATGTTCTAATTTTATTAAAATAAATATTTAGTCATTATTATTTGAAATAAATCATTTTAAATTTCCTAAATTCATTAAAATCGCTAAAATAAAAAATTTAATTGGTTCAGATTTTCCAGGTTGTTACTAGGGATTGCAACTGAGTTTTCGAAATTAAGTTTGCAACTCAGTTTCGAAAACCGAATTGCAACCTTAGTTTGCAAAACTGAGATGTAAACTCAACTGAGTTTGCATCTCAGTTTTCAAACTATTTTCCAAATTATGTTGCAAAACTCAGTTCCGAAAGCTGAGTTGCAAAATTGAGTTGCAAACTCAATTTGCGAAACTAAGATGTAAACTCAGTTTTGCAAACTGAGTCAACTCAGTTTTCAACTGCAAAATGACTTTGCATCTCAATTATGCAAACCTGAGTTTGCATCTCGGTTTTGCCATACTGAATTTGCAATACAGTTTGTAATTTTTTTTAAACTAGCAAAACTGAGTTGCAAAACTCAGTTTGTATCTCATATCTGTACTTATGTGCAATAATTTGTCATATAGAGTTTATCATCTAGGTCCACATCTACTGAATCAAAGTGGAATATTATTCATATAGTAGTTGTTTTACCATATTACTGTTCAATTATTTCTATTCTATGCCTTTAGATTGGTTATAGCTTTCTTAAGTTTGAAAATTAAGTTGTGTGTGCCATTACCCTAAGTATTTGGTTTAGAAACGTTGAGCGTTTGCATGGGTTTTTAACGTTGAGTGTTTATATTAATGCATGAATTTGTAGATGAATACTAAGAATTCTCATATAGGAGTTCGAAAAATATGGAAAGTTTGCTCAACATAACACTGAGTTGCAAGTAGCTTAGTTTTGAAAGCCGAGTTACTGTAGCTTAGTCTTCAAAACTGAGTCGAGCAACTCAGTTTTGAAAGCCGAGTTTCTGAAACTTAGTTTTCAAAACTTAGTTGAGAAACTCCATTTAGAAAATTGAGTTGCTACAACTCGGTGTTTTTGCAACTTAGTTTGAACTACCGAGTTGCAACTCAGTCCGTTTATTTTTTTCATTCTTAAACACAATTTCCGAAAGAGGGATTTATAGCCATTCAAATTTTTCTATGTAGTCACATAGACAATCTAATTGGATTTTGCATGCGGACACACATAGGCATCACGCATATGTTAGTAGTTATATATGTGTACTACAAATGTGTATGTGCAAGTTTTGGTCTATCATTATGATGACTTCTAGTTTTTTGTAAAAATGAGTGCACTTATATTTTGTAGGCACTTGTGGAGGAGAAGGAAAATACAGAATTTGAAATGCAACAATAACACCTGTGTGCCTAACAGCTCAATCCTACAGCACTTTAAATACAATATTGTTTAAAGTATAGAATACTACATCATTGTGTGGGAAAGCTTCAGCATAGAGCACAAAAAACATGGTTGGAATGTGAATATTCATCCATTAGTTATTTATTTGTTGGTTTTTATGTCAGGCGTACTTGATCATCACCTACCATTTTTATATGTTATACAGATTATGCAATCATTAGTTATGAATATCGCTTCTGTTTCAGATTTCCTACTGTATCGTCTACTTATTCGGTTTGAGAAGATTTATGCCACAGTTCAGTCTAACCATCGAGAACTTTAACATGCTCATATTATTCACTTTTTAATGCCTTTGTGCTAGGTTTTTGTATATAACAGTTCTAAGTTTTTTTTGCATATCAGTATTGCTTCAAGCTTATGAAATTCAATATTATGTATCAACTAATTAACAAAGATATAACTCGTGTCCTGCTTGTTAGTAGTTAATAGCCATTATTTGTGCCTTAGCATGGTATTGTTACTATGTATTGAATCTGGAACTAATTCAACAAAAACTGTGTTCTAAAGAATGATATGTGTATTGAATTTAATGTGGTTATCAATGTAAATTAAAGCTTACAACAATATTCTTGAAGTTGATGTTACTTAAAAAAAATTACATACTCATTTTGCAAAGAATATGGGCTGAATAAGCAGGCCAACGAATACTTTAAAGTGCAGTTGTTGGCTTAATAATAAGGGCTTTTCTTAATCTCTTCAATACCGTTGTTATCGAGGTTTGTAATCTGGATCCTAGGATGATAATAATGACATTAGTTTGAGTTGTTGACAAAAACACTGAGTTTGGAAAGTGGGTAAGGATGAAAGAGCCCAATACAATCAAGAAGTTCAACAGAAAGGCCGATGAGTTAATGAGGTTGGAAGACGTCCCTCTCACTACCCAGAGTGTGGCTGGAAGCAATGCTGTGGAAGATAAGAAGGAAGCCAGGGGCCTGAAAAGGGAAAATGAAGACAAAGGAAAAGGGGAAAATAATGTTGTATATAACATTGTTGTATACACAATTATATGATTTTTGTTTGATGATAACAACCAAATATATATTAATATAAATGTGTTTGTTATTGTACTTTTATTCTACATCACAGACAAGAATATAATATTTTTATTTATATAAAATAAAACTGTACAAGAATTTCAATATTCACATAGTTTTTTATTTAAAAAGAATATTTTAATTCAAACATTCAAACAGTACAACTTTTACAACTCCACTATTTGTACAACACACTGTAATTCATTAATACATTCACAATCAATTTCTTTTTACACTGTGCTGCTCACTACTGTTCACTCATCACTCAATACATTCATTGACACTGTTACATACACTCAGTCACTCTATACAATTTCATATACATACATTAACTGACATATACACACACTGATGTTCTTGTCTTCTGTCTTCACAGCACCTTTCGGTCAATCCAGTCATCTATACCTATCGAATACAAACACACACACACAAACACAAAATATACTGCAATGAAAATAAAACTGAATACATGCATATGTAAATTTTATTTTTAAAATTTTATTTTCCTTAGTTTTCAGGTGTGTTTTCTCATCATTTTTCATGACTTGATCTGATTTATTAATTCATCTGACTGTATCTAGACAGCTTGTCATTTTCACAGTGAAACATTGTAAATACCACAAGACACTCAATGTATATACAAAATATTTCAGTGCAGGGACAAGAAAATTTTCTGAATGGCTGCAGATACACACGTGTATATATATACATGCGTGCACTGCCTCGCTAATCCAGTGTGCAACTGAGGAGCAGCAACTCAGTGCACAAGAAAACAACTCAACATAACAAAATAGTCGAGTCTCAACAAATACATAGCTTCCACAAAATGGTCAACATACATGGTCGAGACAAGTGAAAGTCAAACAAGTATTCAAACAACACAATTGGTCGAGCCATGGTCAAGTAAATCATGATTCATCAACATACAATATCAAGGATGTTCAAATGGATGCAACAAAGTGATGTTCAAACTGGTCATGCAGCAATGATTTCATTCTATACTATAGAGCTACGGCATTTTCAAAGTGTCCAGCAGGTTAACAATGTATAATATATCATGGAACAACAAATGTGGTCGATCACATATCAACCAAATCATTTTCAAGCTAGCATAAGTGGTGCTACAAGATCAATTCAAACTTTTCAGTGAAGTCGAGTCTTTCAAGTGCTCTCAAATTTGTGAAGCGTTGAAGGATATAATGGCATATACAAAAGCAAAATCAATTTCAAGTGCTACATGTTCAGATATGTATCATGTGGAAGAATGACAATTCAGTTCAGCCCAGAATTTCATGTACACAAATCAGTGAAGCAGCAAGGTTGGCAAAATAGTGAGCATACATGATACAAGTCAGCTCCACAACTATGGTGAACATGGCGAGATGTCAAGGCAAATGGATGATGAGAAGTTCAAGCGAACACAACATCATATATAAATAGTGCAAGGTTCGCACAACAGCTTTAGTGCATAGTGAAGGAGAAAAAAAATAACAAACATGGTGTGCACAGTGGGGAACAATCTAGAACTCATGCATGTGGGCATTCAAATGAGCAGTGCAACAGAATACAAGTACATTGGTGCAAAGAATGAGCATACAAGATGCAAAATAACTCATGGCAGTATATACATGGCATTAACAAGTACATGGTTATTAATCAAACCAGTGAACAACATATTTGGGCCAAGTTTTTAATTCTTTCCAGTTTTAGACCAAGTTGTTTTGTCAAAGTATCAGCAATGGTGGTAATTCAGGCAGCCTAAAATCGTTTCATTCATGAGAGTTAATACACATGGATAAGAAATGCATGTTGATGAAAATTCAGTAAATCTTTTTTAGCAAGTGATAAATAATTTCTAGATTTCCAGAAAAATTAGAGAGAGGATATCCATCTTTGGCAAGTTCATTAAGATTGTTTCAACATGTTTAGAAATCTCCAATCTGTTTTTTGGCTAAAGCAAAATTCATTTTTGGTAAAAGTTCAATTCAACAACCAGGATACACGCACAGATTTAATTCAATTGGACTACAAAATTTATTTTGAACTCATTTCCAGAATTTCTCATATATTTCAAATCTGACTGAATTCAAACAAGGGCATCATTTTGATATCATTCTAAGCTGATTCAATCGATGAACCAAAAGGGGAAAGCAACTAAAAATCAGGGGACAAGAAACCTGTAGTGTCCCGAAATTTCGGTAACACAAGTCCAACCAAAATTGCACTGGAAACCAGAAAACTAATAGAAAGAAAACAGAAGGTGAGGATAGATAAGATAGAAACTTAGAATAGAATAAGAAGAAGAACATACAACACCAGAGTAAACACGAATCTCATAGTGGAACGAACAACATATAATAGATAACATGTCTTTGAAATAAAATCAATATATGTATACAGTAACATTATCAGAGTACAACACTTACATCACAACTGAAATAAACAATAGCTATAAAAACGCTGCTGAAGCCTCCAGCTCCAGCTACTTCTAGTATATCTGTAAAAACCCGACTACTTGACTGCTCGTACAAAATTGGGCACCCAAGAGTTTAGGGAAAACAACACAAAATAAACTCTGGGTCAGTCATGTGACTGGTGTGAGTAAACTCAAATCATTGATTTAACTTTCAAAAATCCTTTTGAACCAAAGGATAATCATAACACGATCCACACATAAACACGGATGGTTTTTACCTTAAGATAACCCAAATATTTTTCTAAATTGATACTTGTCTGATATTATAATAATGTCTAGATCAAGTAAATAGAAATCTAGCAGAAACGCTTTCATCTCACGTACTACATATACAAGATACAATCAAAACCGCGGGCTCTTATTGGGGAAAGGATTCCAACTATGACAAGGTATGGATCCACCTTTTGATCAGTGTACTCTAGAAGCGATACACTGGAGTTCAACAAGAACATCTTGTAACTCGACCACACATGACCGGCCATTCATTTAGCTTGAATGTTCCAAACATATTATCACCTTACGGTTGGTATTCCAACATAACCGTTCCCGGGAGATACATAATTGAAAGAAGTAACATATATGAATATTCTTTTGATGGTGAAAATATACCCTACTTGGGTGTGACCCACTTAGCCATGCTGCCTGCCCGATTTCTGTCATTTTCCAGTTGATGAGGCTTGAGGTCATAATGTATCTTTTAACAGATCACTCCTTCATTTACTTTGAATGCCACATCGTCATCCCGTCAAATCACAAATTGATTCCCCAAAATATACCATGGGTATAAGCTAAGAGAAACGAATTCCTCCGCCACCAACGTAAATACGTTTGAAACGATCAACTCATGCGATCAGCCATATATACTCTATCAGACGTTCATCCATTCAAGTTGCCCTTGGATTGGACAATCCGAAGGGACTATTCTATAAACAGGACAACCCTTGCATAACTCCATCTTCAATTATCTTCATCATATTTGATTCGCAACGCTAATGCCATACGGGGTGGTTTTCCGATAATATATCTAATCCCGGTCTCTCCGTATTGACAAAGGAAATGGTCAAAAACTTTGATAGTCGGTGATTTAACTATCAATGGAAAACATGTGTGCAAACAACGATATTATTTCCAGTTGGAAATTTTATCGATCAATCATCAATCAACATTTATTCATTTCCCCATTTCTCGTTCCATATATTCATCAAATCCTTATTTTCTAATTTCAGAAAATATACGTTATTAACATTGGAAAACGTTTCCATTTCTGATTCACACATCACTATCTTCTCACATATATCAGTCTTTAACTGTAAACTAGTAAGAGAGCAAACCCCTACGTATTAACCCCGAAGGCCGAAACCAACATCAGATCGATACCCAGGAAGTCATTCAATTCAACTAATTTCCAGTTAGTTCTAATTTCAGTAATTCTATTTAAATTCCTAATTCAAACCCAAAATTCCTTTATAATATTTTATTTGCAAAATATTTACTTTAAATCAATATCACGTTACACCCGTATGCGAAGCACAGGTCTAAACCTTCATAATGTAAAATTCTATTTTTACAAAACTCTATTCATTTTCCAAATATTTCTCTTTTATAATTCTATTTACTTTCTAAATCAATATTACTTTTATAATTCTATTTATTTTATAAATATTTCCTTTTATAAAATTCTATTTATTTTATATAAATCCTTTTATATAATTCTATTCATTTCCCAATTTTCCATTATTGTATTTTCCAATATTTCTTTTTCAAATATTACCTTTTCTATTCAATATCCACTTTGATATTCCTTTTTATAATACCATTTGATTTTATATAAATATATTTTATTTTTCAACATACACAATGAAAATTCCCATTTTAAATTCCAGTATTATATGTGGTATTTAAAATACAAAATAACAATGATCGATATCGTTCAACACACAAAATCAACCACAGATTATATATCACATCATATATTACAATATATGAAAAAAGTAAAATAAATGTTGAGGAATCCAGTTGGATTCCTCCGACCTATTTTCCCTGTATCCACAGATGTTAAATAATATAATAACATCAATTTCATTTCGATATGAAATATTTTGATAAACAGAATCAACATTTGATTAACGATTTATATATATATCGTTATCTATAATTTCAACCAATACATCAGCAATTCAACCAACCAATCAACACACAGCAAACAATTATCATTTATCATAACTAGATTATATTTATAAAAATATAAATTGATCAAAGTTAGTGAGATTTACTCACATTGGATAGTTATCGTTAAATAACGATTAATCATCTTTTGATTCAGACAGACAATTTGTTTTGCAATAAATTGTAACGAGCTCGAATTCACTTCCAGTCTGTTCTAGTGTGTAGCCGTCATCCATACGATCCCAAGGGATCAGACCGTTCAAAATTCTGATATCGTATGACAATGTTATGATTTGTACAAGTTTCATATACTATTAAATAAAATAAAAACTTGGAATTAAATTCCTAATGGGCCTACCCCTTTATTTAATACTTCGGCCCACGAACACTTTTAAAACCGGTGAACAATCTTCTTCCTCCCACGATACACGAGCTCAACAACAGCATTTGCGGTTGATTCTTCATCAAATCCCTCTTCCTTTCAACTAAAACCCAAACTAAGAACACAAATCGAACTCTCCTCAAATTCTCTTCAGCCTCATACCACCATGGTTCAACTCGGCTTCCTCCATCGACTAGCGTCTCTAGCTCGACACCGTGAAATCCAGTGAAGACATCGACAGTTTACTTTCCAGAATTCAACAAACTTTTGCTATTTGATGCTATTCGATCTCGTGAGTCTAAATACGAACTCCAAATCACGGATTAAAGCTTCGATTCGCGAATTCCTCTAACCCTAGCTCTACTGCCAAATTTCGAGCATCTCAGGAGTGCGTCGCACACTGTGAAACAAACACCAGATTGTAGAGGATGCTCGCAGGGATTCATATATATATATAACATGGTTTATAAATTTTACTTTGATTTTTAAATCTCCCATTTTACTGTTTGAAGAAGAACAAAAGCGACGGAAGTTTGGTTGACCAGAGAAAGAGTAGTTTAGGGTTTAGAGAAATGTAGTGGTATGCATAGTGTATTTTTAATAATTTAGCATTCGATTAAATATTCATTTTTAACCAACCGCTGTTTGTATTTATCCCTTAAAAATTCATGTGATCACATACGATACCCAAAAATCATGCAAACGGACATACAACTAGAGTTTGCCATTATGGACCCAACGAAACTTGTTTCGTCGAATTCCGACTCCGTTCGCTCACACAGCGTATTTTTAAAGGTCAAATTATCGACTGTTTTTCACATTAAAATCCCCCACGGCCACATACTGACTTCAAAAAATGAAGAAAATTGAAATCTAGCAATAAATTAATATTCCGGATCCAACCAAATTAGTTTCATCGAAAACGGAGGTCGTTTACAAAACTAGCTATTTTTAAAGCTCTAAATAAATCCTTTTTAAATATAAATATATTTAAAAATAATTAAATTAAATATTTATAAATAAATATTATCGTATATATTCACAATAGAATATCATACAGCTCGAATTGGATTTATAACTCGATATTTCAAAATTCCCAGTTATATCGATATTCGATTTATATTTAAAATCCTTTTATAATATAAATATATATTTATAAATTTCAAAGGAATTCCATAGCGACTTTTCTAGAAATTGATTTGAACATAAATCAAAATCTACATGACGAAATCTCAATTTTTCTCTTCCATTAGAAAAATAGACTTCAACAGCCCCGAACGTTTCTTGTTTCACAGAAATCCGATTTAAAACGGATCCTGTATGTTCAATTGAAGTTCGAATCGCCAAATTACGAACTTCAGCGCCATTTCGAGCTCGATTATAATTATAATATAATTATACGTTCAAACTTCATTTAAATAATATATTCATTATTATAATTCAATTCTAAACTAAATTAAATATTATAAATATTCCAATTCACATAATATCGTCAATTCACTATTTCCAACTATTTCAGAAATAAATATATTATTCTATTATTTATATTAATTAAATATTCACTATTATTTAATTCTGGTCACTTTAAATTACCAAACCATTATTTAAATAATTAAATAAATTATTTATTATCCGTTAAAAAATACGGGTCGTTACATTCTTTCTCCCTTAAAATAATTTCGTCCTCGAAATTGCTAAGGTAGAAAATAAACCCTACTAACTGGTTAAACATTATTTGTTTAATTCTTAACTCTAGTTTCAATGAACCAATTTAATTTCAATTAAATATTTTTTTTGTTCCTACTAACGAAAATTTTCAAAAATCCTGAAAATTTTCTAACACCTTAACTTTTCGAAAAATTTCACCAGCACCTCCTTTGTACTGGTCAATAGCTCAAACTCCAACTCGCCTCTCTAGGCCTTCTTCAACCAAAAAGAAAATCAAAAAGCCAAGCGGCTTGCCAATTCGGCTCATCAAAATCTCAAACCCATATATAAATAAACTTGTACCTTTTTGTCGGGCATTTCATTATATCCTTCTCATCTGCTACCAAATCAACATATATCAATGTCATCCAATCAAACTCAAATTACTTTTATCTCCAATACAACCATCCGCTTATCCAAGCCAAATTCCATTCCCAATCTCAAGTACCATTCTTGATTTCAATTTCTATTCAATTTGTTTTTATTTCAAACAATCTTTACCTGGGAGTTTCAAATAGCTTATCTTTTTCCAAAAATCAAATATCCTTTTTTGGAATTTCAAAACAACTTTTTTTTCAAAACAATTCAAAAACAATCTTTTTGGTAGTAATCCGTCACTTACAACTCGAAATTGAACAACGATGATGTCATGATCATCATCAGAATCTATTTCCAGCTATTGAAGTGAGTTCAATACTATATCATTTTCAAAACCATATCTAAGCATTTCCATTTGAGGTCATTTTCAAAATATCATTCACAATGCTTGTAAACAATTTAAATCTCCCAGGATTTTAAAATTCGCATATACTTAATTCAATCCCATTTACAAACACTTCTCCAACTTTTAATTCCAATTCTTATTCTAAATTCAGATTTACTTCATCTTATTTCATATATTATATTCATATGAATTCTGATTGGTTATTTACATAACCATTCCAATTATAATCTTATTCGATTATAATTACAACCAACACATCCAATATACTATAATTTCAATATATATTCACTTTTATATCAAAATATACTTTGGGTAAAATTATTTCATTTACCCTCTTTTCAAAACATACTATGTCGGTCCATCGTATTCAAGTGTTTATATACCCCTACTGACACAGTGGATCAAACTGATCGACCAGAACTCAAAAACAACTCAACCAATAAATCTCCACAATATAAAACCATTTTTATATCAAATAACAGATACGCACTCATTTATACACTCAAACACAATCTAGGGTATTACTAACCCCATCTCAACCGAGTCATGTCACAGAGCCAAGGTAATCACTTAACCTTAATATCTGATACCAACTGTAGTATCCCGAAATTCCGGTACCATTTGAGCTGACCAAATAACACAAGTCCAACCAAAATTGCACTGGAAACCAGAAAACTAATAGAAAGAAAACAGAGGGTGAGTATAGATAAGATAGAAACTTAGAATAGAAGAAGAAGAAGAACATACAACATTAGAGTAAACACGAATCTCACAGCGGAACGAACAACATATAATAGATAACATATCTTTGAAATAAAATCAATATATGTATACAGTAAAATTATCGGAATACAACATTTACATCACAGCGGAAATAAACAATAGCTATAAAAACGCTGTTGAAGCCTCCAGCTCCAACTCCTTCTAGTATGTCTGTAAAAACCCGACTACTTGACTGCCTATATAAAATTGGGTACCCAAGAGTTTAGGGAAAACAAAACAAAATAAACTCTGGGTCAGTCATGTGACTGGTGTGAGTAAACTCAAATCAATTATTTAACTTACAAAAATCCTTTTGAACCAAAGGATAATCGTAAGACCAATCCACACATAATCACGGATGGTTTTTACCTTACGATAACCCAAATATTTTTCTAAAATGATACTTGTCTAATATTATAATAATGTCTAGATCAAGTAAATAGAAATCTGGCAGAAACGCTTTCATCTCACGTTCTACATATACAAGATACAATCAAAACCGCGGGCTCTTGTTGGGGAATGGATTCCAACAATGTCAAGGTATGGATCCACCTTCCGATCAGTGTACTCTAGAAGCGATACACTGGAGTTCAACAAGAACATCTTGTAACTCGGCCACACATGACCGGACATTCATTTCGCTTGAATGTTCTGAATATATTATCACCTTATGTTGGTATACCAACATAACCGTTCCCGGGAGATACAGAATTGAAAGAAGTAACATATATGAATAGTCTTTTGATGGTGACAATATACCCTACTTGGGTGCGACCCACTTAGCCATGCTGCCTGCTTGATTTCTGTCTTTTTCCAGTTGATGAGGCTTGAGGTCATAACGTATCTTTTAAAAGATCACTCCTTCATTTATTTTGAATGCCACATCATCATACCCGTCTAATCACAAATTGATTCCCCCAAAAATACCATGGGTATAAGCTAAGAGAAATGAATTCCTCCGCCACCAATGTAAATACGTTTGAAATGATCAACTTACGCGATCTGCAAGATATACTCGGTCAGACGTTCGTCCATCCAAGTTGTCCTGGGATTGGACAATCCGAAGGCACTATTATGTAAATAGGACAGCCCTTGCATAACTCCGTCTTCAATTATCTTCATCATATTTGATTCGCAACGCTATTGCCATACGGTGTAGTTTTCAGATAATATATCTGATCCTGTTCACTCTGTATTGACAACGGAAATGGTCAAAAACTTTGATAGTCCGTGATTTAACTATCAAAGGAAAACAAGTGTGCAAACAATGGTATTATTTCCAGATGGAAATCTGTTCGATCAATCATCAATCAACATTTATTCATTTAATTTCTCCATTTCTCATTCCATATATTCATCAAATCCTTATTTTCTATTTTTAGAAAATATACGTTAGTAACTTTGGAAAATGTTTCCATTTCTGATTCATGCATCACTATCTTTTCACATATATCAGTCTCTAACTGTAAACTAGTAAGAGAATAATCCCCTACGTATTAACCCCGAGGGGCAAACCCAACATCAGATCGATACCCAGGAAGTCATTCAATTCAACTAATTTCCAATTAGTTCTAATTTCAGTAATTCCATTTAAATTCCGAATTCAAACCCCAAATTCCTTTATAATATTTTATTTGCAAAATATTTACTTTAAATAAATATCATGTTACACCCGTGTGCGAAGCACTAGTCTAAACCTTCCTAATGTAAAATTCTCTTTTTATAAAACTCTATTCATTTTCCAAATATTTCCCTTTTATATTTCTATTTACTTTCTAAATCAATATTCCTTTTATAATTCTATTTATTTTATAAATATTTCCTTTTATAAAATTCTATTTATTTTATATAAAACCTTTTATATAATTCTATTCATTTCCCAATTTTCCACTATTATATTTTCCAATATTTCTTTTTCAAATATTACCTTTTCTATTCAATATCCACTTTGAAATTCCTTTTTTATAAAATCATTTGATTTTATATAAATATATTTTATTTTCAACATACACATTGAAAATTCCCATTTTAAATTCTAGTATTATATATGGTATTTAAAATACCAAATGACAATGATCGATATCATTCAACACACATAATTAACCATAGATTATATATCACATCATATATTACAATATATGAAAAACAGTAGAATAAATGTTGAGGAATCCAGTTGGATTCCTCCGACCTATTTTCCCTACATCCACAGATGATAAACAATATAATACATCGATTTCATTTCGATATGAAATATTCTGATAAACAGAATCAACATTTTATTAACGATTTATATATATACCGTTATCTATAATTTCAACCAATGCATCAGCAATTCAACCAACCAATCAACACACAACAATTAATTGTCATTTATCATTACTAGATTATATTTATAAAAATATAAATTGATCAGAGTTAGTGAGATTTACTCACATTGGACAGTTATCGTTAAATAACGATTAACAATCTTTTGATTTAGACGGACAATTTATTTCGCAATAAATTGTAACAAGCTCCAATTCGCTTCTAGTTTGTTCCAATGTGTAGCCGTCGTCCATACGATCCCAACGGATCAAACCTTCGAAATTCTGATATCGTATGACAATGTTATGATTTGTACAAGTTTCATATACTTTTAAATAAAATAAGAACTTGGAATTAAATAACTAATGGCCTACCACTCTATTAAATATTTCGGCCCATAAACACTTTTAAAACCGGTGAACAGTCTTCTTCCTCCCACGATTCACGAGCTCAACAATAGCATTTACGGCCGATTCTTCATCAAATCCCTCCTCCTTTCAACTAAAACCCAAACTAAGAACACAAATCGAACTCTCCTCAAATTCTCTTCAACCTCATACCACCATGGTTCAACTCGGCTTCCTCCATCGAGTAGCGTCTCCAGCTCGACGCCGTGAAATCCAAAGAAGACATCAACAGTTTACTTTCCAGAATTCAACAAACTTTTTCTTTTTGACGTTATTCGATCTCGTGAGTCCAAATACGAACTCCAAATCACGGATTAAAGCTTCGACTCGCGAATTCCTCTAACCCTAGCGCTACTGCCAAATTTCGAGCATCTCAGGAGTGCGTCGCACACTGTGAAACAAACACCAGATTGTAGAGGATGCTCGCAGGGATTCATATATACATATAACATGGTTTATAAATTTTACATTGATTTTCTTTTGATTTTTATATCTCCCATTTTACTGTTTGAAGAAGAACAAAAGCGACGGAAGTTTGGTTGACCAGAGAAAGAGTAGTTTAGGGTTTAGAGAAATGTAGTGGTATACATAGTGTATTTTTAATAATTTAATATTCGATTAAATATTCATTTTTAACCAACCGCTGTTTGTATTTATCCCTTAAAAATTCCTGTGATCACATACGATACCCAAAAATCACAAAAATGGACATACAACTAGAGTTTGCCATTACGAACCCAACGAAACTTGTTTCGTCGAATTCCGACTCCGTTCGCTCACACAGCGTATTTTTAAAGGTCAAATTATCGACTGTTTTTCCCATTAAAATCCCCCACGGCCATATACTGACTTCAAAAATGAAGAAAATTGAAATCTAGCAATAATTTAATATTCTGGATCCAACCAAATTAGTTTCGTCGAAAACGGAGGTCGTTTGCAAAACTAGCTATTTTTAAAGCTCTAAATAAATTTAAAAATAATTAAATTAAATATTTATAAATAAATATTATCGTATATATTCACAATAGAATATCATACAGCTCGAATTGGATTTATAACTCGATATTTCAAAATTCCCCGTTATATCGGTATTCGATTTATATTTAAAATCCTTTTATAATATAAATATATATTTATAAATTTCAGAGGAATTCCATAGCGACTTTTCAAGAATTTGATTTGAACATAAATCAAAATCTACATGACGAAATCTCAATTTTTCTCTTCCATTAGAAAAATATACTTCAACAGCTCCGAACGTTTCTTGTTTCACAGAAATCCGATTTAAAACGGATCCTGTATATTCAATTGAAGTTCGAATCGCCAAATTATGAACTTCAGCGCCATTTCAAGCTCGATTATAATATAATTATGGGTGCGTTTTTTACAGGTCCCTATTAAGTTTCAAAATATAAAAAAAAACCCGCTGGCAAAAAGAATATAGAAAACATCCCTATTTTTGAAATTCCGCTCAAAAAATTACAGTTCTAACCTTACGCTGTAACAAAACTACCCAATAACGAGTCAGCCGCCATTCACTCAGTCAATCGCTCCGTTTTAATCGCTCAAAACCCTAATCGTATCATTCTGCACAACCTTCGATCATCGCAACATCGATTCATCATCATTTACTCAGTCCGATCGTTGTTCTTATCTCGCGCGATACCCCAATCCCACAATTCTGTAATATGGTCAATCAGTAAATCACGATTTATAATCAAAAGCCGGTGTTTATAATTTTAATCAGCATCTTCCTGTTTTGCTTCGATGTCGTCGTCAACAAATTACAAGAAATAGCGAAAAAAAGGTATAAATTTGATTGCTTACAACATGAAGTAAAACTGGAATTGAAGAAATAATCAATACAGCAAAATAATAATAAAATCTGCATATTTATATGAAAATATTCTGGATAGGTGCATACAAATATACATTTATTATATATTCTGTTTTTCTCCATGTATGAAAAAAAGTTGCATACAAATATGCATATATTAAGAATAAATGCAGAACTAGTTATTATCGAATACCAAGAACGTTGAAAAAAACTGAAAAATTAGACGTTTAGAGTTTTTTGTGAATATTTGAACTGGTAATTTGTTTTCAGCCCACGGACTTTTGATTATTGTTGTCAATAAATAATTACTGGCGAATATTATGTTGGGCTTCAAGTTATTTTTATTGTATATGATAACATGAAATTTTTACGTACTGGTGTGCAGTAATTCAAAATATTTGCGTAATACAATGCAAATATAAAGGAAAATGGCAAAAACTACAGAACTGCACATAATTTCTACTAGAACTGCACATAGTTTTGTTACTGGATTTTACATAGTTTTGTTACTGGATTGAGGAAGTTAAATACTAGAATACTTATACAAAATTATTATTAGTAGTTGCATACGAATATGCAAACAATACAAATATTAATTGCGTGCACATAATTTATACAGTTGCACACATTTATGCTTTTATATGGAATATTTGCATACATTACTACATACATTAGCACAAATGGTCAAGAAAAAGCTGCTACCAACATTATTATTAATACCAAGTACAAGAGCAAATGGTTCAAAACATTTGAAGATAAAATTGCAGATTATAAACGATGCATAGTAAGATGTAACAAAAAATTACAACATATACAAAGGAAAATTTATTTGAAGTTTGAAAAAGAGTATACGAAATTCCAGAACTTTTGAACATTTGCATGAAAATATTCAAAATAATGTCACACTTATATGCAACTATGATCAACAGTAGTATGCTAATAATTATAAAAAAATAGTATAAGCGTTTTTTGGAGTAATGCTACAAATATCAGCAGTTGCGTAATCAATAAAGTTGAAAAAATGCATAACAGTATGCAATTTTTTATTTATAACTGTACACAAGTGTAACAACCCGAAAATCTGGGCCAGTTTAAAAATTTTATTTTGGCAATTTTAGCGAATTTTGATTATTTAAAATGAATTATTTTAAATAAAATCGACAAGAAAATTTAATTTAAATATAATTCGAACGTATATATTATATACGTCGTCGTTTGAATATAAAATTTTATATATAATTATAAATAGAATTGAAAATGGCGCGGTAGTTCGATAATTCGATTTCAAACTTCAATTGAATGTACCGGGTGCAAAACAATCCGGATTTTAGTGAAACCAAAAATAATGGGATCTAATTGATAATATCTTTCCAACGAATCCGAATAATCAAAGTTTCATAGCGGGAATCAAAAGATATGTCCAGTTGAAAATTCTGAATAGTCGCTATGGAATTCAGGCCCTTAAAAATGGACATTTTGCAAACGACCTCGGATTTCGACGAAACTAGTTTTGTTAGGACCGTATCGTCAATACGAAGCTAGAAAATATTTTTCTGGAATTTTTCTAGTTAGTAGGTGACCCCCGTAATTTGAAGTGTACGTTTAAAATTCAATATAGTGATTTAAATGTAAATTAAACGGAAACTGATTCAAACGATCGAATCAACTTGCGAGATATATCCCATTGTGTTCGGAATGGGGGTAATTAGTTATGGACGACAGGCGGTGGGCCTCGATTAGAGGTCGTATGTAGAAGTCAACTTTATAGAATTTGAAATCCAAAGTAAATATTAAATAAATAATATAATTTTCCTCTACCCCCTTTTCCTTTGACTAGGTCAAAGCAGCCCCCCCGTGTTGTTATCATCAGAATGAAATCGGAAAAAAATAAAAAATAAAAAAGAAAAAGAAAAGGGAAGAATAGGGGATCGGAGGAGCTCGAAGCAACCCCCTCCGATCGTTCGCCGCCGCCTAGGGCAGGCGCCTTCCTCCCCGTGCCAGCCCGCGTCAGCCTCCACTTCCCCCCCCCCCCTTCTGCTCGACGCGCGAGACCACCCCGATACCCATGACCGCCTCCACCACCCGTTGCTCTGCCCCCTTTACCTCCTGCCGCCGACATCGACGAGCCCACCCCCATGCTGACCGATGCGCGCAGACACCCCCCCTTTTCTCGCTGGTATGTTTTTATTTTAATTTATTTTCTTATTTTATTTTATTTTGAATTTAATTAAAATATAAATAACAAAAACTGCTTTTGCTTTAAAAAGAAAAAGACTGATTTTGTTTTTTTTAAAGAAATAAAAACTGAATTTTATAAAGATTTAAAACTGAATTATATAAAGCATATAAAACTAATTTTAGGTTAAAATTGAAAACTGATTTTAGATTAAATTGAAAACTGATTTTGATATAATTTAAAAACTGATTTTAACATAATTTAAAAACTGATTTAAAAGAAATTTTAAAATTGATTTTATTTTAAAGGTTTAAACTTTAAAATAGAAAAGGCGTAATTTTCATTGAGTAGGAGAAGTAAAAATATGATTTTTATATTTTTAAAGTATTAAAAATATAACCTTTACTATATAGAAGTAATAAAAATATGATTTTTATATTTTTAAAGTATTAAAAATATAATCTTTATAGGATAGAGAAAATAAAAATATCATCTTTGTATGTGTAGCGAAATAAAAATAGAATTTTTATATGTTGAACTTCGAATTAAAAATAGAATTTTTATATGTTGAACTTCGAATTAAAAATAGAATTTTTATATGTTGAACTTCGAAATAAAAATAGAATTTTTATATGTTGAACTTCGAAATGAAAATTGAATTTTTATATGTTGAACTTCGAATAAAAAATAGAATTTTTATATATTGAACTTCGAAATAAAAATAGAATTTTTATATGTTGAACTTCGGATTAAAAATAGAATTTTTATATGTTGAACTTCGAGATAAAAATATGATTTTTATATATGGAATAACGAGGTAGAATTCGATTTTGACATATGTAGTGAAAGCGGACAACGAAAGCGACAAAAGGCGAGATGACGATGAAGATTTCTATCAATGGAGTGCCGTGGAGCTAGGATAGCTATATGTGAGAATTTCTCACTCTTCAATTTATTTTCTAGTTATATATATATACTAGGATGCAGACGGTGTTTAGTAGCACCCGACACAATCGTCCACAGACCATGGACTTGTTTGTTTGACTGTTTGGTGATTGATTGCGATATTGGTTTGAATGTGGTTTGTGGTGTGGAAAAAAAAATCGAATCGATAAATTGGTTAGGATTAGACGTGCGCCGTTATAAGGCGTGGGAGTAAGGCTAGGTTAGACCCTTACTCCAAGTTTTGTGGTTTGCAAAATGAAATTGATTTGATTGATGTGTGAATGGCGTGGGCCTTCACTAGACCGGGGATAAGGCTAGGCCTTGTCCCGTTTCTAGTATCGTGCCGTTATGCCGCCGAAATTTTCTAAAATATGTTAGAAAAATAAAAATATCATTTTATTTAAAGAATGAACTGAATAGAAATTCATATGTTAGAATAAAATGTTTAATCGTTAAAAATATAATTTTTAACGTGAATGGGAATAAATAAATATCCATTTACAAACCAGACGGTTTGTTTATGTACACCTATTTGAAGGACATTGATTGGGTCGATAAATTTTACACATCGCCCAACTGCACGAATAAAATATGCGTTTGATTGTTTGAAACCCCACACGGGTGTTGGGATGAAATTTGAAGTTCACTCATCCTGATTGATTAAATATGTCGATCGATTGATTGACATGCTGTTATAAGCGTTGAATATCTATATTTGATGCTTATACAGTGTAGTGCACTTTGGTTGATGGTTGATTATTTTTCAATGCTATTATATGTGTATAATGTATGAAAATCCATATAATTAACTTTATATGGTAATTGATTGGGCCTCATTCCAATTTGAAAAATAAAGAATATTATAAAATAAAAGTTCATGTGTTGACAGTACTCATTCATTGAGATTGGTCATGTGTTGAACGAAATATTTTGATAATAACAACTATTTTGAAAAGGAAATATTTGAAATAGAATATTTGAAAATAGAAATTTATGAAGCCGTGTTGATTAGATTGACGCCATTTTGACGTGAATGATATTTATATCGATTTGAAAATGATTTCGAAATGAAATGAATTGAAAACGATTTCGAAATGAAATGAATTGAAAATGATTTCGAAATGAACTGAATTGAAAACGATTTCGAAAGGAATTGAAAACTAATTCAAATTGAATTGAAAGCGAATTGAAGTGAATTCAAATTGAATTGAAATTTGAATTGAATAGAAATGAATTTTAAAACGAATTTATAAAGAAGAATTCAATTTTGATTTGAAGTGAAATGGAAGTTGAAAATGTTTTTGAAACGAATTCAAAACTATTTATATAATTCGTTTTAAATAGAAAACGACGAAGTATATATTATATATATTATATATATAATATAATGGCCTGAATAGAACGCGCCGCGCCGCGGCAGTTCGTGAATTTCGACCATTTATTTCAAACGGACATTACGGGAGATCCGACCGTCGGATTCTCCTAAAACCGGAACCGTTGGGTTCGTATCGAAAAGAGCTTTCTAGCGAATGTTAGGAATTTGAAATCTAACGGTTGGATTTGGAATTATGTCCAAATCAAATTTGAAAAAGGTCGCTGTAAGTGCAGTTCGATGGCCATTGATGGAAATCGACTGTACGGGCCTTGATAAAATTATTAAAAATAGTAATAATTTGTGTAAAATCATAAGAAATGATTTGTGAAGATTTGGGATGAAAAACTCCATATTTGAAAAGATAAAAATAGATTTTTATCGAATTGAACTAGTTTTGAACTAGAATTATAATTCTATTTATTTTTAAATAAATAAATTGAATTTGAAAAGGGTTTTGAAAATAACCAAAATTTCCAATGATTGCATTGGAGTGGATTTGAATCGAAATTGTCTTCGGAATATTTCGATGTTGGAATTTGTGATTATACGGATGTTGTTACAGAAATTTGAAAGATATATATTTATATCGTTATTTCCAACACGACATTTGTTAATCGTAGAATTTGATATTGAATATAAGCCGATATATTTTCTATTCAGAGCCTTATATTGAATATCAAATGTGATTTGGGTTTGTCGTGAATGGTGTCTTCACTAACACTGTTCTTGAACCCAGTTGAGAAAAGATTAAATCTTTTTATTTAGATTTAATGAAGTGTACCAATTAAATAATATTTAATTGGAATTGAATTGATATTGATTTTTGGGTTTATCGTGAACAGTGTTTTAAATAACACTTGTTCTTTAACCCGATAATTAATGAATGTGATTTGGGTTTGTCGTGAATGGTGTCTTCACTAACACTGTTCTTGAACCCAGTTGAGAAAAGATTAAATCTTTTTATTTAGATTTAATGAAGTGTACCAATTAAATAATATTTAATTGGAATTGAATTGATATTGATTTTTGGGTTTATCGTGAACAGTGTTTTAAATAACACTTGTTCTTTAACCCGATAATTAATGGAATGTGATTTTTGGTTTTATCGTGAACCGTGTTTTAAATGACACTGATTCTTTAACCCAGTTAACGATTAAAACTAAGTGGAGTTTTAATGAATCTTTAATTAGATTGAAATAATCGAAATGGAGTATCACCAGTTTTGCTCCAGGCGTTAGTTAAATCTTTAATTAGATTTGAACGCGAAGTGGTAATTGAATTTACCGATAACACCGTGGTGTTAGATATGAAGTATTACCAGTTTTACTTCATGGGATGAATAGGTTGGGATTGGGAAATTAAAATAAATGATTACTTCGGTAAGGTTCGCTAATCCCGACTAGTTTGAATTGAGATTCAAAAATAGAATAAAGAATAAATTCAGGAATTTATCTTGGATAAAATTAATGGGAACCTTTCCCTATGAATGTGAAATTTAGAAACTAACTGTCGGTTAGCTAAGCAGAGTGGTTTTCTGGATATTGATCTGATGTTGGTTTCGGCCTTCGGGGTTAATATTTGGGGAATTATTCTCTTGATTAATTTACGGTTAGTGACTGATGAATTGGAATGAGGCGTATGTTGTGTTTGTGTAACACTTATTTAAAATATACGCGAGTTATTCGGAAAGACCGGGTTAATCCCATTCTGAATAACTGATACGACGATAAGTCGAAGATGAAGACGATGGTCGAAGACCGGAGGTCTTCACGTCGTTTGGGTAATTACTGATGATCTTGATTGGGCTGTACACCCAAGAAGATGGAAACAGTTGGTGATCGTCCAGACGTACTTGGAGATCGATGGATATGCGGGGTACTAGGTGCCTCCGGTTTCGTTCAGACCCAGAACGGACTTGTAAATGGACTGTGTGTCTGACATTGGATTTTAGTCCGTGTGATTGATCTCTATTAAATATATATCTGTTTGGCGGCGGAGAATTTATTCTCTTGCTTAACGCCCTTCTCTGAGACGTACGAGCTCAGGGGTTATATATTGATGGATATCAAACGCATGGAGTGAATTGCCTATGTGGCATGCCTAAGTGGCAATTGATCGAGGCTTCTGTTGAAAAGCAAAGTCTTGTGGTGATGATCAAAGCACAGCCTTTGTGGCGTAGCTTTGTGTAACGTTTACCTCGCGTGTTTCACACCCGGTATGAACCAAAAACGGGAGACGGACCTCAGGGAGGACTTGCGTTTCTTTCTAGCTAGAAGTGGCGTCAGTGGTTTTACACGCCCTGACGAGTTTGACTTATGTGGTTGTTGCGGTTGCGAGGCGCCTCGGTTATATCGGTTTCGGCCGAATGCATTCTGGTCGGCTGACGGACCAGACTTACACCCCATAGGGTGGGGAGACGTATTGTTCAGGCATAATAATCCACTCCGTGTGGACCGGCCCTGACGATCCAAGGGGCAGTTGCGGCTGTTCCTGTGGCTCGGGCTAGAGAGTCACGAATCGGTTGAGGACTATCTTTTGCCTCGGTTCATAGACGGAAATCCAATTTCCAAATATGTGACTTTGCGGTTTTATTTGTAGAGCCTAGTATGGCGACATAGTGGGATGGGGCGCTCATGCCGCCTATGATTGATACTTATGATTTGAAGTGTTTTATACACTATGCACTTATAATAATATCAAAAGATTTGTTTTAAACGTATCAAGCATTCTTTGGCTGTTATAAGGGAAAACCCTATCCTCGACTGCGTTGCATTGTGTGATGGGACCTGGGTCTTATAACAGCTTCATTTTTCTTTATTTAGCATTGCGCTGTCTGTTTTATGCACTGGTATTCTTGGGAGGAAACCCGTTCCGTGTTATACGGCGTGGTCCCTTGACTTACCTAATGATTTAAAAATAAAGATTAATAACTGTTTTAGTTCTCACACCAGTCCCATGACTGACCTGGAGTTTATTGTTTTAACCTAAACTCTGGGTGCCCCTATTTTGACACGGGCAGCTAGTAGTTTCGGTTTTGCAGATTTATATTCACAGGATCCTGGTTTACAGCTGGAACGATATCCGGAAAGCTTTGTATCCGTATATCTACTTCTAGTTGCGTATTGTATTATTTTCCGCTGCTATGTATTTAAATGTAATTTAAATCTCTGATATTTCTGTGTAATATTCATTTGTACTCTGTATATTCTTGTAATCTGATGCATTGTTGTAATAAGCAATGAGATGTTCTTCTGTATGCGTTCTGTTGTGGCTTGTTCTCGAACTATCCGACGCTTTCCTTTACGGGGAAGTTGCGGGTCTTTACAACAAGAGAGCAACATTTGATAACATCAAGAAAAAGTAGTATAACTGCATACAGAATATAATTTTACAAAGAACTACATACTCAGTTTCACATGATTCGAAAATAAAACATCATTCAACACTTTCATCAGAAATATAAACACCATTTCTAATAATTTTAATCACTAGGTTTGTTATATTCTGATCTTCAATGATTTCTTGGTTCTCACTTCTCTGTTTCATCAAGCTCAATACTTTGTTCATTAACAACCACAGCACCATATACTTCCTCATCTGCAATTATTTCTTGGTTATGAATTCTCTGTTTCGTCAAGCTAATGACAAAAACGCCACAATCAACGCTGTAGAAATTTATAAAACATTATCATGTTTGTTTGAATAATTTACATAACAAATGAATACATGTGTACAAGTACTCATATTACATGCATTCAAATATGCAAAAAATATCATATATCTGTATACATGCATGCAAATATTGTTAATATTTGACTTCAAGCATGCAAAACATACTTCATATTTGCATAATAGCATGCAGATATTATCACTATATTCATACAAGCATGCATATATGTAAAATACCTGCATAAAAAACATGGAAATATTGTCAGCAAAATAACAATAATATCTGCATATATTTATGCAAAAATACTAGATATTTGCATACAAATATACATATATTCTATATTCTGGTTTTCTGCATGTTTGATATAAAGTTGCATACAGATATTCATATATTAAGAATAGATGCATATTTGTAAGCAATTTATTTACATAAATGATGAATACAGATAAATATAAAAATATATGCATATTTGTATGCATATATCTAGAATATATGCATACTTATAATCAACTTTTCTGAGTACTTGCAAAACCAAGTGATCTAACAAAAGTTGCATACATTTATGATCATTTTGACAATATATGCATATTTTAACAATAGCTGCATGATTCTATTGATGAAGTAATAATTGTTGCAGTTATCTTCATTCAATTGTGAATATTGTTACACATTTATTAATAATTATTCCATGTTTCTATCTAGATTTTGTCAATAATGCATATTTTTTGAAATGTACATTTGAAATGTTCATTAACAATATCTGTATAGTACATGCATTCAAATATACTGTATATTTCTTGAAATGTTCATTAACAATATCTGTATAGTACATGCATTCAAATATACTGTATATTTTTTGAAATGTTCATTTGAAATGTTCAGTAAGAATATCTGTATATTACATGCATTCAAATATGCAAAAAATACTGTATACCTGTATATTTTTATGCAAATATAGTTAATATTTGACTGCTATTATGAAAAACATATTTCATATTTGCATAACAGCATGCAGAAATTGTCAATATATTCATACAAGCATGCATATATGTAAAATAAACATATAAAAAACATGGAAATATTGTCAATAACTGCATATAAGCATGCAGATATTGTCATAAACTACATACAAACATGGAAAAATAAGTGATAACTGGGTACAAAGCATGCAGAAACATACATACATGCAGATGGATAATTGCAAATGAACATTTCAAAAAATATACACTATAAATTACCTTATAGAGGACAGATCCATTTAAAAAAAAAACTCGATCAAAATATATCTCTGGAAAAACCGTCGATGAAAATGAATTTCATCTCGCATCAGTTCGACGTCCAGAATCGTCCATAGTTGCTCCTAATCGGTCCTGTTTTGCTTCAATAGGTGACGGCGCCGCCATGAAGAACGAAACCTAGATTTCTGGAAAGAAAAAAATCCGAGCAAAGTAAAATTTAGATCGACGGAAACCAAAGTGGAAAAAATCAGAACGTGACGGCGCCACCATGATTGAGAAATATATGTTTCTGAGAAAAATTAAACCCTAAACGCTGAAATGTATAACAGATACGTTAATTAGGTCGTAATTTGGGTAAATGGGCAATTCTGGAAAAGAAAATGCGGATATTTAAAAATAGGGACGAAATTTACATGAAATTAAAGGGGAGGATGTGAGCCTAATTAAGTTTTCTTTTAGGGATGTGTGCCTAATTTTCACTATAATTATACGTTCAAACTTCGTTTAAATAATATATTCATTATTATAATTCAATTCTAAACTAAATTAAATATTATAAATAATCCAGTTCACATAATATCATCAATTCACTATTTCCGACTATTTCAAAAATAAATATATTATTATATTATTTATATTAATTTAATATTCACTATTATTTAATTCTGGTCACTTTAAATTACAAAACCATTATTTAAATAATTAATAAATTATTTATTATCCGTTAAAAAATACGGGTCGTTACAAAACCGACGAGAATTCTTTCTGTTTTTTACCAAATTAAATCATGCCATATTATGGAAATCAGAGAAATATCAGGGATTAAATTACACCCTTTTCCTCATTGGTAAGGGTAGCAAAACCACAAAACAATTTGACAGATATTCAAAGACATATAATTCAGAAAGCTCACAGTTTCGATCGAGAGAGAGCAAATTCCAAAACGAAGTATCAAAGCCATCCATGGTGTTCGAAGCAATAGAGATTTGATTCCAGAAGCAAGCAACCGAGATTCGATTTAGGATTTAATCAGAAAAACTCTAGTTTCTTTTTCCAACTACCATTGATTGAGAGAAGTGATCGGGAGAAACAAGGGTGGAACCAACTTTAAGGTGATCGGCCAAGTCAATGTGCAAAAGGGGATATTTAATCTCTTTTTAAATCTAGGGTTTCTATTTTATTTTTGTCTTTGTTTTTAATTTGTGTTGAAATTTGTGAAACAGTTTCTAGAGTCTGTAAAATTCTAGGGGATTCAGTTAGGGGTTTAACTGACAGTTTCTAGAGTTTGTAAAATCTAGGTGGTTTCCTAGTTTTTTCTATTAAACTAGGAGTTTACTAGAGTCTTTAAAACTAGGGGAAATATCATCTAGGGGATTAGATCAGTCTAGGGTTTTGAGCGTAGTATTAGAATAGGAGTGAGGGATTCACGAGTTTACATGGTATTGTAAGCGGGATTTGTTCTATTACCTAGTAGAAACTTTAGGAATGCAGCAGTAGGCAGGGTTTTGCCGAAGTTGGTTATCTTTGTGTGTTATTTACTTTCTGCACATTTATTTCAGCTGCATTCTATGATCTGTGAATATTTTTTAATATCTCACTTAATTATTAATAAACCCTATTCACCCCCTCCCTTTAGGGTTAATCTAGATCCAACAAGTGGTATTAAAGCCTGGTAATTTCATTAACCCTAGAATCATGGATCCTGGTTGTCAGCCGTTTGAGAGTCAGTCCAGCCACATTCCGAACATTTTTGATGGTACAGATTTTTTTGAATTGGAAGTCAGAAATGAAATCCTATTTGACATATGTTAATATTAAATATTGGGATGCTGTTAACAATGGAGGTAGTCTAATAGATAGGAATATTAATGCTCGTGTTATGCATTTTCTTTATTCTCATTTAGTAATAATCAACTTGATCTTATCTCCCATTGTTTGATTGCGTAGGACATCTGGAATAGTCTCAACAAGAAGTATGGACAAATTGACAATAGCTGCTCAAAACCCAGAAGGTTAACTCGGGTTTAGATCTGTGCCTAACAGGAGTTACTGAGGAAGAATCAGATGATGATAGCGATGGAGGCTCAGTGGACAATGAAATAAGAAAATTTTCATTTGAAGATCTAGTTCACTTTTGTATTGACTTAACCAAGTCTGTTGAAAATTTCAAACTGAAAAATAAACTTCTAAAATCTAGAAATTCCGAGTTAACCCACAAAAATAATTTATTGAAATTAAAATTTTAAAACTCCAATTGCAAAAATTGTTTTAATTTGAAAAATGATTTAGCTCATCTCAATCAAAATCTTTAGAAACTTGAAAATGAATCTATTGTTTTGAAACAAAATAAGGATGAGCTAACTTGTAAGAACCATACTTTGTAAAATGAGTTGGATAATATTAATTCCAAACATGAATCTTTTGAAAAGAATAGTTTGATGAAAACTAAAACAATTTTCAAAGAGCTTGAAGCAGAAATAGAAAATTTCAAGAAATTTGAATCTGAAAGTCGAAAACATTTTGAATCTGAGATTGCTGAGTTATAAACCAAAATTAAATCTTTTAAATATGAAAATTTGGTTTTAAAAACTGATTATGAAAAGAGTAAGATCACTAGAAACCATTGTTCAGATTTAATGAAAGAAAACAACGGTCTTAAATCTAAAATTCAACAACTTGAAACGACATTGGCTAAATTTACAAACGGTGAAAATCTTTAAATATGTTGTTGAAAAATCAATTTTCATTGAGAAATAAAAGTTGACTTGGCTTTGGGAATATCGATCGTTTTGTTATGCTGAATTCAAATGATTTTGAAAACTCTTCAAATTGTTTAGGAAAAGATTGTTTTGAAATTTTAAACTCTTGCAATTCAAAAGATTTTTTAATCACAAACGAAATAAGAGTTTGTTTTATAACAAACCATTTAATCATTCTTGGACCCCAAAAAGAAATAAAATGAATTGGTCTAAATTCAAACAGATTTGGCTCCCTAAAGGCACTTTTGTAAATTCTGATGATTTGTTGTACAAACAGGTTTGCGTACCAAAACGTACAAATATATCTGAGAGTGGTTTTACAAATTTTGTCATGCCACTTATCATTCAAACTGTTTGGTGCCAGAGGAGGTCGAGGAACTACTAAGCAAAAAAAGAGAATTGAAATCAAACTGGTCTATATTATCATCCACGGTTCCTTAGCCAAGTCTGTTTGAGTCAGAGATTCTGGTTTACATAAATTTCGGGCATGATCTATGAACTCATCTTTGTAAATATTCCTTGTTTTTATTTTCTTTGTTTATTCCTTCTTCTGCCCTATCTTTTTCTGTTTTTTATTTGACACTGTTAGACCAAAAAGTGGTTCTAACACCCAAATTGATTAAGAGCAAAATGAAATGAGATCAAAAATAAAAATGAACACACAGGATTTATATTGGTTCGGCGAAGAAATGCCTACGTCCACTTGTCTTTCACTATTCTCAATGATTTAGTTGCAAATACAATGAAATATTCACTTGATTTCTCTCACAACTCACTTACAATCACTCAATTGTCTAAAAACAAATAATAAAAGAAGATTTGGATTTTCCGGGAGTGCTGGAATTCGGGTTATGAAGGTGGTTGAACTCTCAAAGTGTCAGAAAAAAGATCCTTTTCTTTGCTTCCAGACGGGGTATTTATAGGTGAGAATTTGCTCAGAACCCGATCCGGATCGGAGCCACGTGTCGTCCATCCCATTAGCCTCGGGTTCGGATGAATTTCTATGTTGACAACGCATCAGAGTAGTGGACGTTGAGGGTAGGAACTGGTCACAGCCGATCCGAATAACCAGGCGCTCATGCAGGAGAGTGACGTGGAAGACAGGCTCGGGTCGGAGGGGTATGCACAAGGGGTTCGGATCGGAGTACCCAATCCGACCCGGATTGACTTAAGACTACTTCCTGTGTTTACTCCGCTCCGCTCAAATCTATTGCTCTCCGCTCCAGCTGGAAATAAGTTGCTCTCCGATCCGAACAGACGTGCCTCTCTAATTCCAACAACAATACCTCACCTATCCGAACAGCAGACTTTATCCGATCCGAACCGCTACACTGCTCCGATCCGACCCGCTTCAGTGTTTTTCAAGCTCTTCAATATTTCACATCTTGACTTCGTGTTGCCCAGTTCACAAAGTGGGCTAACAGACACTACCATGTTATTTTCTTTTATTCTGGGCTTCTTTAAACTTCCAATTGTAGAATTCATATTTTCTGGAAATTCACTTCACTTGTATAAAACTGTAATGTTTCAAACATTTCCAGATCTTGAATTTAAACTTGTAAATTTCTGCAATTGTTTTGAGGTTTATTTTCTGTTCTGAATTAATAACAGTGCTGATGTATTCTTGTCATATCTTGAACACTGTTGATTTGAATTCTAAATTTTTAAAAATTTGAAAGTTTAACGGAATTTCACACACCTCTGCTGTTTTGAGTCTCTTTTAATTCATTTTGGAAAGATTTGAAATTTATACTCATTACAGCACGCTACTGTTTTTCAATCGTGATAATTCCATTGGTTTTCAGATTGGCTTGGAAATTTTGATTTGAATCATCACTTACATCTTGAAATTCACTGTTATTCATGATCATCTGGTTTGGATTTTTGTTTGTTTGAGATCATTTGAAATTTCTGATATTTTGAATCTCACACACCTCGTAGATCTGAAATTATTAATCTTGTGTGATTGATTCTTTGTTTCTCATATGTTACATTAGTTAAAGTGATTTCGAATAAACCATTATTTTTGGATCATGAATTATTACCCAGTCTTGATGTTAATATTCTAAAATATTTCTTGTGATTGTTAGAAAAATTTGTGAAAAAATCTTTTTAAAAATGACCATTAAAACTCACTGCTATTTCATGAGGATTTGATTCGAATATTTGTTTGTTTAAAATCATTTGAAATTATTGATTTATTGAATCTCACACTTATTCTGAATCTGAAATTTATAATATGGTGTGATTGATTCATTGAATCGTGAGTTTTTCATATTTCCTCAAATGATTTCAAATAAACATTATTTTTAATCTTGGATCATGAATAATCTTCTGTAACCATTAAAATTTCTTGACAACTGTGCTTTGAAACTAATTTTGTGTTGCTCTGATACTGTTGTGAAAATGCTTTAAATGACTGCTTGTTTTGAGAAGAACTATTTGTTGCTCTGATAAATGTGCCTGATTTGTTAGTCCTGTCTATTTCGGCTTTGGGCTTAAAATTCTTTTGTCTATGATATCCTTGTTTTCTCAAGTGTCTTGTTACAATCCTCATTAATAGAGACATCAAGTGGTATTAGTTTAGAAGTGTTGAAATTGTTTTTGTTGTATATATTTTTAATCTCTCATGTCTTGTATAGATCTTTCATTTCCTCTTGTAATTGATTTTCAATTTTGAAATTATTTATTGATTATTCGTTCAGAAATTGAAATCAATAACCAAACTGAACTATATTTACAATTCATCAAAATTATTATTAGATTTTGAAATTGGGATGAATTGTGACTGCAGTATATTTCGTAACTAGAGGAGATTTTATTTAGATTTTTCATGATGGTTGAACATTTATTATAATATCTTTGAATTGGCAATTATTTCCTGACCAACTCCTTTATCTATCATCATTCTGCCATCCATGATAATTTTATACTAATGTGGAGAGTTAATAATTTAAAAAAATATCTTTTTGAATAAACAATGGAAATATTTGTGATAGAAATTGGACTATGTTATTATTCAGAATTAGTGATAATTGAAAATTTTCAGTGATCCCGGTACAGTCGAGCATATTTCATAATATAATTAATTTAGAAATTTATTTCACGGTCCTTTTCTGTACCTACCACATTTCTATCATTCATTTGGTTTTATATAACGAGGAGTTTTTCTTTTGAGCTGAAAATGATAAATGTAATAAATACATAAGTGTGTCTCTAACCTCATTTAAAAATCCAAGCTCTGGTCATTCATGGTTATGAGACAACTTATAATTTAAGCGGTGACTGACCTCATTTAAAAATCCAAGCTCTGGTGATGCGTGGTCAGTGTGCTCTTAAATAAAAATAAAAGGAAATAATTTGCTACAAATAGAAATATATATGAAATTCTCCTTGGTGTGTAAAAACCCGACTATCAATCCATTTTCTAATTTGTGAAATGTGTTAATATCTTATGAAATATTATGATTTGTTGATTGATAGCTATTGGGATTTGAGGTTATTCGATTTTGTCTTATAAATTGAATTATTAATTATAATCCAAATCCATCACTGTTTTTGTACTTCATTTTTGAAATTCTTTTGAAAGTAATTGGAAATCATTTTTTTTTAACTCTCTCAATTTATATAAATTTCGTCATAAATACGTCATTATCTACAATATAAAATATGCCACTAGTTCTCAGTATATTGTGATTTTTGTTTAACTGATTGAGATTTATGATGATTGTTCTTCTTCTTATGCTGAAATTATATTTTTTAGTCATTGTTCATCTATATTTTAATTTTTGTATCCTTTTGATGATAACAAAAGGGGGAGAATGGGTTGAGATTTTGATTTATGAGTGAATATTTTACAAATACTTTCATATTTAAAACCCCTTTTATTTTTCATATTTTTTCACTCATGCACAGTTATAGGGGGAGTTTTTGTTGTAGGGATTGCATTCAAATATGGGGAGTTCAGTTCTTCACTGTCAAGCACATTTGTTATATTCAAAATCTTACAAAAAAAATGTCATCATCAAAAGGGGGAGATTGTTGTATATAACATTGTTGTATACACAATTATATTATTTTTGTTTGATGATAATAATAAAAAATATATTATTATAAATGTGTTTGTTATTGTACTGTTATTTTACATCACAGACAGGAACATAATATTTTTATTTAAATAAAATACGACTGTACAAGAATTTCAATATTCACACAATATTTTATCTAAATAGAATATTTTATTTCAAACGTTCAAACAGTACAACTTTTACAACTCCACTATTTGTACAACACACTGTAATTCATTAATACATTCACAGTCAATTTATTTTTATACAGTGCTCCTCACTACTATTCACTCATCACTCAATACATTCATTGACACTGTTACATACACTCAGTCACTCTACATAATTTCATATACATACATTAACTGACATATACACACACTGATGTTCTTGTCTTCTGTCTTCACAACACCATTCAGTCCGTCCAGTCATCCATACCTGTCAAATGCAGACACACACATACAATATACTACAATAGAAATAAAACTGAATACATGCGAATATAAATTTTATTTTTAAAATTTTATTTGCCTCAGTTTTCTATGGTGTTTTCTCATCATTTTTCCTGATTCAATCTGATTTATTAATTCATCCGACTATGTCTAGACAGCTTGTGATATTCACAGTGACACTGTAAATACCACAAGGCAATTAGTGTATATACAAAATATTTCAGTACAGGGGCAAGAAAATTGTCTGAATGGCTACATATACACGCGTGTATATATATATACATGGGGGCACTACCTCGCCAATCTAGTGTGAAACTGAGGAGCAGCCACGTAGACTAACTCCACTCAGTATGTACATGGCTCTTTCCGTCTACACTGTTTACACTTTAGTTTGCACACATGCACGGGGGGATACGGGCTAATTTGCTCTAATTTGTGCTATTGCTTCTTCAATAGTTTTATGGCCATGAGACCCAGACGCTCTTCCAGACTAGCTGAGAGGAAAGAAGCCCCGGAAACCTCTAACAAAATTACTCTCGAGGACATATCTTCTCTGTCGGATCCAGAATGGGATAATGAGGGTTCAGACTACGAAGTCGGAAATTGTAAAAGTGACGAAGTGTCTTCAGAGAATGAAGTTTCTTTAGGTTTTGAAGAGGAAGGAGGGGTTGGCGACGACCGGGCTCCTGATGAGTTTGAATCGGCTGTCATATTGGAATCGCCCCAAGATTCCGTTGAATCAACTATCGATAACGACCGACTTACCCGAATTTGTTTGAAATACGGGATAATGAAAAGGGACACTCTAGTGCCTTCAAGATCTGACCGTCCTCACAACCCTCCAGAAGGATATATGGCGGTCACTCGGTTGATGTGTATGGTCGGCGCTATCCCTCATTTTCTCCCTTCATCATTGACATTCAAAGACAAATGCGGATTGCCCCCATGCAGCTGCATCCCAATTCTTATGCCTACTTGCACACTTTGTACATAGCATACCGTGAGATCTTAGGCATAGAGCTCACTTTCGATGACGTTCATTTCTTCTATAACTTCAAGCATCGGACTCTAGAAACTCCATCTTTCTGCTATTTTGAGTCCGTTCCTAAGAGGAAGATAGTCTCGGCGCCATTCAGCAGTAAAGCTGGAGATTCCAGACTGGAATGGTTCTATGTGAAGCGACAGCCTGGATGTGCTAGGAGGTGGACGAAATCAAGTAAAGCACTGATTTTCTAAATCCGGGCTCTATACACTCGAGTCATCACCTTAACTTGTTTTCCTTTTTGTTTGCAGTCGACAATCCGAAACAAATATCAGATCAAGTGTTCTTTGACCAGATGCACCAACTTCTTAATGGAGATCAGAAATTCTTGACTATCGATGAAGTCCTTAAGGATGAATATCTTCACTTTCATGGGCTGTTATCCGTTTTTCGTAGCATTGGTCATGGGACGGCTCCATACGTATATATTCCTCCAGTGGATGTAGTCCCGGAGACAGGAGAAGGCTCGGGAGTTCCTACAGTGCCTCTTCAAACTTCACCTTCTCCATCTTCTACTCAGGATGACGAATTGGCTAACCTGGCTGAAAAGCATCGTGAAGGATATACTGCCCCCGAGGAGGCTACTTCTCTGGAAAAGTCAACATCCTCCAAAGAGTCGCCACTTAATGCTTTCGAGGGAGATGTCCCTAGTAATGATGACCCAATATTTCAGGGTTTGGGGGATCTCCCCTTACTTGAAACTATATACACTTCAGTGGATTTTAGGAAGGATCCTTTAGTCTTCACCTCTTCTGAAGAGACCACTCCTGCTAAGGCCAAAGAGCCTGCCCGTACTAGTCTAGCTTCAGACTCGGGTTGGTTGGGGGGAAACACACCACTTAGGACACACTTTATACAACAGCATTAGCATTCATTGCACTTCTTTCTCTGTGAATCCATTGATTCTGAATTTCGTTTGTCTTATTGTGCAGGCACGATGTCTCAATCTTACTATGATATCAGGAAGCTTCACCGCAGCATGTCTAATCCACCTCAGGATATCGAGTATGATCGCCGCGATGATCGCGGTAGGGAGGAGAGAAGGCCTTGTGATCCCTATCGCTCTCGACCCTCACGTTCTCACTCTCCCATTCGGTCGGAACAAGAGAAATACAAAGGTTATCAAAGCCGTAGGGAAGAGGACAGGCCACAATCGAAAGACTCCACCTCTTCCCACGAAAAGCACAGCAGAGATAGAAGCCCTCCAAAAGATACTGAGTCTCGAAGTAAGCGCAAGGTCCCTGCTACTAAACGACCTAGGACAGACAAGGAAACTACTGAATCCTCCACACACAGGGTCACTGAATTGACGATCCCCGCTCCTCCCCCACTAGATGCGGAAACTGCAATAAAGCGGGCATATTTGGAGGAGCAATTTCCCGAACACTACTTTGAGACTTTGACTTTTTTACCTGCCCTTGAACCTGTTTCTTCTAAGTGGGCAGATGAGGCCAAAGCAAAGATAGACGCGGTTGAAAAACAGTATTCTGAGATGTTTAAATATTCACGCAATCTTTCCAGAATTATCCGTACTCTAATCACGAATGCTGATTCAATGCAAAAAACCGCGGAAGAAGATGCTAAGGCCTTAAAGAACCTAGGTAAAGATTTGGAGGACACACAGGCCCAGCTTGCTATTGCTCAGAGGGACGCAACCAACTTCAAACAACAATTTGAGGATATGCAAAAATGTTATCATGACTTGCTTGAATCTCACACTTAAGAGCGTTCTGAGTTAAAAAAGCAAGCTGATGATGCTAAGTCAGAAGCTGCTAAGACGCGCCTTGCTTATACTGACCTCGAACGGAAAAATGCCGAGTTAGCAAAGAGGAATGCTGAACTAGAAAAGAAGAACGCTGACTTGGCTTCAAAGCTACTGGAGGCAGAGAATAGAGCTGCCCTGGCGGAGGGCAACGTTGAGTGTGCTATCAAATCTGCGGAGGAGGCCCGTAAACAACTGTCAAAGGCGGAGGCAGATATTCAGGGTTTCGGCGAATTAATGATTGAATTCCTCGCACATATCATCCGTCGCTGAAACATTTCTTGGATCAAAGATTACCCATCCACTCTAGTTCAAGTATGGAATCAGATCGTTGAGTGGGAAAAAGAGGAGCTCAAAGTCGATTCCATCGATGAGGATAAGCTAATGGAAAAATACTTGAGGGATGATGAGCCAGAACGCCTAGCTGAAGGGCGCCGCCTCATTGCTGAGGCTATGGAAGGAGAGAGACGGAGGATTAAACAGAAAAACATTCCCGAGACTGGTTCCTCTTCTGCTGCCCCCGCGACTTCGGAAGTAGAGGGGTATGACCCTGAAAATCCGGAAATCCCCCGAACAACTCTGCTATCTTCAATCCCTGATATGGCATATGAGACAGCAGTTACCCCCACTGAGAAGTCTTTGGAAGGTATCCCTACCTTTTCTCCTCAATTTGTCAAGGCTATTTCTACCTTTCGCCACGTGATTGAGCAATCGATGAAAAACCCATTGTTTTCGCCTGAGTTGATAACTGTTGCTTCTCATTCTGTAGGTATTGAGCCATCCGGAAAGACAGATGTGACTCAGGGAGCCATCGCTGGGGTAGAGCCTACGGAAAAGGCAAAAGGAGGGGAGGACAAGGCTGCTCCTATAGACTTGGGAGAAGGAAGTGAGCCGACTAAGGCCGACACTCCCCATGATAAAGAAATGATAGCAGCTTTAAAGGATGATGGCGGTGACGGAGGTCATGAGGAGGAACCAGAAGTTGCAATAGTCGGGGAGTCAAAAAATGCTGATGATGTTAATTTAGCTGCAATGAAAGCTGATCAAGACAAACGCTTGCAATTAAAAGCCGAAGAACCAGACCCTGAAGCCCTCAAGCCCCTCGCAGTTGTGGATGCGGGATCAAGGTTAGTTGTTAAGCTCTCAACTAGATCTATTACAGAGGAACTCTCTAAAAATCTTCTCTTGATTCCAGCGCTCCGCCCTCCGGGAAGAAGTCTACCGGTTCCAGCACCGCATCTTCAGGAAAGAAGAAATCAAAACGAATCTTGACAGAGGCCGAGAAAGAAGCAAAGGATGCGGAGAAAGCCGCCAAGAAGTCCAAGGCTCACTCAAAATCTAAATAGTGGATTGCCTTGTGTCGTTTTAGCATTTAGTGAACCAACAATTGCTGCTACAAGAGCGGCTCTTGCACCTTCTTTTTTTAGCTACTCTCCTGTACAAATTCATTCATTCGTAAATAAATAAAAAATAATTCATTTTCTGCTATGTCTGTTTGTCAGTAGTTCTGCACTTATGTAAAAATGCATGTCTTACTATAGTTATGAAATGAAGTTACGGAGGGAGGAAATGTGCGTATACATATATGCCCCCAGTCAATTCTCACAAATTATTTAATGCTTAATCAAGCAATCTGAATGCTCCCGATTTTCTGACGGGATAGCATTTCCTGTGTCGTCAGTGTCTGTCGTTTTTTCTGGCATTTCTTTTATACTCTCCTGTCTTATACTCAGGTTAGAGTCCCGATTTTCTGTGTCTGGGTGCACCTTCATGCCTCAGAGGACGTCGTCTTCCCGTCCTTTTATACTCTCTCTCTCTGGAGAGTTAGAGTTCGAGCTCAACAATCTATTCATTCCCCGGTCTTTCAGCGGGGAAGGATCTCTTTCTCAGCGCTCAGTCAGAGACGCTTTTATACTCTCTCTCTCTCTCTCTGGAGAGTTAGAGTTAGGAGAAGGATTTCTTTTTCAGCGCTCAGTCGGAGACGCTTTTATACTCTCTCTCTCTCTGGAGAGGTAGAGTTAAGAATGTCGTTTTCTCATTCTTTTATGTCTTGTCGCACAAATAGTCGTTGTGCTTTTTCTTATGTTTAAACTGTCTTCAACCTTTTCAGGTTTTGAATCATCCTGTATTCCATTATCACAACAGAATAATCGATTAATGTATATATATAATGCATAAAAGTAAATAACACACAATATTTTTATAGTTGTTCGGCTAAGTCATAGCCTACATCCACTTTATAGTCCTTTATTCATATCGTCAGATTTTCCCAAGGCAAGTCATGCCTTATTACAGAGTTCATAAGAAAAATAACAAAGAGTACAACATTTCTAATCCAAATATCGCATTAAGTGTTGGGCATTCCATGCTCTAGGGACTTCTTCGCCATCTACGGTCGTTAACTTGAAGGTTCCTTTTTCAAGTTTCCATTGGATGGCAAAGGGTCCTTCCCACTTTGGATCGAGGTGAGGAAGGGATGGAAAGACTCTCTTTAGCACCAAATCTCCTGGTTCAAAAGTCCTGAGGCGAACTTTTTTGTCGTAATAGCATGCCATCTGACGTCGATGTCTTGCCGCACGCAAATCTGCTTCGTCCCTTTTTTCTTCGACTTCATCAAGAGACTCAAGTAAGAGTGCCCGATTCGTCATCGGGTCATAATACATCACCCTGTGGGAAGGAACTTCCAGCTCATCTGGAATTACTGCTTCTGAGCCAAAGGAGAGAGAGAAAGGGGTATGACCAATAGCCGTCTTAAATGTTGTCCGATATGCCCACAAAGCTAGGGGCAATTCGTCAACCCATTTTGCCTTTGCGCGCTCCAACCGTTTCTTGAGGATGGATTTAATTACTTTGTTTATCGCCTCAACTTGCCCATTCGACTGCGGATAAGCAACCGCAGTGTATCGCTTGTCGATCTTATACTTCTGGCAGAAATTTCTGAATTCAATACCATCAAACTGGGTTCCGTTGTCAGTTATAATGGTCCTTGGGATCCCAAATCGGCATATAATATTTCTAACCACGAAACTTATCACCTTTCTTGCCGTGATTTTGGTCAAGGGCTCAGCTTCCACCCACTTCGTAAAATAGTCCACAGCGACTATTGCATATTTCGCTCCTCCTTTAGCAATTGGTAGAACTCCAATGATATCAATTCCCCACGTGGCAAATGGCCAAGGACTCACCATTGATTTGAGTCGGGTCGACGGTGCTCTGGGGATTTTGGCGAATCTCTCGCACTTATCGCAGCGCCGTGAATAATCAGCTTCATCTTTATTAATTGTGGGCCAGAAGTTTCCATTTCGCAATATCTTTTTTGCTAAAGTCTGACCTCCTATATGATCTCCACACTCACCTTCTTGCACTTCTCTTAGTACACGTTTGATGTCGTCGTGTGCAATACATCGTAACAGGGGCATAGAAAATCCTTGCCTATAAAGAATATCATCTCGTATGACATATCTGGTAGCCTTGCGAACTATAGCCCTTTTCTCACTCTTCTTTGACGAGAGTGTCCCATTCTTAAGGAAGTTCTTAATTGGGGTCATCCACGATTCCTTCTCCGGTTCCACTTCGAAAGCGAACTCAATTTCCATCGACTCAAAGCTCGGCGATTCCAACGTTTCAATTGGAATTATTTCAGTCTCTTCTGAATTGTCGGAGCTAGCCAGCTTTGCCAGCCTATCCGCCTTCTGGTTTTTGGCTCTCGGGATATGTGTTATATTGTACCGCTCCAAGTTGCTCAATAGCTCTCTCACTTTCCTGAGGTAGGCGATAAGTCGAGGTCCCCGAGCCACAAATTCCTCTCGCACTTGGCAAAAAACGATTTTAGAGTCACAGAATATGTCCAACATTTTTATTCCGAGGTCTTTAGCAAGCTTCAACCCGGCAATCAGGGCTTCGTATTCAGAGTCATTGTTAGTCGCCGAAAATTCTAATCGTAGAGCGTAATATAACGACCGTCCTTCAGGAGTGACTAAGACGATTCCAGCTCCAGACCTTCGGTCGTTCTTGGCTCCATCTGTGTATAGTTTCCACGGATCTATCTTTAACTTATCTTCGGACTTAACCACTTTGTCATTGATTACTTCCTCCTCTGGGATGGTGAACTCCGCTATAAAGTCTGCCAGAGCTTGCCCCCTGATCGACCTTCGTGGTTGAAAATTTAAATCAAACTGACTTAATTCTATATTCCATTTGATCAACCTTCCCGATGCTTCGGGTCTCTGCAACACCTGCCATAGGGGCTGGTCAGTGTATACGGTTATGGGATGAGCTTGGAAATAGTGACGAAGTTTTCGGGATGCGATTAGGAGGCTGTAAGCGAGCTTCTCAATCTTTGGGTAGTTGCGCTCTGCCGCTGCTAATTTCTTGCTTACATAATACACTGGCCTTTGTACTTTGTCTTCTTCTTGAACCAAGGCTGTGCTAACGGCGTGAGCCGAGACTGCCAAGTAAACAAACAATTCTTCGTGATCCACTGGCTTTGACAAAATCGGCGGTTTCTCTAGCAGTTCCAATAAATTTCGAAAGGCCTCAACACAGTCCGGAGTCCACTCGAAGTTTTTCTTTCCCCTTTTAATCAAAACAAAAAACGGAACGCACTTGTCTGTGGCTTTGGAGATGAATCTACTCAACGCGGCTACTTTCCCTGTAAGACTTTGGACATCTTTAATTCTTCTCGGCTCTTCAATGTTTCTAATCGCTGCTATTTGGCTAGGATTGATTTCAATTCCTCGGAAGCTTACAATGAAGCCTAGGAACTTTCCCGATGCCACTCCAAATGAGCATTTCAAAGGATTCAATTTCATCTGATACTTTCGCAGGATACCAAACATTTCCGCCAAGTCTTGCGTATGGCTGGAGGACTGTTTCGATTTGACAAGCATATCATCAACGTAAACTTCCATAATCTTCCCTATTTGATTATAAAACATTCTGTTCACCAAGCGCTGATAAGTGGCTCCGGCGTTTTTCAATCCGAATGGCATTACAACATAACAATATAACCCCAAATTTGTAATGAAGCTCGTATGTTCTTGATCTGGAACATGCATCGGAATCTGGTTATATCCTGAATATGCGTCCATGAAAGAGAGAAGTTCATGACCTGCTGTCGAATCTACAAGCTGGTCAATCCTGGGAAGTGGGAAACTATCTTTTGTGCAACCTTTGTTCAAATCTGAAAAATCAATGCAAGTCCGCCACTTTCCATTCGGCTTCTTTACCATGACGGGATTCGATATCCAGTCGGGATATGTCGAATCTCGAATAAATCCGTTCTGCTTCAGCTTCTCCACTTCCTCTTTGAGAGCAGCCGACCTCTCTGGGCCCAGCATACGTCTCTTTTGCTTCACAGGCGGATGTTTCAGGTTTACATTTAGTTTGTGACTTATAATGGATGGCGATATCCCACACATGTCAGCGTGGGTCCAGGCAAACACGTCCAAGTTTGCCTTCAAGAAGTCCGTCAGTTCTTTGGCTCGACGTGGATCCAATTGAGAACCAATCTTCAAAACTTTTGTCGTATCAGCTTCATCAATGGGAATTTCCACTGTCGCTTCATTAGGAGTTGCATTTCTAGTCTCTGGTTCCTCGTCTTTTCTGGGATCCAGGTCTTCAGGCGTTCCTTTGGGCAACTCCTTCGGGGTCGATTTCCCTAATTGCTATGCCGAGCCCCCCTTTGGGGGAGGCAGGCATCTTTACTCTCGATGTTAAGTCCTTTCATCAACATCTTTAATTCGGCAACATAGCAGGCCCGTCCGGAAACTTGATCCCCTCTCATTACTCCAGTTCCGGCTTCGGTTGGGAACTTAAGCAATAAACACAAAGGGGCGATACAAGCTCTGAATTTAGCAAGGGCAGGCCTCCCCAAAAATGCATTATAAGGCGAATCTACGTCCAACACAACGAACTGAAGCATCCGCACTCTTCTGCGTTCTCCTTGCCCCAAGGTCACGGGCAATTCTATGTATCCCATGGGAGCTGTTGACGCCCCGTTGAAGCCTCTGATCCATCCTTCACATTGCTTCAAATCCTCAGATTCAAGCTTCATCTGATCGAATGACTTTTAAAAAAAAATATTGATGGAACTTCCGTTGTCTACTAACACCTTATGAACCAAGGTCGGCCCAATGGTGGTAGTAATGACCAACGGATCATCAGTGGGTGATTGAATCCCAGTATTATCTCTGCTGCGGAATACCACGTCGTCAAACATTGTCTTCTGTTGTTTTATGGGGGAGATATCTTCCAAATCATCACCTTCATTCACATCTACGTGTTTGGCAGCATTTACATATTGATCCATTGCTCTAAAGCTACGGATTGCCGGGTGAGGCCCACCCACTATGGAGTTGATAACAATTCCCTTGCCTTTCTGCTGCGCTGTAGGCTTGGGAGCAGGTAGAATCTGTTTTGGAGCCTGCTCTCCTTTCCTCCTGTCCCTCGGGGCAACTTTATATTCATCCAGTTTCCTTTCACGCAGCAGCTTCTCAATCACATCTCTCAAATGCCGACATTCATTGGTTGAATGCCCATGAGTTCCATGAAACAAACAAAACTTCCCAGTTGCCATTTCTTTCTCGGTCGAGTCACGAGGTGGCGGTCTTTTGTATTGCAAAACATTGTATGTATCCAGGTAAATATTCTCAAGAGTGTCGTTCAACGGTGTATAATTCTCATAAGTCTGGAATCGGGGCCTTTTGCTAGGATCACTTCCCTTATTTCTATTTCTTCTGTTACCGTTCGCATTACGGTTATTGTTGTTGCCCCCGTTTCCAGAATTGTCGTTTCCACTCTTGTTTCCCACATTCACTTCAACTTTTCTGGAACTTTCCCCAGACTGCTTCACGGCGACGTTACTCTGAACATTTTCTTTTGATGCCGCTTCAGACTTTCTCTTTCGGTTTGCCCTGGCTTCCTCTCGTCTTAAATAAATATCGGCCTTTTCATAGAATATCTCTCTCGTGGAGGGAGTCTTCCCAGAAAGGTAATCTCCAAACTCGGATTCAGGATCGACTCCTTCCTTTAATGCCATCAGAATGGTGGGCTCATGCGGGTCACTAACTTCAGTCACAGCTAAGTTAAAACGGTCAAGATATGACCTCAAAGACTCTCCTGGCGCCTGCTTAATTCTTGATAATTCAATAACACTTTTGGACTTTCGGGTATGGAGTCGGAACTGATTCATAAAACGTTCGCTCAGTTCCCTAAAATTCGAAACCGAACGAGGGGGAAGTCGGGTAAACCAGAACAGCGCCACATCTTCTAAATAGATCGGGAATGCTTTACACTTCACTGCATCAGGGGCAGCGGCAACATTCATGAGCCACGAGTATCGCATCAAATGCTGTCCCGGATCAGTTCTCCCGTTGTACTTGTCCATCTACGGCAGGTTAAAACGCCGGGGAAACTGAAAGTCGAGGATGTCGTCAGTGAAAGGAGTATGGCTTCGCTCAATGCCATAATCTTCGTTGGTATAGTTCCGGCTCTCGGACATAATCTGGCGCACCATTGCCTGTACATCAGCATTAGTTAGGGGCCGTTCAGGTTCCCTGGCTCTGGTATCCGGGTTCCTTCTGGGCTCTCGTTCAGGAGATGCCCTTCTTCTTTGAGCTGCTTCTGCTCTACTCCATTCCCTACGCTCCCGGTCGATCTCGGGAGGAGGGGACTGGAGCCTTTGCCCCCGAGTGGGATCATTGTTTCCTAGTGATCGTGCAATATCCTCGCGAGACCCCAAAGATCCGAATGTCAGCTACTCCAAATTCTGAGGTCGTTCGAGCGGCCTTCGTTCACGGGGCCGCTCTTCCTCGGAAGAAGAAGACTGATCCTTTGGTGTGTGAGGAACCGGTGATGGGGTCCTCTGTCGATGGAGTTCGCTAATCTCCCTGCTCATGAGCCTCATATTTTCCTGCATCATGAGATTGGTGCGCTCGTGGACTTTCATAGCCTCCCTAGTACTCTCAAGCATGTCAAGTAGGCGCGAGAAATCTCCTTAAGTTATGGGCGCAGATGGATTGACCTGATCATTGACCCTGGCGGCTGGAATTGGAGCATTCGTAGGGACTCGAGTAGAGGTTCCAACATCACTAAGTGTCGGGTCGGATCGGAGATGGGAGATCAGGTCAGTTCGGAGCTGGGGAGCCTGGTCGGGTCGGTACATGGCAAGCTGCTCGGGTCGGTTCAGGTTGGGGGAATGCACTGCTTCAGAATCTCCTACCCGGATCGGATCGGAGCTCTCCACCTAAAGGCGGTTCGGATTTCCTGCATCAGTTCGTCCTGCTGCTGAACTCTGCCCACGAGACCTTGTTACAACCGCATTTTGCTGATCTTCGCCAGCTCCATTTCCTCGACCAGATTGAACTTCTTTGCCTTTTCCTTTGGCCATGATTCTTCGACAATCACTTCAACAAATATCCAAGGGCGTTGAAACTTGAGGATTAACTTCTTTGAACTCAACGGTCCAAAAAGTAGAACGATAATCCCGAAAAACAAAGAATTCAGATGATTTCTCAGTGAAAGCACCAAAATGTTAGACCAAAAAGTGGTTCTAACACCCAAATTGATTAAGAGCAAAATGAAATGAGATCAAAAATAAAAATGAACACATAGGATTTATAGTGGTTCGGCGAAGAAATGCCTATGTCCACTTGTCTTTCACTATTCTCAATGATTTAGTTGCAAATACAATGAAATATTCACTTGATTTCTCTCACAACTCACTTACAATCACTCAATTGTCTAAAAACAAATAATAAAAGAAGATTTGGATTTTTCGGGAGTGCTGGAATTCGGGTTATGAAGGTGGTTGAACTCTCAAAGTGTCAGAAAAAAGATCCTTTTCTTTGCTTCCAGACGGGGTATTTATAGGTGAGAATTTGCTCAGAACCCGATCCGGATCGGAGCCACGTGTCGTCCATCCCATTAGCCTCGGGTTCGGATGAATTTCTATGTTGACAACGCATCAGAGTAGTGGACGTTGAGGGTAAGAACTGGTCACAGCCGATCCGAATAACCAGGCGCTCATGCAGGAGAGTGACGTGGAAGACAGGCTCGGGTCGGAGGGGTATGCACAAGGGGTTCGGATCGGAGTACCCAATCCGACCCGGATTGACTTAAGACTACTTCCTGTGTTTACTCCGCTCCGCTCAAATCTATTGCTCTCCGCTCCAGCTCGAAATAAGTTGCTCTCCGATTCGAACAGACGTGCCTCTCTAATTCCAACAACAATACCTCACCTATCTGAACAGCAGACTTTATCCGATCCGAACCGCTACACTGCTCCGATCCGACCCGCTTCAGTGTTTTTCAAGCTCTTCAATATTTCACATCTTGACTTTGTGTTGCCCAGTTCACAAAGTGGGCTAACAGACACTACCATGTTATTTTCTTTTATTCTGGGCTTCTTTAAACTTCCAATTGTAGAATTCATATTTTCTGGAAATTCACTTCACTTGTATAAAACTCTAATGTTTCAAACATTTCCAGATCTTGAATTTAAACTTGTAAATTTCTGCAATTGTTTTAAGGTTTATTTTCTGTTCTGAATTAATAACAGTGCTGATGTATTCTTGTCATATCTTGAACACTGTTGATTTGAATTCTAAATTTTTAAAAATTTGAAAGTTTAATGGAATTTCACACACCTCTGCTGTTTTTAGTCTCTTTTAATTCATTTTGGAAAGATTTGAAATTTATACTCATTACAGCACGCTACTGTTTTTCAATCGTGATAATTCCATTGGTTTTCAGATTGGCTTGGAAATTTTGATTTGAATTATCACTTACATCTTGAAATTCACTGTTATTCATGATCATCTGGTTTAGATTTTTGTTTGTTTGAGATCATTTGAAATTTCTGATATTTTGAGTCTCACACACCTCTTAGATCTGAAATTATTAATCTTGTGTGATTGATTCTTTGTTTCTCATATGTTACATTTGTTAAAGTGATTTCGAATAAACCATTATTTTTGGATCATGAATTATTACTCAGTCTTGATGTTAATATTCTAAAATATTTCTTGTGATTATTAGAAAAATTTGTGAAAAAATCTTTTTAAAAATGACCATTAAAACTCACTGCTATTTCATGAGGATTTGATTCGAATATTTGTTTGTTTAAAATCATTTGAAATTATTGATTTATTGAATCTCACACTTATTCTGAATCTGAAATTTATAATATGGTGTGATTGATTCATTGAATCGTGAGTTTTTCATATTTCCTCAAATGATTTCAAATAAACATTATTTTTAATCTTGGATCATGAATAATCTTCTGTAACCATCAAAATTTCTTGACAGCTGTGCTTTGAAACTAATTTTGTGTTGCTCTATATTGTTGTGAAAATGCTTTAAATGACTGCTTGTTTTGAGAAGAACTATTTGTTGCTCTGATAAATGTGCCTGATTTGTTAGTCCTGTCTATTTCGGCTTTGGGCATAAAATTCTTTTGTCTATGATATCCTTGTTTTCTCAAGTGTCTTGTTACAATCCTCATTAATAGAGACATCAAGTGGTATTAGTTTAGAAGTGTTGAAATTGTTTTTGTTGTATATATTTTTAATCTCTCATGTCTTGTATAGATCTTTCATTTCCCTCTTGTAATTGATTTTCAATTTTGAAATTATTTATTGATTATTCGTTTAGAAATTGAAATCAATAACCAAACTGAACTATATTTACAATTCATCAAAATTATTATTAGATTTTGAAATTGGGATGAATTGTGACTGCAGTATATTTCATAACTAGAGGAGATTTTATTTAGATTTTTCATGATGGTTGAACATTTATTATAATATCTTTGAATTGGCAATTATTTCATGACCAACTCCTTTATCTATCATCATTCTACCATCCATGATAATTTTATACTAATGTGGAGAGTTAATAATTTAAAAAAATATCTTTTTGAATAAACAATGGAAATATTTGTGATAGAAATTGGACTATGTTATTATTCAGAATTAGTGATAATTGAAAATTTTCAGTGATCCCGGTACAGTCGAGCATATTTCATAATATAATTAATTTAGAAATTTATTTCACGGTCCTTTTCTGTACCTACCACATTTCTATCATTCATTTGGTTTTATATACCGAGGAGTTTTTCTTTTGAGCTGAAAATGATAAATGTAATAAATACATAAGTGTGTCTCTAACCTCATTTAAAAATCCAAGCTCTGGTCATTCATGGTTATGAGACAACTTATAATTTAAGCGGCGACTGACCTCATTTAAAAATCCAAGCTCTGGTGATGCGTGGTCAGTGTGCTCTTAAATAAAAATAAAAGGAAATAATTTGCTACAAATAGAAATATATATGAAATTCTCCTTGGTGTGTAAAAACCTGACTATCAATCCGTTTTCTAATTTGTGAAATGTGTTAATATCTTATGAAATATTATGATTTGTTGATTGATAGCTATTGGGATTTGAGGTTATTCGATTTTGTCTTATAAATTGAATTATTAATTATAATCCAAATCCATCACTGTTTTTGTACTTCATTTTTGAAATTCTTTTGAAAATAATTGGAAATCATATTTTTTTTAACTCTCTCAATTTATATAAATTTCGTCATAAATACGTCATTATCTACAATATAAAATATGCCACTAGTTCTCAGTATATTGTGATTTTTGTTTAACTGATTGAGATTTATGATGATTGTTCTTCCTCTTATGCTGAAATTATATTTTTTAGTCATTGTTCATCTATATTTTAATTTTTGTATCCTTTTGATGATAACAAAAGGGGGAGAATGGGTTGAGATTTTGATTTATGAGTGAATATTTTACAAATACTTTCATATTTAAAATCCCTTTTATTTTTCATATTTTTTCACTCATGCACAGTTATAGGGGGAGTTTTTGTGGTAGGGGTTGCATTCAAACAGGGGGAGTTCAGTTCTTCACTGTCAAGCACATTTGTTATATTCAAAATCTTACAAAAAAATGTCATCATCAAAAGGGGGAGATTGTTGTATATAACATTGTTGTATACACAATTATATTATTTTTGTTTGATGATAACAATAAAAAAAATATTATTATAAATGTGTTTGTTATTGTACTGTTATTTTACATCATAGATAGGAACATAATATTTTTATTTAAATAAAATACGACTGTACAAGAATTTCAATATTCACACAATATTTTATCTAAATAGAATATTTTATTTCAAACGTTCAAACAGTACAACTTTTACAACTCCACTATTTGTACAACACACTGTAATTCATTAATACATTCACAGTCAATTTCTTTTTATACAGTGCTCCTCACTACTATTCACTCATCACTCAATACATTCATTGACACTGTTACATACACTCAGTCACTCTACATAATTTCATATACATACATTAATTGACATATACACACACTGATGTTCTTGTCTTCTGTCTTCACAACACCATTCAGTCCGTCCAGTCATCCATACCTGTCAAATGCAGACACACACATACAGTATACTACAATAGAAATAAAACTGAATACATGCGAATATAAATTTTATTTTTAAAATTTTATTTGCCTCAGTTTTCTATGGTGTTTTCTCATCATTTTTCCTGATTCAATCTGATTTATTAATTCATCCGACTATGTCTAGACAGCTTGTGATATTCACAGTGACACTGTAAATACCACAAGGCAATCAGTGTATATACAAAATATTTCAGTACAGGGGCAAGAAAATTGTCTGAATGGCTACATATACACGCGTGTATATATATATATACATGGGGGCACTACCTCGCCAATCCAGTGTGAAACTGAGGAGCAGCCACGTAGACTAACTCCACTTAGTGCACAAGAAAACAACTCAACATATAACAAAATAGTCGAGTCTCAACAAATACATAGCTTCAGAAAAATGGTCCGCATACATGGTCGAGACAAGTGAAAGTCAAACAAGTATTCAAATAGCACAATTGGTCGAGCCATGGTCAAGTAAGTCATGATTCATCAACATACAATTTCAAGGATGTTCAAATGGATGCAACAAAGTGATGTTCAAACTTGTCATGCCGCATTGATTTCATACTATACTGTAGAGCTACAGCATTTTAAAATTTGCAGCAGGTTAACAATGTATAATATATCATGGAACAACAAATGTGGTCGAGCACATATCAGTTAAATCATTTTCAAGCTAGCATAAGTGGTGCTACAAGATCAGTTCAGACTGTTCAATGAAGTCGAGTTTTTCAAGTGCTCTCAAACATGTGAAGCGTATAAGGATACAATGGAATATACAAAAGCAAATTCAATTTCAAGTGCTACATGTTCAGATTTGTATCATGCGAAAGAATGACAATTCAAGTCAGCCTAGAATTTCGTGCACACAAATAAGTGAAGCGGCAAGGTTGGCAAAACAGTGAGCATACATGATACAGGTCAGCTGCACAACTATGGTGAACATGGTGAGATGTCAAGGAAAATGGATGATGAGAAGTTCAAGTGAACACACTACCATATATACATAGTGCAAGGTTCACACAACAGCTTCAGTGCATAGTGAAGGAGAAATAAATAACAAACATGGTGTGCACAGTGGAGCACAATCTAGAATTCATGCATGTGGACATTCAAATGGGCAGTGCAACAAAGTACAAGTACATTGGTTCAAGTAATGAGCATACAAGATGTAAAATAACTCATGGCAGTATGTACATGGCATTGACAAGTACATGGTGATTAATCAAACCAGTGAACAACACATTTGGGCCAAGTTTTTAATTCTTTCCGGTTTTAGACCAAATTATTTTGTCAAAGCCAAAATCAGCAATGGTGATAATTCAGGCGCCCTAAAATCATTTCATTCATGGGAGTTAATACACACGGATGAGAAATGCATGGTGATGAAAATTCAGTAAATCTTTTTTAGCAAAGGATAAATAATTTGCAGATTTCCAGAAAGATCAGAGAGAGGATATCCATCTTTGGTAAGTTCATTAAGATTGTTTCAACATGTTTAGAAATCTCCAATCCATTTTTTCGCTAAAGAAAAATTTATTTTTGGTAAAAGTTCAATTCAATAACCACGATACACGCAAGGATTTATTTCAATGGGACCATAAAATTTATTTTGAACTCATCTCCGGAATTGCTCATATATTTCAAATCTAATTGAATTCAAACAAGGGCATCATTTTGAAATCATTCTAAGCTGATTCAATCGAAGAACCAAAAGGGGAAAGCAATTAAAAATCAAGGGACAAGAAACCGACGTGAATTGTTTCCATTTTTTTACCAAATAAAATCAAGCCATAATAGGGAAATCAAAGAAATAGCAGGGATTTATAATCCTATAAATTACACCCTTTTCCTTATTGGCAAGGTTATCAAAACCACAAAACAATTCGAGAATTATTCAAAGACATATAATTCAGAAAACTCACAGTTTCGACCGAGAGAGAGCAAATTCCAAATCGATGTATAAAAGCCATCAATGGTGTTCGAAGCAACAGAGATTTGGTTCCAAAATCAAACAACCGAGATTCGATTTGGAATTCAATCAGAAAAACACTGATTTCTTTTTCCAACTGCCATTGATTAAGAGAAGTGATCGGCGAAAAATGAAACAAGGGAGGAACCAACTTTGAAGTGGTCGGCCAAGTCAATGTGCAAAAGGGGATATTTAATCTCTTTTTAAATCTAGGGTTTCTATTTATTTATTTTTTGTTGAGATTTCTTGAACAATTTCAAGAGTCTGTAAATTTCTAGGGGATTCAGTTAGGGGTTTAACTGACAATTTCTAGAGTCTGTAAAATCTAGGTGTTTTCCAAGTTTCGTCTGGAAACTAGGCAGTTTACTAGAGTCTGTAATACTAGGGGAAATCTGATCTACGGAACTAGATCAGTCTGGGGTTTTGAGCGTAGGATTAGAATAGGAGCGAGGGGTTCGCGAGTTTACATGGTCTTGTAAGCGGGATCTGTTCTATTACCTAGTAGAAACCTTAGGAATGCAGCAGTAGGAAGGGTTTTGCCGAAGCTAGGTAGTTATGTGTGTTATTTACTTCCTGCACTTTTATTTCTACTGCATTTTTTGATCTTTGAAAACTTTTTAATATCTCACTTAATTTTTAATAAACCCTATTCACCCTCCCCCCTCTAGGGTTAATCTAGATCTAATAAATAATAACAAAAAGTTTCGTTATTTTAGACCCGAGGAGTTGACCCAATCAAGTGATACCCCGGAGAACATATTCTCTGCCACCAAAGATGTATGATATTAGCCGAAACCACTACAGTCGAGGATAGGGGACAAGGCAGCGAATTATGGGAAATTCTATTGCTTTCACAATCATCCCGGGCATGATACTAATGAATGACAACATTTATAGAACCTGATCAAGGAGTTGATCTAGCAGAATAAGTTGCAACAACATGTTAGAAAACCACAAGCAACGGATACCTCTCCACCTACTCAAGGGAAATTTCAAACTAACAATGGTTAATTGTGTTCAAATGCCCAGAGCATCGAATAGTGACCATGTGCATCAATACTTTACATAAAGCATTATTCAATTCTTTTGAAAATTATTGTAATTTTTCTTGCAAATATAAACCGCCCATGCTTAAAGGGTTATTGTAATTGAACAGTTGCTAAAGCGTCTCTATTAATAAAAGTCTGCATCTTCTTATCTCAATCATATATTTCTAAATTTTTGTTAAGCAATTCAAAATTTGCTAAAAATCGATTTAACATTGCAGGCTATCTAAAGAATGTTTGCTTACTCACGACCTTACAAGACTTATAAAACCCTACATGGCATTTAGACAAAGATATCGCAAGGGTCAAGTATAAAAAACGTTGCTTTGTAAATACGTGAGGACATAGCACATCATTTTGGGTATCAAAAAGCGGAGTCACTAAGAGTTAGGCGGCAAAAGAGTCAAGCGGCGAAAGACCGAGCAAGCAAGCACAACAACCAAAGACCTCTCTAAGGGCACCCGATGAAGTCTTCGATGCCAGATTGACTTGGCCGGATTGAGATGAACATTGGGCTAAAGCCAAACACCTCTCTAGGGGCACCAAATGAAGTCTCTGGCGCCTGATTTACTGGCTGGATTGGGACGAACGTCGGGCTAAACCAAAGAACTCTCCGAGGGCACCCAATGAAATCTCCGTTGCCTGATTTACTCGGACGGATTGAAAAGAATGTTGGGCTAAGCTAAAGACCTCTCAGGAGGAAAATAATAAGATCGCCAATGCCTGATTTACTCTGCCCGATTGCAACGAATGTTAGGAAAAAATATAAGACTTCCCACGTGGGGGCGAAGAATATAAGACCTCCCCAAGCGGGGGCATATAAGGCAAAGACCTCTCTGGGGCATCCGATGAAGTCTTCGGTGCCTAATTGACTCGTCCGGATTGAGATAAATGTTGGACTAAATCAAACACCTCTTCGGGGGCACCAGATAAGTCGGTAAAATCGATTCGCTCAATATGCTGATTAAGTTGGTCTAAGCCAAAGAACTCTCCAGGGGCACCCAATAAGGTCGCCAGTGCCTAGTTTACTCGGCCTGACTGCGACAAACGTTAGGAAAAAAATATAAGACCTCCCTAAGTGAGGGCAAAAAAAATATAAGTCCTCCACATGGGGGAGAAAAATATAAGACCACCCCTAGCAGGGGCACAAAAACCAAAGACCTCCTCAAGAGAAGGTACTTGATCAACTAACAAAGTCGAGTTCCCTAATATATTAGAAAACTCGAAAGCTCTAAATATGCTGCCAAAAACAAAAAGATTTTGCCGACCAAGCTAAAAATTCTACTGTGTCAATCAAAATCAAAGAAATTTGGCAAATTGATCATATCTAGCTTTTGTAGTCCATGGTGACATGTAGTAGGGGGCTAACACAACCACATTGGGAGAAAACAATGCCTAGAAAGCATACCACAAGCTCATCACGACATTGCAATAAATAATAAGACTTGCACTCGATAAAGAAATAAATGCACTTGGAAGTATATGTGCTAAAGTGTGCAACAAACAGAAAACCTCGCCATAAAAAGCTTGGCAAAAAGACTCCCCATCGAAAGAGGGGCATCTGGTAATTTGATAAAATCGATAAGCTCGAAATGTCAATGAAACTCACTGCACTGGTAAAATTCAACCTCGGAATTCCAACTAGATAACATTGACTAGTTGCGAGCCTCAGAAATGAGGAGCGGTGGATACATCGGTCAGGTCAAATTAAAAGTGATCTCTTATGAGGATGAATTACTTCATTGAGCAAACCTAGAGTCTCTTGATGCAAAGGCCTTCTCGTCTTCGATTCCAAGAAAAACCCTTACAATTAGTCATGATCTTCCATCTTCAATTTGGGTGGTGGCGTACCTCTGAAAGATGCTAAGCTCCAACCATAAATAACTTAACCCTATAGCATTCTGCTTCAAAAAGGAATAACCTAAGGATAAGCGATGCTTAAAAGGTGACTATACGAACATGGCATAGCTCGAATCCAATAGAGCGATAAAACTTCAAAAGGAATAGAAGCTGATAACCATCAATGGTTTTAGCATGGGATATAAAAAGAAGATCGATGGGATCGAGCAGTAGTCATGCACTAGGGGCAAGTTGTCATGAAGTTAAGATCCAAATTCTATACAGCCCAGGATATTCCATGGTACGCGAGTAACAAATCCAAAATGGTATCAAACGTCATTGGAGGAGATAACATACCACAAGGCTATAATATACAAAAGGAATCCTAGCATAAGCAAGAATGTCATAATAGATTATAAGGTGCTCCTAGAGTACGGAGAAAGTCAATATGTGCTAAAATAGGAATAATGCAAGAAGTGATTCATTTCTGCACAAATATTTAATTGCAAGGCCTAGCTCCCAGGCTCACAGTTCTCAGGATAGATGCTGTAAAAGTAGAATGTAAAATGCCACCCTAGTGCAACTTATTAAACATCGCACATAAGCCACTTAATTTCTCGAAAAAAATCCTGTGCTCATCGCCACCCAAAAGGGTCGACGGAAAATATGGGTTATGCTAACTGGGGCATTATTAATTATTATATGAGTCGGAATGGACCCTAAAAAATTCATCAATAAAATTGTCAAGTATGCACCTTTCATAAATATTGAATGTTGTGTAGTAAAATATCAAAAAGAAGATGCTTAGCGCCCACAGTAAAAATCTTGACTGGCTAATCTCAAGTATCTCGGCGAGTAAACGAAGTGTTTGACCAACGTAAACTACATTTAGTGAGTCATACACTCTTATATGAAACAGTTTTACATTGATAACACATTTGAGTTTATGAAAGTTTCTCATTATTTATTCCCTCTTCTTGGACTAACCCATTGTCTTCTTGAGCAATTAACAAGGAATTCGCCGCCTAATAGGCTCTAAAGTTCTTCATTATAGGTTCTATAGATGGGAATATGTGCTAAAAGAGACCTTCTAATACCAAGCTCAGGCACTCACTATTCATTCATCCTGATTGGGTCTAAAATGAAGTACATTCCCTAGAGAGCATGACAGATGTGAATTGGTAGCATCTCAAATTGCTAAGGTGTGAAGACTGATGACTAAAAAGCATCGATATTCTGACATCCAGTAAGCTTAAAATCCAAAAGTCAAAAGCCATGTGAAAATTTAGGCTCAAATTTCCAAGTCCAACAGATATCATATTACACCAAACCTTGAAGCTAACTCAAAGCCCAAAAGGCACCAACCAAGCTATTGCAACAGAGCCGAAAGGCGGACGATCAGCAAATTCCTCTTTCCCCGAAAATTTTGCGTCAGATTCAGAAATTCCAAACTAAATGTATGCATGATTAAAAGCACACTGAGTCAGCATAGAAGGGCATCTCTCCTACGGATTATAAAGAGGATGGAGAACAAGAAGAGACTAATCTGCTTTCGACCCTGAAGCTGCAATCGCTCTAATCTCGGTAACTTGAATTGGAGCTCCAATTTGAGCAGAAGTGATTTCCTCTCCAGAACGGTAACTAGTCGTCGCTCGAGTATCCATTCTACAGAAGGAATCTCATTTAAATAACTTACATGTGCGCATTTCCTATAGTGTAAAGTGTTGTGCAAAAAAATTGTATAAGTTATTAAAGACGAAGCTTGATATATACCATCGGCGTGTGTCGATTAGCGGATCTCAAGCATCGTCAAGAATTCAAAGTAGAATGTCGTGTCTATGAAAACAATGTTCAACAAGTTATAAGTGGTTGAGCGAAACCACTTTGCTTAGATAATCCATTCAATTCGAATTAATAGATACGTTGTACTTTGTTTTTAAAATTCAAACTAATCTGTCATCGATATAGGCAATCAACAGCAAAATAATTGACGAAAATGGTGCAAGTGTTTTTCTTATTATAGGACCTTAGCAAAAAGAAACTGATTCAACTTGTTCGGTCATTATCAAAATGGGTCATCTTCAACAAGTCCATTGTTAACTTGAAAATCAAACCTATGGATCGTTTACTAATAAAGTTCGATCAAAACAATATTAATGGTTGGAGGTCCTTGATTTTGATCCATTAATTCTCTATAGTGCACAATTGGTAGAGGATCGTAATCGAATTGGTTTAACTTCAGAAGATCCATCGATTACGTCAAAGACCAACAAATTAAAAGCTTATCAATGCACATAGAATCAGGCCTAGTAGTCCCTGATCGGAGCAAGCACAACAATCGAAGGCTCCCAAGCCCCGATCCATTATTCAATCAAGATGCACGAATCAGCAAAAATATGTAGTCAACAAAAAATTAATCAATAACTATAAAAGCCCTAAAACCACCAATGTGCCAAATAGTTGATTTAACATGAAATTTAAAAGCGACTAACACCTACAATGGTCAGAAATAATCGGATCATGGTAGTGGAAGTTCGTGGGAGTTTGGTGAGGACATGGTGGTTCAGATCTAAGAGTACAACCACAAACCATTTCGAACTGGTTGAAATGCGAAGGAAATTAAGTTCGAGGCACTCCGACGACCGAAAGAAACGTCAGTGATCAGCAACAACGTGGTTCAGTAAACGATAATGCAGAGACTTTAGGTCAAATTAGCTTTCTCAAGAGCTCTAACCCTTGAAAATTTGTCTCTAGCAAATGAAAAGAATATCATGACCAATCCATCATAAGTCATGTGCTCTGATCCATTTAGAGTTGGTTGATCGTGATCCATCTGCAATCATGTGAACCGTTCATTTCGAAGTACACCTTCTCTTCGACAACGTATGCTTCTAGGGGAAAATGTTAATCCAGTTTAAAAAACACATGATCTAAGTACAGAAAAACTTACGGTCCAACAAGGTAATGGATCAGGTCAAAGATTCCATAGGTCGGCTCGCCTATTTCTCGAGAAGTATGAACGCACTAGCATTGGTCGTTGTGTATCTTTTTTCATGACCTAATCAAGAAAGTGGAAAGCAGTCATTGTGTATCTTTTTTCATGACCCAACTCAAGAAAGTGGAAAGCACATATACTCTGAACAGATACGTGAGCTACATGGATCGGATCTATTCAAGCACGACCCACGACACACGTGATCTACGATTCATGCAAGAACGTAAAAGAATCAGACTCCATGTGCATGGATCGCCAATGTTCTATGCAGATGAAGACATATCGACCCAACAACGAAGACAACAGATCGGATCAAAGAATCATGGGTCGCTCTCATCACTCATGGATCACTTAAGATCCGACTACACAAACAATGGATCGGTTCAGAGGCAAAAGAAGCAGCACCGACACATGGATCAGTTGTATTTATTATGCTCACGTAAAGTAAGAGTTGATCGAAACCATGAGAAACGTGGAGAGATCTGATGGATCACAATGTTTATGATTGTTCTTGATTAAGTAATGGATCATGGTTTAAAGTGATGGATCGTGACAAAGTGGATCATGTCATCGTATTATTGATGGACTGACTTGATGTTGGATCATGGTATCCATGGATTGATACACAAATATTCCTTAAACTCAGGTGATCCATGCATGGATCATTGATGAAACGACCCAAAACTCGCCCATACGGGAAAGCCCAGATTGAGTTGAGAACCCGATAAATTAGAACACAAACAGAAGAACATTTCATTATTATTACAACAATTTACGTTAGAGTTAAGAATCTACAAAGTATGAACAAATAATATACATTTGATAAATATTAGAGATTTACAAATTACAATGCAGCGGAAAATAATATAAAATACAACTAAAAGAAATAAATGGATACAGAGCGTTCCGAATATAGCTCCAGCTGTAAGCCAGGATCCTGTGAATATAATATCTTCAAAACCGAAACTACTAGCTGCCGGTGTGGAAAATAGGGGCACCCAGAGTTTAGGTTAAAACAATAAACTCCAGGTCAGTCATGTGACTGGTGTGAGATATAAAACAGTTATTTACTTGGTTTTAAAGTAAGGTAAATCAAGGGACCACGTCGTATAACATGGAACGGGTTTACCCCCAAGAACACCAGTGCATAAAACAAACAGCGCAATGCTAATTAAAAAAAAGAAGCTATTATAAGACTCAGGTCCCGTCACATAATGCAATACAAGCCGGAGGATAGAGTTTTACCTTATAATAGCTAAATATGCTTGGTACGTGAAATTTATCATTTATTATTAATATAAGTGAAGAAATCAACTTCAAATATAAATGTATCAATCATAGATGGCATAGTGCCCCATCCCACTATGTCTCCATACTAGGCTCTACAATTAAAACCGAAATGTCATATTGGAAATTAGATTCCATTTGTAAACCGAGGTTAGGGACCATCCTCACTGATTCGAGACAATCTAGCCTACCATGTATCAGGAACCCAGACTCAAGTGGGCCCTTAGGTAACTGTAGGGCCAGTCCACACTAAGTGCAAGGTGGATTCATAACTTCTGAACATGCGTTTCCCTGCCCTATGGGGCGTAATGGTCGGTTTTTTGAGCATATCATCCATAGGCCCCGTTGTGACCGATATAACCGAGGCACCTCGTTATCCATCAAATAATAAGCAATATCAACATGAGTAAAATATCTGGGCTCCATACCATGACACCACTCGTAGCAAGAAAGAAACGCATGTTCTCTCTGTAGTCCTCTCCCGTTTTTGGTTCATACAGGGGTGTGAGGCTCACGAATTAACGCTATACACAAAGCTATACCCTTAAAGGCCATGCTTTGATCATCAACGACAAGACTCTTCTTTTCAACAGAAGCCTTGATCATTTGCATCTCAGCATGCCACACAGGCAATTCACGCCATGCGACTGATGTCCATCAATATATAACCTTTGAGCTCGTACGTCTCAGAGAAGGGTGCTAAGCAAGAGAATAAATTCTCCACCACCAAACAGATATATATTTAATAGAGATAAATCAACACAGAATAAAATCCAATGTCAGACACACATCCATTCACAAGTTCGTTCTGGGTCTGAACGAAACCGATGGCACCATATTCCTCGTCCTATATGTCAAATATAGGAGAGAGGCCCTCGCATATCCGGTCGATCTCCAAGTACGCCTGAACGATCACCACTTATTACCTTGTCTTAGGTGTACATCCTATAAGACATCAGTAACCATCTAAACGATGTGAAGACCTCCGGTCTTCAACCACCGTCTTCATCGTCGACTTATCGTTGAATTATTCAGAATGGGCATAAACCCGACCTTTTCGAATAATTCACGTATTTTATAATCAAGTCCTATAAAACACAACATACACCTCTTTAAAATCCAAAATATTCTTTTATTCAAATATTCTTATACTTTGGGAAAGGTTCCCATTAATTTTATCAAAGGTAAATTCTTTAAATTTATTCTTTAATCTTCCTTTGGATATCAATTCAAACCAAATTAAGGTTTATCCAAACTAGTCGGGATGAGCGCACCATACCCAAGTAATCATTTGTTTAATTTCCCAATCCCAACCTATACATCCAATGGAGCCAAACTGGTAATACTCCATATCTAAGACCACGGTGTTATTGGTAAAATTAATTACCATTTCCCATTCAAAACTAATTAAGGATTTAACTATCGCTTGGAGCAAAACTAGTCATACTCCACTCTCCATCGTCTCCTAATTTTGATAATTTAAATTATCAAATTCTTATTTCAATCTAATTAAAGATTCATCAAAACTCCACTTGATTTTAATCTTCCCAAAAATCAATATTAATGATATTTAAATTTGGAAAATCAAACATGTCGCACTGACAATCTACCCCGAATCATTGATTTTTGCCTATATGTAACCTCTAAGTTCGTACGTCATAGAGCAGGGTGTTAAGCAAGAGAATAAACTCTCTGTCACTAAATATATATATATATATATTTAGCAGAGATCAACCATACCGTTCGAAATACAATGTTAGACATGTAATCATGTCTTTAACTGGGTTAAAGAACTAATGTCATTTAAAACACATGTACCAGCCCGGAAAATCAGAACCAATTTAAAATTTTTATTTTGGCTATTTTAATGAATTTTGAATAATTAAAATAATTTATTTTAAATAATAACAATTTAAAATTTATTTAAATCGAAGTTAGAATGAATATATTTATTTTAATTTTAAAAGGAGTTAGAAATAACACGGTAGTTTGAGAATTTGAATCTGAACTTTGACTGAATGTACAGGATTCAAAATTAATCGGATTTTAGTGAAACCAAAAATATTTAAATTTGCTTAAAAACGACCTCCATTCAGAATAGTCGCTATGGAATTTAATATAATTTATAGCCCGTATAATGGCCATTATACAAACGACCTCCATTTTTGATGAAATCATTTTTGTTGGATCCGGAATGTCAAATTATTGCTAAGTTCAATTTTCCATAATTTTTGGAATTAATATGTGAGCATGGTAAATCAAACTGTGTTCGATAATATTTATTGAATTTAATTAACCGTTAAAATGTCCTTTTTTCGAACGGTCTCTAAATTCAACAAAATTAATTTTGTTAGGATCGTATCATCGAAACATAGCTAGATTAATTTTTCGGGAATTTTCGGAGTCCATATGTGGCCTCGATAAATTTAAATGTACGATCAAATTAAATAAATAGATGATTTATATTTTAAATTGAAGAAAACAAACTAAAAACGATTGATTGGCCTGACGGGACCTAGCCCATTATGTCTGGAATGGGGGCAATTGGGTTGCAACAACTTTCATTGGGTTGAAATTAGAGCTGAAAAGGGTTAAACGGGCTTAAATTTGTAATTAAGAGATTTATTATTATTTTGTTACAAATAACTCTTATTCAAAACCCTAATACAATACAATAGCTGCCGCCTTCTTCATCTTCAATAGCCATAGAACTCTGAACTTCCTCCATCAATAACTCTCCATCCTCACAAAAAAAATGAGTGTTTCTTAAGGGGATATTGAAGAGAGTCTTTAGCTCTTCACATCCGTACGGTTGGATTCTCTCTAGTGACATATTTCGTTCAGAAAAGCTACGAACTCAACCGCCGTTTGCCCTCGTCCTTGTCGTCGTAGGGTCCATCGAGTTGATCGCGTTTAGAGGTGGAGGTGTGGCTTCTTGAGCCCTTCGAAGTGGTGCTAGCCGATCATCCTCCGGCGTAGTAGTTTAGTCGCGATCTGTAACCCTAAGTTTGAACAAAATACAAAGATCGTCGGCTTTAATCTGATTGAGGAAGAAGGTGGTTTTTTTTAATTAATTAATTTAAATTACAATATTATTAACATAAATAAATTCATAATTTTCTCAAACGAATTCAGAATTAGATGATTTCAGAAGCGTTGCAATCGTGAGTCTGAGATCTACACTTCTGGACTGATTAGAACGAATTCGGAGAAGGTCAGATTTTGGACAAATTTCAAATCTGAATTATTCAGAATTAAAATGACTGTGAGAAATTCTACTTTTTTATATAATTAAAATTACTTAATCATGATTGTGATATTTCCCCTCTACTGTTAAATGCTATTTGTATGATTCGTGATTTGATCTGGAAGTGATAGTGTTATTTAGATCCATTGACTTGAGGGTGTTTGTGTTGAATGAAATTGTTGGAAACAAAAATACCAATTTTTGTTGAAAAAGAAAAGGAGTTGGATTAAAATTGTCATTGTGACAAATTAGAATTATGGGGTTAAGTTTGTCAATTTAAAATTGTTGAAATAAAATTGTCATTTTTGATAAAATATAATAGTTGAAACAATAATTAACCATTTTTTTAATTAGAATTTGGTAAATAAAAATTATCATTTTTGTTAATTAAAATTGAGTTAAACAAAATTTATCATTTTTGTTTATTAGATTAGCTGAATCAAAAATTAACATTTTTGTTAATTAAAATTGAGTTAAACAAAATTTATCATTTCTGTTTATTAGATTAGCAGAATCAAAAATTAACATTTTTGTTAATTAAATTGAGTTAAACAAAATTTATCATTTTTGTTTATTAGATTAATTGAAACTAAATTTAACATTTTTATTAAATAGAATTGAATTAAACAAAAATTAACATTTTTGTTAATTAGAATGGAGTTAAACAAAAATCATCATTTTTGTTAATTAGAATAGTTGAATCAAAAATTATCATTTTTGACAAATTAGAATAATGGAATTAAAATTATCATTTTTTTCAAAATATAATTATTGGATCAAAATTGATATTTTTGTCAAAATATAATCATTGAATTAAATTTGTCAATTTGTCAAATTAAAATAGTTGAAATAAAAAGGACATTTTTGTTGCAGCAAAATAGTTGAAAACAAAAAAGGGAATTTGTTGTAAGAAGATAGTGAAACAAAAATTATCATTTTTATAGTTAAAACAAAATATACATTTTTGTGAAAATATAATTGTTGAAAAAAAAAGAACATTTTGTCAAATTAGAATTGTAAAAACAAAAATATTCATTCTTGTCAAATAGGTTAGTTGAAACAAAAATATTCATTTTTGTCAAATAGTTTAGTTGGAACAAAAATATTCCTTTTTGTCAAAATAGTTAAGTTGGACAAAAATGAACATTTTGTCAAATTAGAACAGTTGAAACAAAATGTACATTTTTGTCAAAACATAATGATTGAAACAAAATATACATTTTTGTCAATACATATTAGTTGAAACAAAATATACATTTTTGTCAATACATATAAGTTGAAACAAAATGTACATTTTTGTCAATACATATTAGTTGAAACAAAATGTACATTTTTGTCATAATATATTAGTTGAAACAAAGATTTACATTTCGTCAAAATATGATGGTTGAAAACAAAGATTACATTTTGGTTAAATAGATTTGAGTTATAACAAAAATTAAATTTTTGTTAAATAGTTTTGTGTTTGAGTAAAAATATTAAATTTATTAAACTAGAATTGTCAACAAAAATGAATAATCACTTTTTAGTCATTTTGTTGAACTAGAATTGTCAACAAAAATGAATAATCACTTTTTAATCATTTTCTCAAACTAGAATCGTCAACATAATTGCAACCATCACTTGTATCCATTTTGTTAAACTATATTTGTTAACAAAAGGAAATTATCACTTTTTATCATTTTGTGGAAATAGAATTGTCAACAAAAATTAATGTTTCACTTTTTATACATTTGTTGAAATAGAATTTGTATGTTAATTAAAGAATCGTTTTTATTGTCATAACATACATTAGAATTTGTATGTTAATTAAAGAATCGTTTTCATTGTCACAACATACATTAGAATTGGTATGTAAGTTAAAGAATTACTGTTATTGTCAAAACATACATTGAAACTACATACAAATAAAATATTTCTTTTATTTGTTACAGTTAAAAATAGAAATACAAATATAAATTATCTTTTTATTTGTCATTAGCAAAATGTCATGTAAATAAAATACATTTTATCTGACATTACAAAACATGTAGAAATGGTTATGCAAATTAAAACATTCTTTTATTTGGCGTGTTAAACACGTTAGTGGAATCGTCGAATGGTATATATTTATATATAATTATATATATATAAATATAAATTAAAATTAAACGAATCGCGCGCGGTACTTCGTGTTTTGGGATCGTAACTTTAAATGATTATACCAAAAGATCCGAACGTCGATTTTTCCCAAAACTGAAACCGTTAGGACCGCTTTGGGAAGATCTTTCCAATGATATAAATTTTTTTAAAATCCAACGGTTAGATTTCGAGAAATGTGTAAATCAAATTTGGGTAAAAACAGCGCCAGGGCCGCCTATTGACCCGAAGCGTCGTTAAATATAATTGAACTATGTTTATATAAATAAAAGTAGCGATAAATCGTTATAAAATAATATTTAACGATATAAAATGATTTAAATTATATATATGCGAGAATTATTTGAAAATACTGAGTTCAATCTCATTTCAAATAATTATACGGCGATTTAAATCGAAGATATTGAAGATGGTGATTGAAGATCGGCGATCTTCACATCGAATGGATGACTACGATGCCCGGCATTGGTAGCTCCCAATAAAGGGTTAAAGTGGTAGTTGTCCGGACGTACTTGTTGATTGTCCGGATAAGTGAGCACCTCTCTTCCTTATTGGACATACGGGACGATGAATAAGGTGTCTCCGGTTACGTTCAGACCCAGAACGGACTTGTAAATGGATGTGTTTCTGACATTGAATTTTGTTCTATGTGAATTGGTTTCTACTTAATGTATATCTGTTTGGTGGCAGAGAATTTATTCACTTGCTTAACACCATTCTCTGGGACGCACGAGCTCAGAGGTTATACATTAATAGTTATTGATCGCATGACATGAGTTGTAATGTGCCATGCTAAGATGCAAATGATCGAGGCTTTTGTTGAAAAGCAGAGCCTTGTGGTTGATGATCAAAGCACAGACTGTTTAGGCGTAGCTTTGTGTATAGCGTAACTTCGCGAGCCCCACACCCCGATTTGAGTCAAAAACGGGATAAGGACCGTAGGGAGTGCATGCTTTTCTTTCTAGCTAGAAGTGGTATCAGGGTTTTGCAAGCCCTGACATTATACTTATGTGGATGATGGATTATGGGCCGCATTGGATATATTGGTCGATAGTGGCCGATTGATAGGTCCAACAGGACCGGGAAACATATTGTCCAAGAATAATTAATCCACTAAAGTATTTGTGGATCAGCCCTACCGTATCGAAGGGTTCGCCAGCTTCTGAATCCTGAGGCATTTGCTAGAATGTCTCGAATAGGTGAGGAGTCATCCCTAGCCTCGAATCATGATGGAAACTGTAACACCCCATATTTCTGTTAACACTAAAGTTCACAAATTAAAGAATAACTCATCTCAGATGTGAGAATGAAGGGAAACAGGTTGTGCCATTGTGTTCGTCTCGGAATTCTGGTTGAGATAGAGTTCGAGTTTGCGTGAATTGGACTTCGTATGAAGAAGTTATGGCCATCGGAAGTTTCAGAAAATTCAAAACAGATTTCGAAAATTCAAATTTCAGAGTAAGAATAGCCACCACCAATTAGAGAGGAAGAACAGCTAATCAAATTCAATTCTATTCAACTCTAACAACGAATCTACTACAAAGGAAAGCTAATTCAACATCAGAACTCAGATTTCAGAACTCAAGACCTTCTTTGAGTTGTGAGTTCGATTTCTTTAATAAAATAATTAACAATTTAATTGGATTGAGATATGATGTGGATTATATGGCTATGTTGTGAATTATTGACCGCATGTTATTATTTATGTTGTAAATTCTATGATATTATCATGTAAGTTGTAAAGTGGTGATTTTATCATCTATGTTGTAATTTTACAATTGGCTTATGTATAATCAATTCATAATGATGTTTCATATGCTAGTTTGGTTATGTTGTTGGAACTAATTCAAATGTTAAATCATATGTATGTATGTATGCAAGTCTAGATGTTAGTTTAGATCTGGATCATATGCAACTTAATGAAATTATGAACAACTTTACATGTTTCATCACCCCTATTTTATGTGTGTAAATTGGATCTAAAGTTAGGCTATGACATGTGTGAGTTATATGCTAGTATACAAAATTCTACATGCTAGTTAACATGTTTACATGTAGATTTACACCATCGTTTATGTTGCATAAATCACATATGCAAGTATATATATATATATATATATATATATATATATGTTGCAAGTATGAATCATGCCTATGCAAGTTTGAACCTTATGATTAGATCTATGACACACATGGCTTATGCAAGTTTGTGACTATCACCTAAACAAGTCTACACCTTTAGATTTAGATCTATGACATATGTAGTTTTATGCAAGTTGTGACTTGGGCCTATGCAAGTTTTTATGTAGAACCTCATTCACACATGCAAGTTCACCCCTTATGTTTAGATCTAGTTTTATCTATATGTATGTTGTGATGTTTTCTCTTTATTCCATAAGTTAGACTATTCGAGCCTATCATATATTTTACGTTAAACGAACGAACGTACAACGTGGGGGTAATGGGATAATATTAAAAGATTTAATATTGAGAATTGGCATTAATTCCTCTAATGACATAAAATAAATTTGTTATGAAATTGGTATGATTTTGCATACCATAAATAGATGGACATAATTGAGTCAATTATGGACATCGTTAAATTTGAAATTGATTGATAATTTGAATAGGGAAATTAATTCAAATTGGGGGATGATTAATTAGGTGTAATTAATCGTCTAAGACACGAGGTTAGGCTCTTTTGTGGTGTAAGCCTGCCCGGACCCGCCCGACAAATCCAGCTGCCACAAATGCCAGTCTAATGTGGGAGGTCTTAAGCATAAATTAATTACGTAACAGTTGTAAAGAAACGAGGTTAGGCTCTTTTGTGGTGTAAGACTGCCCGGACCCGCCCGGCAAATCCAGCTGCCACAAATGCCAGTCTAATGTGGGAGGTCTTTATAAGGTTATGGTCTTAATAAATTAAGAAACACTTAACCAGATAAACATGTAATGGGACATGAGGGGGTTAAGTGGGTGCCTTGGGTGGCATGTGGAATTTAGTGGGTGCCTTGGGTAGAAATTGAAATACGATTAGAACCACTTAACCAAAATTGGAACATGTAAATGAACATGAATGAGAAGAGGGTTAAGTGGGATGTACTAGAGGGGACCAAGCTTAGGTGGATAGCTTGTGTCAAGTAATGGGGGCCCATTTCAACCAGTAACCCATACGTATCTTTGCGGGTTCGATCCAAGTCGAGGACGGGACACGCATATTGGGCTTGACTGTAAGAGGCCAAAAGGGGTTAGTAGTGGCAACGCAAGTCCAACGGGTTCATATGCGTGTGTGGGCCCGGGCTGGTTGGTAAGATGTTGTTGCATCGTGTAGGTATAAGCCGTGCATTATTGGTGGTATCGGGTTGCCACTTTGGGGAGTGATACTCCCCACTGTGGGGCCAGCACGGGTATCTACGAGTTAGGGAGCCGATCGCATGGGGGTAGTGGGTACACCTAGTGGAGATAGGGGCAGGCGGCACTTATGAAGGCAACTAAGGGTGCACGAAACTACCATTATCATTATTAAGTTCTGTAGGCGGGATCAACCTTAGGTTGACTAGTGATGGTGCAGTATAGTAATTATCTTATAGTGGTTTAGGTGCGCCTTTAACGTTATCTTTGTTCATCTTATTTCCTTGTTTACTCTGTTATACCCAATTGTTCACAGTCATTTCCTTATTTTCCAACTTATGCCTTAGCCTACTTATTTTGGTAATTATATTGTTAAAGTTATCGCACTCGCCAGACTTTATGTCTGACCCCCTTTGTTTCCTCCTCTTTTCTATCTTTTCCCCCAGGTGCTCAGGGTGGAACTAGCACCAGTGGAGCTTGATTTTGGACAGCTGTATCTCTTGCTTTTAGAAGTTGTTTGGATCGCTGATGTAAAAGTTCGGCCTATCTTATTTATGGCTTTTTTGTATTGGGGTTATGTCTTTCAATTTATGTACTCTGATTTATTCAAGATGGATATTATGTACTTCGACTCTTGTTTTTTGATGATGTAATCAAACCTATGTGTTTACCGCTGCAATGAATAAAATTTTAAAGTTTTAGTACTGTTTATATCTGTCTTGTTGTTAAGTTTCTGTTCTATACACACTTAAAATGCTCCATAGAAGTTAATGCATTCCCTTTGTGAGTGACATTAATGGACATGGGGTGTTACACATGGTATCAGAGCTGAAGGTTACCAGAACAGATATGAATTTTGATGTTTTTCAAAAACACTTTTATAAAGAAGTACCTTCAAAAGTATGTTTTAAGGAAAGTATTTTCAAGAGAAAAGCTTATTTAAAAAGCACAACCCCAAGAGCAATATATCTTTCCTTCGGTTCTTTTGTATTGAAACTTTCCATTTTCGTTTCAGCTTGTCTGGAATTCCCGAGATACCCGAGGGGATACCGATATCAGGATGGTTTAGGAGGTATTTGGAGACTAGGGCCACCACTGCAGGTCCAGCAAATGCTCCTCCTCTTCCTCGTGTCGATACTTTTGCTAAGATATGTAAGGACTTTCGAGCAATGGGTGGAAAACCTTTTCACGGGACGGAGACATTTGTTGAAGCTCGAAATTGGCTAAAGGAGGTGGAAGAATTGTTTGGGATCTTTGAAGTGGAAGATGGAAGAAAGGTCCACTTAGCTGCCTGGCTGATGAAGAATGAGGCCTCGTTTTGGTAGGAGGTCACTAATGGAGAACGTCCAGTCGATACATGGCCAGATTTTAGGCGGAGTTTTGAGGCGAAGTTTCTCTCACGGGCTGAAGAGAATCTATACATGGAAAGGTTTCTAGCACTGAAGCAGGGGAATCTATCGATGAAAGAATACGTCAACAAATTCAATCAATTGGCAAGATTTGGCTTGGATTTGGTGAATACACCAGAAAAGAAGGCCCTAAGATTTGTTAAGGGTTTGAACGAGTCACTTCATGGGTTAGCTATGACCCACTTCCCCATGGGGGCTACCTTTGAGAGACTAGTTGACATGGCGCGTTCGCACGAAGAAGAGAAGGGCGCCAATGCTAATAAGGCACCCATGAAGAAAGGGGATCAAAAGAAACCGCAACAGCAACAACATAACAAGAAAGGTGGTAAAGGAAACAATGGTAAGGGAAAGAAGAGATGCTTTAACTGTGGGACACCAAGCCATCTAAGCAAAGATTGTAGGAAGAAAAAGTAGACTAGTTGTTTCCACTGTGGCGAACCAGGACAACTGATTAAGGACTGCCCAACGAAAGGGCAGGGTCTACCTCGGGAGGACAGGTGCAGGCTCTTATGGCACCACGGCAGGCAAGGGGGCAAGTTCAGGCTCTCGTGGTCCCACCGTTACAAGAACGAGGTAGAGCAATTTCCATTGAAATTTTAGTTTTTTTTGTTTTATCATCCTGTCCGTACTTTATTCGATTCTGGCGCATCATATTCTTTTATTTCTACATCATTAGTTGAAACACTGCACCTAGATACTAGTCTAGTTACAGATCCCTTAATAGTCTGAAATCCTATTGGTGGTTCGGCTCATCTTTCTATGATTTGTCGGGATTTGAGAGTGTTTATCTTGGGCGTTGGGTTTGAATGCAACGTCTTTGTTCTTGGCTTCATGGGCTATGGCTTGATTCTAGGTATGAATTGACTAACTAGATACGGGGCCATCCTAGATTGTGAAAGAAGGGTAGTTAGATTGTTGACTCGTTGCGGAAAGACCCTTGATATTTCTTGTGACCCTAGAGGTCTAGTAATGCTTAGCTACCTAGAATCCCTTGACACATCCAATGATGATTTACATTCTGTTCACATAGTCCGTGAATATGTTGATGTCTTCGATAAGGTGAGGGGTTTACCCCCAAAATGTGAGATAGACTTTCGAATATATCTAGTAGATAATGCAAAGCCAGTTGCATTGCCAATATGCCATATGTCTCCAAGAGAGAGAAGAGAACTCGGTAAGCAAGCGAAAGAATTGCTTGAGAAGGGGTTCATAAGACATAGTATATCGGAGTGGGGTGCTCCAGTAGTATTTGCCACGAAGGCAGATGGGTCCCTTAGACTTTGTGTTGACTATGGAGAACTTAATAAGCTTACTAAGAAGAATAGGCACCCACTGCCGAGGATTGACGATCTCTTCGATCAGTTAGTAGGCGCCTCAGTGTTTTCGCAGTTGGACTTAGCCACGGGTTTCCATCAGTTGAGAGTGGCTGAGGATAGCATAGACAAGACTGCCTTTAGGACTCCAGACGGCTTCTTCGAGTGGCTTGTGATACCCTTCGGTTAGAAAACGCCCCCGCATACGTTGTTGACTTGATGAGTAGGGTGTTTAGGGAGTACATTAATAAATTCGTGGTAGTCTTTGTGGACGACATCTTGATCTTTTCTAAAAGCGAGGAAGAGCATGCCCTACATCTTAGGGAAGTGTTGGAGACCCTTCGAGCGCATAGCCTTAAAGCTAAATTTTCTAAATGTAACTTTTGGAGGAAGGAAGTGCGATTCTTAGGGCACGTGGTTTCCAAAGAAGGGATAGTTGTGGATCCCGCAAAGGTTGTGGCCATCCAAGATTGGAAGGTCCCTAAAAATGCTACCGAGGTGAGGAGTTTCTTAGGGTTGGCTGGCTACTATAGGAAGTTTATCAAAGACTTCGCAAAAATATCAGCCCCATTAACACGCTTGACGAAGAAGAACCTCGTCTTCACGTGGGACGTAGATTGTGATGATACGTTCCAACGTTTAAAGAGAGCTTTGACCACAGCCCAAGTCTTAGTGTTGCCAGATGGGAGTAAGCCATTTACTGTTTATACTGATGCTTGTGGGATAGGACTAGGCGCAGTCTTAATGCAAGAGGGAAGGGTAATAGCCTACGGAGGGAGGCAGTTGAGAGTGCATGAGAGAAATTACCCTAAACATGACCTAGAATTGGCCACTATTGTTTTCGCACTTAAGTCTTGGCGCCATTATCTTCTTGGTGAGAAATTTGAATTGTTCACTGACCACAAATCGCTAAAATACTTTTTCTCTCAGAAGGACTTGAACTTAAGGCAACAAAGGTGGATGGAATTCTTAGCGTCCTACGATTTCGAGATAGCATATACCCCTGGCAAGGGGAACGTGGTGGCAGATGCCTTAAGTAGGAAAAGGTTATCCGTAAGTCCGTTTTTTGTTGAGCGGCGAAGCTTAGAGTTCATCTCTACGTTTGACTTTAGACCTTCCATTGACTTTGTACTCAGTTTGCTAGCATCCTTAGAGGATAGACCTACGCTTTTGGGATGGATTGGTGAGGCACAGCTAGATGACCCACAGTTGGTTGAGTTAGTAGAGAAGCTTAAAAGGGAGGAGTCATCGAGCCATCTCCGTAGGTATACCCTAGATGATAAGGGTTGGTTACGTAGGGACGGTAGACTTTGTGTACCACCGGACAAGAATTTGAGGAAGACCATTTTTGATGATGCACATCGTTCGAAGATGACCATCCATCCCGGGGGGGGGGGGACAAGATGTACATGGACATGAGACGAGTTTACTTTTGGCCCGGCATGAAGAGGGATGTGGCTGAGTTTGTCGCTGGATGCTTAGTGTGCCAACAAGTAAAAGTAGAGAAAAAGAAGCCTGGTGGGTTGCTTCACCCATTAGAGGTCCCACAATGGAAGTGGGAAAGTGTCTCGATGGACTTTATTGATGGGTTACCAAGGTCGGGGAAGGGTAATACAGGGATTTGGGTCATGGTAAACAGACTTACTAAGAGCGCCCATTTCATTCCCATGAAGAGTAAGAGGGCTGCTCCATGTTTAGCCTCCGTATACATTCGAGAGATAGTTCGTTTACACGGTGTTCCTTCTAGCATAGTGAGCGACCGCGATCCTATCTTCACTAGCGAGCTTTGGAAGAGCTTGCAAGAGGCGGTAGGGACTAAGTTATGTTTTAGCACCGCATATCATCCTTAGACGGGCGGCCAGACCGAGAGGGTGAATCGTATTCTAGAGGACCTATTGAGGTTGTGTGTCTTAGACTTTGGAGGTACATGGGAGGAACATCTTCTGTTGGTGGAGTTCGTATATAATAATAGCTTTCGGTCTAGCATTGGCATGGCACCGTTTGAGGCTCTTTATCGACGACCGTGTCATTCGCCTACATGTTGGTGGGAATCTACAGATAAGATCTTGCTTGGGCCCGATATGATTAGAGAGACTTCGGAAAAGATCTATTTGATTCGAAGGAGGATGAAGACGGCGCAAGATAGGCAGAAATCTTATGCGAACAAGAGGAGGATAGATCTTGAGTTTGATATTGGGGACATGGTCTTTGTCAAGGTATCTCCAATACGGAATGACGTTCGCTTTGGGTCTATTGGGAAGTTAGCACCAAGGTTCGTAAGGCCGTTTCCTATTAAGGAGAGGATTGGAAAGATGGCGTATAAAGTGGAGTTGCCCGAGAGACTTAGTGGTGTACACGATGTATTCCATGTATCACATTTGAGGAAGTGCTTGCATGAGATCGCAGAAGTGGTAGAGCCGAGCTTGCTTAGAGAGGTGGAGATAGATCGAGATGCGATGATTCGACGAGCTCCTACGTGCGTTTTTGGGTCGGAGATTAAGAAGTTGAGGAATCGAGAGGTCAGGCTAGTCAAAGTGCAATGGGGAGATGATGAGAGAAACGCTACTTGGGAGACGGAAGAGAAGATGGGTTCATCGTACCCTTTTCTTTTCGAGGGTATATCTTTTAATTTCTCCTTTATCGCTTAGCATGTACTTATTTTATCTTTAGTATGTTCTCTCGCTAGTATCTTTGACCTTTAGATAGGGTAGTCCTATAGTTTAAACATGTGTTTGAGACATGTTATGTATGATGGATGCATGTGGATGCAAGTGTTTGCTAGTGGTTGCTCGTGGATGCATATACACACACTTTAGGCACTAGATCGGCTTAGTCACTTCATATTGCATATTGCATATAAATGTGAGTACATATTTAAGTAATGGATGTATAATGGTTGTACTATCATATGGATGTTGCATTTTGGTGAATGGTTGTGCACACATGTAGAAATAATATGTATCGATAGGATTCTTTCACATACATAATGGATGCAAAGCACTATCATGGTTTGCATTAAGGAGGTCAACTGAATCAGTAGACCGCCTGATTTTGCATTAGATAAGAAACATATACACACACTTCTTGCATATGTTCATACAGCTTTAGGAATTTTATAAGGACAATGGATGCCTGTGTTTGGTGGTTGAGTAGATGGTGGTTTGGATGTTAGGATATGCATTCTCCTTAACTTGGAGATTTCGGGGGAGAAATCCTTTAAGGAGGGGAGAATGTAACACCCCGTATTTCTGTTAACACTAATGTTCAAAAATTAAAGAATAACTAATCTCAGATGGGAGAACTAAGGGAAACGGGTAGCGCCATTGTGTTCGTCTCGGAATTCTGGTTGAGATAGAGTCCGAGTCTGCATGAATTGGACTTCGTATGAAGAAGTTATGGCCATCGGAAGTTTCAGAAAATTCAAAACAGATTTCAAAAATTCAAATTTTAGAGCCAGAATGGGCTAGGCGGGAAATTTCCCGCCAGGGCCAGGTTGACCATAGGGTCGACCTACCCTCACCAGATCGACCATAGGGTCGTCCTGGGGGTCGACCTGCCCCCCCCCCCCCCCCCCGGGCAGATTTGATTGATGACCTGTTTATGATTGTATGCTGAGTCATTAGGGTTTCTGATCTGCTCTGATTGGCTAGGATAAATTCTGGGTTGATCGGACGGCCTAAACTAATCCTAAACTCTATAAAAAGACATGTCGACTCAAACCCTAAAATCAAATTAAAATTAGATACATGGCCTCCATGCCGTCACCTTGCAACCTAGAATAGCCGCCACCAATTAGAGAGGAAGAACAACTAATCAAATTCAATTCTATTCAACTCTAACAACGAATCTACTACAAAGGAAAGCTAATTCAACTTCACAACATAGATTTCAGAACTCAAGACCTTCTTTGAGTTGTGAGTTCGATTTCTTTAATAAAATAATTAACGAATTAATTGGATTGAGATATGATGTGGATTATAGGGCTATGTTGTGAATTATTGACCGCATGTTATTATTTATGTTGTAAATTCTATGATATTATCATGTACGTTGTAAAGTGGCGATGTTATCATCTATGTTGTAATTTTATGATTGGCTTATGTATAATCAATTCATAATGATGTTTCATATGCTAGTTTGGTTATGCTGTTGGAACTAATTCATATGTTAAATCATATGTATGTATGTATACAAGTCTAGATGTTAGTCTAGATCTGGATCTTATGCAAGTTAATGAAATTATGAACAACTTTACATGTTTCATGACCCCTATTTTATGTGTGTAAATTGGATCTAAAGTTAGGCTATGACATGTGTGAGTTATATGCTAGTATACAAAATTCTACATGCTAGTTTACATGTTTACATGTAGATTAACACCATCGTTTGTGTTGCATAAATCACATGTGAAAGTATATATATATATATATATATGTTGGAAGTATGAATCATGCCTATGCAAGTTTAAACCTTATGATTAGATCTATGACACACATGGTTTATGCAAGTTTGTGACTACCACCTAAACAAGTCTACACCTTTAGATTTAGATCTATGACATATGTATTTTTATGCAAGTTGTGACTTGGGCCTATGCAAGTTTTTATGTAGAACCTCATTCACACATGCAAGTTCACCCCTTATGTTTAGATCTATTTTTATCTATATGTTTGTTGTGATGTTTTCTCTCTATTCCATAAGTTAGAGTTTTCGAGTCTAACGTATATTTTACGTTAAACGAACGAACGTACAATGTGGGGTAATGGGATAATATTAAAAGATTTAATATTGAAAATTGGCATAAATGCCTCTAATGGCATAAAATAAATTTGTGATGAAATTGGTATGATTTTGCATACCATAAATAGATGGACATAATTTAGTCAATTATGGACATCGTTAAATTTGAAATTGATTGATAATTTGAATAGAGAAATTAATTCAAATTGGAGGATGATTAATTAGGTGTATTTAATTGTCTAAGACACGAGGTTAGGATCTTTTGTGGTGTAAGACTGCCCAGACCCGCCCGGCAAATCCAGCTGCCACAAATGTCAGTCTAATGTGGGAGGTCAGGCATAAATTAAATACGTAACAGTTGTAAAGGCACGAGGTTAGGCTCTTTTGTGGTGTAAGACTGCCCGGACCCGCCCGGCAAATCTAGCTGCCACAAATGCCAGTCTAATGTGGGAGATCTTTATAAGGTTACGTTCTTAATAAATTAAGAAACACTTAACCAGATAAACATGTAATGGGACATGAGTGGGTTAAGTAGGAGCCTTGGGTGGCATATGGAATTTAGTGGGTGCCTTGGGTGGCATTTGAAATACGATTCGAAACACTTAACCAAAATTGGAACATGTAAATGAACATGAATAAGAAGAGGGTTAAGTGGGATGTACTAGAGGGGACCAAGCTTAGGTGGATAGCTTGTGTCAAGTAATGGGGGCCCCTTTCAACCAGTAACCCATACGTATCTTTGTGGGCTCGACCCAAGTCGAGGACGGGACACGCATACTGGGCTTGACTGTAAGAGGCCAAAACGGGTTAGCGATGGCAACGCAAGTCCATCAGGTTCATATGCATGTGTGGGCCCGGGATGGTAGGTAAGACGTTGTTGCATCGTGTAGGTATAAGCCTTGCATTATTGGTGGTTTTGGGTTGCCACTTTGGGGAGTGATACACCCCACTGTGGGGCTAGCATGGGTATCTATGAGTTAGGGAGCCGATCGCATGGGGGTAATGGGTACACCTAGTGGAGATAGGGGCAGGCGACACCTATGAAGGCAACTAGGGGTGCACGAAACTACCACTATCATTATTAAGTTCTATAGGCGGGATCAACCTTAGGGTGACTAGTGGTGGTGCAATATAGTAATTATCTTATAGTTGTTTTGGTGCGCCTTTAACGTTATCTTTGTTCAACTTATTTTCTTGTTTACTCTGTTTTAGCCAATTGTTCACAGTCATTTCCTTATTTTCCAACTTATGCCTTAGCCTAGTTATTTTGGTAATTATATTGTTAAAGTTATCGCACTCGCCAGACTTTATATCTGACCCCCTTTGTTTCCTCCTCTTTTCTTCCTTTTCCCCCCAGGTGCTCAGGGTGGAACTAGCACCAGTGGAGCTTAATTTTGGACAGCTGTATCTCTTGCTTTTAGAAGTTGCTTGGATCGCTGAAGTAAAAGTTCAGCCTATCTTATTTATGGCTATTTTGTATTAGGGTTATGTCTTTTAATTTATGTACTCTGATTTATTCAAGATGGATATTATATACTTTGACTCTGGTTTTTTGATTATGTAATCAAACCTATGTGTTTACCGCTGCAATGAATAAAATTTTAAAGTTTTAGTACTGTTTATAACTGTCCTGTTGTTAAGTTTCAATTCTATACACACTTAAAATGCTCCATAGAAGTTAATGCATTCCCTTTGTGAGTGACATTAATGGACGTGGGGTGTTACGGAAACCCAACTTCCAATATGACATTATGGTTTTGATTGTAAACCTATATATCGCGACATAGTATATGGTAACTATGCCATCTAGGATTGATACTCTTACTTTGATATATTTTAAAACTGATTAGACACTAATAATAGTATTAAATTACTATTTTCTACGTATCAAGCATGTTTGATCATTATAAGTTAAATCTTTATCCTCCGGCTTGTGTTGCATTGTGTGATGGTTGAGTCTTATAATGATTTCATTTTTCTAAAAAACATTGCTTTGTTTTGAATAAAAAATTATTTAATTTATGCACTGTCAATCCAATGGAGTAAACTCGTTCCGCATTAGCGGCGTGGTCCTGTGATTAGCCATATTGTTAAATAAGTTAGGAAATATTTCTCACACCAGTCCCACGACAGACTCGTAGTTTGTTTCACTTTGCAAACTCGGGTTCCCTCTTTTTCACACATGCAGCCAAGTGACAATTCAGGTTATTATGGACATATGCTGGATTGGAGTATGTTTATGGAAGGAAGATGAAAAACATTTTTATCTATTTATTTCTACTTTGAGATATTTAGACATTATTGATCGATGTTGTACTTGATGGAGTTTGAGACTTATTTCTATTTGCTGAGACTTTCTATTTGCTAAGTTGTATCATGTAACTGTGTCAGTCTGATGTTTTGATGTTGTGATGTTGATGACATTTCTATTTCCACTACAATGATTAATGTGTTATGTTGTTATCTAAGATCTCCCGTTGTTGTAAATATGTTATATTCCAATGATTATCCTTGCTTCCGTATTACGGAAGTCTGGGGTCATAACAGTTGATATTAGAGCCAAAGGTTAACCTTAGCTTCAGAGTATGACATATTTAAAACAATTCGTCTAGATAGAATCATCAGTATTCTAAGGCGAGTAGCTCATTAGAGATAAGATTAGTAATGTCCTAAAATGAGCACAGCAGAATAGCACATATTAATCAGTCATTACATCAATCATCTTTCCATATGTCCTTACTTTTACCTTTCCTTGAAAATTATCATTTCTGTTGGTTTGACTCTTTCTTTGATGGTACAGAACTAACGAAAAATGAGCACTAGATCGAGAGCCTGAGGCAGAGGAGGAGCTAGAGGACGGGGAAGGGGTGAAACCCCCATTGCTCAGGGGCAGCCCACTCCCGAGGCTGTAACACCACCACCTCCACCCCTACAGCCTTTTGACCTAGACAAGGTAGCCAGAAAGTTCAGGAATTTAGGTGGTGTGTCATTCACAGGGCGAGAGACAGTGATAGAAGCTCAGGCATGGCTCAAGGATTGCAAGAAGATATTTGGAGGCTTAGAACATGAAGACCACCACAAGCGTTTTATGGCATCGTGGCTATTGAAATATGAGGCTCTGAATTGGTGGGAGACGGTCATAATTGGAAATAATGAGGCCGACATGTCTTGGGCCAAATTCAACTAACTCTTTAATGAGAAGTTTATTCCTTCGCAAGAAGTAGAGCGTCTTCACGATCAGTTTGCCAACTTGCAGCAAGGAGATAAGACTGTTTCAGAGTTTGTGTGGAAGTTTGAAGAGCTTTCACGTTATGCTCCTGAATTAATTCGGGACCCATTCCAGAAGAATAAGAGATTCATTAATGGCCTTTCCAGGAAGAATCTAAACAGTGTGACATCACACATTAAGCTTCCATTTAATGAGGTGGTCGAAATGGCTTGTCGATATGAAGAAAATGACAGGAGTTCGCAGCAATATCAAGAGAAAAAATTAAATAACAACAAGAGGAAGCAGGCTGACAAGAAACCAGAGGCGAGCAACTCTTCAGCCGCCAAGCCTCAAGGAAATAAAAAGGCCAAGGTGAGATGATTTAATTGCCACAATATGGGACACTTTGGTTATAAATGCCGAGCTCCAAAAAGGCCAAGGAGAAATGAGTCAGGGCCCAGCCAGAATTCTCGTGACACCAGGGGATGCTTTAATTGCCACAAGCTAGGTCATCTTATCAAGAATTTTCCACTGCTAAAGAAATCCAAGGTGGCTCATGTATACGATGGAGCGGTTGCACCAGCCACTTCCGAGGGAGCAGGTAAACCAGATGTCTTGGGAGATACCCTTACCATTAAGAATATTCCTGTTACCATATTACTTGACACTGGTGCATCACGTAGTTTCACTTCTAGTGACATAATTAAAAAGTTAAATTCGAAAACAAGAAATCTTAAAGAATCAGTTAGAGTCCATAATCCAATAGGAGGTTCTCTTATTCTCGGTTTATACTGTAGAGTACCGATCTCCTACTCTTGTTACCAATTTCCTATCAATTTGATTATCATGAATTTTTCTGAGTACGATGTTATCCTTGGGCTGGATCGGTTAACAAGACATAAGGCCGAAGTTAGATGTGCTGAAAGAATTGTCAAAGTTAAAACGAAACTCGGAGATATATTTATACAATGCCACGGCCCGGCAACGGATAGGAAAGAATTCTGGTCTTCTCTAGAAGTCATCCCTACATCTATTGAGAATATTCCTGTTGTCAAAGATTATGCGGGTGTGTTTGAGGAAGTTGGTAGCTAACCTCCGTGTAGAGAAATCGACTTAAGGATTGACTTAGTTCTGAATGCAAGGCCAGTTGTGCATCCTATTCGGAGAATGGCTCTGAAAGAAAAAAATGAGATGAGCAATCAAACTAAACAGCTTTTGTAGAGAGGTCTGATCAGATCTAGCTTCTCAAATTGGGGTGCAGCTATGGTGTTTGTCCCAAAGTCAGATGACACTCTCAGACTATGTGTGGATTACCGTGACCTCAATAAGCAAATGCTGAAAAACAAATATCCATTGTCGCGTATTGATGATCTATTGGACTGCTTGGATGGAGCGCCAGTATTCTCTAGAATAGAGCTAGCTACCGGATTCCATCAATTGCACATTGCCGAAGTATGTGTTCCCTTGACTACTTTCAGTGGGCCGGACTTATTCTATGAATGGCTAGTAATGTCGTTCGGCTTATGTAACGCTCATTCTTACTTTGTTGATCTGATGAACAAAGTATTCCGGGATTTCTTAAATAAATTCGAGCTGGTTTTCATCGACAACATCTTAATCTTCTCTAAATCCACTACTGAGCATGAAAAGCATTTGAAAGAAGTTTCGGAAATCCTACGAATGAATGTGTTGAAATCCAAATTCTCTAAATCCATATTCCTGCAAGAAGAAGTGAAATTCCTCCATTATGTTGTATCAAAGAAAGGCATTTCAGTGTACCCACGCAAGATCTCAGCCATTCAAGATTGGAAGCAGTCTAGCACTCCTATAGAAATCAGAAGTTTCCAAGGATTGGCTAGCAATTATCGGAAAATCATTAAAGATTTTTTTGAAGCTATCTTGTCCATTGATGAAGCTGACCAAGAAGCATACGAAGTTTATTCGGACACCCGAATGTGAGGCAGCTTTCCAAGAGCTAAAATTAAGGTTGACCACTGCCCCCATGTTGACCATTATTGATGGCAACCAAGATTTGACCGTCTATACTGATGCTTCTATCGAGGGTATTGGTGCGGTGTTAATGCAAAGGGGAAAAGTAGTTGCATATGCTAGCTGGCAGTTGAAACCGCATGAGAAAAGATACCCCACTCATGATCTTGAGTTGATGGCCATCGTGTTTTCTTTAAAAATATGGCAGCACTATCTTTTGGGTAAGAAGTTCGAATTATATACTGATCATAAATCCTTGAAGTATCTGTTCATCCAAAGAGACTTGAATTTGAGGCAGCAACGTTGGTTAGAATTTCTTATGGCCTACGATCTGGACATCCTATATACTTCACGAAAATCCAATGTTGTTGCAGATGCGCTCAGTAGAAAGAATGTGGACACCGCCAATCTTATCATCGCCAATCTCATCATTACACCTACATTGATTGATAAGATCTCTGCTCTTCAGAAGAATGATTAGTTTATTCAGAGAATTAGCAAAAGAGTTCGGGAAGGCGAAACCACGAATTTCCAGATTGAAAACAAAGGAGTTCTGAGACTGTTAGGCTGAATTTGTGTTCCGAACCTTCCGGAGCTCAGAAAGGAAGTAATGGATGAATGTCATAAATCTAAACTTAGTATTCATCCAGGGGTGAGCAAGATGTATCATGACCTCAAGCGCACATTTTGGTGGACATCTATGAAGAGGGACATTTCTATATACGTTAGCAGATGTTCCACTTGCCAGCAAGTCAAAAGCGATAAACAGAAGCTCGCTGGATTGTTGCAACCGCTAGAGGTTTCAAGTTGGAAGTGGGATGAAATTTCAAGGGACTTTATTGATGGATTGCCCCGAACCAGAAAAGGCAATGACAGTATATGGGTGATCGTAGATCGTTTCACAAAGACCGCCCATTTTATTCCTGTCAGATCTAATAAAACAACTCGAAGTCTGGTGCAGCTATTTCAGAGAGATTGTCAGATTACATGGAGTTCCCAGTAGCATTGTTAGTGATCACGATCCAATATTTGCTAGTAAATTCTGGGAAGCATTCGAAGAAGAGCCAGGGACAAAGTTGAATCTGAGCACCACTTATCATCCTCAGATAGATGGCCAGACTAAGAAGTTGAACCGCATATTAGAAGACTTGTTGCAAGCATGCATTCTTGATTTTGGCGGGTCATGGGAAGATCACTTGCAATTGGTTGAGTTCTCTTATAATAATACTTACCAAGTAAGCTTGCAGATGTCGCCATTTGAAGACTTGTACGGCAGGCCATGCAGATCTCCCGCATGTTGGGTGGAACCAGCCAATCGGTTATTATTGGCTCCCGACATGATTCGTGTAGCATCAAATAAAGTTGATTTCATTAAGAAGCGACTACTGACTACTCAGAGCCGACAGAAGAGCTATGCAGACTCATGAAGAAGGGATTTAGAATTCTCTATTGGTGATTATGTGTACTTGAGGGTTTCCCCACTGAGAGTAGTAATTCGTTTTGGGAAGACTGGGAAGTTGGAGCCGAGATTCATTGGTCCATTTCCTATTCTCAAAAGGATTGGAACTCTCGCTTATAGGGTGCAGTTTCCTGACTGGTTGCCAGGGGTGCATGATGTATTCCATGTGTCCTACCTCCGGAAGCATGTACATGATCCAGACTTGATTGTGGAGGAAGCAGAACAACAAGATTTGGAGATTACCCCGAGCTTAGCAGTGAGGAGGGAGACAGCGAAAATTGTTGGCAAAGAGACCCAAGTTCTAAGGAACAAGAGGATCCACTTAGTCAAAATGCAGTGGAGCGGGGATCCTAGAGACTGTACATGAGAGACTGAGGATAGCATCAAACAGGCTTATCCCAAGTGCAGAGTGGACATCTCCGAGTAACTCTTATGTTGAGGTACATTTACAATATTTTGCATTTTCCTTTTTGTTTCCTACTTTGATATTGTTTCCTTTTCGGGGACGAAAAGTTTCTAAGTGGAGGAGATTGTAACAACCAGGAAAATCAGAACCAATTTAGAAATTTTAATTTGGCTATTTTAACGAATTTTGAATAGTTAAAATAATTTATTTTAAATAATAACGATTTAAAATTTATTTAAATCGAAGTTAGAACGAATATATTTATTTTAATTTTAAAAGGAGTTAGAAATAGCATGGTATTTTGAGAATTTGAATTTGAACTTTGACTGAATGTACAAGATTCAAAATAAATAGGATTTTTTGAAACCAAAAATGTTTAAATCTATTTAAAAATATCTTTATGATGAATCTGAAAAATTGAAATTTCGTAGCGGGAATAAAAAGTTGTGGCCAGTTGAATATTCAGAATAGTCGCTATGGAATTTAATATAATTTATAGCTCGTATAAATGGCCATTATACAAACGACCTCCCTTTTCGACCTAACCATTTTTGTTGGATCCGGAATCTCAAATTATTGCTAAGTTCAATTTTCCATAATTTTTGGAATTAATATGTGAGCGTGGTAAATTAAACTTGTTCGATAATTTTTGTTGAATTTAATCGACCGTCAAAAAGGCCATTTTTCTAACGGTGTCAAAATTCGACGAAATTAGTTTTGTTAGGACCATATCGTCGAAACATAGCTAGATTTATTTTTTGGGAATTTTCGGAGTTCGTATGTGGCCCCGGTAAGTTTAAATGTACGATTAAATTAAATAAATAAATGATTTATATTTTAAATTGGAGAAAACAGACTGAAAATGATTGATTGGGCTGACGGGACCTAGCCCATTGTGTTCGCAACGGGGGCAATTGGGTTGGTACAACTTTCGTTGGGCTGAAATTGGAGCGGAAAAGGGTTAAATGGGCTTAATTTAGTAATTAATAGATTTATTTTTATTTTATTATAAATAACTCTTATTCAAAACCCTAATACAATACTACAGCCGCCGCCTTCTTCATCTTCAATGGCCATAGAACTCCGAACTTCCTCCATCAATAACTCTCCATTCTCACAATAAAACCGAGTGCTTCTTAGGGGGATATTGAAGAGAGTCATTAGCTCTTCACATCCGTACGATTGGATTCTCTCTGGTGACATATTTCGTTCAGAAAAGCTACGAACTCAACTGTCGTTCGCCCTTGTCCTTTCCGTCGTGGGGACCATCGAGTTGATCGCGTTCAGAGGTGGAGGCGTGGCTCCTTGAGCACTTTGAAGTGGTGCTAGCCGATCATCCTCCGCCGTTGTAATTTAGTCACGATCTGTAACCCTAAGTTTGAACAAAATACAAAGGCTATCGGCTTTAATCTGATTGAGGAAGAATTTAGGTTTTTTTATAAAAATTAATTAATTTATTAATTTAAATGACAATATTATTCACACAAATAAATTCATAACTTGCTCAAACGAATTCAGAATTGGACGATTTCAGAAGCGTTGCGATCGTGAGTCCGAGATCTACACTTCTGGACTGATTAGAACGAATTCGGAGGAGAGCAGATTTTGGACAAATTTCAAATCTGAATTATTCAGAATTAAAAACGACTATGAGAAATTCTACTTTTTTATATAATTAAAATTACTTAATCATGATTGTGATATTTCCCCTACGCTGTTAAATGTTATTAGTATGACACGTGATTTGATCTAGAACTGATGTTGTTATTTGGACCCATTGATTTGATGGTGTTTGTGTTGAATGAAATTGTTGGAAACAAAAAAACCAATTTTTGTTGAAAAAGAAAATGAGTTGGATTAAAATTGTCATTGTGACAAATTAGAATTATGGGATTAAGTTTGCCAATTTTGTCAATTTAGAATTGTTGAAATAAAATTGTCATTTTTGACAAAATATAATACTTGAAACAATAATTAACAATTTTGTTAATTAGAATTTGGTAAATAAAAATTAACATTTTTGTTAATTAAAATTGAGTTAAACAAAATTTATCATTTTTGTTTATTAGATTAGCTGAATCAAAAATTAACATTTTTGTCAATTAAAATTGAGTTAAACAAAATTTACCATTTTTGTTTATTAGATGGCTGAATCAAAAATTAACATTTTCGTTAATTAAAATTAAGTTAATTTTTTTATCATTTTCGTTTATTAGATTAGTTAAATCAAAATTTAACATTTTTGTTAATTAGAATTGAATTAAACAAAAATTAACATTTTTGTTAATTAGAATGGAGTTAAACAAAAATCATCATTTTTGTTAATTAGAATAATTGAATCAAAAATTATCATTTTTTTCAAATTAGAATAATGGAATTAAAATTATCATTTTTGTCAAAATATAATTATTGGATCAAAATTAATATTTTTGTCAAAATATAATCGTTGAATTAAATTTGTCAATTTGTCAAATTAAAATAGTTGAAATAAAAAGGACAATTTTGTTGTAACAAAATAGTTGAAAATAAAAAAGGACATTTTGTTGTAAGAATATAGTGAAATAAAAATTATCATTTTCATAGTTGAAACAAAATATACATTTTTGTAAAAATATAATTATTGAACAAAAATGAACATTTTGTCAAATTAGAGTTGTTGAAACAAAAATATTCATTTTTGTCAAATAGTTTAGCTGAAACAAAAATATTCATTTTTATCAAATAGTTTAGTTGGAACAAAAATATTCCTTTTTTGTCAAAATAGTTTAGTTTAGCAAAAATGAACATTTTGTCAAATTAGAATATTTGAAACAAAATGTACATTTTTGTCAAAACATAATGGTTGAAACAAAATATACATTTTTGTCAATACATATCAGTTGAAACAAAATATATATTTTTGTCAGTACATATCAGTTGAAACAAAATGTACATTTTTGTCAATACATATTAGTTGAAACAAATTGTACATTTTGGGTTCAAAATATATTAGTTGAAACAAAGATTTACATTTTGTCAAAATATGATGGTTGAAAACTAAGATTACATTTTGGTTAAATAGATTTGAGTTATAACAAAAAATACATTTTTGTTAAATAGATTTGTGTTTGAGTAAAAATATTAATTTTGTTGAACTAGAACTGTCAACAAAAATGTATGGTCACTTTTTAGTCATTTTGTTGAACTAGAATTGTCAACAAAAATGAATAATCATCTTTTAATAATTTTGGCAAACTAGGATCATCAACATAAATGCAACCATCACTTATATCCGTTTTGTTAAACTAGATTTGTTAACAAAAGGAAATTATCACTTTTTATCATTTTGTTGAAATAGAATTTCAACAAAAATGAATGTAACACTTTTTATACATTTGTTGAAATAGAATTTGTTTGTTAATTAAAGAATCATTTTCATTGTCACAACATACATTAGAATTTGTATTTTAATTAAAGAATCGTTTTCATTGTCACAACATACATTAGAATTTGTATGTTACTTAAAGAATCGTTTTCATTGTCACAACATACATTAGAATTTGTATATAAGTTAAAAAATTATTGTTATTCCCAAAACATACATTGAAACTACATACAAATAAAATATTTCTTTTATTTGTTACAGTTAAAAACAGAAATACAAATAAAAATTATCTTTTTATTTGTCATTAGCAAAATGTCATGCAAATAAAATACATTTTATTTGACAGTACAAAACATGTAGAAATGGTTATGCAAATTAAAACATTCTTTTATTTGGCGAGTTAAACACGTTAGTGGAATCGTCGAATGGTTTATATTTATATATATATTTATCTATATATACAAATATAAATTAAAATTAAACGAATCGCGCACGGTATTTCACGTTTCGGGATCGTAACTTTAAACGATTATATCGAAAAATCCGACCGTCGGATTTTCCCAAAACTGGAACTGTTAGGAACGCATTGGTAAGATCTTTCCAACGATATAAATTTATTAAAATCCAACGGTTAGATTTCGAGCAATGTGTAAATCAAATTTGGGTAAACACAGCGCTAGGGCCGCCTATTGACCCGAAGCATCGTTAAATTTAATTGAGCTATTTTTATATAAATAAAATAAGCGATAAATCATTAAAAAATAATATTAATGATATAAAATGATTTAAATTATATATATACGAGAATTATTTGAAAAGACCGAGTTCAATCTCGTTCCAAATAATTATATGGCGATTTAAATCGAATATATTGAATACGGTGATTGAAGACCGGCGATCTTCACATCGAATGGATGACTACTGATGCCCGACATTGGGTAGCTCCCAGTAAAGGGTTAAAGTGGTAGTTTTCCAGACGTGCTTGTTGATTGTCCGGATAAGCGAGCACTTCTCTTCCGTATTGGACATACAGAACAAGGAATAAGGTGTCTCTGGTTTCGTTCTGACCCGGAACGGACTTGTAAACAGATGTGTGTCTGACGTTGAATTTCATTCTATGTGAATTGATTTCTATTTAATATATATCTATTTGTTGGCGGAATTTTTTTGCTTAACACCCTTCTCTGAGACGCACGAGCTCAGAGGTTATATAATGATAGTTAATGATCGCATGGCGTGAATTGTCAATATGGCATGCCAAGATGCAAATGATCAAGGCTTTTGTTGAAAAGCAGAGCCTTGTGGTTGATGATCAACGCACGGCCTGTTTATGTGTAGCTAGGTGTATAGCGTAACTTCGCGAGCCTCACACCCCGGTATAAGTCAAAAACGGGATAAGGACCGTAGGGAGTGCATGCTTTTCTTTCTAGCTAGAAGTGGTATCCGGTTTTTGCAAGTCCTGACATTTAACTTATGTGGATGATAGATTATGAGGCGCCTCAGATATATTGGTCAATAGTGGCCGATTGATAGGTCCAATAGGACCAGGAAACGCATTGTTCAGGAATAATTAATCCACTAAAGTATTTGTTGACCGGCCCCACCACATCCAAGGGTTCGCCAGCATCCGAATCCTGAGGCAATTGCCAGAGTGTCTCGAATCGGTGAGGAGCCACCCCTAGCCTCGACTCAAGATGGAAACACAACTTCCAATATGACATTACGGTTTTGATTGTAAACCTATATATGGCGACTAATATATGGTAGTTATGCCGTCTAGGATTGATACATTTACTTTGAAGTATTTTAAAACTGATTAGACACTAATAATAATATTAAAATGCTATTTTCTACGTATCAAGCATGTTTGATCATTATAAGGTAAAAAACTATCCTTCGGTTTGCGTTGCATTATGTGATGGGACTTGAGTCTTATAATGATTTCATTTTTCTAAAAAGTATTGCGTTGTTTCGAATAAAAATTTATTTAATTTATGCACTGGCAATCCAATGGAGTAAACTCGTTCCGCATTAGTGGCGTGGTCCTGTGATTATATATATTGTTAGATAAGTTTGGGAAGATTTCTCAAACCAGTCCCACGGCGGACTCATAGTTTGTTTCACTTTGTAAACTCGGGTGCCCTCTTTTTCACACGGGCAGCCAAGTGACAAGTTCAGGTTATTATGGACATATGCTGGATTGGAGTATGCTTATGGAAGGAAGATGAAGATCATTTTTATCTTTTTATTTCTACTTTGAGACATTTAGACATCATTTATTTATGTTGTACTTGATGGAGTTTTAGACTTATTTCTATTTGCTGAGACTTTCTATTTGCTAAGTTGTATCCTTTAACTGTGCCACTATGTTGTTTTGATGTTGATGACATTTCTATTTTCGCTGTAATGATTAATGTGTTATGTTGTTATCTGAGATATGTTGTTGTTGTAAGTATGTTATATTACAATGATTATCCTTGCTTTCGTACTACGGAAGTTTGGGGTCATCACAACACAGTTCACGATAAACCCTAATCACATTCCATTAATTATGGAATCTTCACAGAAAACAGATCAATATGTATAATCGATATCAATTTCCGTACCCGACTACTAGTATAAATGGGATAACAACAAAGCCTTTTAAATTCCATATATATTAATAGTCTTCCTCAACAGAATTTCACTTCGATTATTATCAAATCGAATTCCATTCAATTCCAATTTAATATATTAAATTGGAAAACTTTACTTTGGAAATTTCCCGTTAGATCCTAATAAAAAGATTTATAAATTCCAAATCACATTTCACTGTTAATCGGGTTAAAGAACAAATGTCGTTAAAACACAGTTCACAATAGACCCAATTCACATTCCATTTTATTCCAATTAAATGTTAATTAACTGAAAACTCTAATAATCTTAATTAAAGATTTATTCTTTTCAAATGGGGTTTAAGAACAGTGTTATTTAAGACACCATTCACGACAAACCCAAAATCCAATTCTTTAATTTAGTTCCATTTAAATATTAATTAATTGGGAACTTTCACTAAATCTTAAATTAAAGATTTATTCTTTTCTCAACTAGGTTTAAGAACAGTTTTAATAAAGACACCATTCACGACAAACCCAAAATCCAATTTGACATCAATTACAAGCCACTGAATAGAAATTATATCGGCTTATATTCAATATCAAATTCTAAAACCAACAAATATCATATTGGAAATAACAATATAAATATGTCTTCCAAATTTCCATAACATTATCCATATAATCACGGAGTCCAATATCGAAATATTTCAAAGATGATTTCCATTTAGATCCATTCCAATTAATATATTGGAAATTCTGGTTATATTAAAACCATTCACAAATCCAATTTATTTTAATCAAAAATAATGGGATCTTAATTCTAGTTAATAACTAGTTCATTTCGATAAAATATATTTTTATCTTTTTAAATATGGAATTTTTCATCCTAATTCTCTTCAAATCATTTATTATGATTTTACACAAATTATTAATATTTTTAACAATTTTATTAAGGCCCTTGCAGTCGATTTCCATAAACGATCATCGAACTGCACTTACAACGACATTTTCCAAATTTGATTTGGACATAATTTGAAATCCAACCATTAGATTTCAAATCTCTTGTATTCGTTGGAAAGCTCTTTTCGATACCAACCCAACAGTTCCGGTTTTAGGAGAATCCGTCGGTCGGATCTCCTGTAATATCAATTCGAAGTCAATGGTCGAAATTCGCGAACGGACTCGGCGCGACGCGTTCTATTCATGCCATTAGATATATAAAATATATATTATACTTATTTCATCGATTCCATTTAAAACGTATTTTATAAATCGTTTTAAAATCGGCTTCAAATTCATATTCAAATTTAAATCAAAATTGAATATTCCATATCATTAATTTATAAATGATAATATTTTTAAAATATCATATTTTGAAATCATTTCCTTTTCGATATTCATTACAAAAATGAATAAAATCAATATAAATGTCGTTCATGTCGAAATAGCGCATAACTACTCAACACGGCTTTATATATTTAAATATTTTCGTGTCCATCCTAAATCGGACATCAAAAATCATATTTTGATCCATCACTAAATATTATTTTAAAATATTAGTTATTTTAAAATATTCATTATTCGTCATTTTAAAATATTCCTTCTTTCCAAATTGCAATCAAACACAGTCAATTACCATATAATTTTATTTATATGGATTTCATACACATATGTACACAACAATAATTATACACAGTAAACCATCATCCGCAGTGCATCAGACAACTGCATAAGCATTAAATATAAATAACTAACGCTTACAGTAGACTGTCAACCAATCGATTGACATACAACTAAATATTGGGATTAGTGTATGTCCAATATCATCCCAATACCCGTGTGGGGTTTTCAGACAACAAATACTGACTATTATTTGTGCAGTTGGGCGATGTGTAGAATTTATCGTCCCAACCAGTATCAGTTAAATGGATGTACACAAACAAATCGTCCGATTTGTAAATGAATATTTATTTTCAACACATGACCATTTTTTATGGTTCATATATTCAGTAAAAAATTATTTTTTTATTGTTCAAATATTTTATTTCATACATGAATATTTTATGTAATTGATTCATTCAATAAAAATGATATTTTTATTGTTCAAATATTTTATTCCACACATGAATATTTTTATATATTATATTCATTCAACAAAAATGATAACTTTATTGTTCAAATACTTTATTCCATACATGAATATTTATATATTATATTCATTCAATAAAAAGGATATTTTTATTGTTCAAATACTTTATTCCATACATGAATATTTTATATATTTTATTTCACATCACAATACAATACAGTCCAAACAAACAATCATGGTTTGTACAATAAATGTTGTCGGGTGCTGCTAAGCACCGTCTGCATCCTAGTATATATTTTACTGAAAAATAAATAGAGTGAGAAGATTTTCTCATAGTCGGTTTTCACTCTGCTAGTTTTATTTCTGAATTGATGAACAATTTGGATTGGAATTTGCCCGAAATTCTAACATGCTCGAAATTGGGCCCGGTTAGTCTTGTTTTGAAGCTCTCGTCCCCACGATCGCAACAGATCCAAAATCGCCGAATTTGGACCTTGTATGGAAAAGATATGTATTTTTAAATATTAATTACCGAAAATTAAAATAATTAATTAATTAACTAAAATACACTTTCTTCCTCATTCAGTTCCTCAGGCCGATGAAAACTCGACCTAGCTCCAAACCGTTGACCAACATTGTACTCCACCTGAATCCCTTGACCATGGATCGGTCATCACCCCTGGAAACGCCGCCACCCCGCGCCCCCATGCCATGAACGACGTCAAATCCGATCGCCTCATGTGACCAGAAACGGCGGTCGAACGTGGTGACTTAACGGAAGAAATTTGAATAATTCACTCAATGAAAATTAGTCAAAGAGGTATGGATTTGAAGAGGTGAGATTACTCTTGGATTTGCTTCAGAAAGTTCTCAATTCCATTGAGTGGATTTGGAGAAATCGAAGCTCGAAATTTCGAGCAATTTGGGCCTTTCATCTTATTGAACGATGGCTCTAGAAATTAGAGAATAGGGTTTTTCTGATTGGTGGAAAATATATATAAATATATATATATATATATATTATCAAATTCTTTTTAAAAGTCAAAATCACGAACTCCAAATCAAACCCAACGACTGTCGCCACTAGCCAAATACCCCCATTCCGGATACAATGGAATATGTTTCACAAGCAAATTTGACTGTTTCAATCAGTTTTTTATCAAAATTAAAATATGAATCAATATATATTGAATTTAGATGCACATTTCAATTTACCGTGGCCACATACTAACTCCAAATATTCCCGAAAAATAAATCTAGTTATGTTTAGATGATACTGTCCTAACAAAACTAATTTCATCGAATTTGGAGACCGTTTGAAAAATGGTCATTTTCTAGTCGATCCAATTCAACTGAAATTGGCAGAACACGTTTTCTTTTCCACGCTCACATATTAATTCCAAAAATAATGAAAATTGGAATCTAGCAATAATTTGACATTCTGGATCCAACAAAAGTGGTTTCGTCGAAAACGGAGGTGGTTTGAAAAATCGCTATTTACTATATTAATATATATATATATATAAATTCCATAGCGACTATTCTGAAGTTTCAACTGGACATAACTTTTTATTCCCATTATGAAATCTGGATTTTTCATATTCGTTGGAAAGATATTTTCATACAGACTCAAATATTTCTAGTTTCACTGAAATCCAGTTTATTTTGAATCATGTACATTCGTTTGAAATTTGAAATCGAATTTTCAAACTGCCACGCCATTTCAGGCTCGTTTTATAATTAAAATAAATTTATTCGTTCTAACTTTGATTAAAATAATTTTTTATAAATTATTATTTAAAATAAAACATTTTAAATATTCAAAAACCATTAAAATAGCGAAAATAAAAATTTTAAACTGGTTTCGATTTTTCGGGTTGTTACAGTTGATGCCTGGATCAATGATACCTAGATCTCGTAAATGTGATGCAATGGATTGATGATACATATGGATCGTTCACACCTGGATCACTCATACACAAAGATGTGTTGACCTGATGCTCTAAGTCATGAAACATGGGTTTGCATGGATCACCCACAAACCATACTAGTGAAGACATTTAAACCTGAAGCTCTAACCCATTGGATCGCTTATATCTGGATTGTGTACACATGTAGATCATTTATATCGGGATTGCTCACGATCTATGCATGCAAGGGACATAGGTCATTTTCTCCAGGAGATGGACCGCAAGTAAACATGCATGAACCATGTACACTTCACCACAAACTCCAAAATGCTCCTACCTCTATATTAAAACCAGACCACTTCCCATATAAAAGAGGTTAGACTTTCTCCCGCCAAAGCTCTGCCATTATTGATCTCAAGCCTCATTCTTCTGCAGAGACTACCGAACTTCTTCACCAAGCTTGATTATCGAGATTGAATCCAAGAATCATCGATATTCGTGGAATTCGAGTGTGTTTCAAATGTTGAATTGTGTAAATCATTGATAATTGTTGTAATTAAAGATCAATATTGTAACTGGATGCGGAAAAATTAATGACATGCATTTTCAAAGTTGACGTCGTCCTAATCCGCAACTGAACCACTTCAAATTTTGTTTTCTGTTGTACTTTTCTGATAGTTATTGCTCCTAACTTTATTTTTTCTGCAATTGAAAGGTGTTTTCACACCTCTCTGGGTGTTAGCTCATTTTTGGTGTCAACAATGATAGTAAAAGCATTCTAGTAAAAAAATAACGATTTGTTGAAGTCAAACGAGCAAAGTGAGAGTTCGAGAATTCAATATAGGTCGTTGCGATTAGAGTGAGGCACCAAATTGTCCAAGTAGTAATGATAGTATCTTATCGAATTAACTTTCAAAGGGTACTCGTACCCATAATCGGAATTAAAATTGGAAAAGGTACCAATTTAGGTATGTTGTTTATGATTGAATGGCAAACAAATGATTAATTGTAATCTACAAAAAATAATAAAAAACTATGGAATACAGACTTCATTTCTAAGTGTTGTAAATCCCTTGTAGATATTAAAGTCCTAAAGATTTTCTTATGTTATTTCAGTTGTCTCCGTGACCACATTTGTGCAAGCAGCATAAAAAAGTTATGGTTTTAATAGCAATCTGCAATACATAATTATCCGTAGGCTAATTTATATATATGAATAAACATCAATTTAGATACAAATAAACACCAATTCGATCACTTAGTTTTTAAACGAAATATCCAAAAATAAGTAAACTTAAGGGATGATCATACTCGTCTTAGAGCATAACAGTCCGGACTTTGCATCATTGCATGTCTACATCCATCGTTAGTGTTGTTAAATTTGTACGATTATCCGATTCTCATTTGCATCAATATATTCGTTTGAGTCTGTCCGATTTTCATTTAGAACACAATCTAGAAATATTTCTGTTTGAGTCTGTTTGAATTTCATTTAGAAGAACGAAATTTATATGAGAAAAAAAATTCTCATTTGATCCATGTACATTCAAATTTATCTGAATTTCTTTTGATTAAGTCTATAATTGAAGAAGTGTCTATTAAAAAAAAAAAATTTGATATAAATAGTGTTGTCCGTACGTTTCTGTGTCTATATGTCTAATTGTCAATGTTCGTTCGATTTTATATAGGGCATGAGTTAATACAATAAATTTTGTACAAATATAAATCTCTTTTGATCCACGTTTGGTCCGACTCAATTTAGAATTGAAATTGAACATACATGTTTCCACAATTCCATTCCGATCCGACAAATTTACCTCCTTGTCGACAAAAAACTTTGACCACTCAGTAGATATTATTTATTCTATTTATATTGCATTATAAAAAAAATCTTATGTTGGAAACTCAAATTACATGTTCAACCACCACATACATGCACAAATTTTGTGCCTTCACTTTGATACAACTATAATGATCTATCATCCACGTCTTGTTCACTAAATCAACAAACAAATAGGATGGATTCTTAACTACTATGCTATAAGGGGAAGGAATGGAGTAAATTGGACACATTGGATTTTAATAAAACTAACTAGAGGGGCGTTGACAAATAATAGGACAACTAAGTCAATACTGTTCAACTGCATGGTAACAGGTTACAGCTTACGACTTAGTAGATGGTTACAAACGTAAAATAACACTAGCAAAACCTAAAAACAAGGAAATATATATGGCAATCACATACCCATCAACTAAAGATGATTTAGAAGAAAACTCAGTGGTAGTTTTTTATTTAATATATATATATATATATATCCAGTCCAAAGTTTGAAATTATTATCGTCGATCAGTACAATGATTAGATTGCAAAAAAAGATAAGATTGAAATGGTACTAACTGGTACATATTCTTGAAAGCTAATATCTAAGGCCTTGTTTGATTTCATTTTCAACTTTTAGTTTTTAGTTTTTGAAGCTTATTTCCAGTTTGAATGTTTTTAATAGTTTGAAATATATATTTGGTTCTCTATTTTGAAAATTTGATTTTAAGTTGAAAATACAAAAAGAGCTACCAAAATAAAATTGAAAATTTCAAATCTAGGTAGAATTTGACTACAACTGAATACACATATTAATATGATATGCAACTAACGACAAACAATTAATGCAATTACATATATGAAAGTTGAAACGATAAGCAACAAAAGTAGCAATTCGAATCGACAACCCATTTCTTAATTACCACTTTATGAAATAGAAATAAAAAAACATAGATATCGCATAAATACACAACAAATCAGAAAAAGGAATTAACTATATGAGCAAAATAATGATAATAATGACATGCTTACTACAATATTTTTTAAACAAACACATCAGCACCTACCTAAATTAGTCCTGCAATAACAATACTATTTACTTAAAAATAATACTACATTTAAGATAAAACATATGTAACCTAGGCTAAAAAATCAAAAAAGCATACGACACCACTTCTAAGTAGCCTATATTTCACTAGTCATGGAAAGCTTATCCAAACAAGCTCTGTAGTTTGATTCCACTGACTGCCACAATTAAAGAGTTACAATAATATCAGTAGAGTATATGAAGTAATGACATTATCTAAATTTATATAAGTGAAAATAAGTGCAAGCCAAAAATATTGCACTAAATCGAATGCATACATGTCCAACAATAAGCATAATAACAATAAATCGGTAGAAGTTGTTACTAAAACATATGACATGAGCAGGGGTAATGGATCAGATATCTATTATTAAACTAATTTTCTATAGAATCAACATATTCATAATTTATAAGTCGTGGACTAATCATAAAAATTCAAAAAAATTGCATGGTTGGAAGATTACAATCAGTATTCCTGTATATACAAACATGATATACAAACATATCTCGAAATACAATTTGTAATCATATCATGATATACAAACATGATATACATACATATCAGGATATACAAGAATACTACCAATATATCATGTTTGTATATCATGATTCGTATATCATGTTTGGATGGTTAGAGGATTACATGATTTGATGCAAGATTGTTTAAAAAATATGTTAATGCGCTGTTAATATGCAGACGCAGTGAAAAGCGAGAGTACAAGCAATAATGTAAACTCAATAAGCAGATTAAATGGCAAACAGATGATTTCGAATATGGTGACTGTATGAATATCAAATGTATTCAGCAAAGACAAAGTGATTATGATATTTTATAAAATTTCAGATGGACTAGTCACCAATATATCAACATTCTTGCATGTCAAAAACCTTAAAACATTTTCTCTAACTAAATAGCATACTTGCATGCTAAAACTAAAACAATATTTCTCACGTTGAGCTGCAAACAATAAAACATGAAAATAAACATGATTGAGCAAATATTTGAAGGCAAACTGATTCGCGTGACCTAACAAAAGAAAATTCTCAGCTAAATGGCATCGAATATATACTCTAAACCAAGAGTCCGTCCCATTATACCTTACACGTTAGTCAAATGTCATCGATTGAACACAAAGAAATGAACGTATTGCAATTCTTATTAAAATAACATGTGTATTACGAGTCAAATGTCAATACTTCATATTATGTGTAGCTCATGTCAATTCTCGCATGTACAAGTTGCTGAAATATTTGTTTATTTCTAGTTACTTATGGTACTGACTATGTTTTATGAAGTAACAAATAGCAAATAATCAGTTGAAACATGCCTCACTTGATTGATTGTTTTGAACAAATTGTAACATGTATAATGTCTTATTCTTCATACATTATCTTAGTCAAAAATATTATAACAAAACTTTTTTTTCTTTAAAGGTGGTATAAATCTAAGTTAAAATTATGTTGTAAACAAAGAAACAAATAGATAAAGTAACGTTAGGAACGTAGGGTAGAATCCTATAATAAAATCATTAAACAGTTGTAGTAGCAATTTTCTAACCAAAACTCAAGCAAATGCATATGTAGTTTTATGAACTCATTTGTGCTCATATACGTGTCAAAAAAGCCAAGAAATCCAAGTGTTACTAGTGTAATAAAACTGCATCTGACCTGATTTATTGGAAAGGTGGCAGATACTTATAATTTATTAGCAATAAATCTAAGGAAGTTCAACTTTACTACTCGTACTCCTGTAACACATGAGAAAAATGCATGCTTAACAAGTAGAGGCATTATAAGCCTACGGAGGAAATAAGAAAATATCAGTAAAAAATTATTCTGTACTTTCTAGAAAAGAAAGATTCGAGAGAAACAAATTAAATGAATCATTATCAATATGTTTAGTGTGTTGCTATTCACACCCCCATTTAGACTACTGGCCACCTATACTAAAGGCCACCTCGTTCATATGCATCTTTACTCCTTTACACCAACTAAATTATTCAATTTCTAATCGGCCACCACCTCTGCTTTTAATTCTTCATCCAAAAAAAAAATGTCTTCTTTCTGAAATTTTCTTCGTCGCTCTACAAGCTTGAAGATTCCAACGCAGTTTTAAGTGTCCAATCTTGTGGCCTATTTCTCTCATCTACATAGTAATCAAGATTATCGTCATTCACATTATCTTCCTACAAAAATCAAATAAAAATAATTAAAATGATTTTTTTTTTGTAAATTTTGAAGCATAAATTTTGTTGTATGAAGAAATCCCTAAAATTCAATAACTTACAATGATATTCTCTATTACAATGTCATTGAAATTAATGTCTTCCAAACTCGAAGTAGAGAGAAGGGTGAAAGAAAGCTCCCACAAAAATTAATACAAACCCCTAAAAAAAATCTATAAAAACATAATAGATTATGCAGCATGATATACAAAACTAACTTCTTTTTTGTCTTTATCTTCCATCCTCTACTCAGTCAATTTTTTTTTAATATAGTTTACGGTTTGATATCTGAGAATTTACTTTGTTTGAGGAAAGAAGAAAAGAGACACCGTATTGACCAAGTGAAATAAAATGGTGGTAGGAAGTAGATAAAAAATAATACAATTTATTAATTTTTTAAAGGTGGTCGGTAGCCTAAATGGGGGTATGAACAGCGGCACACTATGTTTATGGAACAAGGGTTGCGATACTCTCTAATATTACACAACTTCTTTTATGAATTAGGATCCAGCACATATCAAACGCGAAATTATTTCTCTATCGTTTCAATCGAATAATCAAATACCTAATTCACAAAAATTGACCAAAGGGATCCTCAAATCATTCTCTCTTAATCCTAGATATTATTAGTTTGAAACAAACGAGTTAACCATGAAAAAACATACAGTCTACCTGATTTTTGGATAATATATAAAGAAGAAGTGGATTTTGCTCGCGACCTGATTTGAGATTTCGCGGCCGTGAATCATAGGCGGGGTTTTAAACATGTTTGTTTTGTTTTTAATATTCGAGTTTTAAGCCTTTTCACAGTGAGCCGAAAATAGGAAGAACGATAAAATACAGTATTTAAATTTCTTTGTTTAGCCCATTTTCAAAAATAGTTGTTTTCAAAAATAATTTTTTACAAAAGAGTAAGACAAACAAGTTTTCATTATTTTGTAAAATAAAAAAATTAAAACTAGTCTAAAAACGTATAACCAAACAAGCCCAGTTGATTTTAATTTCAAGGCATCGAACAAAAAACCAAAAGTTGACTAAAGTGAATTTAATTGCTCAAATCTCTCTCTTAATTCTAAAAATATTGTGGGAACATTGCAATACCTTTTATTTTTTTAAAATTGAAAATATGACTCATATTGAGAAAAATATCAATATTTGCAGTAAGAAAAAAAATGGTGTGAATAGCAATTTTGTTCATTAAATTTATAGATAAAAATTGACATTTTGTTAAACACATTTAGCATTTAGAAATTCTAACATATGTAACCAAATTCAAATTCTCCTTTACACTCTTAAACGAAAAAAAATAGATTTTTTTTCTTTCTTTTATTAGTTGAAATATGATAACAAACTGGGAGTAGTCAACAATGATTCAATAAATACTGCAAAATATATATACACACTAAATAAATTAAAGCGATGTTTATAACAATTGTGGTATACCTATAAACAAAGTAATTGAATGGCATATTGTCATCCTAAATATACAATCATAATTGCAGCTAATAACCCCAAAATTAAACTAAAGATGATAAATTAGAAATTAGGAATACCTAAAATCAGATCAGATTTGAGAGACTGAATATTTGAAATTGTTCCGCTTGTGTGTGTATTCGGTATTCCCCTTGCGTGCGTATGCCGTATGCGGTATACCCTTGCATGTCTTCAGCTTCGTATGCCCTTGTTCTCTTCCTTGTTTCCTTCTTCGCCCTTGTTCTCAAATGCGATATTTAATTTCGCATTTTCCCCTTTCGTTCTTTTTTTTTCATACGCAAGATGAGTTTTGGTGCCCTAGAAGCCGATGTTGCCCAGTGCGTATGCCATTGCACTAGGCCAGGGTTGTCTATGCCCTTGAATACAGTGATACTGAAAGCGTTCTAGTAAGAAACACAAATGTTTGTTGAAGTTAAGCTAGCAAAGTGAGAGTTCAAGAATTCAGATTAGGTCGCTGCAGTTAGAGTTAGGTGTATAATTGTCCGAGTAGTAACGATAATATATTATCGAACTAACTTTTAAAGGGTACCCGTACCCAAAACTATAATGAAAATTGTAAAAGGTACCAATTTAGGTATGTTGTTTATGATTAAATGGCCAACAAATAATTAATTGTAAACCACAAGCAATAATAAAAAAATGATGGAATTCAGACATCATTTGTTAATACGTTTAAATCCCTTGTAGATATTAAAGTCCCCAAGATTTTCTTATGTTATTGAATTGTCTCTGTGATCACATCATTGCAAGCAACATAAAATAGTTATAGTTTTAATAGTAATCTGCAATACGAAATTATCCATAGGCTAATTTATATATTGGAATAAACACCAATTTAGACACAAATAAACTCTAGTTCAATCTCTTGGGCATTAAATGAAATATTCAAAAAAGTAAACTTAAGGGATGATCATACTGGTCTTAGAGCACAACAATCCAAACTTTGCATGTTTACATCCATCGCTAGTGCTATTAAATTTGTACGATTGTCCGATTCTCATTTGCGTCCATAACCGAAATATATTCGCGTTTGAGTCTATCCGATTTTCATTTACAACACAAAGTAGAGAAATTTCCCTTAGAGTCCATCTAACTTTCATTTAGAACAACAAAATTTATATATTAAAAAAATCTCATTTGGTCCATGTTCATTCAAAATTATCTAAATTTCTTGTAATTCAGCCTGTAACTAAAGAATAGTCTATTAAAAAAGAGTAAAATTTAATATAAATAGCGTTGTGCCTCCATGTCCGTTTGACCCTATCTATGTCTAATTGTCAATGTTCATTCGATTTTATATAGCACACAAGTTAATACAATAAAATTTGTACAAATATAAATCTCGTTTGATTCGTGTTTGGTCCGAATCTATTTAGGATTGAAACTGAACATACATGTTTCCATAGTTCCATTCCAATCCGACCGATTTACCTCCTTCTCGACAACTAACTTTGACCATTAAATAGAAATTATTTATTCTATTTATATTGCAGTATAAAAAAATCTTCATGTTGGAAAATCACATTTCATGTTCAACCACCACATAGGTGTGCAAATTATGTTCCTTCACTTCTGGTACAACTACAATGATCTATCATCCACGTGTTGTTCAGTAAACCAGCAAATAAATAGGATGAACTACTACGCTATAAGAGGAAGGAATGGAGTACATTTGACACAATAGATTTTAATAAAATTAAGTAGGGAGAGTAACGGGTTACCAACGCATAATAGCACTAGCAAAACCTGAACACAGTAAAATATATATGGCAATCACATACCGATCAACAAAAGATGATTTATAAGAAAACTCAGTGGTAGTTTCTTTTATAACTATCCAGTCCAATGTTTAAAGCTATTATCACCTATCAGTACAATATCAGATTGTTACAGAAGATATAATTAATTAAAATGGCACTTGGCACAAATTCGTGAAAGCTAATATCTAAATTGTTTTTCTTTTGCAGTTTTAGTGAATTTTCTCTATGTTTTGTTATAACTGCCGTAGAAGTAGCCAAGGCCATATTCATGAATGCATTAATGTGATTAGATTTGATGAATATTAGATTGACCATAAGAAACCAAAAAACTGTTTTGAGACATGATATAACTTTATTGATAACCTCAGCAGCTCTGAGTACAAAATATTTGGTACTTAAGCAAAACAACAACAATTACTAGTATCATCATTGCCCGGAACTAAATCAGCGCACTTTCCACCAACAAAATGAAGATCAATACAGGCCTGATTGCAGTCTGGGAAGTTCTGGCATGGACCTTGAGGAATAAGGCGCTCATCTTCTATAACATACCTTGCATCAACACTAACTATATAGAGAAGAAAGTGGTTAGTCTGACTAAAGGGTCGATAACATGGAAATCACGTTCGGTAACGCTTTAATAAAGAAACTCTGTGTGCATTCTATAGGAGACTACTCTTACATTAAGATGTCCTTGCTATACAAACAAATACTCAATTCTCATTATGACTAAATGGTCGATTTTAGTGTTTACAAAAGAAAAAAAACGTTAGATCTAGCAAATATATTGGCAGTACAGAATAATTTAACCAAGCGATCAAATTGCGGAGTAGGGACAAAAGCGGTATCACTAGTCTTCAATACTCTTTACAGTTCATTTGCATCAAATTACTTACGCCAAAAAAAAACGAAATTAGTCACACTGAAAAGATCACAATGGCGAATAATTGTACTGGAGAAAAAAAAAACAAATAGTCTAAATGAATTTCTTAACAAATAGTCTAAACAAATATATTTGCAGTACAGAATAATTTAACCAAGCGATCAGTTCTAAGATGCTGAGATGACCTAAGTCCGGTCACAAATGGCTGGCGTTTGTAGGGAAACTGACGGAGATAGGCGGATCCAAGACGAGCGTTCTCTCGGGTACTATGGAAACGTAGTGAGCTCCTCTCGAACCAAACGTGATGGGTAACAAAGTAACGATATTATGGAACTTTGTTTTTGTTAAAATGAAGTAAAGATGGGAACAAGGCTTACGTCCATGGAGTAGAAGAGTATAACGGTATAATTCTTGCCAAATAATATACTACACTAAATGGTGGTTACTTTCTTGCCAAATGAAGAGCATAACGGTATAATTCTAACACACAGGCCAGGTTAACATATAATTAGATCGGCACAATTCATTTTAAACTAAAGTAGTTATGTTAATGGTAAATTAAGATTTTAAATTAAGAAAATAGTTAGTATAATTAGAAATGTGCTAACCGCCTATTTTATATTTCAAATCAAATTAACATAGGGAGAGCATGACGAGCCGGTGAAGAACTAACGAACCGGATGATTTAAACAGTTTAATGAAATAAACTGCAATGGGATCATGGTGACGGGCACAACATTCTGAAACCGATCTGGATAAAAATGGAGACGACATGAGTTTACCGTTAAATTAAACAACTGTTCAATTTAACAGTAACCAAACTGCTACAACGATAAAACGGTCAAACTATGTTTAACTCACTCAGTTTAACCATCTATATTTATATAAGTTTGGTTTATTATTGAATTGAATAATATTATTTGAGATAACGTATTCGGATGTAGGGAAAACAGGTTGGAGGAATCCAACTGGATTCCTCAAAATTTATTGTTTATCTTCATATCACTGTTATATGAACTGTATGACCAACCTGATTTGATGATTGATTTATTTGTTTATTTATTGGATCGTAATTCAACAAATTGTTATGATATTAACCAATGGATAGTATTGGTTAGGTAATTGGCATCACATGGCCTATAAATCAATCATTTGATAAATATGGATTTACCGTCAAGTGAATCAACAGAAATGAAGTTATAAAAATTATTTTATAACTGAGAATAGATTTTGAAATCTATTATTTCGAATTAAAATTTGTGAAAAGGAAAGTAATATTCAGAATTAAATTATTTAAGTTTATATATAATTATATAATGATTTTATAATGCAAATTCTTTTGTAATAAGATTCATAAGCAGTTGAGCAGAATTTAAGGTAACGGTTAAGAATTGGATTTAATTGTTCTACGAAACAATTAAATGAAGTTATTTAAATTAATTATAATTTTAATTAATTTAAAAAGAGGGTAAATTGGTATTGATTAACGAGACAATCATGAGTTGAGTTGACGAATTCAATTATTTTAATTGAAATTGGATTTTTGATTAATTTACTTTTAATTAATCAAATGAAATAGTTTAACGAATAGTTGTTTAATTTTAATAAGACATTAAAAAGGAATCTATTATTTATTTAGTTAATAAAGAATTTAACTACTTCAACAGTAGTTAATAATGAAGTAAATTATTATTTTAATTAATAAGGATTTAAGTGATTATTATTTAATTGAAATTCATTTAAATAAATATCAGGTCCGAAATGAAATACAATCAAGGTTTGAAAGGAGTTAATGAATGGGGTATATTAAAACCCAGTTTTTTTTATACTAAGTTATAAAAGGGATGTTAAGCGAATAGGATAGCTTAAAGTAAAATTTTTACCTAACATTTGAATTAAGTAAACGAAAGTGTGATAAAAAGGGTTTATATTAAACCTGAATTTATAAATAAGATTTATAAAAAAGGCGTGGAGTTAAAACATTGACTTTAAATTGACGATACTTAATAATGAGATAAAGAAAGATGAATGGAATTGAAACGATATTTTTAGTTGGAAATTGGTCGAATGAATTAGAAATGGAATAATATGACTTGATAACTAGTTAAGATAAGAATTGGAACCTAACTGGAGATTGGTTGAGTTGAGTGATTTTTTGAATATTAATTTGATGTTGATTTCGGTCTTCGAGGTTGATACTTATGAAATTGTTCGATTACCAATTTACGGTCAGGGATTAATTAATATTGAAGTATAAAGATTTGAGAATACTATGGGATTTCCAAAGTAACGGAAATAAAGACTTGAGAATATAATATGATTTCTGGAGTTAAGGAAATAAAAGGACTTGAGAATATGTATAAATTGGTTTTCAAGGTAAGGAAAAACAAAAAGGAGATCGCGTGAAAATATCACGATGTTTTCAAGTTAAAAGGGAATTGAGAAGTTGTGTTTTGAAATAGGATTTTCTATAAGAATAAGAGTTAATAATTGTTTTCAAAAAATGAAGTAAAAGAGATTTGTAACGTTTTTTTAACGAGTGGGTAGTTGAAGTGATTTTTCAATTATAGATAACGAGTAATGATATGGTAAATAGTTTTGAAGATAATCGTATGATTTAATAAAAGTGAAATGTTATGTTGAAGTATCAAAAAGTTTTTAAGTTCTAAATTTACCATTTGTTTGATTATTAGATTAAAGAAGCCAAGTGATGCTGAATACTGGACCATTAAATCTATTTTTATTTTTAGGATTGAATGGTTGTTTAATTGATAGTTAAATAACCGACTATCAAATCTGACCTTTACGATTGTTGGCACGTAAAGACCAGTATCGAATTTGTATTCGAAAACCATTCCGACCAGCAAATACGAAATGTTGAAGATTTCAGGTACTGATCGAAATGGAGAAACTGAAGATCGTGGATATTTATAAAACGATAGAGTTACTTTAAATCTCGGGTTTAGCGGCCGGAGATATACTGTAATCCTGTCGTGGTTGAAATCTACGGATTGCAAGGACTATTCGCTACTGATTTATAGTGTGACGACCCGCCCTGCACTAGCCTGCATTTCCTCCGAAGGTGCGTTGTACACATGCCCGACTAGCACAGAACGGTCGCCAAAGAAAGGAAAGAAGAGAATGAACTATCAAGGAACCTGTAGAATGTCTCACAATGCTTGGAACAAAATATAATAATAACATAATCTTGACATAAAACAGGTGAGACAGAGCATAAGCTGAAAACTAAACCAACATAGCAGCGGAAATCCAAATACAGCTTATTACAACTTTTCAAATTTACTATCTCTAAAACAAAAGAAAGCTAAAGTAGAAGATGCACTACTAATGCCCAAGCAGTGATCTTCAACAACACAGGGAGAATATTATATATATCATACGTGGAAGCCTCCTGCTCGTCTCCGAATCAGCTACCCGTGCATACCCAGCTAACCTGTCTCCGGTCTGCTCGTAAGAACACCCAGAGTAATAAGAAGAGACATAAAACTCTGGGTCAGACAAAAAGTCGGGTATGAGCGATAAGCAACTAAACAGAACAATGACAGTTATACTAAACCATACCCGAACCTGGACCTGCAACCAAAGAGTTAGCACTACATAACGTACAATACTCTAAGGTGCCACAAAACAAATGGTGTAAAGATAACGGGGGTGGGGCGTGCATGTCATAATGATGGTAAACAAGTCAAGCATAGCAACCATCCTCACATCTCTCACTCAGTGCGTAAAGCATACGATGTCCACCACTGTCAATCACTAGACCCATCGAAGCAGTGACGGAGTTCAACTTGTACAACTACTGCTACTACTAAGCTTGCCACATGGAGTCATGACCAAATCTTTACAAATGACCCTACTTCATTGGTCTATTAGCTCTTTAGTTGTACCTAGGCCACTGTGGCCCTGAATCCGTTCACGTACTTCCTACACATAGTGATTTAAAGTTACAGACATCGACAACCCCTTAGCACACGTCCCGCAGCAAAGCCCAATCATGAAGCTCACTCATTGGTTCCCAACAGGATCCTGAGTCAAAGCTCCTCATTTGGACTTCCTTTGCATCTCGGGTTTTGGTCGAATTGGAGTTGGTCTTCAGAAGAGTCATCACGCATTAGCAATAACACACATGCGGTTCGGTTCGGATATGCATAGTGCTCCAGTCCTCATCGGTTCGGATATGCATAGTGCTCCAGTCCTCATCGGTTCGGTCTAGTGCCTCTTAGTACGCTCCTGGGTGCGGCTCGGTTCGGTGTCCCCCTTCTAGCTCGGTTCGGATGCTCTGAAGTGGTTCGGTTCGGGTGTGTCATGCTCCATTCGGTTCAGTTCGTCCCTCCTGCTCCATCTTGCCTACTCCGATCCGATCTCGCTCGCTTGCCTGCTCCGATCCGATCCGCTCCCTAGCTCCGATCCGATCCTTTGTCCAACTCCTCCTCTAAGCAATGGCCTTCCTTCCTGCCAAACTTCCTTTGTGCCAGACTTCAGTTCGGTTCGGATTCCTTGCCCAGCTCTCCTATCCGATCCGAGCCCATACCCGATCCGATCCGAAACCCTGCACAACTTTCTGCAACATTTTCCAACAACTTGTTTACGCCATTCGACGACGTTTTCGACCAATCTAACTATACTAATCAATCACAAAACAAGTCATATAGTCATAGCAACAAATAGAAGTGACCATAAACACCAAAACATCAACAATAACATGTAAAACGGATCAAATATAGCCAAAACCCCATATTTTCCCTTAAGCATGTTTCAGTAAAACTAATGACATGATTAGCAAAACTTAACCAAATCAAACCCAATTTTTAACAGAGGTCTAATACATTATTTAAGAATTTATAAGTATTTTTCCAGAATTTATTAGTGCATAAATTCGCTAATCTTCACTAATTACCCTTAATTAACCGTAATTAGTGCAAAACTATGCAAATCACTCACCTTAGCCACAATTAAAACCCCAAAACTGAAATATTCTTCGATTTGGCGCGGTCCCCAATCTTACACAGCAGTTCTACCTCGATTCTCGTGCTAATCCGCCTTAATTTGATGTAGTTTAAGCCAAAACTTGATTAAGAAGTGATTAGGGGTGTTTTTAGATGTTGGAGGCCATTGTTAGGTTGAAGAAAGAGTTTGTGGCGGTTGAAAATGAGTGAAAAACCGAAATCCTAACCCTAGCAGCACTCAAATACCTATATTCCCGAAATCCCCCATTGGGCCTAGCTGTTAATCACTCGGCTAAGCCCAATTAAGCTGTTTTTCACTATCTGAAACTTGTTTCAGCCATATCTACCAAACGGTGAGTCCGTTTGGCTAATGTGACCACTCTACGGAATTGTAAACCATCAAACAAATCTAATTTAAGTGGTTTGAGATCAAAATTCCTTTCTAGCCAAAAGTTATGGCCAAAACAGTATTAGCTAGGGGCAAAACAGTCATTTAAAAATCGGCAAAAATCTTGAACATGGGAAATGACTCCAATAATCGTCTCCCAAAGTTACATGACCATACGACTTCGTATGTTAAAGAAATAAATATTCTACGATCATGCGATGCGTAGATAGCGGGTCGTTACATTCTTCCCCCCCCCCCCCCCCCTTTAAGAAATTTCGTCCTCGAAATTCCTTAGCCCAAAAGCTACAAAGGATACCGCATGCCTACCAGCCACAAACAACAATCAAACATGCAAAACAAACAAAACAAGCCTATCCTAGCATGCAGAAAGACTAATCAAAATTGAAATCTTACCAGGCGAAGAGTTCTGGATACGTCTTCCTAATGCTCTCCTCTGGCTCCCATGTACAGTCATTCTCATTCTCGCCCCACTGGACTTTGACTAGCTTTACCGCCTTCCTTCGTAGTTGCTTCGTATCGTGCTCGACAATACGAATCGGCTTGCGGTTCCCAACCGCCTCGGGTTCCACTTCGAAGTCCTTTAACTGATCAGGTGAAATAGTCACATCTGGGTCGTGCACGAACTTCCTTAACTGGGAAACATGAAATACGTTGTGAACTCCTACCATCTTCTCTGGTAATTCAACTTTGTATGCTAAATTCCCAATTTGTTCAAGAACTGGGAATGGACCAACAAATCTTGGTGCTAACTTGCCTCTCCTGCCAAATCGTATCACACTCTTCAACGGAGAAATCTTGAAAAACACCAAGTCACCAACGGAGAACTTCAACTCTTTTCTCCTCTTATCAGCATAACTCTTCTGCCTATCCTGGGCGCCTTCATTCGTTGTTGAATGATCTTAATCTTATATGAAGTTTCTCTTACTACATCTGGTCCAAGCATAAACTTCTCACCGGTCTCTATCCAACATGATGGCAAGTTGCACGGTCTTCCGTACAAAGCTTCATATGGAGCCATACCGATACTGGAATGGTAGCTATTGTTATATGCAAACTCTACTAGATGCAAATGGTCATCGCATGATCCACCAAAATCCAATATACAAGCCCTCAAGAGATCTTCCAATATACGATTCACCCTCTCTGTTTGACCGTCGGTTTGAGGATGATACGCGGTACTAAGATATAATTCCGACCCTAGAGCCTCTTGTAAGCTCCTCCAAAATCCACTAGTGAACAACGGATCTCGGTCACTCACAATGCCTTTGAGTATTCCATGAAATCTCACTACCCACTTTATATACAGTTCCGCTAACTTAGCTGCCATCCTGTTTGACTTGACGGGTATAAATCATGCACTTTTGGTCAATCGGTCCACAATCACCCAAATGCTATCATGGCCCGATCTAGTCCTTGGTAACCCATCAATGAAATCCATTGACACTTGTCCCATTTCCACTCTGGAATTTCCAATGGTTGTAACAACCTACTAGGCTTATTTTGCTCAGCTTTAACTAGCTGGCAATTCATGCATTTGGATATAAACTTCCCAACGTCTCTTTTCATCCCTTCCCAGTAGTATGTCTGCTTCATGTCTCGATACATCTTATTACCACCGGGATGTATAGTCATTTTTGAGTGATGACATTCTCTAAGCACTTCATCTCTCAACCCATTGATATTGGGTACAACTAGTCTTCCATTCTTTCTAAGTCATCCATATCGATCAAGCCCATACTTGTTCATCTCCACATCGATACCCATCTCTAACTTGGAGATGATTTCCAATAGGTTAGGATCGTCCCTCTGACTAGAGCTGATCCTCTCAATCAAAGTGGGTCTGATCGTCAAACTTGCTAATATTTCTGGATCCAATTCGCACTTTGGTCTGAAATCATACCCAACGATGTACTCCAGTTGCTTCCATTCAAGAAACATAGCCCATAAACTGGCATGTCTTCTACTCAATGCATCAACCACTGCATTGCCCTTTCCTGGTGTATATGCGATGTCGAAATCATAGGAAGCCAAGAATTCTAACCATCTTTGCTGTCGGAGATTTAGATCCTTCTGAGAGAAAAGATACTTCAACGGCTTATGTTCCGTAAACAACTCGAATCTTTCAACCAAGAGATAGTGTCTCCACATCTTCAATGCGAACACGATCGCTACTAATTCCAAATCATGGGTAGGGTATCTTCTCTCATGTGGTTTCAGTTGCCGACTTGCATAAGCTACAACCCTACCTCCTTGCATCAACACAGCACCTAGTCCGGTACCACATGCATCTGTGTATACCGTCATCTCTTCATTCCCCTTAGGAATGACCAACACTGGTGCACATGTCAACTTGTCCTTTAGACTCTTGAATGCTTTTTCACACTTCTCATCCCAGACGAAAGATTGATTCTTCTTTGTCAACTGAGTCAACGGTGCCGCTATCTTGGAGAAATCTTGGATAAACTTACGATAATATCCAGCTAATCCCAAGAAACTTCTTATGTCCGTTGCTTTCTTGGGTGTAGACCAATCCTGTACCGTAGCCACCTTCGTAGGATCCACGGCGATACCATTCTCTGAAACAACATGGCCCAAGAACCTCACTTCCCTCCTCCAGAAGTGACACTTAGAAAACTTTGCTTTCAATTGGTGTTTTCTCAACACCTCCATCACTATCCCCAAATGTTCCTTGTGTTCTTCCTCTGTCCTCGAGTAAACCAAAATATCATCCACGAACACAAGGACAAACTTATTTAACTGATCTCTGAATACCCTATTCATAAGATCCACAAAATATGCTGGTGCATTGGTCAACCCGAATGGCATGACCAACCACTCATAAAATCCAGATGGCGTCCGAAATGTCGTTTTAGTTATACTCTCAGCTTCCACTCTAAGCTGATGAAAACCTGTCGCGAGATCCAACTGGGAGAATACTCTCACGCCACTCAACTGATCAAACAAATCATCTGTCAGCGGTAAAGTATACTTATTCTTCCTCGTCACTTTATTCAACTCGCGGTAGTCTACACACAAACGAAGGGAACCATCCGCCTTGGTAGAAAACACAACTGGTGCGCTCCCCATTTAGAAACACTCCTTCTGATAAATACCTTCTTCAAAAGATCTCTGACTTGCACCCCGAGCTCTCGCTGCTCCCTTGGTGCCATACGACGAAGTGGCATCACTATAGGTCTGGCATCTTTCACCAAATCAATACGGAACTCAATCTCTCGATGTGGTGGAAGCCCACTCACATCCTCAAAGACGTCCGGATACTGGCCAACCACGGGAAAACCTGACAACTCACCTTGCGGGATGTCGAGGGAATTTAGAAAACTAGCCATTACCCCATCACTAGGTAGACCACCAAATACTACCCTCTGTCCATCATCCGCTCTAGCTGTCACCAAAAAGCCCTCACAGTCTACCACCACCCCGTATCTTTGGAGTCAATCGACTCCCAAAATAATGTCAAACCCAGTAAAGCCCAAAACAAAACAATCACAAACAAACATGCATCCATGACTCGATAAGACCACATTACGACAAATCATGCTAAGGTTAGTCGAACCACCAACCGGGTTCGTCACTACTAAAGGTCTATCGACAATCTCGGGCTCCAATCCCAATCTATCTACTAGGTCACTAGATACGAAAGAACTGGAAGCTCCGGTATCAAACAAAACTCTAACAGGAACATCATAAACAGAAAGCATACCTTGAATGACGACATTCTTTCCCTTCTCCGCCGCAGTTGGGGCATTCGACGAAGAAGGAATAACATTATGGGCATATGCTTTCACCATATGCTTTTCTTTAGGGGGTTGCAGGCACTTGTCCTTGTGATGTCCCACTTGGCCACAGTTGAAGCACTTCATATCCGCTAGCTTGGCCCGACAATTACTAGCATAATGGCCCTTCTTACCACAGTTGAAGCACTTAACATCTTGCTTATTCTTTTTCCTCTGGCCATCCTTATTCTGGTTCTGCTTCCTCTTATTCTGAAAACCACTCTTACCTCCACCACTTGCTTCTGGTTTTGGCTGCTCTGCAGATGCAACCTCAGTCTTTGACTTAGGGTAAAGACTCTCTGACCTTAATGCTTTCCCCACAATCGATTCAAACGTCTCGTCGATGTGGTTAATAAGCCTTTCCCCCAAGTACTGATCCAACCCAGTTATGAAATTCTCGTTCTTCTTCTCGGCAGTATCAACAAGAGATAACCCATACTTCGACAAAGTGTCGAATTCAGCAATATACTCCGAGACAGCTCTTCTATTCTGCTTGAGTTCCAAGAATCTCTTAAATAACACCGACTTCTGGGCAGCTGGAATGAACTTCTCGCTAAAGCGAACCTTAAACTGCTCCCAAGTAATCTGATCCTTGGGAGTAGCTGCATTTATAGCATTCCACCAATTCATTGCCCGTCCTTGCAGCTGACGGGATGCTAGCCTTCGCTTCATCGCATCCTCGATACCCAAGTCTTCGAAGATACGCTCATAGCTATCCAACCAATCCTGAACATCCGTAGCCGACTCCGTTCCGTGGAATGGCTTCCCGCCAAGACAAGTATAATCCTTATTCAGCTTGACGAAATCGGCCCTAGGCGCCTGCACTATTGGACCACCACCATTACTATTATTGGGAGCTGCCCTCTGCACATCCCTAAGCATCTCTCTCATGAGGTCAGTAAACATTGTCCTCATGTCAGCAGTATTCCCATTATTGGCTCCTCTACCGGCACCTCTTGTATATCGGCTCATCGTTCAATCTGTAATGAGAAAACGATTAACCATCTCCATAGTGGTGCTAGTGCAGTGCGACTTCATCCTTAGCTATACTAATAGTATATATATATAGCTTTTGAAAACCAAAATAATCAGAAATACGCGCTCTCATATACGTATACTATCTCTCCCTAATGACTTCCCTAGGTTAACTACGCAACCTAGAGCTCTGATACCAAATGTGACGACCCTCCCCGTACTGTAACACCCCACTCCCGCTATGATCACTCACTAAGGGAATGCCATAGCATCGGTGGAGTATTTTAGTGAATATAGAACAGAAAAATTACAACAAGACAGATATAAATAGTACTTGAAATTTTAAAACATCATCTCATAACAGCGGAAGTAAAACATGTCTGGTTACATCATAAAACCACAATAAAGGTCAAGTACAATATCCATCAAAATAAAGAAGTACATAATCCCACTCTCATACAATAGCCAAACAAAAGAAAAGATAACTGGATAACTGGAGCTTTACATCTATCCAAGCTCCTAAAGACTGGAACAGCAATCCGATCAAGCTCCACTACTGCTAGGATCCACCGTAGGACCTGAGGGTTGGGAAAAAGATAAAAACAACAGGGTCAGACATAAGTCTGAGCGAGTCCTATAACTTTAACAATACAATCGTTAAAGTAACCAGAGAAGACATAAACTGATATACGGTAACATATAGGGATGAATGGCTACCCTAAGCAGTCAACTAAACGAAGATAAAGGATAAAGACGCATCTACCCTCCCTAAGGTAAATTACTAAACTGCACCACACCAGTCGTTCCTAACTTAAAGGTTGATCCCACCCAAGGACTTATAAAATTTACTAATTAGTACCTGCGTACCCCTAGGTGACCAAGTAGGCGCCACGGGGCCCTACAATCCACTAGGTGTACACACTACTTCCCATTCGATCGGCTCCCTAACGTAGATACCCGTGCTGGCCCCACCGTGGGATGTATCATTCCCCAATGTGGCAACCTGATGGAACTAAAGGTGCACGGCTTATATCTACTCGATGCAACAACGGCTTACCTACCAGCCCGGGCCCACTCACGCATATGAAGCCCGTTGGACTTGCGTTGCCACCGCTAACCCGTTTGCCTCTTACAGTCAAGCCCAGTATGCGTGTCCCGTCCTCGACATGGGTCGAGCCCACAAAGATACGTATGGGTTACTGGTTGAAATGGGCCTCCACAAGCTACCCACCTAAGCTTGTCCCTTTTTCTAGTATATCCCACTTAACCCTTTAATCATGTTTTAATTACATGTTCCATTTTGGTTAAGTATTCTAATCGTATTTTCTATTGCCACCCAAGGCAACCACTAGATTTTCTCATGCCACCCGAGGCACCCACTTAACCCCTCATGTCCCTCTACATGCTAATGTGGTTAAGTGTTTCTTAATTAATTAATTAAGAACGTAACCTTTGTAAAGACCTCTCACATTAGACTGTCTTTTATGACCGCTGGTTAAGCCGGTTGGGTCCGGGCAGCCTTATGTCATAACAGAGTCTAACCTCGTGTCTTTACATTAATTACGTATTTAGTTTGTGCCTAAGACCTCTCACATTGGGCTAACATTTGTAGCAACTGGTTAAGCCGGTTGGGTCCGGGCAGTTTTACGCTACAACTGAGTCCAACCTCGTGTCTTAGTCAATTAATTACACCTAATTAATCACCCTCATAATTTTATATTAATTATCCCTAATTAATCAAGTTTTCTTAACATGGGTAGACCTAACTTAATAGGTAAATTCCCATGGGGTAGACCTAACTCAATAGGTAAATTCCCAACACATAGTATGGGTACACCTAACCAAATAGGCAAATTCCCATACTATGTTTATTTATTTTGTGTTATGCATAATTATATTAATTTCACACAATCTTATTAACTTATGCATTTAATTACCCCATCGTTCCCACGTAATTTCGTTCATGATATAACACATATAAAAGGTGTCAACTTGCATATGAATGAACATGTTTCAAAGGTGCCATCTTGCATATTAACAAACACATAACTTGCATATGAACTTGCATAACATGTCACATAACTTGCATATAATATGTCACATAACTTACATATTCATTTTGCATAACAAACTTGCATATTAGCTTATAGACTTGCATAATGTGTCATCATGAACTTGCATATTAATAAACATGTAACTTGCATATTTACATACATGTAACTCGCATATTAACAAACATGTAACTTGCATATAAAGAAACATGTAACTTGCATATTAACAAACATGTAACTTGCATATTAACAAACATGTAACTTGCATATTTACATACATGTAACTTGCATATTAACAAACATGTAACTTGCATATTTACATACATGTAACTTGCATAGCATATTACCATGAACTTGCATAACATGCATATGATTACATAGCCCACAACTTGCATATTTAGCATCATGCAAACATAACATACATCATATTAAACTTGCATAAGCTTACATACTCAACATGCATAAACATAAGATTAATGCTAACATCATATCATATGATTCAAAGCTCATTAACCCACATACAAAACCATAAATCTCATCACATCTCATCTAATTAGTTTACCAAAAGATCATCAAAGTGATAGAAACTCACAACTAGCAACTTTGAACACCAAATGAAGAAGATTAAGATGCTAAGAAGGGATTAGAAGTTGATTAGAGAGTGATTAGCATGCAACCCTCTTCATAAAATTAGTGGAGGCCATGAGAGCTAGCATTTTGCCATAGTTTAGTTACTAGGTTTAATTATGAATGAATTAGGGTAGGTTAGGGTCTTATTTATAGATTAGGCAAGTGTTTTAGGCCATAGGATTAACCCTAGATTCAATCCAAGCCATCAAAGCATGTCTTGGGGAAGAAGTCAAGTGTAGGAACCATCTAGGGCCTTTAGATTAAAGATGGACCATGAGAACCATTCAAATGCAAAATCTGCACTTGAGCGAATCGGCCCACGGGTTGACAGCCAAACACCCTGGATTAACCCCTAGTCGACCCAGCGGGCTCGGGTCGACTTCAAAAATCGGCCGGTTCGGTTATTCCCCTCTCCCAATTCGCTGTTTTGAGCATTTTTGCATATTTATTTATTAAATTTTCAATTATATATATATATATATATCAATATATATATATATATATATATCTACACAACCCATTTCACTTAATTAAGTATACTTTAATTTGGGAATTTTCGTGAAACTTCGCGAGGCCATATCTTGGTCATACGGACTCCGATTTTCGAAAACTCGGACTCTATTTCGCGTATTTTTCCGAGACGAACGCAATGGCATAGCCCGTTTCCCTTGATTCCCATTTTAGAATTAAATTCTGCCTCGATTTATGTTATTACAGGTTATTGAAAATACGGGTTGTTACATTCTCCCCTCCTTAAAGGATTTCGTCCCCGAAATCTTCAAGTTAGGAAGAACATATCCTACCATCCAATCATCCATCTACTCAAAGCATCATCCACGAGCAATCATTGTCCTTACAAGATTCTAAATGCTGGATGGATATATGCAAAAGTGTGTGTATATGTACTTACCTAATGCGAAAATCAGGCGGTTACTGATACAGTAAACCTCCTTAATGCAAACCATGATAGTGCCATGCATCCAATATGTATGCGAAACCCTATTGACACATACAAATTTCTACATGCGTGCACAACCATACACAAAAATGCATCATCCATATGATAACACAGCCATGATACATCCATCAATCTAACTACCACATCCATTTATGCAATATGCAACATGAAGTGACTGAGCCGATCTAGTGCCTAATGTGTGTGTATATGCATCCACGAGCAACCACTAGCAAACAATTGCATCCATATGCATCCATCAACCATAACATGTTTCAAACACATGTTTCAACCATAGGTTTTACCCTATCTAAAGGTCATAGGTATTAGCGAGAGGATATACTAAAGATAAGATAAGTACTAGACAAGCAATAAAGGAGAAGTTAAAAGACATACTCTCAAAAAGAAATGGATACAAAGAACGCATCTTTGCTTCCGTCTCCCAAGTAGCATTGCTTTCGTCATCTCCCCATTGCACTTTAACTAGCTGAACTTCTCTGTTCCTCAACTTCCTAGTTTCTGACCCAAGGATGCGAGTAGGAGCTCGTCGAATCGTCGCATCACGCTCTACCTCTACATCTCTAAGCAAGCTCGGCTCTACCACCTCCGCGGTCTCATGTAAGCACTTCCTCAAATGTGATACATGGAATACATCATGAACACCACTAAGTCTGTCGGGCAACTCCACCCTATATGCCATCCGTCCAATCCTTTCCTTAATAGGAAACGGCCCAACAAATCTCGGTGCTAACTTCCCTACGGACCCAAAGCGAACAACATTTCTCAATGGAGATACTTTGACAAAAACCATGTCCCCAACCTCAAACTCAAGATCCGTCCTTCTCCGATCCGCATAAGATTTCTGTCTATCTTGCGCTGCTTTCATCCTTTTTCGAATTAAATCAATCTTCTCTGAAGTCTCTCTAACCATATCCGGCCCAAGCAAGATCTTATCCGTAGATTCCCACCAACATGTAGGAGATCGACAAGGCCTTCCATAAAGAGCTTCGAAAGGAGCCATACCAATACTGGACTGAAAGCTGTTATTATATGCGAACTCCACCAAAGGAAGATGTTCTTCCCATGTACCTCCAAAATCCAAGATACAAAGCCTCAAAAGATCTTCTAAGATACGGTTCACCCTCTCAGTCTGACCGTCCGTCTGAGGATGATATGCGGTGCTCAAACACAACTGAGTCCCTACCGCCTCTTGCAAACTTCTCCAAAACTCACTAGTGAAAATAGGATCTCGATCACTCACAATGCTGGATGGTACGCCATGCAATCTAACAATCTCTCTAACATAGACTGAAGCAAGCCATGGAGCGGTCCTCTTACTCTTTACGGGTATAAAATGGGCACTCTTGGTAAGTCTGTCTACCACAACCCAAATTCCCGTATTGCCCTTCCTCGATCTCGGTAACCCGTCGATGAAATCCATCGAGACACTATCCCACTTCCACTGTGGAACTTCCAATGGGTGTAGCAACCCACCGGGTTTCCTTTGCTCCACTTTAACTTGTTGGCACACTAAGCATCTAGCCACATACTCGGCCACATCTTTCTTCATACCGGCCCAGAAGAAAACTCTCTTCATGTCTTGGTACATTTTGTCTCCACCGGGATGAATAGTCATTCTTGAACGATGTGCATCATCCAAAATAGCCTTCTTCAAACCCTCATCTTGCGGTACACAAAGTCTACCGTCTCTATGCAACCATCCCTTATCATCTATGGTGTATCTACCCAAATGGCTGGACGACTCCCCTCTTATAAGCTTCTCTACCAACACAACCAACTGTGGGTCGTCTCGCTGAGCCTCGCCAATCCGTCTCAAAAGAGTAGGTCTAACCTCCAAGGATGCCAACAAACCAGGTACAAAATCAACAGAAGGTCTGAAGTCAAACAAAGAAAGAAACTCCAAGCTTCGTCGTTCCACGAACAATGGACTCAAAGATAGCCTTTTTCTACTTAAGGCGTCTGCCACCACGTTACCCTTACCAGGGGTATACGCTATCTCGAAATCATAGGATGCTAAGAACTCCATCCACCTTTGCTGTCTTAGGTTTAAATCCTTCTGAGAGAATAAGTACTTCAATGATTTATGGTCGGTGAACAACTCGAATCTCTCACCAAGAAGATAATGGCGCCAAGACTTAAGTGCGAAAACAATCGCGGCCAACTCTAGATCATGGGTAGGGTAATTCTTCTCATGCACTCTCAATTGTCTCCCTCCATAGGCTATTACCCTTCCCTCCTGCATCAAGACTGCGCCTAATCCTGTTCCACAAGCATCGGTATAAACAACAAACGGCTTACTTCCATCCGGGAGCACTAAAACTGGAGCGGTGGTCAAAGCTCTCTTTAACCGTCGGAAAGCATCATCACAATCTACATCCCACGAGAAAACCAGATTCTTTTTCGTCAAGCGGGTTAATGGGGCTGATATCTTCGCGAAGTCTTTGATGAACTTCCTATAATATCCTGCCAACCCCAAGAAACTTCTTACCTCGGTAGCATTTCTAGGAACTTTCCAATCCTGGATAGATACTATCTTTGCGGGATCCACAGCTATCCCTTCCTTAGAGACCACATGCCCTAAGAATCGCACTTCTCTTCTCCAAAAATGGCATTTAGAGAATTTAGCTTTAAGACTATGCGCTCGAAGAGTCTCCAACACTTCCTTGAGATGTAAGGCATGCTCTTCTTCATTCTTGGAAAAGACCAAGATGTCATCCACAAAAACTACTACAAACTTATTCAGATACTCTCTGAACACTCTACTCATGAGATCAACAAAGTATGCGGGGGCGTTTGTCAACCCAAATGGCATCACTAGCCACTCATAAAAACCATCCGGAGTCCGGAAAGCAGTCTTCTCTATACTGTCCTCCGCCACTCTTAACTGATGAAACACTGTAGCTAAGTCCATCTGCGAAAATACTGACGCGCCAACCAACTGATCAAAGAGATCATCTATCCTCGGTAATGGGTGTCTATTCTTCTTCGTGAGCTTATTAAGTTCTCTATAATCCACACAAAGTCTGAGGGACCCATCCGCCTTCGTGGCAAACACTACTGGAGCTCCCCACTCCGATATACTTCGCCTTATGAACCCCTTCTCAAGCAACTCCCCTACTTGCTTATGAAGTTCTCTTCTCTCACGAGGAGCCATGTGGCGTACTGGCAAAGACACTGGTTTGGCATTATCCACCAAATAAATTCGGAAATCTATCTCCCGCTTCGGAGGCAAACCCTTTACTTCTTCAAACACATCCGGATATTCCCGGACTACTCTGACAGAACACAAACTCTTGACCGAAGCATCGAGCGATTCAAGATAACTTAGCAAAACAGATTCCATGGGATTGCAAGAGATTTCGAGAGTGTTACCCAAGCGGGTCATGAGCCTGACAACTCTCCTTTCGCAATCAAGAACGGCACCATTACTGGATAACCAGTCCATGCCCAAGATCAACCCATAGCCCGTGAAGCCCAATACAAAAGCATCACATCTAAACTCAACGCTAAGTATAGAAATCTTCAAACCCAAACATATCATAGACAGATATATGGAGCCCCCAATTGGGTTTGAGACAACCAAGGGATCATCAACTAGACTGGTGTCTAAGTGCAGTGACTCAACTAACGATGATGAGATAAAAGAATGCGATGCGCCAGAGTCAAACAAAGTACGAACTGGATGATCAAACAGAAAAACCAGACTTTCAACGGAAATAGTTCTACCTCTCTGCTGAATCGGTGGAACTGAGAGAACCTGAACTTGCCCCCCTGACTGAGGTGGTGCTATAAGAGCTTGCACCTGGCCTCCTGAGGTAGACCCCGTCTTCTGCCCCTTCTTTGGGCAGTTTTTCACAAGATGCCCTGCTTCACCACAATGAAAGCAACCGGTCTTCTTCTTTTTGCGACAATCCTTACTAAGGTGTCCTGGTGTTCCACAATTGAAGCACTTCTTCTTCGTCTTCTTTTTGTCACCATTGCCTTTTCCGCCCTTGCCTTGTTGTTGCTGTTGCGGTTTCTTCTGATCCCCCTTTTTCTCTGGTGCCTTAGAATTCTTATCATCCTCATGCATAAGTGCCATGTAGACAAGCTTCTCAAAAGTGGCCCCCATAGGAATGTGAGTCATAGCTATTCCTTGCAATGGTTCGTTCAAGCCTCTAACGAACCTCAAAGCCTTCTTCTCCGGTGTATTCACCAACTCTATGCCAAACCTTGCTAATTGATTGAATTTGTTGACATATTCTTTCACCGTGAGATTCCCTTGCTTCAAATTCAAGAACTTCTCCATAAACAGATTCTCTTCCGCCCTTGAGAGAAACTTAGCCCCAAACCTTTGCTTAAAATCTGCCCAAGAGTCAACAGGGCGTTCTCCATTAGTGACCTCCCACCAGAATGAGGCCTCTCCCTTCATTAACCAAGCCGCCAACTTGACTTTCTTTCCCTCTTCCACTTCAAAGATATCTAGCAACTCTTCCACTTCCTTAAGCCAATCTCTAGCCTCTACGAAAGTCTCTGAACCAAGAAAAGGTTTTCCTCCTATAGCCTTGAACTCCTTGCAAACCTTAGCAAAATTATCCACTCTAGGCTGAGGAGGAGGAGCGGTTGTCTCTGGTGTAGTAGCATTGGCCGGACCCGCAGCCGCGGCCCTAGCCTCTTGCAACCTCCTATACCATAGTGGTATAACTAAACCCTCCGGGATGTTAAGATCTTCAGCCATGCTGAAACGAAAGAGGAAAGATTCAAAAAGGAGATTCCGAAAGATAAAGATATGGCTATTGGGGATTATGCTTTTCTTTTTCAAAAACTTTTTCTCTTAGAAGACATGCTTTTAAAAATACTTTCTTCGAAAATACTCTTAGAAAGTAGTTTTTCTCAAAAATTTTATCTGTTCTGGTAACCTTAAGCTCTGATACCACGTGTAACACCCCACTCCCGCTATGATCACTCACTAAGGGAATGCCATAGCATCGGTGGAGTATTTTAGTGAATATAGAACAGAAAAATTACAACAAGACAGATATAAATAGTACTTGAAATTTTAAAACATCATCTCATAACAGCGGAAGTAAAACATGTCTGGTTACATCATAAAACCACAATAAAGGTCAAGTACAATATCCATCAAAATAAAGAAGTACATAATCCCACTCTCATACAATAGCCAAACAAAAGAAAAGATAACTGGATAACTGGAGCTTTACATCTATCCAAGCTCCTAAAGACTGGAACAGCAATCCGATCAAGCTCCACTACTGCTAGGATCCACCGTAGGACCTGAGGGTTGGGAAAAAGATAAAAACAACAGGGTCAGACATAAGTCTGAGCGAGTCCTATAACTTTAACAATACAATCGTTAAAGTAACCAGAGAAGACATAAACTGATATACGGTAACATATAGGGATGAATGGCTACCCTAAGCAGTCAACTAAACGAAGATAAAGGATAAAGACGCATCTACCCTCCCTAAGGTAAATTACTAAACTGCACCACACCAGTCGTTCCTAACTTAAAGGTTGATCCCACCCAAGGACTTATAAAATTTACTAATTAGTACCTGCGTACCCCTAGGTGACCAAGTAGGCGCCACGGGGCCCTACAATCCACTAGGTGTACACACTACTTCCCATTCGATCGGCTCCCTAACGTAGATACCCGTGCTGGCCCCACCGTGGGATGTATCATTCCCCAATGTGGCAACCTGATGGAACTAAAGGTGCACGGCTTATATCTACTCGATGCAACAACGGCTTACCTACCAGCCCGGGCCCACTCACGCATATGAAGCCCGTTGGACTTGCGTTGCCACCGCTAACCCGTTTGCCTCTTACAGTCAAGCCCAGTATGCGTGTCCCGTCCTCGACATGGGTCGAGCCCACAAAGATACGTATGGGTTACTGGTTGAAATGGGCCTCCACAAGCTACCCACCTAAGCTTGTCCCTTTTTCTAGTATATCCCACTTAACCCTTTAATCATGTTTTAATTACATGTTCCATTTTGGTTAAGTATTCTAATCGTATTTTCTATTGCCACCCAAGGCAACCACTAGATTTTCTCATGCCACCCGAGGCACCCACTTAACCCCTCATGTCCCTCTACATGCTAATGTGGTTAAGTGTTTCTTAATTAATTAATTAAGAACGTAACCTTTGTAAAGACCTCTCACATTAGACTGTCTTTTATGACCGCTGGTTAAGCCGGTTGGGTCCGGGCAGCCTTATGTCATAACAGAGTCTAACCTCGTGTCTTTACATTAATTACGTATTTAGTTTGTGCCTAAGACCTCTCACATTGGGCTAACATTTGTAGCAACTGGTTAAGCCGGTTGGGTCCGGGCAGTTTTACGCTACAACTGAGTCCAACCTCGTGTCTTAGTCAATTAATTACACCTAATTAATCACCCTCATAATTTTATATTAATTATCCCTAATTAATCAAGTTTTCTTAACATGGGTAGACCTAACTTAATAGGTAAATTCCCATGGGGTAGACCTAACTCAATAGGTAAATTCCCAACACATAGTATGGGTACACCTAACCAAATAGGCAAATTCCCATACTATGTTTATTTATTTTGTGTTATGCATAATTATATTAATTTCACACAATCTTATTAACTTATGCATTTAATTACCCCATCGTTCCCACGTAATTTCGTTCATGATATAACACATATAAAAGGTGTCAACTTGCATATGAATGAACATGTTTCAAAGGTGCCATCTTGCATATTAACAAACACATAACTTGCATATGAACTTGCATAACATGTCACATAACTTGCATATAATATGTCACATAACTTACATATTCATTTTGCATAACAAACTTGCATATTAGCTTATAGACTTGCATAATGTGTCATCATGAACTTGCATATTAATAAACATGTAACTTGCATATTTACATACATGTAACTCGCATATTAACAAACATGTAACTTGCATATAAAGAAACATGTAACTTGCATATTAACAAACATGTAACTTGCATATTAACAAACATGTAACTTGCATATTTACATACATGTAACTTGCATATTAACAAACATGTAACTTGCATATTTACATACATGTAACTTGCATAGCATATTACCATGAACTTGCATAACATGCATATGATTACATAGCCCACAACTTGCATATTTAGCATCATGCAAACATAACATACATCATATTAAACTTGCATAAGCTTACATACTCAACATGCATAAACATAAGATTAATGCTAACATCATATCATATGATTCAAAGCTCATTAACCCACATACAAAACCATAAATCTCATCACATCTCATCTAATTAGTTTACCAAAAGATCATCAAAGTGATAGAAACTCACAACTAGCAACTTTGAACACCAAATGAAGAAGATTAAGATGCTAAGAAGGGATTAGAAGTTGATTAGAGAGTGATTAGCATGCAACCCTCTTCATAAAATTAGTGGAGGCCATGAGAGCTAGCATTTTGCCATAGTTTAGTTACTAGGTTTAATTATGAATGAATTAGGGTAGGTTAGGGTCTTATTTATAGATTAGGCAAGTGTTTTAGGCCATAGGATTAACCCTAGATTCAATCCAAGCCATCAAAGCATGTCTTGGGGAAGAAGTCAAGTGTAGGAACCATCTAGGGCCTTTAGATTAAAGATGGACCATGAGAACCATTCAAATGCAAAATCTGCACTTGAGCGAATCGGCCCACGGGTTGACAGCCAAACACCCTGGATTAACCCCTAGTCGACCCAGCGGGCTCGGGTCGACTTCAAAAATCGGCCGGTTCGGTTATTCCCCTCTCCCAATTCGCTGTTTTGAGCATTTTTGCATATTTATTTATTAAATTTTCAATTATATATATATATATATATCAATATATATATATATATATATCTACACAACCCATTTCACTTAATTAAGTATACTTTAATTTGGGAATTTTCGTGAAACTTCGCGAGGCCATATCTTGGTCATACGGACTCCGATTTTCGAAAACTCGGACTCTATTTCGCGTATTTTTCCGAGACGAACGCAATGGCATAGCCCGTTTCCCTTGATTCCCATTTTAGAATTAAATTCTGCCTCGATTTATGTTATTACAGGTTATTGAAAATACGGGTTGTTACACGTACTAGCCTGCATTTCCTCCGAAGGTGCGCTGTACACATGCCCGACTAGCACGGAACGGTCGCCAAAGAAAGGAAAGAAGAGAATGAACTAACAAGGAACTTGTAGAATGTCTCACAGCGCATGGAACAAAATATAATAATAACATAATCTTGACATAAAACAGGCGAGACAGAGCATAAGCTGAAAACTAAACCAACATAGCAGCGGAAATCCAGATACAACTTATTACAACTTCTCAAATTTACTATCTCTAAAACAAAAGAAAGCTAAATTAGAAGATGCACTACTAATTCCCAAGCAGTGATCTTCAACAACACAGGAAGAATATTATATATATCATACGTGGAAGCCTCCTGCTCGTCTCCGGATCAGCTACCCGTGCATACCCAGCTAACCTGTCTCTAGTCTGCTCGTGAGAGCACCCAGAGTAATAAGAAGAGACATAAAACTCTGGGTCAGACAAAAAGTCTGATATGAGCGATAAATAGCTAAACAGAACAATGGCAGGTATACTAAACCATACCTGAACCTGGACCTGCAACCAAAGAGTTAGCACTACATACCGTACAATACTCTAAGGTGCCACAAAACAAATGGTGTAAAGATAACGGGGGTGGGGCGTGCATGTCATAATGATGGTAAATAAGTCAAGCATAGCAACCATCCTCACATCTCTCACTCAGTGCGTAAAGCATACGATGTCCACCACTGTCAATCACTAGACCCATCGAAGCAGTGACGGAGTTTGACTTGTACAACTACTGCTACTGCCAAGCTTGCCACATGGAGTCATCACCAAATCTTTACAAATGACCCCACTTCATTGGTCTATTAGCTCTTTAGTCGTACCTAGGCCACTGTGGCCATGAATCCGTTCACGTACTCCCTACACACAGTGATTCAAAGTTACAGACATCGACAACCCCTTAGCACACATCCCGCAGCAAAGCCCAATCATGAAGCTCACTCATTGGTTCCTAACTGAATCCTGAGTCAAAGCTCCTTATTTGGACTTCCTTTGCATCTCGGGTTTTGGTCGAATTGGAGTTGGTCTTCAGAAGAGCCATCGCGTAGTAGTAATAACACACATGCGGTTCGGTTCGGATATGCATAGTGCTCCAGTCCTCATCGGTTCGGATATGCATAGTGCTCCAGTTCTCATCGGTTCGGTTCGGTCTAGTGCCTTTTAGTACGCTCCTGGGTACGGCTCGGTTCGGTGTCCCCCTTCTAGCTCGGTTCGGTTCGGATGCTCCGAAGTGGTTCGGTTCGGGTGTGCCATGCTCCATTCGGTTCAGTTCGTCCTTCCTGCTCTAGCTTGCCTACTCCGATCCGGTCCCGCTCGCTTGCCTGCTCCGACCTGATCCGCTCCCTAGCTCCGATCCGCTCACTAGCTCCGATCCGCTCCCTAGCTCCGATCCGATCCTCTGTCCAACTCCAACTCTAAGCAATGGCCTTCCTTCCTGCCAAAATTCCTTTGTGCCAGACTTCAGTTCGGTTCGGATTCCTTGCCCAGCTCTCCTATCCGATTCGAGCCCATACCCGATCCGATCCGAAACCCTGCACAACCTTCTGCAACTTTTTCCAGCAACTTGTTTACGCCATTCGACGACGTTTTCGACCAATCTAACTATACTAATCAATCAAAAAACAAGTCATGCAGTCATAGCAACAAATAGAAGTGACCATAAACACCAAAACATCAACCACAACATGTAAAACGGATCAAATATAGCCAAAACTCCATATTTTCCCTTAAGCATGTTTCAGTAAAACTAATGACATGATTAGAAAAACTTAACCAAATCAAACCCAATTTCTAACAGAGGTCTAAAACATTATTTAAGAATTTATAAATATTTTTCCAGAATTTATTAGTGTATAAATTCGCTAGTCTTCACTAATTACCCTTAATTAACCGTAATTAGCGCAAAACTATGCAAATCACTCACCGTAGCCACAATTAAAACCCCAAAACTGAAATATTCTTCGATTTGGCGCTGTCCCCAATCTTACACAGTAGTTCTACCTCGATTCTCGTGCTAATCCGCCTTAATTTGATGTAGTTTAAGGCAAAACTTGATTAAGAAGTGATTAGGGGTGCTTTTAGATGATGGAGGCCATTGTTAGGTTGAAGAAAGAGTTTGTGGCTGCCGAAAAATGAGTGAAAACCCGAAATCCTAACCCTAGCAGCACTCAAATACCTCTATTCCCGAAATCCCCCATTGGGCCTAGTTGTTAATCACCCGACTAAGCCCAATTAAGCTGTTTTTCACTATCTGAAACTTGTTTCAGCCATATCTCCCAAACGATTAGTCCGTTTGGCTAGTGTGACCACTCTACGAGATTGTAAACCATCAAACAAATCTAATGGAAGTAGTTTTAGGTCAAAATTCCTTTCCAGTCAAAAGTTATGGCCAAAACAGTATTAGCTACTGGAAAACCAGTCATTTAAAAATCGGCAAAAATCATGAACATGGGAAATGACTCCAATAGTCGTCTCCCAAAGTTACATGACCATACGACTTCATATGTTAAAGAAATAAATATTCTACGATCCTGCGATGCGTAGAATGCGGGTCGTTACATATAGGGTGATACCTAGGATGTAGTAGGAGGGTGCCTTCGGTTCATCCTGTTCCTGGATGACTTGTATGGATGGATGTCTGACATAGTATTTCTTAAGAGTCGCGTATATTGATTTCTACAAACGAATTTCTGTTGGTTGCGGAGAAGACTCTTCTCTTAGCTTAATTCCCAAAGTATTTTTGTGGACGTCAATTAGTGATTTGACAGATCTGACAAAGTGGCATTCAAAGTGAATGGTGATGTAATGTGTTAAAGGTAGTGTTAAACCTCAAGCTTCTTTAATTGGGAAATGACAAAAATCGGGCAGGTAGCATGGCTAAGTGGGTAGCTCCCAAGTACGGTGTATAATCACCTATCTAGAGAAAATCCATTTCATTTATTAATCTATTTCGATGTTGTCCCTTATCTGGAAACGGTGGGTTGCACAAAACCGTTGGTGATATACATTCGATACACTCAAGCGAAATGAGTGGTCGATCATGTGTGGTCGGGTTGCAAGACGTTCTTGTTGAACCTAGTGTGTTCGCCTCTAGAGATACACTATCTGAAGGTGGTTCCATACCTTGTCATAGTTGGAAATCCAATCTCCAACAAGAACCCACGGTTTTTAATTGTATACTATATGTTTGGAACATGAGATGAAAGCGTTTCGCTAGATTGATATTTATTTGTGTTTAGACACTATTATAATATCATAATAAGCTATGATTTCAAAAAGAAATGGTTTGACTTTAAAATCAAGTTGGGTGATGTCTTTAAACTTAGCGATATTTCTCACTCTTGTTCACCAGACTGATCCGGGGTTTCGTAAATGCTCGGGTTAGACCGGGTTGTACAGGTTTAGGTTATCGGATGTTGTGAAGTCCAGAGACGAGATAAAGGTGTTCAGACGGATGATATCTAGAAATTTTTCAGCTGTGTGTTGTATATGAGGACAGATTAAAATAACTGTCCAGATGTATTGATGTACTCTGATGATTATAAGTTTTTTATTTTAAAGCTCTCAATAAAGTTTTGTTTTCTGTTATATTTTATTTCGCTGCGATGGGAGACTCTGATGCTGTTGGGTTGTTCTTTTTCTTCTATTCTAATATTTCTTTACTTCTTATCTCACCCTCTATATTCTTTCATTAACAAGCTGGTGTTTTCGATACTTGAGTTCTAGCAAGTAATACAGCTTTTATGTATTATTGTTGGAATTCGGGAGTCGAATTCACCGGGTCATTACACATACCATTTAATCATCTTTTTCCATCAATCAACCATCTATTTATTCAGAAATAACCAAAATAATTCAGGGATGCTAGACCAGCTTCAAGTCAGTGATCCAAGGGGGAAAAATCTACAGAAAAACGTTATTTTTAGTTAACATAATTATGAAATAAACATTCCAAGGAAATAATCATGAAATACACTTATCATTTAATGATCTCTTACTATGGGGTGTTGGTTACTAAAAGTTTGTTGCCCTTTTGTGATGTTTAAAGGCATAAACTAATAGTAAATGATCATACATGTCAAATTGATCTTTTCCTTAAAAAATACAATTCTAATACATTTTATTGCAGGACATAAACCACATTGCAAGTATTTTCAAACTTATATTTACAACTGCTTACATGTATCATCAATGGCTTGGGCTGTGCATGTATCATAAATGGGTATATATTTAAATTCTAAAAAAGGGACATAGATGGCTTGGGCTATGCATGTATCATAATTGGCCATGATTCATAGTTCGAAGGAATAGGTTCTTCCAAATTTTTGCAAATTACATTGTAGGAATCATGCGCAAGTCCAATCCATGTAGAAACATAAGAAAATACCTCCAACCCATAAACCTGTGTGTAACCTTTCAACTCATACAACTCATATGCAAAACAAGCAATAAGAAAAGAAGCAGGCTTGTTTAAAATAGAACTCAAAACAAAAAAAAATAACCCAAAACTTACGAGACATGAATATAAAATATTAGCTTACAAAGTAATCAGTTAAATCATTGAATATGATAGTTAGCTTAGGTAATTTTTATTCTAATCCACAATTTTAAAAAGTTAATCCGCCATTTTACCTTAATTAGCTAATCCACAACTATTTGTTAGTTAATCCACATGTGGATTAACTTAAAGATTTCATGTTTTTTTCTTCAAAATGTATGTGTTGCTTCTTGTACAAAGACTTAGACTCGCGAACTGACTTAAAATACGTTCAACAATGAAAACCACACTATACGAAAGTTTTCATTAAACAGAAGGAAACACAAAATACATCACCAACAATACTAGTTCACCATACAAGAGCTAGAAATATAATAGAAGATATAGACTATACAAGGATGAACTGACATATTTAACCGTGCTCTTTTTCAATAGTCAGAACTGTTGCCATCTTGGATAATGCTTGCAATTTATCATGATGTAATCAAATGCCTATGAATGCAATATGAACATCATCAATCCTACAGCTGGGCATCTCTTGTAGAAAGGGGTATATAGCGAACAGCTAACTCTCACTACGCACAGAAATGGAACTATCTTCCTTTTTATCCACCACCTTTTATTCTTGGAAGTCGGTGCCAACTGGAACCACCAATCGAACACCAGGCTTTAGATGCTCGACCAGTGCCCTTAGAATCTCTGGTGTTGTTGCTCCTACATGAATTCCATCACATGGGGCCAGTTCAGGCCAACCCAGCCTTCCATCTGCATATTTAGCAGCATATTTTTTTAGTCCCCCAAATTAATCAACTTCAAACTAAAAATAAACAAACTACATGCTGTTATTATGATTTTTTTAGGTGGATAAAATAACTGAAAATCAAATATTATTAAAAGTCAATAATGCTATTTTATATGTGGTTTAAATTATTAAAAATGTCGATTAGAATAAAAATTGCCATTAGCTTATCATGGAAGTGAGTTTGTATAGTCCTGTACTTCTGAAAGAAATTGGCTTATAGATTGATAGAAACTGAACTAAAAAGAAAAAAGTACTTTTCCTGCCTGAGTTCACAGTTAAGGAAACACATAATAAATCAACTTTGTGGAATAGGAAAGTTAGAGATTAAGAAATTTAAAGATGTTTATAAAAAAGGAAATAAATTTACCAAAACTGAATTAAAATACAAATGCAGTAACAAGTGTATGTAATTTAAATAGTAATAAAAATTAACTGCTATGTCAATTGATTTATTCGAATTGTGTTTATAAAAAAATAGGATGGGTTTACCAAAATTGGAAATTCTGTCAAACCTTACTTTCTCAACGCTAAATAAATAATCCATGATATGCCCTTGTAATCTAAAAATGAAAAATGTGCGAAATGAAAGAACACTATGTTTTTTATCTTAAAATATAAATCCAGTAATAGGTCTATCACATATGAGTATTAAAAAAATTTGTAACTAGTATGTTAATCAAATTATTTGAATAATAAAACACTAAAGAAGGAACAGATTTACCAAATTAAAAAATTTAAGTAAAAAAATTATTCTTTGAATGGTAAATATATAATCCATAGTATGCTCATGTAGTCTAGTAATGGAAAAGATTTTGCGGACCAAGCTAAAAATTCTAGCGTGTCAATCAAAATCAAAGTGACTCCAAAAATTGATCATATCTAGCTTTTGTAGTCCGTAGTGACCTGTAGTATGGGGCCAACACAACCAAATTGGGAGAAAACAATGCCTACAATGTATTCCCTAAGTTCATTATGACATTGCAATAAATAATAATACTTGCACTCGATAAAGAAATAAATGCACTTGGAAGTATATGTGCTAAAGTGTGCAACAAACAAAAAACCTCGCGTTAAAAATCTTGGCAAAAAGACCTCACCATCGAAAGAGGCGCATCTAGTAATTTGATAAAATCGATACGCTCGATACGTCAACGAAACTCGTTGCACTGGTAAAATTCAACCTTGGAAGCCCAACTAGTTGACATTGACTAGTTAAGAGCCTCAGAAATAAGGAGCCGTGGATACATTGGTCAGGTTGAATTAAAAGAGATCTCTTATGAGGATGAATTACTTCATTGAGCAAACCTAGAGTCTCTCGATGTAAAGGCCTCCTCGTCTTCAATTCCATGAAAAACCCTTACAAGTAGTCTTGATCATCCATCGTCAATTTAGGTAGTGGCACCCCTCTAAAAGATGCAAAGCTCCAACCATAAATAACTTAACCCGATGGCATTCTGCTTCAAAAAGGAATAACCTAAGGATAAGCGATGCTTAAAAGGTGACTATACGAACATGACATAGCTCAAATCCAATAGAGCGATAACACTTCCAAAGGAATTGAAGCCGATAGCCACCATGGTATGCAACCAACAAACCAAAATGGTATCAAACACCATTGGAGGAGATAACATACCACAAGGCTATAATATACAAAAGGCATCCTAGCATAAGCAAGAATGTCATAATAGAATATAAGGCGCTCATAGAGTACGGAGAATGTAAAAACCCGTAACTTCCCCGGTAAGGAAAGCGCGGATAGTTCGAGAACAAGCCACAAAAGAACGCAGATGGAAGAACATTTCATTGTTTATTACAACAATTCCATCAGAATACAAGAATATACAGAGTATAAACAAATAAAATACATTACAAAATATCAGAGATTACAATAAATTACATAGTAGCGGAAAATAATACAAACACAACTGAAGTAGATATACGGATACAAAGCTTTCCGGATATCGTTCCAGATGTAAACCAGGATCCTATGAATATAAATCTGCAAAACCAAAACTACTAGCTGCCCATGTCAAAATAAGGGCACCCAGAGTTTAGGTTAAAACAATAAACTCCAGGTCAGTCATGGGACTGGTGTGAGAACTAAAACAGTTATTCATCTTTATTTTAAAGTTAGGTAAATCAAGGGACCACGCCGTATAACACGGAACGGGTTTCCTCCCAAGGATACCAGTGCATAAAACAAACAGCGAATGCTAAATAAAGAAAAATGAAGCTATTATAAGACCCAAGTCCTATCACACAATGCAACGCAAGCCGGGGGATAGGGTTTTCCCTTATAATAGCCAAACATGCTTAGTACGTTTAAAACAAATCATTTGATACTATTATAAGTGCATAGTGTATAAAACAACTTCAAATCATAAATATCAATCATAGACGGCATGGGTACCATATATCATGTCGCCATACTAGTTTTACAATTAAAACCGCAAAGTCACGTATTTGGAAATTGGATTTCCGTCTATGAACCGAGGCAAAAGATAGTCCTCACCGATTCGAGACAATCTAGCCCATGTCTCAGGACCCAGACTCAGGTGGGCCCTTGGATCCTCAGGGCCAGTCCACCGATGTGGATTAAACTTAAACCCTGAACAAGCGTTTCCCCGCCCTATGGGGCGTAAATGAGCCAACGAATGACTCCATCGGACCCGGATCGTCCGATCAAACCGAGGCACCTCGCAACAGCAACAACCACATAAGTCAAACTCGTTAGGGCGTGTAAAACCACTGACGCCACTTCTAGCTAGAAAGAAACGAATGCCCTCCCTGACGTCCTCTCCCGTTTTTGGTTCACACCGGGGTGTGAGGCTCGCGAATCAACGTTACACAAAGCTTTGCCATACAGGCCGTGCTTTGATCATCAACCACAAGACTTTGCTTTTCAACAGAAGCCTTGATCGTTTGCCACTTAGGCATGCCACACAGGCAATTCACTCCATGTGTTTGATATCCATCAATATATAACCCCTGAGCTCGTACGTCTCAGAGAAGGGCGTTAAGCAAGAGAATAAATTCTCCGCCGCCAAACAGATATATATTTAATAGAAATCTATCACACAGACTAAAATCCAATGTCAGACACACAGTCAATTTACAAGTTCATTCTGGGTCTGAACGAAACCGGAGGCACCTAGTACCCCGTATATCCATCGATCTCCAAGTACGTCTGGACGACCACTAACTGTTTCCATCTTCTTGGGTGCACAGCCCAATCAAGATCATCAGTAATCACCCAAACGATGTGAAGACCTCCGATCTTAAACCACCGTCTTCATCTTCGACTCATCGTCGAATCAGTTGTTCAGAATGGGATAAACCCGGTCTTTCTGAATAACTCGCGTATATAATAGACAAGTGTTACACAAACACAACATACGCCTCATTCCAATTCATCAGTCACTAACCGTAAATTAACAAGAGAATAATTCCCCAAATATTAACCCCGAAGGCAGAAACCAACATCAAATCAATATCCAGAAAACCATTCTGCTTAGCTAACCGACAGTTAGTTTCTAAATTTCACATTCTTAGGGAAAGGTTCCCATTAATTTTACCAATGATAAATCCTTTAAATTTATTCTTTAATCTACTTTTGAATATCAATTCAAACTAGTCGGGATTAACGAACCTTACCGAAGTAATCATCTATTTTTAATTTCCCAACCCCAACCTATTCATCCCATGAAGTAAAACTGGTCATACTTCATATCAAACACCACGGTGTTATCGGTAAATTCAATTACCATTTCACGTTCAAATCTAATTAAAGATTTAACTATCACCTGGAGCAAAACTAGTGATACTCCATTCTCGATCTTTTCAATCTAATTAAAGATTCATTAAAACTCCACTTAGTTTTAATCTTTACTTGGGTTAAAGAATCAGCGTCATTTAAAACACGGTTCACGATAAACCCCAAAATCACATCACATTTCAATCAGTCCCTAACCGTAAATTAACAAGTGAGCAATTCCCTAAGTATTAACCCCGAAGGCCGAAACCAACATCAGGTCAATACCCCAGAAACCATTCAACTTAACTAATCTCTAGTCAGTTTCTGATTTTCTTAACTCCTTTGGGTCTAAGAACAGTATTTTTGAAGATACCGTTCACGACAACCCAAAATCACATTTCATTAATTATCGGGTTAAAGAACAAGTGTTATTTAAAACACTGTTCATGATAAACCCAAAAATCAACACCAATTCAATTCCAATTAAATATTATTTAATTGTTACACTTCATTAAATCTAAATAAAAAGATTTAATCATTTTCTCAACTAGGGTTAAGAACGGTGTTAATGAAGACACCATTCACGACAAACCCAAATCACATTTGATTAATTAAATACAAGGCTCTGAATAGAAAATATATTGGCTTATATTCAATATCAAATTCTACGACCAACAAATATCGTATTGGAAATAACGATATATATATATATCTTTCAAATTTACATAACAATATCTGTATAATCACGAAATCCAACATCGAAATATTCCGAAGACAATTTCGATTCAAACCCATTCCAATGCAATTATTGGAAATTCTGGTTATTTTCAAAACCATTTCAAATCCAATTTATTTATTTTAAAATAAATAAATTATTATTCTAGTTCAAAACTAGTTCATTTCGATAAAAACCTATATTTATCTTTTCAAATATGGAGTTTTTATCCCAATTCTTCACAAATCATTTCTTATGGTTTTACAAAAATTATTACTATTTTTAATAATTTTATCAAGGCCCGTATAGTCGATTTCCAACAACGGCCATCGAACTGCACTTACAGCGACCTTTTCCAAATTTGATTTGGACATAATTCCAAATCCAACCGTTAGATTTCTAATTTCTTATATTCGTTAGAAAGCTCTTTTCGATACGAACCCAACGGTACCGGTTTTAGGAGAATCCGACTGTCGGATCTACCGCAATATCCATTCGAAGTCAATGGTCGAAATTCACGAACTGCCGCGGCGCGACACGTTCTATTTAGGCAATTATATTCTATATATAATATATATAATATATACTTCGTCGATTTCCTTTTAAAACGTATTTTATAAATCGTTTTAAATTCATTTTCAAAACGATTTCAACTTCACATTCAAATTCAAATCAAAATTGAATTTTCCAATATAAATTCATTTTAAATTCATTTCAAATTGATTTCAATTCAAATTGAATTTTAATTCAATTTCAGTTCATTTTCAATTCAATTCAATTCCTATTCGAGTTCATTTCTATTAAATTTAAATTCAATTCTATTCAATTTCAATTCGAATTCAATTCTATTCAATTTATCAGATTTTGAAATCACTTTCGATATTCATTGAAAAATGAACAAAATCGATATAAATATCGTTCGTGTCAAAATGGCGTCAATCTAATCAATACGGCTTCATATATTTCTATTTCAAATATTTCTATTTCAGATTTTCTATTCAAATATTTCTATTCAAATATTTCTATTTAAATATTTCTATTCCAAATATATCAATTTCAAATATTTCTATTCAAATGTTTGTATTCAAATATCTCTATTTCAAACATTTCTATTCAAATATTTCTATTCAAATATTTCTATTTAAATATTTCTATTCCAAATATTTCAATTCAAATATTTCTATTCAAATATTTCTATTTAAATATTTCTATTTAATATTTCTATTTCAAATATTTCTATTCAAAACTGGAATGAGGCCCAATCAATTACCATATAATGTTAATTATATGGATTCTCTATAACACATGTATAAAATAACAATGATAAATAATCAACCATCATCCAGAGTGCATTCTACACTGTATAAGCATCAAATATAGATATTTAACGCTTATGACAGTCTGTCAATTAATCGATCGACATACAGCTAATTATTGGGACTAGTGTATGTCATATATCATCCCAATACCCGTGTGGGGTTTCAATCAATCAAACACAGATTTTATTTGTGCAGTTGGGCGATGTGTAAAATTTATCGTCCCAATCAATATCAATCAAATCAGTGTATATAAACAAATCTCCGATTTGTTTATAAATATTTATTTTAAATACACGTTAAAATTTCTATTTTTAACTATAAAATATTTTCCACTATAAAATATTTTATTTCATTTCACATCACGCCACACAATCAACTACACATCAAAATCAAACAAACGAGCATACAAGCCGTCCATGGTCTGTGGACGATGGGTGTCGGGTGCTACTAAACACCGTCTGCATCGTAGTATATATTTTAACTAGAAAATTAAATTAAAAGTGAGAAGTTCTCACCGAGGGTTCCACTCCGTCGTGCTTTGCTTTTGAACTGCTGAACATCTGGATTTGTTTGCAATCCCAATGTAGCTCTTTTCACGCTGTTCATAATAAAAATTATATTTTTATTATTTCATTCTATTAAATAAAAATCATATTTTTATTTCTACTTCATATATATTTTCGATGCTTCATTCTATATAAAAATTATATTTTTATATTTCTACTTCATATACAAAGATAGAATTTTTTATTTCACCTCTCATATAAAGATAATATTTTTATATTCTCTATTATATAGAAATTTTATTTTCAATACACTACTTATATAAAAATAGTATTTTTATATCTTCTATTATATAAAGATCCTATTTTTAATACTATACTTATATAAAAATAATATTTTTATTATTCCTACTATATAAAAATCATATTTTTATTCTTCCTACTATATAAAAATCATATTTTTAATATTTCTATAATATAAAAATTATATTTTTAATATTCTTATGATATATTTTCAAAAATCTGAAAAGTAAATCTAAAAGTAAATAATTATATACTTGTATTTAAAATTTCAAACCTTTAAATCAGCCTAAATTAATAAACTAATTTAATAAGTAAAGTAATTACCTTCAGTAATTCATACGACGCTCCAGGAAGTGAGTGGAAGCGCCGGTGCTTGGTACGGAGGGGACGCCGTAGTCAGAGGGTGGAGCGGATGGGGGTCGAGGTGCTACGCGAGGCCAACTGGCGGGGGGGGGGGGGGGTTACGGGGATGGCAGGCGACGTTCAATTTGGAGGGGAAAGGGGGCAGGCGGCGTTCAATTTGGAAGTGGGGGGTCTGGGTGGCTCGCGGCGAGAGGAGTAGGGGATGGCCAGCATGGTGGAGCGCTGGAGGTTGGGGGCTGGATTGATGGGCGGCGGCGCGTCATTGGTGGGGTCCGCAATGAGGAGTTGCGGCGAGATCGATGAGCGCCCCCTTTCCTTTTTTTCTTTCAGTTATACTGAATGGGCAAGAGAGAATGTAGGGAGGGGGATAAGTGAAAATGGTTTTATATATTTTAATTAATTAATATTTTATCTTTCAAAAGTTGACTTTCAATCTCGAACTCTAAACGAGGTCCAACGACTATCGTCCATAGCTAATTACCCCCATTCCGAACACAATGGGATATGTATCTTACGCTGATTCGATCATTTCAATCTGTTTTCGTCAAATTTACATTTAAATCATTATATTGAATTTTAAACGTACATTGCAATTTACCGGGGCCACATACTAACCATAAAAATTCCGGAAAAATATTTTCTAGCTTCGTATTGACGATACGGTCCTAACAGAACTAGTTTCGTCAAACTCTGAGACCGTTTGAAAAATGGCCATTTTCCAGTCGATTAAATTCAACTGAAACTGGTCAAACGCGTTTCCCTTTACCACGCTCACATATTGATTCGAAAAATTACGAAAATCGGAATCTAGCAATAACTTGACATCATGGACTTTACATTACAAAAATTGGAATCTAGCAATAATTGGAATCTAGCAATAACTTGACATTACGAAAATTCGAAAAATTACGAAAAGTGGTTTCGTCGAAATCCGAGGTCGTTTGCAAAATGGCTATTTTTAAGGGCCAAAATTCCATAGCGACTTTTCTGAAATTTCATTTGGCCATAACTTTTGATTCCCGCTATGAAATTTCGATTTTTCGGATTCGTTGGAAAGATATTCTCAAATAGATTCTATTATTTTTGGTTTCGCTAAATTCTGGTTTATTTTGAATCCTGTACATTCATTTGAAGCTTGAAATCGAATTATCGAACTACCGCGCCATTTTCAATTCCTTTTATAATTTAAAATAAATAATTATATTCTAACGAAGATCTATATATTATATTCGTTCAAATTATATTCAAAATAAATTTCTCGTCGTTATTATTTAAAATAATTCATTTTAAATATTCAAAATTCATTAAAATTGCCAAAATAAAAATTTTAAATTGGCTCAAATTTCCGGGTTATTACAGAGAAAGTCAGTGCGTGCTAAAAAAGAAATAATGCAAGAAGCGATTCGTTTCTGCTCAAGAATTGATTGCAAGGCCTAGCTCCCAGGCTCATAGTTATCAGGATAGATGCTGTAAAAGTAGAATGAAAAATGCCACCCTATTGCAACTTATTTAACATTGCACATGAGCCACTCAATTTACCGATGCAATCCTGCGGTCATCGCCATCCAAAAGGGTCGACCTAAAATATGGATTATGCTAACTAGGGCATCATGAGTTTTTATATGAGTTAGACTAGACCCAAAAAATTCATAAGAAAAATTGTCAGGTACGCACCTTTGATAAATGTTAAATGTTGTGCAGTAACATTTCGAAAAGAAGATGCTTAGAACCCATAGTAAAAATCTAGACTAGCGAATCTCAAGTATCGTTGGCAAGCAAACGAAGTGTTTAACCAACGTAAACTACATTTAGTGGGTCATAAACTCTTAAATGAAACAGTTTCACATTGATAACACATTTGAGTTTATGAAAGTTTCTCATGATATATTCCCTCTTATTGGACTAACCAACTGTCTTCTTGAGCAATTGACAAAGAATTCGCCGCCAAATAGGCACAAAAGCTCTTCATTATATGTTCTCTAGACGGGAATATGTGCTAAAAGAGACTTTCTAATACCAAGCTATGGCACTCACTATTCAGTCATCTGATTTGGTCTAAAATAAAATACATACCCTAGAGAGCATGACAGATGTGAATCGATAGCATCTCAAATTGCTGAGGTTTGAAGACTGATGACTAAAAAGCATCGACAGACCGACATCCATTAAGCTCAAAATCCAAAAGCTAAAAGCCATGGGAAAATTTAGGCTCAAATTTCCAAGTCCGAAAAATATCATATTGCACCAAACCTCGAAGCTATCTCAATGTCCAAAAGGCACCAACCAAGCTATTGCAACGAAGCCGAAAGGTGGACGATCAGCAAATTCCACTTTCCCCGAAAATTTTCGTCAGATTCAGGAATTCCAAACTAAATGTATGCTTAATTGAAGGCACACTGTGTTAGCATTGAAGGGCATCTCTCTGACGGATTATCAAGAGGACGGGGAACAAGAAAAGACTGGTCTACTTCCGACCTTGAAGCTGCAATCTCTCTAATCTCGGTAACTTGAATTGAAGCTCCAATTTGAGCAGAAGAGATTTCCTCTCCAGAACGGTAACTAATCGTTGGTCGAGTATCCATTCTAAAGAAGTAATCTCATTTAAATAACATGCACGTGCGCATTTCCTAAAGTGTAAAGTGTTGTGCAAAAAAATTATATAAGTTATTAAAGACGAAGCTTGATATCTACCGTTGGCGTATGTCGATTACCAGACCTCAAGCATCGTCAAGAATTCAAAGTAGAATATCGTGTCTATGAAAACAATGTTCAACAAGTTATAACTGGTTGAGCTAAACCATTTGGCTTAGATACTCCATTCAATTCAAATTAATAGATTCGATGTACTTCATTTTTAAAATTCACGCTAATCTATCATCGATATAGGCAATCGATGACAAAATAATCAACCAAAACGGTGAAAGGTTTTTATTATTACAGGACTATAGCAAAAAGAAGCCGATTCAACTTGTTCGTTCATTTTCAAATTGGGTCATCTTCAACAAGTCCATTGTTAACTTGAAAATCAAACCTATGGATTGTTTACTAATAAAGTTCGATCAAAACAGTATTAACGATTGGAGGTCGCTGATTTTGATGCATTAATTGTCTATAGTGCACAACTGGTAGAGGATTGCATCGAAAATTGGTTCAACTTCAAAAGCTCCAATGATTAAGTCAAAGATCAACAAATTAAAAGCTTATCAACGCACCCAAAATCATGCCTAGTAGTCCCTGACCAGAACAAGCTCAACAATCAAAGGCTCCCAAGCCCCGATCCATTATTCAAACTAGATGCATGAATCATCAAAAATATGTAGTCAACAAAGGAATTAACCAATCACTCTCAAAGCCCTAAAACCACCAATGTGCAAAAAGTTGATTCAACATGAAATTTGAAAGCGAATGACACCTACAATGGTCAGAAATGATCGGATCATGGTAGTGGAAGTTCGTGGGAGTTTGGTGAGGACAAGGTGGTTCAGATCTAATAATACAACCAAAAACCAGTTCGAACTAGATGAAATGCAAAGGAAATTAAATTTGAGGAACTCCGATGATCAAAAGCAACATCAATGGTCAGTAACAACGTGGTTCAGTCAACGATAATGCAGAGAATCAGGTCAAATTAGCTTTCTCAAGAGCTCCAACCCTTGAAAATTCATATCCAGCAAATGTAAAGAATAACATGACCAATCCATCATAAGTCACGTGCTCTGATCCATTCAAAGCAGGTTGATCGCATTCCATCAACAATCATATGAATCGTTCATTTGGAAGCACACCTTCTCTTCGACAACGTGTGCTTTGAGGGGGAAATGTCAATCAGGTTTAAAAAACACACGATCCAAGTACAAAAAAACTTGCGGTCCAACAAGGTGATGGATCGGGTCAAAGATTCCATGGGTCGGCTACGCCCATTTCTCGAGAAGTATGAATGCACCACCATGGTTCGTTGTGTATATTTTGTCATGACCCAACTCAAGAAAGTGGAAAGCACATATACTCTGAATAGATACGTGAGCTACATGGATCGAATCTATGTGAGCCACGAGCCACGACCCACATGTTCTACGATTCATACAAGCACGTAAAAGAATTACACTCCATGTGCATGGGTCGCCAATGTTCCATGCAGACGAAGACATATCGACCCAGCAATGAAGATAGCAGATCAGATCGAAGAATCATGGGTCGCTCTCATCACTCATGGATCACTCACGATCCGACTACGCAAACAATGGATCTATTCAAAGGCAAAAGAAGTAATTACACGGACACATGGATCAGTTTTATTTACTATGCTCACATGAAGCAAGAGTTGGATCGAAACCATAAGAAAAGTGGAGAGATCTGATGGATCGCAATGTTTATGATTGTTCGTGATGGATCTTGACAATGTGGATTAGGTCCTGGTATTATTGATGGACCAGCTTGATGTTGGATCGTGGTATCCATGGATTGAAGCGCAAGTCTTCCTCAAACTCAGGTGATCCATGCATGGATCGTTGATGCTAGGATCAGTGATACCTGGATCTTGTAAACATGATGCAATGGATCGATGATACATATAGATCGTTCATATCTGGATCACTCATACACAAAGATGTGTTGACATGATGCTCTAAGTCATGGAACGTAGGTCTACATGGATTGCCCATAAACCATACTAGCGAAGACGTGTAAGCCTAAAGCTCTAACCCGTTGGATCGCTTATATCTGGATTGTGTACACATGTAAATCATTTATATCGGGATTGCTCACGATCCATGCATGAAAGGGACATAGGTCATTTGCTCTAGGAGATGGACCACAAGTAAACATGCATGGACTATGTACATTTCACCATAAACTCCAAAACGCTCCCACCTCCATATAAATACCAGACCACTTCCTACATAAAAGAGGTTATATTTTCTCCCGCAAGCTTTCCATTATTGATCTCAAGCATCATTTTTCTCGAGGGACTACCGAACTTCTTCATCGAGCTTGATTATCGGATTAAATCCGATAATCATCGATATTCGTGGAATTCGAGTGTGTTTCAAATGTGGAATTGTGTAAATCATTGAGAATGGTACCAATTTAGGTACCAATTTAGGTATGTTGTTTATGGTTGAATGGTAAACATATGATTAATTCTAATCTACAAGCAATAATAAAAAACGATGGAGTATAGACTCCATTTGTTAATACTGTATCCTTTGCATATATTAAAGTCCCTAAGATTTTCTTATGTTATTTCAGTTGTCTCCGTGATCACATCAGTGAAAGCAGCACAAAAAAGTTATGGCTTGAATAGCAATCTACAATACAAAATTATCCGTAGGCTAATTTATATATACGAATAAACGTCAATTTAGATACAAATAAACTCCAATTCAATCTCTTGGTTTTTAAAAGAAATATCCAAAAAAAGTAAACTTAAGGGATGATCATACTGGTCTTAGAGCAAAACAATCCAAATTTTACATCATTGCATGTTTACATCCATTGTTAGTGTTGGTAAATTTGTACGATTGTCCAATTCTCATTTGCGTCAATATATTCGTTTGAGTCCGTCCGGTTTTCATTTATAACAAAAACTAGAAATAATTCCGTTCGAGTCCATCTGATTTCCATTTAGAAGATCAAAATTTATATGAGAAATAAAAAATCTCATTTGGTCCATATTCGTTCAAATTTATCTAAATTCCTTGTGATTCAGCCTATAATTCAAGAAGAGTCTATTAAAAAAAGAAAATTTTGATATAAATAGCATTGTCCATCCGTGTTTGTGTCGATATGTCAGATTTTTAATGTTCGTTTGATTTTATATAGGGCATGAGTTAATACAATAAAATTTGTACAAATATAAATCTCGTTTGATCTGTGTTTAGTCCGACTCAGTTTAGAATTGAAATTGAACATACATGTTTCCATAATTCCATTTCGATCCGAACGATTTTCCTCCTTGCCGACAAGAAACTTTGACCACTCAGTAGATATTATTTATTCTATTTATATTGTAGTATAAAAAAAATCTTATGCTGGAAACTCATATTTTATGTTCAACCACTACATACGTGCACAAATTTTGTGCCTTCACTTCTGGTACAACTGTAATGATCTATCATCCACGTCTAGTTCAGTAAATCAACAAACAAATAGGATGGATTCTTAACTACTACACTATAAGGGGAAGGAATGGAGTAAATTTGACACATTGGATTTTAATAAAGCTAACTAGAGGGGTGTTGTCAAATAATAGGACAACGAAGTCAATACTGTTCAACTGCATGGTAACAGGTTACAGCTTACAACTTAGTAAATGGTTACCAACGTAAAATAACACAAGAAAAACCTAAAAACAAGAAAATATAAATGGAAATAAAATACCCATCAACAAAAGATGATTTAGAAGAAAACTCAGCAATAGTTTTTTTTATTTTGTATATATATATATATATATATATATATATCCAATCCAAAGTTTGAAACTACTATCGCCAATCAGTAAATGATCAGATTGCTACAAAAGATATGATTAAAATGGTACTAATTGGTACATATTCTTGAAAGCTAACATCTAAGGCCCTGTGTGGTTTCATTTTCAACTTTTAGTTTTTAGTTTTTGAAGCTTATTTCCAGTTTGAATGTTTTTAATATTTTGAAATATATATTTGGTTCAACCATTTTGAAAAATTGATTTTAAGCTGAAAATACAAAATGAGCTAACAAAATAAAAATGAAAATTTCAAATCTTGGTAGAATTTGACTACAACTGAATACACATATTAATATGATATGCAATTAACGACAAACAATCAATGCAATTACATATATAAAAGTTGAAATGATAAGCAACAAAAGTAGCAATTCAAATTGATAACCCATTTCTTAATTACCACTTTATGAAATAGAAAATAGAAAAACACAGATATCGCATAAATACATAACAAATCATAAAAAGGAATTAACTATATGAGCAAAATAATAATAATAATAATAACATGCTTACAACAATATTTTTAAACAATCACATCAGCACCTACCTAAATTAGCCTTGCAATAACAATTCTATTTACTTAAAAATAATACTACATTTAAGATAAAACATATGTAACCTAGACTAAAAAATCAAAAAAGCATATGACATCACTTCTAAGTAGCCTATATTTCACTAGTCATGGAAAGCTTATCCAAACAAGCTCTGTAGTTTGATTCCACTGACTGCCGCAATTAAAGAGTTACAATAATATGAGTTGAGTATAAGTGAAGTAATGACATTCTCTAAATTTACGATAAGTGGAAACAGGTGCAAGCCAAAAATATTGCACTAAATTGAATGCATACATGTGCAACAATAAGCGTAATACCAATAAATCCGTAGTTGTTACTAAAACATATGACATGAGCATGGATAATGGGTCAGATTTCTATTATTAAATTAATTTTATATAGAATCAAAATATTCGTATAATAAGTCGTGGACTAATCATAAAAATTCAAATTTTTTGCATGGTTGCAAGATTACAATTAGTATTCTTGTATATACAAACATGATGTACAAACATATCATGAAATAAAATTTGTAATCATATCATGATATACAAACATGATATACATTCATATCATGATATACAAGAATACTGCCAATATATCATGTTTGTATATCATGATTTGTATATCATGTTTGTAATCATATCAAGATTGTATAGCATGTTTGGATGGTTAGAGGATTACATGATTTGATGCAAGATTGTTTAAAAAATATGTTAATGCGCTATTAATATGCAGACGCAGTGCAAAGTGAGAGTACAACAATAATGTAAACTCAATAAGCGGATTAAATGGCAAACAGGTGATTTCGAATATGGTGTCTGTATGAGTATCAAATGTATTCAGCAAAGGCAAAGTGATTATGATATTTTATAAAACTTCAGACGGACTAGTCACCAGTATATCAACATTCTTGCATGTTAAAATCCTTAAAACATTTACTCTAACTAAAGAGCATACTTGCATGTTAAACGTAAAACAATATTTCTCAGGTTGAGCTACAAACAATAAAACAAGAAAATAAACATGATTGAGCAAATATTTGAAGGCAAACTAATTTGTATGACCTAACAAAAGAAAATTCTCAGCTAAATGGCATCACATATATACTCTAAACTAAGAGTCTGTGACACGACCCAAACTTGCCCGTAAAGGAAAGCCCGGATTGAGTTGAGAACATGACAAATCAGAAACCAAACAGAAGAACATTTCATTGCTTATAACAACAAATACATTAGAGTACAAGAATAAATCAGAGTTTGAATAAATAGTATATATCAGAAAAATATCAGAGATTTAAATTACAATTAAATACATAGCAGTGGAAAAATAATACAAAACACAACTGAAAGAAATGCACGGATACAGAGCTTTCCGAATATCGCTTCAGCTGTAAACCAGGATCCAGTGAACATAATATCTGCAAAAACCGAAACTACTAGCTGCCCATGTGGAAACTAGGGGCACCCAGAGTTTAAGTTAAAACAATAAACTCCAGGTCAATCATGGGACTGGTGTGAGAACTAAAACAATTATTAATTTGATTTTAGAATTAGGTAAATCAAGGGACCACGCCGAATAACACGAAATGGGTTTTCCCCCAAGAATACCAGTGCATAAAACAAATAACGCAATGCTAAATAAAGAACAATGAAACTACTATAAGACTCAGGTCCCATCACACAATGCAACGTAAGCTGAAGGATAAAGTTTTAGATTATAATAGCCAAATATGCTTGGTACGTGAAATTTCATATTTTATTATTACTATAAGTGAAGAAAATCAACTTCAAATATAAATGTATCAATCATAGATGGCATAATGCCCCATCCCACTATGTCATCATACCAGGCTCTACAATTAAAACCGAAATGTCATATTAGAAATTAGATTTCCATCATGAACCAAGGCAAGGGATCATCCTTACCAAATTCGTGACAATCTAGCCTACCATGTCAGTAACGACCCGGAAATTTAGCGACCTTGATTATTCGATATACAACACATATCGAACATCAAGAGTCGAAAATACCGGATGGTTAATGAATGAAATTAGAGTGTGAGGAAAGATAAGATAGAAACTTAGAACAGAAGAAAAAGAAGATACAACATCAGAGTAACTCGAATCTCACAGCGAAACGAACAACATATAATAGATAACATATCCTTGAAATAAAATCAGTATATGTATACAATAACATTATCAGAGTACAACACTTACAACACAGCGGAAATAACTATAGCTATATGAATCCTGAAGCCTCCTACTCTAGCTCTTCAAGTATCTATAAATCCCGACTACTTGACTGCCCGTACAAAATTGGGCACCCAAGAGTTTAGGGAAAACAAAACAAAATAAACACCGGGTCAGTCATGGTGTAACACCCCGTAATTTGAACATAAAAATTCACAAATTAAAGTATACTTAATTAAGTGAAATGGGTTGCGCAAAGAAACATATATATTGATATATATATATATATATTATTGAAAATTAAATAAATAAATATGCAAAAATGTTCAAAACAGCGAATTGGGAGAGGGGAATAACCGAACCGGCCGATTTTTGAAGTCGACCCATGCCTGCTGGGTCGACTAGGGGTTAATCCAGGGTGTTTGGCTGTCAACCCGTGGGCCGATTCGCTCAAATGCAGATTTTGCATTTGAATGGTTATCATGGTTCAGCTTTAATCTAAAGGCCCTAGATGGTTCCAACACTTGACTTCTTCCCCAAGACATGCTTTGATGGCTAGGATCTAAACTAAGGTTTATCCTATTGCTAAAACTATCCTAGTCTTCTATAAAATACCCCTAACCTAAACCTAAATGCTCATTATTCAATCCTATAGCTAAACTATGCCAAAATGTTCTCTCATGGCCTCCACCCTCATCCTCTTGTCATAATCTCCATCTCTAATCATATGAGAGAGTTTCTAAAGAAGTATAAGAGTTCCTAAGCTTGCATAAGTGTTTCTAAGTTTGATTCAAGGCTTTTCTTCATCAAAGCTAGGATCTTTATTATTGATTTGGCTCAAGGGTTTTCATTTGGAGCATTCTTATTTGGAGTTTTTGAGTTGATAGCTTAGTGGCTTCGTCTTAATCTTTTAATATATTCATAAGAAGGCTAATCAACAAGTTGTGAGTTTCTATAACCTTAATGACCAATTATTGAAGTGATTATGATAGGATATGATGAGGTTATGGCTATGAATGTGGATCAATGCATGTTATGCAAGTTATATGCTATGTGTTAATGATGTTATGCATGTTATGCAAGTTATATGCTATGTGTTAATGATGTTATGCATGTTATGCAAGTTATATGCTATGTGTTTATGAAGTTATGCAAGTTATGCAAGTCATATGCTACATGTTCATGAAGTTATGCAAGTTATGCAAGTCATATGATACATGTTCATGATGTTATGCTAGTTATGCAAGTCATATGTTATGTGATTATGATGTTATGCAAGTTATGCAAGTCATATGCTATGTGTTTGTGGTGTTATGCAAGTTATGCAAGTTATATGCTATGTGTTTATGATGTTATGCAAGATATGCAAGTCATATGAGAAACATTGATCCATTATGACACCATGATTATGCAAGTTTGGTGTATGCTTATATGCAAGTTCATGTATGATATGTATGCAAGTTTGGTGTATGATTATATGCAAGTTCACATATGACATGTTATGCAAGTATGGTGTTTGATTATATGCAAGTAACATGTGCAAGTTTACACCTTAGTATGATATGCATACATATGCAAGTTAACCCCTTTATATATCACACATACATATGCAAGCTTACCCCTTTGTATGACATAAGAAACTTATGCAAGTTAACCTCTTTATGACATATGTGATTCATGCATGTTTGGGTTGATTATTTATGCTAGTTGGGTTTGATGTTATATGCATGTTGACACCTTTAAACCCATGTTGATGCTAATGTTATGCAAGTCGAACCCATTGTATTTGTGATGAATATTCCCTTTTATGTCATGTTAGCGAATTACGTGGGGAACGATGGGGTTAATAAACATGTTAATGAAATTGTGTGAAGTTGGTATGATTATGCATACCATAAAGTGATGGACATAATTGAGTCAATTATGTACATCGTTAAAATTGGAATTAATTAGGGAAAATTAATTCGAGGGTGATTAATTAGGTGTAATTAATCGACTAAGACACGAGGTTGGACCCTTTTGTAGCGTAAGACTGCCCGGAACCGACCGGCAAATCCAGCGGCTACAAATGATTGGCCCAATGTGAGAGGTCTTAGGCACAAACTATATACGTGACAAGTGTAAAGACACGAGGTTAGACTCGGTTATGGCGTAAGGCTGCCCGGACCCAACTGGCAAATCCAGTTGCCATAAAAGATAGTCTAATGTGAGAGGTCCTTACAACGGTTACGTTCTTAATCAATTAAGAAACACTTAACCAGATAAGCATGTAGTGGGGGCATGAAGGGTTAAGTGGGTGCCTTGGGTGGCATGAGAAAATCTAGTGGTTGCCTTGGGTGGCAATAGAAAATACGATTAGAATACTTAACCAAAGTGGAACATGTAATTAAACATGATTAAAGGGTTAAGTGGGTGCCTTGGGTGGCATGAGGAAATCTAGTGGTTGCCTCGGGTGGCAATAGAAGATAAGATTAAAATACTTAACCAAAGTAGGACATGTAATTAAACATGATTAAAGGGTTAAGAGGGTGCCTTGGGTGGCATGTGGAAAAATCTATTGGGTTGCCTTGGGTGGCAATAGAGAATACGACTAGAATACTTAACCAAAGTAGAACATGTAATTAAACATGATTAAAGGGTTAAGCGGGTGCCTTGGGTGGCATGTAGAAATCTAGTGGGTGCCTTGAGTGGCAATTGAAATATGATTAGATGACTTAACCAAACCTTAACATGTAAGTGGGCATGATTATGAAAAAGGGGTTAAGTGGGATGCACTAGATAAAATGACAAGCTTAAGTAGTAGCTTGTGGGGGCCCATTTCATTGGGATGCACTAGATAAAATGACAAGCTTAAGTAGTAGCTTGTGGGGGCCCATTTCATTGGGATGCACTAGATAAAATGACAAGCTTAAGTAGTAGCTTGTGGGGGCCCATTTCATTGGGCTGCACTAGATAAAATGACAAGCTTAAGTAGTAGCTTGTGGGGGCCCATTTCAACCAGTAACCCATATGTATCTTATTGGGCTCGACCCATGTCGAGGACGGGACACGCGTACTGGGCTTGACTATAAGAGGCCAAAACGGGCTAGCGGTGGCAACGCGAGTCCAACGGGTTTCATATGCGTGTGTGGACCCGGGCTGGTAGGTAAGACGTTGTTGCATCGTGTAGGTATAAGCCGTGCACCATTATCGGGTTGCCACTTTGGGGAGTGATACACCCCAATGTGGGGCCAGCACGGGTATCTACGTTAGGGAGCCGATCGCTTGGGGAGTAGTGGGTACACCTAGTGGGGATAGGGGCAGACGGCACCTATGTAGTCAGCTAGGGGTACACGAAACTACTATTAAAATAACTAAGTACACTTAGTGGGATCAACCTTTAAGTAGGAATTACCCTTGGGTGGGTAGAACTGGTGTGGTGTAGTGTAGGAATTACCCTTGGGTGGGTAGATCAGGGGTGGTGTAGGGTAGTATTTATCCTTGGGTGGATAGGCGCGTCTTTACCGTTATCTTAGTTTATCCTAAGTTTTGTTGGCTACTTAGTGTAGTCATTTATCCCCAGTCGTACCGTACCAGGTTTATATCATACCCTAATTACTTTAATGATTGTATTGTTAAGGTTATAGGGCTCACTCAGACTTATGTCTGACCCCATTGTTTTTATCTTTTTCCCAACCCTCAGGTTATCAGTGTGGGCCTAGCACTAGTGGGCTTTGATCAGATTGCTTTATCTATCTTTTGGGGCTTGGACTCTTGAAGAAAAGCTCGGTTATCTTTTCTATTATGGCTATTAGTATGTAGTGGGATTATGTACTTATGTTTTAACGAGATGGATATTTTGTACTTGACTCTTATTGGTTTTTGGGATGTAACCAAACATGTTTACCTTCTGCTGCAATGAAACGATGTTATAAATTTCAAGTATTACTTATATCTGTCTTGTAGTAATTTTTCAGTTCTTTATTCACTTAAATACTCCACCGAAGCTAAGGCATTCCCTTTATGAGTGACCTTAGCGGGTGTGGGGTGTTACACGTGGTATCAGAGCGAAGGTTACCAGAACAGATAAAATTTTTAGAAAAACTATTTTTCTAAAAACATTTTTGGAAGAAGTATTTTCAAAAACATGTCTTTTAAGAGAAAAGTTTTTGAAAGAAAAGCATAATCCCCAATAGCCATATATCCTTCCTTCGTTCTCTGTTTTGATTCTCTTCCTCTTTCTCTTTTTGAATTTCCCCTCCGCGTATAGATGTCTTTTAAGATACATAAGGACTTCCGTATGAAGGACGGAAGAGCCACTTCAAGGGACTAAGACGTTTGCCAGGCCAAGAAGTTAGTCCAAGGAGGTGGAGGGCTTATGGGTACCTTTAAGATGGACGAGAGAGGAAGGTTCAAATAGCAATTAGGTAAATAAAGGACGAAACCTCATCGTGGTAAGAAGGCCACGAAAGGAGAATGTGAAGGGGAAGGCTAGTTGTTTTGGAGAAATAGGACACCTTGGGGTTGTCCAAAGTTGCAAGGACGAAGTACAGGATCTTCTGGAGGGTAGATGTATTCCCTCACGACGGGTATACCTGATGGGGGTAGGACTGTCTAAGTTGAAATTTGGTTCTCTCGATCATCCTGTTCGAACTTTATTCGACTCTGGCGCACCACATTCGTTTATCTCATCATCATTAGTTGAGTCACTGCACCTAGACACCAGTTGAGTAGATGATCATGTGGTCGTTTCAAACCCAATTGGGGGCTCCACTTATTTGTCCATGATATGTTTGGGTTTGAAGATTTCTATACTTAGCGTTGAGTTTAGAGGTGATGCTTTTGTTTGGGCTTCACGGGCTATGGGTTGATTTTGGGCATGGACTGGTTATCCAGTAATGGTGCCGTTCTTGATTAGGAAAGGAGAGTTGTTAGGCTCATGACCCGCTTGGGTAACACTCTCGAGATCTCTTGTAATCCCATAGATTCTGTTATGCTAAGTTATCTTGAATCGCTTGACGCTTCGGTCGAGAGTTTGCGATCTGTTAGAGTGGTCCGGGAATACTCGGATGTGTGTGAGGAGGAGAAGGACTTACTTCCGAAGCGGGAGATAGACTTCCGAATATATCTGGTGGATAATGCTAAACCTGTATCTTTACCATTGCGCCACGCGGCTCCTCGTGAGAGGAGGGAACTCCATAAGCAAGTAGGGGAGTTGCTTGAGAAGGGGTTCATAAGACGAAGTATATCGGAGTGGGGAGCTCCAGTAGTTTTTGCCACGAAGGCGGATGGGTCCCTCAGACTTTGTGTAGACTATAGAGAACTCAACAAGCTCACAAAGAAGAATAGACACCCATTACCAAGGATTGATGATCTTTTTGATCCGTCGGTTGGCGCCTCAGTGTTTTCGCAGTGGGACTTGGCCACGGAATTTCATCAGTTGGGAGTGACTGAGGATAGTATAGAGAAGACTGCCTTTAGGACTCCGGATGGTTTCTATGAGTGGCTGGTGATGCCATTTGGTTTGACGAACGCCCCCGCATACTTTGTTGATTTGATGAGTGGAGTGTTCAGGGAGTACCTAAATAACTTCGTAGTGGTCTTTGTGGATGACATCATGGTCTTTTCTAAAGAGAGAAATAAGTTTTCGTGTGTCCTTAATGGGTTAAGCAAAGCCAGTTATTTGATCAACGGTGGTTTTGGAGCGAGATTGGCAAGGACATCCAGAGTTGGACAAGGGCTTAATCATTTAGCTGTTTTACTAGTATCATCTCGCGTAGGTTGTCTGAATTCGAAGGAGCTATCCCTTGGGTGTTTGTCTGATATTGGTTTAGGCCTTTGGGGCTTGCACTTGGGGGATGTCGAGTTCGACTAGGATGGTCTGCGTGAAAGATGGATAGTTGTGACGATTTTGCATGGGAGTATATCCTGGTTTTCTCCAGAAGTGGAGAAGAGCATGCCCTACATCTTAGGGAAGTGTGGGAGACTCTTCGAGCGCATAGTCTTAAGACAGCAAAGGTGGATGGAGTTCTTAGCATCCTAAGATTTCGAGATAGCGTACACCCCAGTAAGGGTAACGTGGTAGCGGACGCCTTGAGTAGAAAAAGGTTGTCCTTGAGTCCATTGTTCGTGGAACGACGAAGCTTGGAATTTATCGCGATGTTTGATTTCAGACCTTCTGTTGACTTTATACCCGATTTGCTAGCATCCTTGGAGGTCAGACCTACTCTTTTGAGACGGATTGGCGAGGCACAGCGGGACGACCCACAGTTGGTTGAGTTGGTAGAGAGGCTCATAAGGGGGGAGTCGTCCAGCCATTTGGGCAGGTACACCCTAGACGAAAAGGGGTGCTTGCGTAGAGACGGTAGACTTTGTGTACCGCAAGACAAAGGTTTAAGGAAGGCTATTCTTGATGATGCACACCGTTCTAGGTTGACCATTCATCCCGGTGGGGACAAGATGTACCAGGACATGAGGCGAGTTTTCTTTTGGGCCGGAATGAAGAAGTATGTGGCCGAGTATGTCGCTAGATGCTTGGTGTGCCAACAAGAGAAAGCGGAGCAAAAGAAACCTGGTAGATTGCTTCACACATTGGAAGTTCCGCAATGGAAGTGGGATAGCGTCTCGATGGATTTTATTGATGGGTTACCGAGATCGAGGAAGGGTAATACGGGAATTTGGGTTGTGGTAGACAGACTTACTAGAGTGCCCATTTCATACCCGTGAAGAGCAAGGGGACTGCTCCATGGCTAGCTTCGGTTTATCTTCGAGAAATAATTCAGTTGCATAGGGAACATGACGTATTCCATGTGTCACATTTGAGGAAGTGCCTACATGAGACCGCAGAGGTGGTAGAGCCGAGCTTGCTTAAAGAAGTGGAGGTAGAGCGTGATGCGACTATTCGACGAGCTCCTACCCGCATCCTTGGGTCAGAGATTAGGAAGTTGAGAAACAGAGAGGTTCGACTAGTCAAAGTGCCAAGGGGAGAAGATGAGAGTAATGCTACTTGGGAGACAGAAGCGAAGATGCGTTCATTGTACCCATTCCTTTTTGAGGGTATGTCTTTTAACTTCTCCTTCATCGTTTGTCTAGTACTTATCTTATCTTTAGTATGTCCTCTCATTAGTACCTTTGACCTTTAGATAGGGTAAAACCTATGGTTGAAACATGTGTTTGAGACATGTTATGTTTGATGGATGCGAGTGGATGCAAGTGTTTGCAAGTGGTTGCTCGTGGATGCATATACACACACTCTAGGCACTAGATCGGCTCAATCACTTCATATTGCATATTGCATAAAATTGTGTGTAGGTAGCTATATTAATGGATGTATAATGGTTGTGTTATCAGATGGATGATACATTTTGGTGTATGGTTGTGCACACATGTTGAAATAGTATGTGTCGATAGGGTTCTTCCGCATACATATTGGATGCATGGCACTATCATGGTTTGCATTAAGGAGGTCAACTGAATCAGTAGACCGCCTGATTTAGCATTAGTATACAGGCATATACACACACTTTTTTGCATATGTTCATACGTCATTAGAAATTTTAAGGACAATGGATGCCAGTGTTTGATGGTTTAGTAGATGGTTGTTTGGTTGGTAGGATACGTTCTTCTTGACTTAGAGATTTCGGGGACGAAATCCTTTAAGGAGGGGAGAATGTAATACCCCGTAATTTGAACATAAAAATTCACAAATTAAATATACTTAATTAAGTGAAATGGGTTGCGCAGAGAAATATATATATATATATATAATTGAAAATTAAATAAATAAATATGCAAAAATGTTCAAAACAGCGAATTGGGAGAGGGGAATAACCGAACCAGCCGATTTTTGAAGTCGGCCCGAGCCCGCTGTGTCGACTAGGGGTTAATCCAGGGTGTTTGGCTGTCAACCCGTGGGCCGATTTGCTCAAATGCAGATTTTGCATTTGAATGGTTCTCATGGTTCAGCTTTAATCTAAAGGCCCTAGATGGTTCCTACACTTGACTTCTTCCCCAAGACATGCTTTGATGGCTAGGATCTAAGCTAAGGTTTATCCTATGGCTAAAACTATCCTAGTCTTCTATAAAAAGACCACTAACCTAAACCTAAATGCTCATTATACAATCCTATAGCTAAACTATGCCAAAATGTTCTCTCATGGCCTCCACCCTCATCCTCTTGTCATAATCTCCACCTCTAATCATATGAAAGAGTTTCTAAAGAAGTATAAGAGTTCCTAAGCTTGCTTAAGTGTTTCTAAGTTTGATTCAAGGCTTTTCTTCATCAAAGCTAGGATCTTTATTATTGATTTGGCTCAAGGGTTTTCATTTGGAGCATTCTTATTTGGAGTTTTTGAGTTGATAGCTTAGTGGCTTCGTCTCAATCTTTTAATATATTCATAAGAAGGCTAATCAACAAGTTGTGAGTTTCTATAACCTTAATGACCAATTATTGAAGTGATTATGATAGGATATGATGAGGTTATGGCTATAAATGTGGATCAATGCATGTTATGCAAGTTATATGCTATGTGTTAATGATGTTATGCATGTTATGCAAGTTATATGCTATGTGTTAATGATGTTATGCATGTTATGCAAGTTATATGCTATGTGTTTATGAAGTTATGCAAGTTATGCAAGTCATATGCTACATGTTCATGAAGTTATGCAAGTTATGCAAGTCATATGATACATGTTCATGATGTTATGCTAGTTATGCAAGTCATATGTTATGTGATTATGATGTTATGCAAGTTATGCAAGTCATATGCTATGTGTTTGTGGTGTTATGTAAGTTATGCAAGTTATATGCTATGTGTTTATGATGTTATGCAAGATATGCAAGTCATATGAGAAACATTGATCCATTATGACACCATGATTATGCAAGTTTGGTGTATGCTTATATGCAAGTTCTTGTATGATATGTATGCAAGTTTGGTGTATGATTATATGCAAGTTCACATATGACATGTTATGCAAGTATGGTGTTTGATTATATGCAAGTAACATGTGCAAGTTTACACCTTAGTATGATATGCATACATATGCAAGTTAACCCCTTTATATGTCACACATACATATGCAAGCTTACCCCTTTGTATGACATAAGAAACTTATGTAAGTTAACCTCTTTATGACATATGTGATTCATGCATGTTTGGGTTGATTATTTATGCTAGTTGGGTTTGATGCTATATGCATGTTGACACCTTTAAACCCATGTTGATGCTAATGTTATGCAAGTCGAACCCATTGTATTTGTGATGAATCTTCCCTTTTATGTCATGTTAGCGAATTACGTGGGGAACGATGGGGTTAATAAACATGTTAATGAAATTGTGTGAAGTTGGTATGATTATGCATACCATAAAGTGATGGACATAATTGAGTCAATTATGTACATCGTTAAAATTGGAATTAATTAGGGAAAATTAATTCGGGGGTGATTAATTAGGTGTAATTAATCGACTAAGACACGAGGTTGGACCCTTTTGTAGCGTAAGACTGCCCGGAACCGACCGGCAAATCCAGCGGCTACAAATGATTGGCCCAATGTGAGAGGTCTTAGGCACAAACTATATACGTGACAAGTGTAAAGACACGAGGTTAGACTCGGTTATGGCGTAAGGCTGCCCGGACCCAACCGGCAAATCCAGCTGCCATAAAAGATAGTCTAATGTGAGAGGTCCTTACAACGGTTACGTTCTTAATCAATTAAGAAACACTTAACCAGATAAGCATGTAGTGGGGCATGAAGGGTTAAGTGGGTGCCTTGGGTGGCATGAGAAAATCTAGTGGTTGCCTTGGGTGGCAATAGAAAATACGATTAGAATACTTAACCAAAGTGGAACATGTAATTAAACATGATTAAAGGGTTAAGTGGGTGCCTTGGGTGGCATGAGGAAATCTAGTGGTTGCCTTGGGTGGCAATAGAAGATAAGATTAAAATACTTAACCAAAGTAGGACATGTAATTAAACATGATTAAAGGGTTAACAGGGTGCCTTGGATGGCATATGGAAAATTCTAGTGGGTTGCCTTGGGTGGCAATAGAGAATACGACTAGAATACTTAACCAAAGTAGAACATGTAATTAAACATGATTAAAGGGTTAAGCGGGTGCCTTGGGTGGCATGTAGAAATCTAGTGGGTGCCTTGAGTGGCAATTGAAATATGATTAGATGACTTAACCAAACCTTAACATGTAAGTGTGCATGATTATGAAAAAGGGGTTAAGTGGTATGCACTAGATAAAATGACAAGCTTAAGTAGTAGCTTGTGGGGGCCCATTTCATTGGGATGCACTAGATAAAATGACAAGCTTAAGTAGTAGCTTGTGGGGGCCCATTTCATTGGGATGCACTAGATAAAATGACAAGCTTAAGTAGTAGCTTGTGGGGGCCCATTTCATTGGGCTGCACTAGATAAAATGACAAGCTTAAGTAGTAGCTTGTGGGGGCCCATTTCAACCAGTAACCCATATGTATCTTATTGGGCTCGACCCATGTCGAGGACGGGACACGCGTACTGGGCTTGACTATAAGAGGCCAAAACGGGGTAGCGGTGGCAACGCGAGTCCAATGGGTTTCATATGCGTGTGTGGACCCGGGCTGGTAGGTAAGACGTTGTTGCATCGTGTAGGTATAAGCCGTGCACCATTATCGGGTTGCCACTTTGGGGAGTGATACACCCCACTGTGGGGCCAGCACGGGTATCTACGTTAGGGAGCCGATCGCTTGGGGAGTAGTGGGTACACCTAGTGGAGATAGGGGCAGACGGCACCTATGTAGTCAGCTAGGGGTACACGAAACTACTATTAAAATAACTAAGTACACTTAGTGGGATCAACCTTTAAGTAGGAATTACCCTTGGGTGGGTAGAACTGGTGTGGTGCAGTGTAGGAATTACCCTTGGGTGGGTAGATCTGGGGTGGTGCAGTGTAGTATTTATCCTTGGGTGGATAGGCGCGTCTTTACCATTATCTTAGTTTATCCTAAGTTTAGTTGGCTACTTAGTGTAGTCATTTATCCCCAGTCGTACCGTACCAGGTTTATATCATACCCTAATTACTTTAATGATTGTATTGTTAAGGTTATAGGGCTCACACAGACTTATGTCTGACCCCGTTGTTTTTATCTTTTTCCCAACCCTCAGGTTATCAGTGTGGGCCTAGCACTAGTGGGCTTTGATCAGATTGCTTTATCTATCTTTTGGGGCTTGGACTCTTGAAGAAAAGCTCGGTTATCTTTTCTATTATGGCTATTAGTATGTAGTGGGATTATGTACTTATGTTTTAACGAGATGGATATTTTGTACTTGACTCTTATTGGTTTTTGGGATGTAACCAAACATGTTTACCCTCTACTGCAATGAAATGATGTTTTAAATTTCAAGTATTACTTATATCTGTCTTGTTGTAATTTTTCAGTTCTATATTCACTTAAATACTCCACCGAAGCTAAGGCATTCCCTTTATGAGTGACCTTAACGGGTGTGGGGTGTTACACATGGGACTGGTATGAGTAAAACAGTTTCAAATGGTTTGAAAAAGTAATTGATATCTCATAAGACCACACCGTATAACGGAATGGGTTTTTCCCTTATGAAAATCCAAAACATCTTTATATCAAAACCTTTTGATATTATAATAATGTCTATCAACCACAATATAATAATCATCTAGCAGAAACGCTTTCATCCCACGTTCTACATATATAGTATACAATCAAAATCGCAAGCACGTATTGGGTAATGGATTTCCAACTATGACAAGGTATGGAACCACCTTTCGCTAGTGTACCTCTAGAAAGGAATACACTGGGCTCAACAAGAACATCTTGCAACCCGGCCACACGTGACCGACCACTCATTTCGCTTGAGTGTATCGAATGTATATCACCAACGGTTGGTATCAACAACCGTTTCCCGAATGGGACAGCATCAACAATAGATTTTTAGAAGTAAATGAAACTCTAGATCAGGTGATTATACACCCTAATAGGTGCGACCTACATAGCCATGTTGCCTGCCCGATTTCTGTCATTTACCGAATGTGAGACTAGAAGCTACGCTTATCTTTTACATACCACATCTTCATTCACTTTGAATGTCACATCGTCACACCCGCCAAATCACAAATTGATTTCCCCAAAAATAACATGGGTATACAGCTAAGAGAAACGAATTCCTCCGCTACCAAACGTGAATACGTTTGAAGAGATCAACTTACGCGATCTATGAGATATACTCTGTCAGACATTCTTCCGTACAGGTCATCCTGGGACAGGACAAACCGAAGGCACTATTCAGTATATCCATCTTAGGCAATTGTTATCTAAGATTTATACAACATCCCTTGCACTTCACTCCGTCCACATATGTTCTTCTCATGGCCAACGCAGTCACTCCATCCATCAGATTCGCACCAGCCATTTCATTTGTACACACACAGTATGGCCAACGCAGTCACTCCATCACCTTCCTCATCGAATCATCCCTCCTCTCTAGTCGCTTGTCATGCCGACTTCTCCAAAAACCCCACTGTAGCTTGACTGCTTGGAAGGACAGGGCACAGCTACCATCCGCCCCCCCAATCCAACATCTCGACGTCGCCCACTCCACGGCTTCATCAACTTCATCACCCTACTTTCCGTCCATACGTCCTCACACTCAGCCATGCCAACCGGTACACAAAACTCGCTGCACAGTCCTTTATACATCCGCGAGATCCCCTTGCTTCACATCATCAGCATGCCTCATATCTAGACACGCTGTCATGCATGAAAAAATGTACCACATACATTCGGTGGGTTTAGTTCAACAGAGAAGAGTGGATAGAGAAGAAGGAAGTACTTTACTGTAAAGAAATTTTTTTTTGAGAAGCCATGGAAAAAGGAAATGAAACAAGACCTGCGTGTATTTATAATTAATGGTACTTTTTGCATTGAAGTTTTTGGTCAGATTGATGGGATTATAGAAATTTACTTTGCCATGAAGTTTCAGGGTATAGGACGTGGATACCTTACTACCAGAGATGTGGAGTAAGTTTCAGGGTATAGGACGTGGATACCTTACTACCAGAGACGTGGAGTAAGTTTCAGGGTGTAGGACGTGGAGTGTATTGGTATTGATAAAGGTTTGTATTTATTTGTTTAGTAATAGTATTGTTGGAGTGTTCACAGCTATCATAGGGACTATCGGGACACACGTATTATTTACAAACGCGACAAACCAAGTTGTTACAATTACTTGTATTTTATAAAGGTGAAATACACTCAGTGGAATGCAGTGCTGCTTGGACCCTTTAGTGTTTATTTTCTTTTAAATTAAGCGTACCATGTTACGTAAAATCGCGTTCATATCCAAGCCAGTTAGGACGGAAATGAGAAAACAATCGTGTCCAGCGAGGTACCACGATCCCAAAAAAACAATTTGGTAGATTAACTTATATTGTGAAACCCCGAAATGCTAATACAGGGTGTCAAATACTTCAAATAAAAAGTTGCTTATTTAATTAATTAAAAATTACCATAAAATTCTAAAAATTAAATTATCACTACGTCTCAAAAGAATCTTGTCTAAATTCGAAACCAGTATCTAGTTATATCGAATAAACTGTTACGGTCGATAAACGATTCTATAGCGACTATTTTAAAATTTGATTTGGACTCAAATAAAAATCTACACGACGAAATCCCGATTTTTCTCTTCCATTAGAAAAATATACTTCACCAGCTCCTAACGTTTCTTGTTTCATAGAAATCCGATTTAAAACAAACCCTGTACATTCAATTGAAGTTCAAATCGCCAAATAGCGAACTACCGCGCCATTTTGAGCTCGATTTTAATTATAATATAATTACACGTTCAAACTTCGTTTATATAATATATTCGTGAATATAATTCAACTCTAAACTGAATTATATATTTTAAATAATCCAATTCACACAATATTGTGAATTCCACTATTTTTTATTATTTCAGAAATTAAATATATTAATCTATTATTTAATTAATTAAATATTCCATATAATTTAATTAAATAACCATTTTATTCTCTACATCACTATTTATATAATTAAATAAATTAATTATTACCCAAAAAAATACGGGTCGTTACGTTCTTTCCCACTTAAAATAATTTCGTCCTCGAAATTGCTAAGGTAGAAAACAAACCCAATTGACTAGTTAGAACTTATTTGTTCACTTCTTAACTTCAGTTTCAACCGAACCAATTAATATCAACTAAAATATTAATTTATTTCGACTAACTAAAATTTTCAAAAATTCTGAAAATTTTCTAACGCCTTAATTTTTTAGAAAATTTCGCCATAACCTCCTTTGTACAGCCCTATTGGTAAAACCACAACTTGCCTCTCTAGGCCTTCTCCAACCCAAAAGAAAATCAAACAGCCAAGTGGCTTGCCTATTCGGCTCATAAATCTCATATCCATATAAAATACAAACTGGTACCTTTTTGTCAGGCATATCGTTATATCCTTTACACCTGCTACCAATTTAGCATATACCAATGTCCTTACGGTCAAACTCCAATCACTTTTATCTCAAATCCAACCATTCGCTTATACCTAAGTCGAATTCAGTTTCAAATCAAAGTTCCATTTTTCGATTTTTAAATTCTTAACTCATCAATCCAATACCATTTCAGATTCTATCTCACAATTCAAAATCTAATTCTACTTGATATATCGTATCCAATTCAATTTCCAGTTAATTGATTTCAATTCAGTTCCAGCTTGGTTTCACAAATTTTTATTTAAACTTATTTTTAATTCAAACAGTCTCTTCCTGGGAGTTTTAAACAGCTTTTCTTTTCTAAAACCAAATTTTCCTTTTTGGATTTCAAACAACTTGTTTCTCTCAAAACAATTCAAAAACAAAATCTTTTCGGTAGTAATCCGTCACTTACAACTCGAAATTGAACACCGATGATGTCATGATCATCGTCGGAATCTATTTCCAGCTTTCGAAGTGAGTTCAATACTATATCGCTTTTCAAAACCATTTCTAACATTTCCACTTTGAAATTTATTTCAAAATATCCTTCCAATGCTTGTAAAACAATTTTAAATCTCCTAGGATTTTAAAATTCTCATATACTTAATTTAACTCCATTTACAAACACCTTTCAAATTCCATGGTTTTCAGATTTAATTCAATTCATTATGCTTATCTGAATTCTGATTGGTTATTTACATAACCATTTCACATTTTTATAATCTTATTCGATTATAATAAAAACCAATATATCCAATATATATATATATTCATTCCAATATATATATCTTCTCTATATCAAAATATACATTAGGTAAAATTATTTTCATTTACCCTCTTTTCAAAACATATCTTGTCGACCCATCGTATTTGAGTGTTTAGAAACCCTTATCGATATTGTGTTGCCCCACCATCGACCAGAATCCATAAACAACTCCACAATAAATCTACTCAATATAAAACCATTTATATCAAATAACAAATACGTTCACTCATATATATACACTCAAACTCAATCTAGGGTATTACTAACCCCATCTCTACTGAGTCGCGCTACAGAGCCAAGGTAATTCATTTAACCTTAAGCTCTGATACCAACTGTAACGACACGGAAATTTAGCGACCTTGATTATCCGATATACAACACATATCGAACATCAAGAGTCGAAAATACCGGATGGTTAATGAAAGAAATTAGAGGGTGAGGAAAGATAAGATATAAACTTAGAATAGAAGAAGAAGAAGATACAACATCAGAGTAACTCGAATCTCACAGCGGAACGAACAACATATAATAGATAACATATACTTGAAATAAAATCTGTATATGTATACAATAACATTATCAGAGTACAACACTTATAACACAGCGGAAATAACTATAACTATATGAATCCTGAAGCCTCCTGCTCTAGCTCTTCAAGTATCTGTAAATCCCGACTACTTGACTGCCCGTACAAAATTGGGCACCCAAGAGTTTAGGGAAAACAAAACAAAATAAACCCCGGATCAGTCATGAGACTGGTATGAGTAAAACAGTTTCAAACGGTTTGAACAAGTAATTGATATCTCATAAGACCACGCCGTATAACAGAACGGGTTTTTCCCTTATGAAAATCTAAAACATCTTTATATCAAAACCTTTTGATATTATAATAATGTCTATAAACCACAATATAATAATCATCTAGCAGAAACGCTTTCATCTAACGTTCTACATATATAGTATACAATCAAAATCGCAAGCACGTATTGGGTAATGAATTTCCAACTATGACAATGTATGAAACCACCTTTCTCTAGTGTACCTCTAGAAAGGAATACACTGGGTTCAACAAGAACATCTTGCAACCCAGCCACACATGACCGACCACTCATTTCGCTTGAGTGTATCGAATGTATATCACTAACGGTTGGGATCAGCAACCGTTTCCCAAATGGGACAGCATCAACAATAGATTTTTAGAAGTAAATGAAACTCTAGATCAGGTGATTATACACCCTAATAGGTGCGACCTACATAGCCATGTTGCCTGCCTGATTTCTGTCATTTACTGGACGTGAGGCAAGAAGCTACGCTTATCTTTTACATACCACATCTTCATTCTCTTTGAATGTCACATCGTCATACCCACCAAATCACAAATTGATTTCCCCAAAAATAACATGGGTGTATAGCTAAGAGAAACGAATTCCTCCGCCACCAAACGTGAATACGTTTGAAGAGATCAACTTACGCGATCTATTAGATATACTCTGTCAGACATTCTTCCATACAGGTCATCCTGGGACTGGACAAATCGAAGGCACTATTCAGTATATCCATCTTAGGCAATTGTTATCTAAGATTTATACAATAGCCCTTGCACTTTATTCTGTCTTCAATTATCTTTGGCATATATGATTCATAATGCTTATGCCAATACAGAGTGGTTCTTTGGATAATAATCCAACCGGTCTCTCCAGATTAACAACGTTAAAATGGTCAAAACTTTGATAGTCGATGATTTAACTATCAAATAAAAACATGTCTGTGTACACACAACGATCTTATTTCCAAATGGAATTATCGATCCAATCATCAACACACACATATATATATATATCCTCATTTCTATGTTTAGAAAATATATGTTATTAACACTGGAAAACATTTCCATGGCTTACTTACGTATCACTATTCTTCCACAACTATCAGACTCTAACTATAAACTAACAAGAGAACAACTTCCTAAGTATAAACCCCAAAGGCCGAAACCAACATCGGATCGATACTTAGGAAACCATTCAACATATTAATCTCTAGTCAGTTTCTAATTTTTGTTTAACTCCATTTTGATTAACTATGTTCAATTAACTCCTTTTAGCTTAACTCTTATTCAAATAACTAATATTTGATTTACTCCATTCGCTTAACTCTAGATCGCAGCGATCACAATGGTTACGCCTGATTCCCCCAGGAAACATCCGACCGCCGTAGGCTATCTACAGCCCTGCGAATTACGCTAGCAGTCGTGCAAAATGGCAATTTATCCTGGATAACTATGTTTGACTAACTCTATTCGACTAACCATATTCGATTAACTCGACTTCGAATAACTAAATTCGATTAACTCTTTTATATCTCGTCAACTTCCTTTTTTATAAGTCCTGTTTATTTTCCCAACAAATATTCCTTTTAATTCTATTTACTTTCTAAATACAAATCCCTTTATTCTATTTATTTCCTAAATAAATATTCCTTTATTAATTCTATTTATTTTCTAAATAAATATTCCTCTTTATAAAATCCTATGATTTTATAAATACTTTATTTTCAAAAATATTTCCTTTTATAAAATCGGTTGATTTTATAAAATTCTTTTATTTCAATATACATTGAAATATTTCTTTTTACATCCCAGGGTTTCTTATGATATTTAAAATACCAATTCACAATCATCGATATCATTCAAACACACATAATCAACAACAAATTATTTTACTTCATATATTACAATATGTGAACATAACAGTATTATAAACATTGAGGAGTCAAGTTGGACCCCTCCAACTTGTTTCCCTGCATCCACAGATGTTAAACAATACAAATATAAAATATTCTGATAAACAGAATCAATATTCGATTAACGATTTATATATATATATCATTATCTATGATTTCAACCAATACACAAGCAATTCAACCAAACAGTTAACACACATCAATCAATCATCATTTATCATTTCTAAATATACGTTATAAAAATAGAATTGTTCAGAGTTGGTGAGTTTTACTCACATTGGACGATCATCGTTAATAACGATAATCATCTCTTGATTCAGACGGACAATTTATTTTGCTATAAATTGTAACGAGCTCTGATTTGCTCTCAGTCAATTCCAACGGGTCTGATTTCGTCAAATTCTGATATCATACGGAAAAGATATGATTTTTATAAACTATTATATTGTAAAACATTGTTCACATTAAAAATTATAAAATTGTAATAAACCTAAATTATTAATATATATGTTGGGCTCACCATCAATACCCGGCCCATTCATTTACTGCAGAACGAACTGTTCCTGCTGTGAGCTCCAACGCCATTCGATTTGCATGTACCCCCCCTTCCATTTTACAACACCCTTCCTATTTTAACGTTCCAGGCCCTTGGATTTTTCTTTAAAACAAAAGCATCACTCCTTACCCAAAATGTCATGCATTCATTCTCACCGGACATCCACTGTAGGTAACGCAAGTAGGATATCTCCATGCCAGGCACACCCTTTTTCCACTTTGTTTGCAAACCCTGATGCCACCACTAATATCAAGAACAACATCCTTCCAATATCGTGAATTTCCTCTTTCCATAAAACACCTCACGTTCTGACGTCCACCTTCATACTCTTCTATTAAACCACTACTGTTAAAACCAAATGAAATCCACATATGTTCTTCTCATGGCCAACACAGTCACTCCATCCATCAGATTCGCACCAGCCATTTCATTTGTACACACACAGTATGGCCAACGCAGTCACTCCATCACCTTCCTCATCGAATCCTCCCTCCTCTCCAGTTGCTTGTCATGCCGACTTCTCCAAAAACCCCACTCTAGCTTGACTGCTTGGAAGGACAGGGGACACGGCCCACTCCACGGCTTCATCAACTTCATTACCCTCCTTTCCGTGCATACGTCCTCACGCTCAGTCGTGCCAACAAGGACCTGCGTGTATTTATAATTAATGGTACTCTTCGCATTGAAGTTTTTGGTCAGATTGATGGGATTATAGAAGTTTAATTTGCCATGAAGTTTCAGGGTATAGGGCGTGGATATCTTACTACTAGAGATGTGGAATAAGTTTCAGGGTATAGGACGTGGATACCTTACTACCAGAGACGTGGAGTAAGTTTCAGGGTGTAGGACGTGGTGTGTATTGGTATTGATAAAGGTTTGTATTTATTTGTTTAGTAATAGTACAGTTGGAGTGTTCACAGCTATCTTGGGGACTATCGGGACAGACTAATTTACAAACGCGACAAACCAAGTTGTCACAATTACTTGTATTTTATAAAGGTGAAATACACTCAGTGGAATGCAGTGCTGTTTGGACGCTTTAGTGTTTATTTTCTTTTAAATTAAGCGTACCGTGTTACGTAAAATTGCGTTCATATCCAAGCCACTTAGGACAGAAATGAGAACACAGTCGTGTCCAGTGAGGTACCACAATCCCAAAAATATAATAATATCGGTAGATTAACTTATATTGTGAAACCCTGAAATGCTGATACAAGGTGTCAAATACTCCAAATTAAAAGTTGCTTATTTAATTGATTAAAAATTACCATAAAATTATAAAAATTAAATTATCACTACGTCTTAATAGAATCTTGTCTAAATTCGTTACCGATATCTAGTTAAATCGAATAAACCTTTACGGTCGATAAACGATTCTATAACGACTATTATAAAATTTGATTTGGACTTAAATAAAAATCTACACGACGAAATCCCGATTTTTCTCTTCCATTAGAGATATATACTTCACCAGCTCCTAACGTTTCTTGTTTCACAGATATCCGATTTAAAATGAACCCTGTACATACAGTTGAAGTTCAAATCGCCAAATAACGATCTACCACGCCATTTCGAGCTCGATTTTAATTATAATATAATTATACGTTCAAACTTCGTTTATATAATATATTAATGAATATAATTCAACTCTAAATTGAATTATATATTTTAAATAATCCAATTCACACAATATTGTTAATTCCACTATTTTTTATTACTTCAGAAATTAAATATTGTTGACGTCAAATGTTGGTCACTAGTGACGATCAACCCCCAATCGCGTGATCAACACACGACTGAAGATTAAAAATGCAGTAAAAAAGGTAAAAGAACGGGGAGCACACACAGAATTTTTATAGTGGTTCGGCAAAGGCAATGACTACGTCCACTTTATATATAATTTCTTTTTCTTTTGATTACAAGTACAATGTTTTTTTTGTTTGAAGAAAAGAAAGAAAATGATTATCTTCCTTTCTTCCTTTTGAGAGATTGAGATTCTGGAGAAGAGTAGAGATGAAAAGCTTATTGAAGCCGTCTAGCCAAAAGAAGTCTTTTTTTCTCTTTAAACTTGGAGGTATTTATAGGTGGAAAATGCAGCTTGGGCTGTTGTGAAATGATCTGGCCATTTCGGGAAGGCCCGGACACGTGGAGTCAATCCATTGGCTCGAGTGGCGGCAAGAAGACTAACTCCACTGTTCATAGATAGTATCCTCGGAAGTTCTGGCTGATGTGGCATCCATGAAGAGGCATATCAAAAGTAGAGCTTTGTCCGCAAACGGTTGACTGCCTTTATCTCCTTGGAAGTCAGGATATTAGGTGGACTGGCTCTGTAGAATATTTCCACGCTGGCCCGAAATAATCGGTTGACTCACTCCGATAAACTCGGTCGACTGGGAGGCCTATTCTTCCGTAGTGAGCAGTTATTTGTTGAATCTGGACGTAGACCGATGTGTGACTGTTTTGGACCCATTATTGGCTGTTGGGCTTCCTGAAATGCGGCTTTGTATTTGAATGCGCGTTTGGACTTTGTTCATTGAGACTCTTGCCAAAAAGTGGGTTAACACTTTGCCCCTCAGAATGCATCTTCATCAACAGAGGGAGGTGTGTTCTGAAATCTGGACCAAAGTACAAATTCTCGAGCTGCTATGGTCGCACCGGACCATATTAAGGCCAGAAAACCAACGGTCCGATGTTGTATTAAGACCAGAAAACCGACAACCATCGGAAACCGTAGTAAGGCCGAGATGACGATTGCCATAAGAATTGGTTCCTGCAAATACAAAACAAACCATTCTAGTTTGGAGAAGGGTGATGGGTCGTGCATTTTATTCCACTTGGCTTTAGATGATGGCGAGCATAAACCATGCTCGTCTTGGTAGCGAGCGTAAACCATGCTCAGCTTGGTGGCGAGCATAAACCATGCTCGGCTTAGTGGCGAGCATAAACCATGCTCGGGTTAGTGGCGAATACCAATTTGGTTCGGCTTAGATAGGGCGAGTATTAACCATAGTCGGCTTAGGGCAAGTGTTTCTCATGCTCGACTCATGTTAGGTTAGTTTAACGAGCTATGCACGCTCGTGGTGTAAAGAAAGAGAGCGTAATCCACACTCGTGTTTAAGAAAATGTGACCTCACTCACTTGAAGGAGTAGGTGTTTGAAGTGGTGGTGGGCTTTCGCGCTAACCACATAGAACGGGGGGCTAGCATTAACCATGCTCGGCTTAGAAATTTTACAACACGATTTACTTTTGCAAAAAGTAAAGTTCATAACTGCTAAGCAACTATTACAACGGAATTCTATGGGGACAGCGATTGATTACAGAACATCAAGGCGTCCTTGTTATTGGAAGAAATACATCGAAAGAAAAGATAAAGAATCTAATTAATGACAATTCCGCGAGTGCTAGTCTCAGGGTCCTTTCCATTTCTAGGAGCTCGCGGACCATCCTGAGGAGCTTGGGCAGAAGGTCGCGGCGGCATGGCCGGGGCGCGATCTTTGACATATTCAGCGAGTTCCCCTTTTCTGACTCGTCCTTCGATGAGATCGCGCAGATGTCGACAATCATTTGTATTATGTCCATCTACGTTGTGGAATATACAATGCTTGCCAGAATCAAGTTCCATCTGGGTCAGTTCTCGTCGAGGTGGCCTTGGAGTGGGGAAGAACTCATGCATATCGAGATAGATATTGAGCAAAGATGAATTGAGCTCGGTGTACAGATCGTACTTATTTTCATTTCAAGGTCGGACATTACGTTCACCCTTTTCCGGGACCTTTCCTCTTCCTTTATGCTGGCCATTTCCATTGAGTGGACCTTGTTGTTTGGCTACTAAAACTTCAAGGCTCTCCATTTCAAGGCTGGCATCCTCTTGTCAGAGGAATCTCTCGGCCTCGGAGTAAAAATCATCTATATCTTTGGGAGGATCCCTGGTGAAACACCCCACCCTCCATTAAGGTCACTCACAAGGGACTCCCTTAACTTTGGTGGAGGTTTGTAAGTAAAAGTCACAGATAAAACACAAGACAGATATAAACACATATATATAAGCAGCGGAAACCAACAGACTTTTATTTCATAAAATACTTGTTCATATAAAACATTTCCATAATTGTCTCATAACAACTTCCAAAACATTACAACATCATTTCTGTCTTTGTTATTAAATAAAGAAGCATAAAACATGATTAAAACTGCATAAATCCCCATGATTGTGTCCAACTGCCATAGCCAAGGAGAGAGAGTCCAAACCGTACATCTACTATCTTGAAACTTGCAAAGAGTCTGACTAAGCTGAGTTGTTTCCTCCCTGTGGACATGGGGGGAGGGGGGAACGGAAGAAAAGAAGACGAAAGAAAATAGGGTTAGACATAAAGCCTGGTAAGTCTAGTGACTCTTCAGTATGAGAATAAGAATAAGGGCATGATAAGTATAAACTGGAAATAGGAGAGTGTCATAAACTAAGACAAAGCAGTTTGAATCGAATATACTATCGCACCCCATACTATATATCTGCACCTACTTATATTATCTTAACTGGCACCCCATGCTGGAGGTAAAGTGATCCCCTTTTTCTAAAGATCGGCTCTTACTCGCATAATCATCTGTGTCTTACGGCCCCCAAAGATTGTAGATACCTATGCTGGCCCTACCATGGGATGTATCAAGTCCCATGGTGGCGATCTGACACAAAACTAGAAATGCATAGGTTATACTACTGGTGCCCCCAGTGCCCTGTTTGTTTGACGGCCCCCAAAGATTGTAGATACCTATGCTGGCCCTACCATGGGGTGTATTAAGTCCCATGGTGGCGACCCGACACAAAACTAGAAATGCATAGGTTATACTACTGGTGCCCCTAGTGCCCTGTTTGTCTGCTCCGAAGTGTGTGCACGCCCGCACTCCGTTAGAACCCACACTGTTGCACCCACCACCGTCTCTTTTGACCGCTTACAATCAGCCCAGTAATCATGCCCTACCCTGCCTAGTTTCAGGGTACCATGATACCTAATTGGGTTACTGCTAAAATGGGTCCCCGTTACTAGGGTTTTCTAGTCAAACATGTTAAGTGGTTAAGTGTCTGTATTTACCTAACCCCACCCATCAATTTCATTAACATGTTGGATTGGTTAAGTGTTTTAGTTAACTTAACCCTACCATCCTAACAGTCTGTCCTTAGCTTTTTAAAGCACCGACCACTCACATTAGACAGGTATTGTTACGGTTACTGGATGTGCCCGTCGGTTCCAGGAAGATTTACACCGTAACTCAGTCTAACCTTGGGTCCTTGTTGGGTTTCAAGCTTAACCAACCACATTGGATAGGTATTGTTGTGACTACTGGACAGCCGGGCGGGTCCGGGCAGGTTTACATCACAACTCAATCCAACCTCATGTTAAGCGTATTCGTATTTTCTAAATTTACATATTTGTCATTATCACTTAATATATGTAAATTTGTCAACAATTAAATGTTGTGGCCCACTTTATAAGTTCATCCTTTTTGTATAAGAATTTATACCGTTTAAATGCCACTAATTTTGGCATGTGACAAACACACTAGTTTCATATATTTTTATGACAAGTTTTTCTAATATTCCCAACGTTACCCTGTTTAAACATTAGGCTAACAATCTTAAACTAATTTTCGTTTTCTTGGTTTTTAACATGTAATATTAGGCTAAAAATTAGCCTAATTTAGCGCATACAAATATGCATAAGGGAATTCATAAACATAAACATGACATAGGTGTAAACTTGGCATTTTTGGCATAGTAAATATGAACATCATATGTGTGTACTTGCAAAATAGTCAACATGAATGTGAACTTGCAACATAGCCTAAATCAACATATATGTGAACTTGCATTGAAATAGGCATTTAACCAAATAGGTGTCACATAAAAGAAAATATGATTTAGATAACATAAGCCTAAACTTACTTTTGGATCTAGGCATAACATCGAGCATAACTAGCATATGACAAGGATATGATAATTTCATAATTTTATGACAAGGGTGTGAACTAGATCCATTCATATGTCTAATTACAACATGAAACACATATTTAAGTGGATCTTGACATGGATCCAATTAACTTGCAACTTTCTTACAAACATACTAGCATGTATGTGAACATAATCGTTTAAGCATAAAGGTTCTAACATATATATACATGAGATCTTAATCACATACAACCTATATAATCACATAAACATATAGGTGTCGATTACAACATGAACTATACAACTTGCATGTGATAATAGGATCAACATAAACTCAATTATACCACAAACGTCACAATAACACAATCATTACATCGCATATGAATCAACATCGTTGTTATACAATAACATAGTTTCATTTCCAATTTACATCGAATCAAGACTTAATTTTATTCACATCGGAAGAATCACTATACTTACAACGAACGCAGAACTTGAATTCTGGATTCTGAGTTCTGAATTTGAATTGCTTTCCTTTGGGTAGACTAACGTTGTTTTGATTCGTGTTTTAACTTTGATTTTGGCTCGTCACTAAGATTTTCTACAAGTGGAGGCTCCTCCTAGTTTTCTCCCGACAGCATGGCGGCTCCGTCTCTAATTTCTTATGTGAATTTAGGTTGGAGTCTTAAGTTGTTTATATAGAGTTTCAGATTGATTTGAGCCGTCAGATGATCATAGACGAATCTAGACCATTCACTTCGAAAGGAGCCAACCAAAATGCGACATATCAGCCCTAGTGACACAGCCAAGCCTTAGAAATCGACCAGAACTCGATCAGGCTAGCCAGGGCCAAACCAGGTCGGTTGGGCAGGTCGACCCCCAGGTCGACCTGGTGCCTGGGCGGGAATTTTCCCACCCAGCCCAGTTTGGGTCTGATTTTTGAATTTTGAACTTTGTTTTGAACCGTCTGAATTTTAATTTGAATTCTGGAACTTCCAGAGGTCATAACTCCTTCATACGGAGTCCGATTCACGCAAACTCGGACTCTATCTCAAGCAGAATTCCGAGACGAACGCAATGGCATAACCCGTTTCCCTTAATTATATCATCTAGAATTAATTATACTTTAATTTGTTAATTTACAGTTAACAGAAAATTCGGGGTGTTACATTCTCCCCTCCTTAAAGGATTTCGTCTCCGAAATCTTCAAGTCTAGGAGAACTTAAGTCCTAACATCCAATCGTCCATCTACTCAACCAACAAACACAGACGTCCATTGTCCTTAAAAGACTACTAATGCTTCATGATCATATGCACAGTGTGTGTGCATGTCCTTATCTAATGCAAAATCAGGCGGTCTACTGATTCAGCTGACCTCCTTAATGCGAATCATGTAAGTGCCATGAATCCATTATGTATGCAAAATTTTCCCTATTCATAATTCTACATGAGTGCGCAACCATTCATATAAATACGACATCCATATGTCAACATATCAATTTTCAACCATATACAAATATGAATACACATATGCATATGCAATATGAAGTGACTGTGCCGATCTAAAACTTAGGTTGTGTGTGTATATGCATCCACGAGCAACCACTAGCAACCACTTGCAGCTATTAACCATAACATGTTTCAAATACATGTTTACATCCAAAGGGGTTTCTACCTAAGGATAAAGGATAATATCGAGGAGATCATACATAAAAAGATAGATATAAGCACAACTTAAGTAAAAAGAAAGGTCAAAGATGTACCCTCAAAAAGAAAAGGGTAGGCCACACGTATTCTATCTTCAATTTCCCAAGTTGCGTCTTCCTCGGCGTTGCTCCACTGAAATTTAATGAGTTTTACTTCGCGGTTACGTAGCTTTTTCACTTTAGTTCCTACGATTCGAGTTAGGACTTTCCTCATAGTTGCTACGCGTTTCACTTCGGCTTCTTCTAGAATGTTTGGCTCCAACACTTCCGCAAATTCATGTAGACATTTTCGGAGATGAGAAATGTGAAAGACGTTATGGATTTCAGCCAATCTTTCAGGCAGCTCTACTCTATAAGCCATTTTCCCAATCTTCTCGATGATAGGGAACGATCCTACAAATCTTGGTGATAGCTTTCCTGCGGATCCAAAGCGAACGACGTTCCTTAAAGGGGATACCTTAAGGAAAACCCTGTCCCCAACCTCAAACTCAAGGTCGGTCTTCTTTTGTCGGCGTAGGATTTCTGTCTGTCTTGGGATGTCTTCATTGTCCTACGTATCAAGTCCACTTTTTTTTGAAGTCTCTCGAATCATGTCTGGCCCAAGTATAATCTTGTCAGTAGACTCCCACCAACAAGTTGGTGATCGGCACGGTCTTCCATATAGAGCTTCGAAGGGCGCCATACCAATAGTGGCTTGGTAACTGTTGTTGTAGGCGAATTCCACTAGAGGAAGGTGATCCTCCCAAGTCCCTCCGAAGTCAAGAATGCATAGTCTCAAAAGATCTTCCAATACCGTATTCACCCTTTCTGTCTGGCCATCAGTTTGGGGGTGATAGGCTGTGCTCAAGCATAACTGTGTGCCTACAGCTTCTTGCAGACTCCGCCAAAATTCGCTCGTGAAGATGGGATCTCTGTCACTAACTATGCTGGAGGGTATTCCATGGAGTCGAACTATTTCCTTGAGATAAAGAGAAGCTAGAGACGAGGTAGTCCTTCTACTTTTGATGGGTATAAAGTGGGCGCTTTTAGTAGGCCTGTCCACTATTACCCAAATGCTAGTATTTCCTCTCCTTGACCTAGGAAACCCATCAATGAAGTCCATTGAAATGTTGTCCCACTTCCATTGTGGCACTTCTAGAGGATGAAGCAGTCCTCCGGGCTTCTTTTGTTCCGCCTTGACCTGTTGGCATGTCACACACTTAGAAACGAAATCTGCCACGTCCTTCTTCAGGCCACTCCAATAGAAAACTCTCTTTACGTCCTTGTACATCTTGTCTCCACCTGGATGTATTGTCATCTTGGAACGATGTGCTTCCTCAAGAACCTTCTTTACTAAACCCCTTGCTTGTGGGACGCATAGCCTTCCATCCCGTCTCAGCCAACCTTTATCATCGATGGAGTACCTATTGAGGTGACTGGAAGTTTCACCCCTAATTAGCTTATCAATCACATCCACAAGCTGAGGGTCTTCGCATTGTGCAGCCCCTATTGAGTCTAAAAGAGTGGGTCGTACTTCTAGGAGGCCAATAAACCAGGTACAAAATCAGAGGATGGCCTAAAGTCAAAACTGGCTATATACTCCAAGCTTTGCCTTTCCACAAAGAGAGGGCTTAAGGTCAGTTTCTTTTGGCTCAACGCGTCTGCTACTACGTTGCCTTTTCCAGGAGTATTGGAAATTTCAAAATCATACGAGGCAAGGAATTCCATCCATCTTTGCTGCCTTAAGTTAAGATCTTTCTACGAGAAGAGATATTTCAACGATTTATGGTCAGTATGTAATTCGAACTTCTCACCTAGGAGATAATGGCGCCTAGATTTAAGCGCAAAGACAATGGCGGCCAACTCAAGATCGTGGGTTAGGTAGTTCTTTTCATGAACTTTCAATTGTCTTCCACCATAAGCTACTAACCTCCCTTTTTGCATCAGAACAGCGCCTAGCCCCGTACCACAAGCATCCGTGTATACATTGAACATCTTGCTTCCATCTGGCAAAGTCAGAACTAGGGCAGTTGTGAGAGCCCTTTTTAATCATTGGAAAACAATCTCGCAATCCAATTCCCAAGTGAATGCCAGATTCTTCTTTGTTAGCTTTGTGAGTGGAGCTGAGATTTTCGCGGAATCCCTAATTTACTTTCGGTAAAACCCGGCTAATCCAAGAAAGCTTCGGACTTTGGTTGCATTTCTCGGTGTCTTCCAATCTTGCACTGCAACCACTTTCACGGGGTCCACGGCTGACCCTTCTTTGGACAATATATGCCTAAGAAACCTTACCTCTTCTCTCCAAAAGTGGCATTTGGAGAATTTGGATTTTAGCTAATGTGCATGGAGAGTATCCATGATTTCCTTTAGATGCCAAGCATGTTCTTCCTCATTCTTTGAGAAGATCAAAATATCGTCTACAAAGACCACCACGAACTTATTGAGGAATTCTCTGAACACTCTGCTCATTAGGTCCACGAAATAAGCGGGTGCGTTTGTCAAACCGAAAGGCATGACAAGCCACTCATAGAAACCGTCAGGGGTTCTGAACGCTGTTTTATCAATGCTATCTTCAGCTACCCTTAGCTGATGGAACCCAGTAGCTAGATCAAGTTGGGAGAAGACCGACGCACCTACAAGCTGACCAAACCAATCGTCTATTCTGGGAAGCGGGTGTCTATTCTTTTTAGTCAGCTTGTTTAGCTCCCTATAGTCCACACAAAGACGTAGTGAACCATCTGCTTTGGTGGCGAACACCACTGGAGCACCCCATTCCGAGATACTTCTCCTTATAAACCCCTTCTCGAGAAGCTTCTTAACTTGCTTACTGAGCTCCTTTCTCTCCTTTGGAGCCATGTGTCTAACAGGCAGAGCAACAGGCTTTGCATTATCAACAAGATATGTACGGAAGTCTATTTCCCGCTTCGGATGTAAGCCTTTCACCTCTTCAAAGACATCCGGATATTCCCGGACCACTCTAACCGAATGCAAATTCTCAACAGAAGCGTCAAGCGACTCTAGATAACTAAGCATAACAACATTCAAGGCATTACAAGAAATTTCTAGAGTGTTACCGAGCCGAGTCAAGAGTCTAACCACTCTTTTCTCACAATCAAGAATGGCACTGTTATTGGATAACCAGTCCATGCCTAAGATCAATCCATATCCCGAGAAGCCCAAAACAAAGGCACTACATCTAAATTCAACAATTAGAATAGAGATTTTCAAATCCAAGCAAACCATCGACAAATAAGCCGAGCCCCCAATTGGATTTGAAACAACCAAGGGATCTTCTACCATACTAGTATCTAGGTGCAGAGATTTTACTAAAGCAGATGAAATAAAGGAGTGTGATGCATCAGAATCCAAGAGAGTGCGAACTGCATGATCATACAGATAAACTAAGCTTTCTACAGAAATATTTCTATCTCGTTCCTGTAGAGGTGCCACCAGTGAATGAACCTGTCCTCCTGAGGTGGATCCAGTCCTCTGTCCCTGCCCCCGTTTCTTTGGGCAGTCCTTAGCCAAGTGTCCAGTCTCTCCACAATGGAAACAGCCCCCATTCATCTTTGCCTTCCTCTTCCTGCAGTCTTTTGCTATATGTCACACAATGCCACAGAAATTTCACTTTCTCTTTTCACGGGTTTTGTTGTTCTTCCCGCCTTTCTTAAAGTCTGTTTTCTTAGCTTGTAGACCCTCTTTCTTTTCTTGAGGTACTTCCCCCTTTGCCTCTTTCTTGCCTTCATCTTCCTCGTGTAGCAGTGCCATGTCCACCAAGCTTTCATAGGTCGCCCCCATGGGTATATGGGTCATTGAAAGGCTGTGTAGAGGTTCATTCAGACCTTTGACGAAGCGAAGGGCCTTCTTGTGTTGGGTGTTTACTAAATCCAGCCCAAATCTGGCCAGTTGATTAAACTGATTTACATACTCCTTGATTGTCATACTTCCTAGTTTAAGGGTTAGGAACTTCTCCATTTGCAGGCTTCTTTCAACTTGGGAGAGGAATTTCATCTCAAAACGCATCCTGAAATCTTTCCAAGTCTCCACTGGCCCTTCAGCATGGGTAACTTCCCACCAATAGGATGCTTCATCTTTAAGTAACCACACTGCTAGCTGTATCTTTTTCCTGTCGTCAACTTCGAAGATGATGAACAAGTCCTCGGTCTCCTTCAGCCAGTTCCTTGCTACTACAAAGGATTCAGTTCCATAAAAGTCCTTTCCCCCCAAAGCTTTGAAGTCTCTACATATCTTAGAGAAAGTATTTCCACGAGGAGGAGGAGGAGGTGGAGGAACCGCTGCCAATGTTAGAGGAGGAATGTCTGTTGGGCCCGCACCATTGGCCCTAGCCTCTAGGTACCTTCGGAACCAGCCAGGTATTGTTACTCCTTCCGGAAGGCTAAGGTCTCCAGGCATGCTGGAACAAAATGGAAAGTATTCAAGACAAAGGATAGAGAGAGATAGTGCGTATGGCTTTGGGGAATTTATTCCTCTTAAAAACAAGACTTTTTCTTGAAAAAGAATGCTTCTTTAAACTTCTTTTGAAAATAGTTTCAAATTTTTTTATCTAGTCTGGTAAATCTATGCTCTGATACCAAGTGAAACACCCCACGCTCCATTAAGGTCACTCACAAGGGACTGCCTTGACTTTGGTGGAGGTTTGTAAATAAAAGTCACAGATAAAACACAAGACAGATATAAACACATATATATAAGCAGCGGAAACAAACAGACTTTTATTTCATAAAATACTTATTCATACAAAACATTTCCATAATTGTCTCATAACAACTTCCAAAACATTACCACATCATTTCTGTCTTGGTTATTAAATAAAAAGCATAAAACATGATTAAAACTGCATAAATCCCCCTGATTGTGTCCAACCGCCATAGCCAAGGAGAGAGAGTCCAAACCGTACATCTACTATCTTGAAACTTGCAAAGAGTCTTACTAAGTTGAGTTGTTTCCTCCCTGTGGACCTAGGGGGGACGGAAGAAAAGAAGATGAAAGAAAATAGGATCAGACATAAAGCCTGGTAAGTCTAGTACTCTTCAGTATGAGAATAAGAATAAGGGCATGATAAGTATAAACCGGAAATAGGAGAGTCTCATATACTAAGACAAAGCAGTTTGAATCGAATATATTATCGCACCCCATACTATATCTCTGCACCTACTTGTATTATCTTAACTAGCACCCCATGCTGGAGGTAAAGTGATCCCCTTTTTCTAAAGATCGGCTCCTACTCGCATAATCATCTGTGTCTTACGGCCCCCAAAGATTGTAGATACCTATGCTGGCCCCACCATGGGGTGTATAAAGTCCCATGGTGGCGACCCAACACAAAACTAGAAATGCATAGGTTATACTACTGGTGCCCCAGTGCCCTGTTTGTCTGCTCCGAAGTGTGTGCACGTCCGCACTCCATTAGAACCCACACTGTTGCACTGACCGCTGTCGCTTTTGACCGCTTACAATCAGCCTAGTAATCATGCCCCACCCTGCCTAGTTTCAGGGTACCATGATACCTAATTGGGTTACTACTGAAATGGGTCCCCATTACTAGGGTTTTCTAGTCAAACATGTAAAGTGGTTAAGTGTCTGTATTTACCTAACCCCACCCATCAGTTTCATTAACATGTTGGATTGGTTAAGTGTTTTAGTTAACCTAACCCTACCATCCTGACAGTCTGTCCTTAGCTTTTTAAAGCACCGACCACTCACATTAGACAGGTATTGTTACGGTTACTGCATGTGCCGGTCGGTTCCAGGCAGATTTACATCGTAACTCAGTCTAACCTCGGGTCCTTGTTGGGCTTCATGCTTAACCAACCACATTGGATAGGTATTGTTGTGACTACTGGACAGCCGGGCGGGTCCGGGCAGGTTTACATCACAACTCAATCCAACCTCGTGTTAAGCATATTCGTATTTTCTAAATTTACATATTTGTCTTTATCACTTAATATATGTAAATTTGTCAACAATTAAATGTTGTGGCCCACTTTCTAAGTTCATCCTTTTTGGTATAAGAAATTATGCCGTTTAAATGCCACCAATTTTCGCATGTGACAAACATGCCAATTTCATATATTTTAATGACAAGTTTTTCTAATATTCCCAACGGTACCCCGTTTAAACATTAGGCTAACAATCTTAGCCTAATTTTCGTTCGCTTGGTTTTTAACATGTAATATTAGGCTAAAAACTAAGCCTAATTTAGCGCATACAAATTGGCATAAAGGAATTCATAAACATGACATAGGTGTAAACTTGGCATTTTTGGCAAAGTAAATATGAACATCATAGGTGTGAACTTGCAAAATAGTCAACATGAATGTGAACTTGCAACATAGCCTAAATCAACGTATATGTGAACTTCCATTGAAATAGGTATTTAACCAAATAGGTGTCACATAAATTAGCATATGATTTAGATAACATAAGCCTAAACTTACTTTTGGATCTAGGCATAACATCGAGCATAACTAGCATATGACAAGGATATGATCATTTCATAATTTTATGACAAGGGTGTGAACTAGATCCATTCATATGTCTAATTACAACATGAAACACATATTAAAGTGGATCTTGACATGGATCCAATTAACTTGCAACTTTCTTACAAACATACTAGCATGTATGTGAACATAATCGTTTAAGCATAAAGGTTCTAGTATATATATATATATACATGAGATCTTAATCACATACAACCTATATAATCACATAAACATATAGGTGTCAATTACAACATGAACTATACAACTTGCAAGTGATAATAGGATCAACATAAACTCAATTATACCACAAACGTCACAATACCACAATCATTACATCGCATATGAATAAACCTCGTTATTATACAATAACACAATGTAACAACCCGAAAATCTGGGCCAGTTTAAAATTTTTATTTTGGCAATTTCAGCGACTTTTGATTATTTAAAATAGATTATTTTAAATAATATTGACGAGAAATTTATTTTGAATATATTCAGAACGTATATATTTATACGCGTCGTCGTTAGAATATAAATATTTATATATAATTATAAATAAAATTGAAAATGGCGCGGTAGTTCGATAATTCGATTTCAAACTTCAATTGAGCGTACCGGGTGCAAAACAATCCGGATTTTAGTGAAACCAAAAACATTAGGATCTAATTGATAATATCTTTCCAACAAATCCGAAAAATCAAAATTTCATAGCGGGAATCAAAAGATATGTCCAGTTGAAAATTCTGAATAGTCGCTATGGAATTTAGGCCCTTAAAAATGGAAATTTTGCAAACGACCTCGGATTTCGATGAAACCACTTTTGTTGGATCCGCAATGTCAAGTTATTGCTAGATTTCAAATTTCATAGTTTTTCGAATCAATATGTGAGCGTGGCAAAGGAAAACGCGTTTGACCAGTTTCAGTTGATTTTAATCGACTGGAAATTGGCCATTTTTCCAACGGTCTCAGAATTCGACGAAACTAGTTTTGTTAGGACCGTATCGTCAATACGAAGCTAGAAAATATTTTTTTGGGAATTTTCCTAGTTAGTATGTGACCCCGGTAATTTGAAATGTACGTTTAAAATTCAATATAGTGATTTAAATGTAAATTTAACGGAAACTGATTGTAACGATCAAATCAGCTTGCGATACATATCCCATTGTGTTCGGAATGGGGGTAATTAGCTATGGACGACAGGCGGTGGGCTTCGTTTCGAGGTCGATAGAAAAAGTTACTTTATGTGAATAAAATATATATATATAAAAAAAAGAGAAAAGGTCAACCCTCTCCCCCTTAAATCACTCTGCCCCCCCCCCCCCCCGATTAAATTCATTCGAACAGAAAAAGGAAAAAAAAACCATTTAGCGACAGACGATGGCCACCACAGATCGCCGCCGCCGTCTGGAGCTTCCCCTCAGCCGCGCCTCTCCGTTAGACCCCCCCTCTCTCTCCTCCGCTTCACCCTTCCTCCTCCGTCTAGACCTGAACGAAGAACCCCCAAAGCCCTACGCTCGACACCGCCAGTCACCAGAAGCCGTCAGCCACCTCAAGACCACCCTCCGAGCTCGCGTCCTACCCAGCGCCACCCCCCTGCGCGAGCATCCCTCAGTCGGCCACCGGTCAGAGCCTCCAACCCACCCTGCAAACGAAAAAACAGGAAAAAAGGGCAAAGGTGAGTTTTTTTTTATTAGGTTTAATTAATTTTAATTTAACTAAATAGGATTGTTTATAAAACTGAAATTAATATTGATTTAATATATATATATATAAAGGGCATTGATTTTTCAATTATGAATGGCATAGATTTTTCAAATAAAATTAGCGATGTTTTTAAAATGAAATAGCAATATAAAAATTCGATTTTTATATATTGAACATCGAAGTAAAAATGTGATTTTTATATATTGAACATCGAAGTAAAAATTCGATTTTTATATATTGAACAGCGAAGTAAAAATTCGATTTTTATATATTGAATAGCGAAGTAAAAATTTGATTTTTACATATGTAGGGAATACGGGCAACGAAGGTGACAAAGATGCGATAACGATGTAGATTTCTATCAAAGAAGAGTCAAGATGATTGGATAGCTATCGGTGAGAATTTCTCACCTTTCAATTTCTTTTTCTAGTTATATATATATACTAGGATGCAGACGTTGCTTAGTAGCACCCGACACAATCGTCCACAGACCATGGACTTGTTTGTTTGGTTGCATAAATTAGTTAGATGATTTGATTTGAATTTGGTTGTTTGTTGAATTTGATTGATGTGTGAATGGCGTGGGCCTTCACTAGACCGGGGATAAGGCTAGGCCTTGTCCCGTTTCTAGTATCGTGCCGTTATGCCGTCGAAATTTTCTAAAATAAGTTAGAAAATAAAAATATCATTTTATTTAAAGAATGAACTGAATAGAAATTCATATGTTGAAATAAAATGTTTTATCGTTAAAAATATAATTTTTAACGTGAATATGAATATAGTGAATGTGAATAAATAAATATTCATTTACAAACCGGACGGTTTGTTTATGTACACCGATTTGAAGGACATTGATTTAGACGATAAATTTCACACATCGCCCAACTGCACAAATAAAATCTGTGTTTGATTGTTTGAAACCCCACACGGGTGTTGGGATGAAATTTGAAGTTCACTCATCCTGATTGATTAAATATGTCGATCGATTTATTGACAGGCTGTTATAAGCGTTATATATCTATATTTGATGCTTATACAGTGTAGTGCACTTTGGTTGATGGTCGATTATTTTTCAATGCTATTATATGCGTGTGATGTATGAAAATCCATATAATTAATTTTATATGGTGATTGATTGGGCCTCATTCCAATTTAGAAAATAAAGAATATTATAACATAAAAGTTCATGTGTTGACTGTACTCATTCGTTGAGATTAGTCATGTGTTGAACGAAATATTTTAATAATAAAATTTGCATCTTTATCAATATAAAATGAAGGTTCATGTGTTGACTGTACTCATCCGTTGAGATTAGTCATGTGTTGAACGAAATAATTTAACAAAAATTGTCATACGTGGACAGTACTCATTCGTTGATATTAGTCGTGTGTTGACAAAAATAAATATTCATTTGTTGAATAGAATATTTGAAAATAGAAATATATGAAGCCGTGTTGGTTAGATTGACGCCATTTTGACGTGAACGATATTTATAACGATTTCGAAATGAATTGAATATATAACGATTTCGAAATGAATTGAATGTATAACGATTTCGAAATGAATTGAATATAAAACGATTTCGAAATGAATTGAATATATAATGAATTCGAATTGAATGGAAAACGAATTTGATTTCAATTGAATAGCAAACGAAACGAATTCGAATTTAATTGAATAGATAACGAATTTGAATTGAATTGAATGTAAAACCAATTCGAATTGAATTGAAAACGAATTCGAATTGAATTAGAAACAAATTGAAAGGAATTCAAATTGAATTGAAATTTTAATTGAATAGAAATGAATTTTAAAACGAATTTATAAAGAAGAATTCAATTTTGATTTAAATTGAAATGGAAGTTGAAATTGCTTTTGAAACGAATTTGAAACCATTTATATAATTCGTTTTAAATAGGTAATCGACGAAGTATATATCATATATATTATATATATAATATAATGGCCTGAATAGAACGCGCCGCGCCGCGGCGGTACGCGAATTTCGACCATTGACTTCGAACGGACATTACGGGAGATCCGACCGTCGGATTCTCCTGAAACTGGAACCGTTGGGTTCGTATCGAAAAGAGCTTTCTAACGAATATTAGAAATTAGAAATCTAACGGTTGGATTTGGAGATACGTCCAAATCAAAATTGAAAAAGGTCGATGTAAGTGCAGTTCGATGGCCGTTGATGGAAATCGACTGTACGGGCCTTGATAAAATTATTAAAAACAGTAATAATTTGTGTAAAATCATAAGAAATGATTTAGAAAGAATTGGGATGAAAAACTCCATATTTGAAAAGATAAAAATAGATTTTTATCGAAATGAACTAGTTTTGAACTAGAATTATAATTCTATTTCTTTTTAAATAAATAAATTGAATTTGAAATGATTTTGAAAATAACCAGAATTTCCAATGATTGCATTGGAGTGGATTTGAATCGAAATTTTCTTCGGAATATTTCGATGTTGGAATTCGTGATTATACCGATGTTGTTATGGAAATTTGAAAGATATATATTTATATCGTTATTCCCAATACGACATTTGTTAATCGTAGAATTTGATATTGAATATAAGCCGATATATTTTCTATTCAGAGCCTTGTATTTAATATCAAATGTGATTTGGGTTTGTCGTGAATGGTGTCTTCATTAACACTGTTCTTGAACCCAGTTGAGAAAAGATTAAATCTTTTTATTTAGATTTAATGAAGAGTACCAATTAAATAATATTTAATTGGAATAGAATTGATATTGATTTTTGGGTTTATCGTGAACAACGTTTTAAATAACACTCGTTCTTTAACCCGATAATTAATGGAATGTGATTTTGGGTTTATCGTGAACCGTGTTTTAAATGACACTGATTCTTTAACCCAGTTAACGATTAAAACTAAGTGGAGTTTTGATGAATCTTTAATTAGATTGAAATGACCGAGAATGGAGTATCACCAGTTTTGCTCCAGGCGATAGTTAAATCTTTAATTAGATTTGAACGTGAAATGGTAATTGAATTTACCGATAACACCGTGGTGTTAAATATGAAGTACTACCAGTTTTACTTCATGGGATGAATAGGTTGGGATTGGGAAATTAAAACCAATGATTACTTCGGTAAGATTCGTTAATCCTGACTAGTTGAATCGAAATTCAAAAGATGATTAAAGGATAAATTCAAGGAATTTATCTTGGATAAAATTAATGGGAACCTTTCCCTATGAATGTGAAATTTAGAAACTAACTGCCGGTTAGCCAAGCAGAATGGTTTTCTGGATATTGATCTGATGTTGGTTTCGGCCTTCGGGGTTAATATTTGGGGAATTATTCTCTTGATTAATTTACGGTTAGTGACTGATGAATTGGAATGAGGCGTATGTTGTGTTTGTGTAACACTTATTTAAAATATACGCGAGTTATTCGGAAAGACCGGGTTTATCCCATTCTGAATAACTGATACGACGATAAGTCGAAGATGAAGACGATGGTCGAAGACCGGAGGTCTTCACGTCGTTTGGGTAATTACTGATGATCTTGATTGGGCTGTACACCCAAGAAGATGGAAACAGTTGGTGATCGTCCAGACGTACTTGGAGATCGATGGATATGCGGGGTACTAGGTGCCTCCGGTTTCGTTCAGACCCAGAACGGACTTGTAAATGGACTGTGTGTCTGACATTGGATTTTAGTCCGTGTGATTGATCTCTATTAAATATATATCTGTTTGGCGGCGGAGAATTTATTCTCTTGCTTAACGCCCTTCTCTGAGACGTACGAGCTCAGGGGTTATATATTGATGGATATCAAACGCATGGAGTGAATTGCCTGTGTGGCATACCTAAGTGGCAATTGATCGAGGCTTCTATTGAAAAGCAAAGTCTTGTGGTTGATGATCGAAGCACGGCCTTTGTGGCGTAGCTTTGTGTAACGTTTACTTCGCGAGTTTCACACCCGGTATGAACCAAAAACGGGAGACGGACCTCAGGGAGGGCATGCGTTTCCTTCTAGCTAAAAAGTGGCGTCAGTGGTTTTACACGCCCTGACGAGTTTGACTTATGTGGTTGTTGCTGTTGCGAGGCGCCTCGGTTATATCGGTTTCGGCCGATGCATTCTGGTCGGCAGACAGACCAGACACGCCCCAAAGGGCGGGGAAACGTAGTGTTCAGGCATTTTAATCCACATTGGTGGACCAGCCCTGTCACTCCAAGGCTTGACTGAGTACTTGCCTGAGACATGGGCTAGATTGTCTCGAATCGGTAGAGGACGATCCCTAGCCTCGGTTCATAGACGGAAATCCAATTTCCAAATACGTAACATTTGCGGTTTTATTTGTAAACCTATATATGGCGACATGATATATGGTACCCATGCCGCCTATGATTGATACTTATGATTTGAAGTTGTTTTATACACTATGCACTTATTATAGTATCAACTGGATTGTTTTAAACGTATCAAGCATTCTTTGGCTGTTATAAGGGAAAACCCTATCCCCCGGCTTGCGTTGCATTGTGTGATAGGACCTGGGTCTTATAACAGCTTCATTTTTCTTTATTTAGCATTGCGCTGTTGTTTTATGCATTGGTATTCTTGGGAGGAAACCCGTTCCGTGTTATACGGCGTTGTCCCTTGATTTACCTAACTTTAAATTAAAGATTGATAACTGTTTTAGTTCTCACACCAGTCACATGACTGACCTGGAGTTTATTGTTTTAACCTAAACTCTGGGTGCCCTTATTTTGACACGGGCAGCTAGTAGTTTTGGTTTTGCAGATTTATATTCACAGGATCCTGGTTTACAGCTGGAACGATATCCGGAAAGCTTTGTACCCGTATATCTCCTTCTAGTTGTGTATTGTATTATTTTCCGCTGCTGTACAATGTATTGTAACCTCTGATATTTATCGAATGTAATATTCATTTATACTTTGTATATTCTTGTAATCTGATGCATTGTTGTAATATACAATGAAATGTTCTTTTATATGCGTTCTGATGTGGCTTGTTCTCGAACTATCCGAAGCTTTCCTTTACGGGGAAGTTACGGGTTTTCACAGTTGGTATCAGAGCTTTGGTTTACAGAGCTCGAGAACATGACACATTAGAACCATACGGAAGAATTCATCAGATATTGGATTAGTGATATCCAATGGGAATAACTCGTTAGAGATAGGATCAGTAGTATCCTAGAACGAGTGTGAAGAGTATATTTTTTAAAAATGAAAACAATTTTTGTTTTGAAAATTTAAATCAATTATTCGTATTTGATTATTTATTTAATTGATTTGGACAATCCGATATATAAAGATTTTGCATATGCGTCTTGCAAACGTGTATTCGAAGTTTTAATATACTGGATGGTTATAGGATCATACTCTAGTTGCCCGGGGATAATTCTGGTGATGGGGCACTGTCGCCAGTATTTATTTTCGAGTAACGAAGGTGAGATTTCTATATTTCCATTAGACTGGTGTGAGAACCGAAATTAGATAGGGCTTATTGTTGTGATTTGGCATCAAAATCTGATTTTTTGACTATATATCAAAGTTATGCATTTGAAAAGCTAATCAACTAATTGATTGATGGTTGTATTGTTTGATTATTGTTTGAATAATTAAAATTTGAACCATTTAGTTCATTTGAGTCAAATATTGAATTTTATTGAAAATTGGTCGCATTTGCTTGCATATACATATACTTGCATTGAACAGGTCATAGCAAGGAGGCTAGAGCAGAGAATAAAATTTGTTTGCCCGACAAATAGGTACATGTTTACTACATAATTTACTGTTTTGTTTGGGTGATGATGATTTTATGAGCCTATTGTCTAGCCGCTTGGCTTTTTCTTTTTCTTTTTGAGATCTGAAGGACCGGGGAAGCTATTTGAGATTTCCCGATGCTCCCATTGCAGGGGAGGTTATGGCGAAATTTTTCGAAAATTTAGGGTGTTAGCCAAATTTTTGAAGAATTTGAAAATTCTCAGAAACTGAAAAGTTGGAGAATGAAAGCCAGATCGAACGTAGAGTTGATTGATCAAACCACTTTCGACTTTGTTCCTTTTCGGGGACGAATAGTTTTAAGTGGGGGAGATTGTAACAACCCGAAAATCTGGGCCAGTTTAATTTTTTTTATTTTGGCAATTTTAGCGACTTTTGATTATTTAAAATAGATTATTTTAAATAATATCGACGAGAAATTTAATTTGAATATATTCAGAACGTATATATTTATACGCGTCGTCGTTAGAATATAAATATTTATATATAATTATAAATAGAATTGAAAATGGCGCGGTAGTTCGATAATTCGATTTCAAACTTCAATTGAGCGTACCGGGTGCAAAACAATCCGGATTTTAGTGAAACCAAAAACATTAGGATCTAATTGATAATATCTTTCCAACGAATCCGAAAAATCGAAAGTTCATAGCGGGAATCAAAAGATATGTCCAGTGGAAAATTCTGAATAGTCGCTATGGAATTCAGGCCCTTAAAAATGGAAAATTTGCAAACGACCTCGGATTTCGACGAAACCACTTTTTTGGTCCGCAATGTCAAGTTATTGCTAGATTTCAAATTTCATAATTTTTCGAATCAATTGTGAGCGTGGCAAAGGAAAACGCGTTTGACCAGTTTCAGTTGATTTTAATCGACTGGAAATTGGCCATTTTTCCAACGGTCTCAGAATTCGACGAAACTAGTTTTGTTAGGACCGTATCGTCAATACGAAGCTAGAAAATATTTTTTTGGGAATTTTCCAAGTTAGTATGTGACCCCGGTAATTTGAAATGTACGTTTAAAATTCAATATAGTGATTTAAATGTAAATTTAACGGAAACTGATTATAACGATCAAATCAGCTTGCGATACATATCCCATTGTGTTCGGAATGGGGGTAATTAGCTATGGACGACAGGCGGTGGGCTTCGTTTCGAGGTCGATAGAAAAAGTTACTTTATGTGAATAAAATATATATAAAAAAAAGAAGAGAAAAGGTCAACCCTCTCCCCCTTAAATCACTCTGCCCCCCCCCCCCCCCCCCCCGATTAAATTCATTCGAACAGAAAAAGGAAAAAAAAAACCATTTAGCGACAGACGGTGGCCACCACAGATCGACGCCGCCGCCTGGAGCTTCCCCTCAGCCGCGCCTCTCCGTCAGACCCCCCCACCCTCTCTCTCCTCCGCTTCACCCTTCCTCCTCCGTCTAGACCTGAACGAAGAACCCCCAAAGCCCCACGCTCGACACCGCCAGTCACCAGAAGCCGTCATCCACCTCAAGACCACCCTCCGAGCTCGCTTCCTACCCAGCGCCACCCCCCTGCGCGAGCATCCCTCAGTCGGCCACCGGTCAGAGCCTCCAACCCACCCTGCAAACGAAAAAACAGGAAAAAAGGGGCAAAGGTGAGTTTTTTTTATTAGGTTTAATTAATTTTAATTTAACTAAATAGGATTATTTATAAAACTGAAATTAATATTGATTTAAAATATATATATATATAAAGGGCATTGATTTTTCAATTATGAATGGCATAGATTTTTCAAATAAAATTAGCGTTGTTTTTAAAATGAAATAGCAATATAAAAATTCGATTTTTATATATTGAACATCGAAGTAAAAATGTGATTTTTATATATTGAACATCGAAGTAAAAATTCGATTTTTATATATTGAATAGCGAAGTAAAAATTCGATTTTTATATATTGAATAGCGAAGTAAAAATTTGATTTTTACATATGTATGGAATACGGGCAACGAAGGTGACAAAGATGCGATAACGATGAAGATTTCTATCAAAGAAGAGTCAAGATGATTGGATAGCTATCGGTGAGAATTTCTCACCTTTCAATTTCTTTTTCTAGTTATATATATATACTAGGATGCAGACGGTGCTTAGTAGCACCCGACACAATCGTCCACAGACCATGGACTTATTTGTTTGGTTGCATAAATTAGTTAGATGATTTGATTTGAATTTGGTTGTTTGTTGAATTTGATTGATGTGTGAATGGCGTGGGCCTTCACTAGACCGGGGATAAGGCTAGGCCTTGTCCTGTTTCTAGTATCGTGCCGTTATGCCGTCGAAATTTTCTAAAATAAGTTAGAAAATAAAAATATCATTTTATTTAAAGAATGAACTGAATAGAAATTCATATGTTGAAATAAAATGTTTTATCGTTAAAAATATAATTTTTAACGTGAATATGAATATAGTGAATGTGAATAAATAAATATTCATTTACAAACCGGACGGTTTGTTTATGTACACCGATTTGAAGGACATTGATTGGGACGATAAATTTCACACATCGCCCAACTGCACAAATAAAATATGTGTTTGATTGTTTGAAACCCCACACGGGTGTTGGGATGAAATTTGAAGTTCACCCATCCTGATTGATTAAATATGTCGATCGATTGATTGACAGGCTGTTATAAGCGTTATATATCTATATTTGATGCTTATACAGTGTAGTGCACTTTGGTTGATGGTCGATTATTTTTCAATGCTATTATATGCGTGTGATGTATGAAAATCCATATAATTAATTTTATATGGTGATTGATTGGGCCTCATTCCAATTTAGAAAATAAAGAATATTATAACATAAAAGTTCATGTGTTGACTGTACTCATTCGTTGAGATTAGTCATGTGTTGAACGAAATATTTTAATAATAAAATTTGCATCTTTATCAATATAAAATGAAGGTTCATGTGTTGACTGTACTCATCCGTTGAGATTAGTCATGTGTTGAACGAAATAATTTAACAAAAATTGTCACACGTGGATAGTACTCATTCGTTGAGATTAGTCGTGTGTTGGCAAAAATAAATATTCATTTGTTGAATAGAATATTTGAAAATAGAAATATATGAAGCCGTGTTGGTTAGATTGACGCCATTTTGACGTGAACGATATTTATAACGATTTCGAAATGAATTGAATATATAACGATTTCAAAATGAATTGAATGTATAACGATTTCGAAATGAATGGAATATAAAACGATTTCGAAATGAATTCGAATTGAATGGAAAACGAATTTGATTTCAATTGAATAGCAAACGAAACGAATTCGAATTTAATTGAATAGATAACGAATTTGAATTGAATTGAATGTAAAACCAATTCGAATTGAATTGAAAACGAATTCGAATTGAATTGGAAACAAATTGAAAGGAATTCAAATTGAATTGAAATTTGAATTGAATAGAAATGAATTTTAAAACGAATTTATAAAGAAGAATTCAATTTTGATTTAAATTGAAATGGAAGTTTAAATTGCTTTTGAAACGAATTTGAAACCATTTATATAATTCGTTTTAAATAGGTAATCGACGAAGTATATATCATATATATTATATATATAATATAATGGCCTGAATAGAATGCGCCGCGCCGCGGCGGTTCGCGAATTTCGACCATTGACTTCTAACGGACATTACGGGAGATCCGACCGTCGGATTCTCCTGAAACCGGAACCGTTGGGTTCGTATCGAAAAGAGCTTTCTAACGAATATTAGAAATTAGAAATCTAACGGTTGGATTTGGAGATACGTCCAAATCAAAATTGAAAAAGGTCGTTGTAAGTGCAGTTCGATGGCCGTTGATGGAAATCGACTGTACGGGCCTTGATAAAATTATTAAAAACAGTAATAATTTGTGTAAAATCATAAGAAATGATTTAGAAAGAATTGGGATGAAAAACTCCATATTTGAAAAGATAAAAATAGTTTTTTATTGAAATGAACTAGTTTTGAACTAGAATTATAATTCTATTTATTTTTAAATAAATAAATTGAATTTGAAATGATTTTGAAAATAACCAGAATTTCCAATGATTGCATTGGAGTGGATTTGAATCGAAATTGTCTTCGGAATATTTCGATGTTGGAATTCGTGATTATACCGATGTTGTTATGGAAATTTGAAAGATATATATTTATATCTTTATTCCCAATAAGACATTTGTTAATCGTAGAATTTGATATTGAATATAAGCCGATATATTTTCTATTCAGAGCCTTGTATTTAATATCAAATGTGATTTGGGTTTGTCGTGAATGGTATCTTCATTAACACTGTTCTTGAACCCAGTTGAGAAAAGATTAAATCTTTTTATTTAGATTTAATGAAGAGTACCAATTAAATAATATTTAATTGGAATAGAATTGATATTGATTTTTGGGTTTATCGTGAACAACGTTTTAAATAACACTCGTTCTTTAACCCGATAATTAATGGAATGTGATTTTGGGTTTATCGTGAACCGTGTTTTAAATGGCACTGATTCTTTAACCCAGTTAACGATTAAAACTAAGTGGAGTTTTGATGAATCTTTAATTAGATTGAAATGACCGAGAATGGAGTATCACCAGTTTTACTCCAGGCGATAGTTAAATCTTTAATTAGATTTGAACGTGAAATGGTAATTGAATTTACCGATAACACCGTGGTGTTAAATATGAAGTACTACTAGTTTTACTTCATGGGATGAATAGGTTGGGATTGGGAAATTAAAACCAATGATTACTTCGGTAAGATTCGTTAATCCCGACTAGTTGAATCGAAATTCAAAAGATGATTAAAGGATAAATTCAAGGAATTTATCTTGGATAAAATTAATGGGAACCTTTCCCTATGAATGTGAAATTTAGAAACTAACTGCCGGTTAGCCAAGCAGAATGGTTTTCTGGATATTGATCTGATGTTGGTTTCGGCCTTCGGGGTTAATATTTGGGGAATTATTCTCTTGATTAATTTACGGTTAGTGACTGATGAATTGGAATGAGGCGTATGTTGTGTTTGTGTAACACTTATTTAAAATATACGCGAGTTATTCGGAAAGACCGGGTTTATCCCATTCTGAATAACTGATACGACGATAAGTCGAAGATGAAGACGATGGTCGAAGACCGGAGGTCTTCACGTCGTTTGGGTAATTACTGATGATCTTGATTGGGCTGTACACCCAAGAAGATGGAAACAGTTGGTGATCGTCCAGACGTACTTGGAGATCGATGGATATGCGGGGTACTAGGTGCCTCCGGTTTCGTTCAGACCCAGAACGGACTTGTAAATGGACTGTATGTCTGACATTGGATTTTAGTCCGTGTGATTGATCTCTATTAAATATATATCTGTTTAGCGGCGGAGAATTTATTCTCTTGCTTAACGCCCTTCTCTGAGACGTACGAGCTCAGGGGTTATATATTGATGGATATCAAACGCATGGAGTGAATTGCCTGTGTGGCATACCTAAGTGGCAATTGATCGAGGCTTCTGTTGAAAAGCAAAGTCTTGTGGTTGATGATCGAAGCACGGCCTTTGTGGCGTAGCTTTGTGTAACGTTTACTTCGCGAGTTTCACACCCGGTATGAACCAAAAACGGGAGACGGACCTCAGGGAGGGCATGCGTTTCCTTCTAGCTAAAAAGTGGCGTCAGTGGTTTTACACGCCCTGACGAGTTTGACTTATGTGGTTGTTGCTGTTGCGAGGCGCCTCGGTTATATCGGTTTCGGCCGATGCATTCTGGTCGGCAGACGGACCAGACACGCCCCAAAGGGCGGGGAAACGTAGTGTTCAGGCATTTTAATCCACATTGGTGGACCGGCCCTGTCGCTCCAAGGCTTGACTGAGTACTTGCCTGAGACATGGGCTAGATTGTCTCGAATCGGTAGAGGACGATCCCTAGCCTCGGTTCATAGACGGAAATCCAATTTCCAAATACGTGACATTTGCGGTTTTATTTGTAAACCTATATATGGCGACATGATATATGGTACCTATGCCGCCTATGATTGATACTTATGATTTGAAGTTGTTTTATACACTATGCACTTATTATAGTATCAAATGAATTGTTTTAAACGTATCAAGCATTCTTTGGCTGTTATAAGGGAAAACCCTATCCCCCGGCTTGCGTTGCATTGTGTGATAGGACCTGGGTCTTATAACAGCTTCATTTTTCTTTATTTAGCATTTCGCTGTTGTTTTATGCACTGGTATTCTTGGGAGGAAACCCGTTCCGTGTTATACGGCGTGGTCCCTTGATTTACCTAACTTTAAATTAAAGATTGATAACTGTTTTAGTTCTCACACCAGTCACATGACTGACCTGGAGTTTATTGTTTTAACCTAAACTCTGGGTGCCCTTATTTTGACACGGGCAGCTAGTAGTTTTGGTTTTGCAGATTTATATTCACAGGATCCTGGTTTACAGCTGGAACGATATCCAGAAAGCTTTGTACCCGTATATCTCCTTCTAGTTGTGTATTGTATTATTTTCCGCTGCTGTACAATGTATTATAACCTCTGATATTTATCGAATGTAATATTCATTTATACTCTGTATATTCTTGTAATCTGATGCATTGTTGTAATGTACAATGAAATGTTCTTTTATATGCGCTCTGATGTGGCTTGTTCTCGAACTATCCGACGCTTTCCTTTACGGGGAAGTTACGGGTTTTCACACACAATTTCATTTCCAATTTACATCGAATCAAGACTTAATTTTATTCACATCGGAAGAATCACTATATTTACAACGAACGCAGAACTTGAATTCTGGATTCTGAGTTCTGAATTTGAATTGCTTTCCTTTGGGTAGACTAACGTTGATTTGATTCGTGTTTTAACTTTGATTTTGGCTCGTCACTAAGCTTTTCTACAAGTGGATGCTCCTCCTAGTTCTCTCCCGACAGCATGGAGGCTCTGTCTCTAATTTCTTATATGAATTTAGGTTGGAGTCTTAAGGTGTTTATATAGAGTTTCAGATTGATTTGAGCCGTCAGATGATCGTAGACAAATCTAGACCATTCACTTCGAAAGGAGCCAACCAAAATGCGAAATGTCATTCCTAGTGACACAGCCAAGCCTTAGAAATCAACCAGAACCCGATCAGGCCAGCCAGGGCCAAACTAGGTCGGTTGGGCAGGTCGACCCCCAGGTCGACCCCCAGGTTGACCCTATGGTCGTCCTGGTCACCCAAGTCGACCCCCAGGTCGACCTGGTGCCTGGGAGGGAACTTTCTCGCCCAGCCCAGTTTGGGTCTGATTTTTGAATTTTGAACTTCGTTTTGAACCGTTTGAAATTTAATTTGAATTCTGAAACTTCCGGAGGTTATAACTCCTTCATACGGAGTCCGATTACGCAAACTCGGACTCTATCTCAAGCAAAATTCCAAGACGAACGCAATGGCACAACCCGTTTCCCTTAATTCTATCATCTAGAATTAATTATACTTTAATTTGTTAATTTACAGTTAACAGAAAATTCGGGGTGTTACACCTGGTTAAGGAGTTCCAGAATTCTGATCTCTTCTGGACTCCCGCGATGGCTGCCATCAACACCATCAATGGCTCGGGCCGATCGGCAGATGCTACACCTGCGTTGAACCTTTCGAGGAAGGATCTTAGCGTCTCTCCGGATCGCTGTTTGATGGTAGATAAAAACATGACACTTTTCGGTCGAGAGATATGCACTCGAAACTGCTCAATAAAGCGGGTGACCAGAGTATTCCAGCTACTGATAGATTCTGTTGTTAGCTGCTGAAACCACATAGCGGCTATATTTGTGAGAAATAGAGGAAAGCACTTAGCCATGAAATTGGTTGATGCACCAAGTACTTCCATATGTCGCATGTATCGCATGAGATGAATGGTCGGGTCAGTGCCACCGTTGTACGGCTCGATGGCTGGGAACCTAAAGTCCGGAGGATTTCGAGAATTTCTGATTTCTCTAGTGAAGGGGCTGCGGTTGACATTGTCTATGTCTTGCTGCGAAGAATTGCCCCGAGTAAAGCATCGGATGATGCTTGCGAGCTGACTCCCATCTCCGAGGAGTCGTTGCCATGAACTTAATTCTGCCTCTTGTGAAGGTTCTGCACGAGGATCTGGAAGAAGCATGCTCGGAAGGGTGGCCGTTGGCTGGGCTCGACCTCCGAGATCTGAGCGAAGGTGAGATCTGGCGGGTGGTTCTGGGCAGAATGGCCCCTCTGGAGCCTGATGAGTCGTGGGTTGAGCCATACCCGTAGCAAAGGGTCTAGGCTGATCCAGCATAGCATGTGATGTTCAAAGGCCAGGGTTGCCCCCGTTTGAAGCGAGGTTAGGAGGGTCTATGGTAGCATTTTCTTCCGCCATGGTGAGGACCGACATAGTAGGGTGGCTTCCCTCGTTCGAAGGGAAGGCTGTGCCAGCTCTTTGCTGAAGGGAAAGAGTGGTTAGATTGGTTTGTGGTAAGACTCCGGGTTGTAATGGGAATGGCATATTTGCCAGACGACCTAGATCTTGATCACCCGCCTCCTGAGGTTCTATGGCCACAGTTGTGCTGGTCGCTGGAAGCGATACCCACGGTTCTGCTCGACTTGTTGGTGGGACCAAACCAGGATGAAATAAAGGTGTAGCCTGATCAGTGGCCTGATTTCGCATAAACTGAAGGTCAGCTGTTGCCTCAGTCTCGGCTTGTGGAGTAATTGATGTTGGAGCGTTCAATCCCGTTTCCAATCGACCGAGACGGTGATCCATCAACTGCTGCTATCGTTTGAGGACACTACCCTGAGATGTCATATGGTCTCTGAGCTCGACCATGATTTTATCCATGTCGCCCCGGGTAAGGAATCGAGACATGTCATCATGAAAGGAAACTTCGTGGCTTGCTTCTGCAGTATCGATATCAGTTGCATCGGAATTTGTGCGATGAGAAGATGTTGCGTCTTTCTTTCGTTTGTTCGCCGTGACCTGAGATAAGCAGGAGCTCGATGGTGGTGTCGGTGCGCTACCCCTTCCTGGTTCGCCAAAGTGTTGACGTCAAAAGTTGGTCACTAGTGACGATCAACCCCCAATCGCGTGATCAACACACGACTAAAGACAAAAACTGAAGTAAAAAGGTAAAAGAATAGGGAACACACACAGAATTTTTATAGTGGTTCGGCAAAGGCAATGCCTACGTCCACTTTATATATCATTTCTTTTTCTTTTGATTACAAGTACAATGTTTTTTCTGTTTGAAGAAAAGAAAAAAAATGATTATCTTCCTTTCTTCCTTTTAAGAGATTGAGATTCTAGAGAAGAGTAGAGATGAAAAGCTTATAGAAGCCATCTGGCCAAAAGAAGTCTTTTTTCTCTTTAAGCTTGGAGGTATTTATAGGTGGAAAATGCAGCTAGGGCTGTTGTGAAATGGTCCGGCCATTTTGGGAAGACCCGAACACGTGGAGTCAATCTATTGGCTCGAGTTGCGGCTGGAAGACTAACTCCACTGTTCGTAAATAGTATCCTCGGAAGTTGTGGCTGACGTAGCATCCATGAAGAGGCATATCAAAAGTAGAGCTTTGTCCGCATACGGTTGACCGCCTTTATCTCCTTGGAAGTCGGGATATTAGGTGGACTGGATCTATAGAAGATTTCCACGCTGGCCCAAAATAATCGGTCGACTCACTCTGATAAACTCGATCGACTGGGAGGCCTATTCTTCTGGAGTGAGCTGTTATTTGTTGAATCTGGACGTGGACCGATGTGTGACTGTTTTGGACCCATTATTGGCTGTTGGGCTTCCTGAAATGCGACTTTGTATTTGACTGCGCGTTTGAACTTTGTTCGTTGAGACTCTTTCCAAAAAGAGGGTTAACAAATATATTAATCTATTATTTAATTAATTAAATATTCCATATAATTTAATTAAATAACCAATTTATTCTCTACATCACTATTTATATAATTAAATAAATTTATTATTACCCGAATAAATACGGGTCATTACAATGTCTCAAGCTACAGTCGCAACTGCACCTAGGATCTTCAAGGTCGGTCCTCACATACGTTTAAGGATTGGTTATTCCTGAACAATTTGTTTCCCCGCCCTATGGGGGCATAATGGTCAGTATGTCGACCATATCATCCATCGGCCCCGTAGTGACCTATATATCCAAGGTACCTCGCTTTCCAACATCCACATAAGTAAAAATGTTTGGGATCTATACCATGACACCACTCCTAGCTAGAAAGAAATGCATGTCCTCCCTGCAGTCCTTCAACCCGTTTCTGGTCCATACTGGGGTGTGAAGCTCGAGAATTACAACTACACAAAGCTATGCTATATTAAAGCCGTGCTTTGATCATCAACCACAAGACTCTGCTTTTCAATAGAAGTCTCGATCCTTTGCATCTCAGCATGCCACACAAGAAATTCAGGCCATGCGACTGATGTCTATCGATATATAACGTCTGAGCTCATACATCTCAGAGAAGGGTGTTAAGAAAGAGAATAAATTCTCCGCCACCAAACATATATATATTTAATAGAGATCAATCAACATAGAATAAAATCCAATGTCAGACACAAATCCAATGTCAGACACACATCCATTTACAAGTTCGTTCTGGGTTTGAACGAAACTAGAGGCACCTTATTCCTCGTCCCATATGTCTAATACAGGAGAGAGGTCCTCGCATATCCGGTCGATCTCCAAGTACGTCTGGACGATCACCACTTATTACCTTGTCTTGGGTGTACAGCCCAATCATGACATTAGTAATCATCCAAACGATGTGAAGACCTCCGGTCTTTAACCACCGTCTTCATCGTCGCCTTATCGTCGAATCAATTATTCAAAATGGGTATAAATCCGGCCTTTCCAAATAATTCAAGTATTTTTGCTATAAAACACAACGTACCCCTCATTCCAATTATAAATATTCTTTTATTTAAATATTCATATCTTTTGGGAAAGGTCCCATTAATTTTATCAAAGATAAATTCTTTAAATTTATTCTTTAATCTTCATTTGGATATCGATTCAAACCAAATTAAGGTTTATCCAAACTAGTCGGGATTAGCGCACCTTATCGAAGTAATCATTTGTTTAATTTTCCAATCCCAACCTATTCATCCCATAGAGAAAAACAGGTAATACTCCATATCTAACAACCTGGAGTTACTGGTAAATTTAATTACCATTTCACTTTCAAATATAATTAAAGATTTTACTATCGCTTGGAGCAAAACTGTTGATACTCCATTCTCGATCATTTCCCAAATTTGATAATTTAAATTATCAATTCACATTTCAGTCTAATTAAAGATTCATTAAAACTTCACTTAGTTTTAATCTTCCTAAAAATCAATATTAATGATTATTTAACTTTGGGAAATCAAACATGCCGCATCGACAATTTACACCATACCATTGATTTCTGCCTATGTATAACCTCTAAGCCCATACGTCTTAGAGAAGGAAGTTAAGAAAGAGAATAAATTCTTCGCCACCAAACAGATATATATTCAGCAAAGATCAACCATACAGTTCGAAATACATTGGTCGATATGTAATCCTGTCTTTAACTGGGTTAAAGAACCAATGTCATTTAAAACACAGTTCACGATAAACCCAAAATCATATTCCATTAATTATGGAATCTTCATGGAAAAACAGATAATTATATATATATATCGATATCAATTTACGTATCCGACTAGTAATATAAATGGAATAACGACAAAGCCTTTTAAATTCCATATATATTAACAGTCTTCCTCCACAGAAGTTCATTTCGATTATTACCGAATCAAATTCCATTCCATCCCAATTAATTATTAATTAATTAGAAAACTTTACTTTGGAAAATCCCATTAAGTCTTAATAAAAGATTTATATATTCCAAATCATATTTGACTGTAGATCGGGTTAAAGAACGAATGTCGTTAAAAAGACAGTTCACAATAAACCCAATTCACATTCCATTTTCAATTCCAATTAAATGTTAATGAATTGGTAATTCTTCTTTAAATCTTAATTAAAAGATTTATTCTTTTCACATGGGGTTTAAGAACAGTGTTAATAAAGACACCATTCACGACAAACCCAAAATCCAATTTCAATTCAATTTCAATTAAATAATGATTAATTGGTAAACTCTTCTAAATCTTATTTAAAAGATTTAATCTTTTCTCAACTGGGTTTAAGAACAGTGTCATTTAAAACACAGCGCACGACAAACCCAAAATCCAATTTAATATTAAATAAAAGGCTCTGAATAGAAATTATATCGACTTATATTCAATACCAAATTCTGAAATCAATAAATATCGTATTGGGAATAACAATATATATATCTTCCAAATTCCTCCAGAATATCTGTAAAATCACGGAATTCAATATCGAAATATTCCGAAGGTAATTTTGATTCAAATCCATTCCAATTCATATATTGGAAATTCTGGTTATTTTTAAAACCAATTCAAATCCAATTTATTTATTTAAAAATATTGGATTATAATTCTAGTTCATAACTAGTTCATTTTGATAAAAATATATTTTTGTCTTTACAAACGTGGAATTTTTCATCCAAATTATTTCCAAAACATTTATTATGATTTTTCACAAATTATTAATGTTTTTAATAATTTTATCAAGCCCCGTACAGTCGATTTCCATAAACGGCCATCGAACTGCACTCACAGCGACCTTTTCCAAATTTTATTTGGACATAATTCCAAATCCAACCATTAGATTTCAAATCTCTTATATTCGTTGGAAATCTCTTTTTGATGCGAACCCAACGGTTCCGGTTTTTGGAGAATATGACGGTCGGATCTCCCGTAATGTCAATTTGAGGTCAATGGTCGAAATTTGCGAACAGTCGCGGTGCAGCGCATTTTATTCAGGCCATTAAATATATATAATATATATTATATTTATTTCGTCGATTTCCATTTAAATCATATTGTATAAATCGTTTATAATTTTGTTTTAAAATGATTCCCACTTCATTTTCAGTTTTAAATCAAAATTGATTTCTCCTTATCATTATAATATATAAATGATAATATTTCCAAAATATCAGATTTTGAAATCATTTCCTTTTCGATATTCATTATAAAAATGAATAACATTGATATACATATCGTTCGCATCAAAATGGCGCATATCTAATCAACACGGCTTCATATATTTCAATATTTTTGTGTCCATCCCAAATCGGACATAAAAATCATATTTTGATCCATTATTGAATATTATTTTAAAATATTAGTTATTTTAAAATATTTATTATTCCTCATTTTAAAATATTTGTTAATTTAAAATATTCGTTCTTTCTGAATTGGAATCAGACACAGTCAATTACCATATAATATTATTTATATAGATTTCATACAACACATGTACATAACAATAATGATACACAATCAACCATCATCTAGAGTGCAATTTACAGCTGTATAAGCGTTAAATATAAATAATTAATGCTCATCGCGGTCTGCCAACCCATCGATTGACATACAACTAAATATTGGGATTAGTGTATGTCCAATATCATCCTAATACCTGTGTGGGGTTTTCAAACAACAAATACTGGTTGTCATTTGTGCAGTTGGGCGATGTGTAAAATTTATCGACCCAATAAATATTAGTTAAATGGGTGTACATAAACAAATCATCTGATTTGTAAATGAATATTTATTTTCAGCACATGACCTTTTTATATGGTTCATATATTCAATAAAAAATGATATTTTTATTGTTCAAATAATTTTTTATGCATGAGTAATTTATATATTATATTCATTCAATAAAAATGATATTTTTATTGTTCAAATATTTTATTCCATACATGTATATTTTATATATTCTATTCATTCAATAAAAATGATAATTTTATTATTCAAATATTTTATTCCATACATGAATATTTTATATATTTTGTTCATTCAATAAAAATGATACTTTTATTGTTCAAATATTTTATTCCATACATGAATATTTTATTTTCCATTTCACATCACAATCACAATCAATTTCAACAACACCATACAATCAAACAAGTCGTCCATGGCCTATGGACGACGGCGTCAGGAGCTACTAAGCCCCGTCTGCAACCTTGTATATACTTAACTGTAAAATAAATTGAGTGAGAACGACTTCTCACCTTGATCGGTTTCAGAAATCATTTATATAACAATTGTTTTTCACTAAATTAAACTGTTCGTTTACTTTAGTCAAAATTCACCACTAGCTCCTTTTCCGTTCTGGTCTGCTCCATGTTGTAGTGCTCTTTGACATGATCGCATTGCAACTTAAATCACTGAATTTCGTTTCCGTATGCAAAAGTTACAATATTTTAAACTTTGAATAAATTTAATTACATAATTAATAAATTAATAAAGGTTTTAAAGATTAATCATCTTCCACCGTATAACGCCGAACTAAGCTCTGACCCTAGGGTTGATAACGGCCGCCGCCACAGCCAGCTTCACCCAGATCGAAGGCCACCTCGAGCTGCGCCCCTTCGAGCGCTTCCACCTCCAGGCGACGCGACGAACTCGGAGGTCCCAAACGCCTCAAAATCTCGTGCGAACTCGACTGGTTTGGGGCCAAAAATTGAGCTCTTCACTTCATCAGCGATGATCATACGCGTATAGATTAGACGAACTCAAGAAGCTCTACAAAGTCCTCCAAAGGACGGAGGTTTAATTCGATCTGAATTGGGAAAATTTTAAGGTTTTTATTTTGGAGCAAAAGGGGCCATTGGAATATATGGCGGCGGATTTCAGAAAGAAAAGGGGCTAGGGTTTTGATTGGCCAGGGGTTTTATAGAAATATTTTTATTAATATTTAATTTATTTATTTCCAAATATACATGTTTATTCATCCGACCTCTAAGTCAAACCCAACGACTATCGCCTCTAGCTAATTACCGCCATTTTGGACACAATGGGATATGTTTCGTAACCTAACTCGGCTGTTATGGTCAGTTTTTCTTTAAATAAAAATATAAATCAATATATATTACATTTGAACGTAGATTTTAATTTACTAGGGCCACATACTGACTCCAAAAATTCCCAAAAAATAAATTTGGCTATGTTTTGACAATACGGTCACTACAACAAAATGACCCTATTACAACGGTGAACACCGTTGTAATATACATTTTACAACGGCAGGAAAACCGTCGTGTATTAAGAAGTTGTAATAAACTAATATCTTTTACAACTTTTTTGCACTGTTGCAACACCGTTGTAATATGTATATTTTACAACTTTTTTCCACGGTTGTAATAAAATTTATTACAACAGTTATGCACCATTGTAATAAAATCTACTACAATTGTTATGCACCGTTGTGATTGACATTTGGGTTTTAAAAAAAAAAACATTTTTTGCAACTGAAAAGAACAATACACTAAATATAGAAATACTCCATAAGCAAATCCGATATTATAGTTATTTGCAAACTAATTTATTAAAATACTCAAATATTCAGTATTACAAACAATAAGTTTTAGACAACATTTCGTACATTATTACATATTTGACCGTTACAAAGCAACTTAGTACAAGCACAAGTTATCCACAAAAAATTGCATATCCAACGGGAGTACACTAGTCGAAGACAAGGAAATCTTTACGCCATTTATCTTTTTGGTCCAAGTTCACTGCAGTGATCAAATCTATTGCATAAGAATATGTCTGTTGTTAGAAAAAAGAACAAAAAGTGTTTTTTTTAAGCCAACAATACCAAAACTTAACAATAATGCTTAACGTACCTGATAGCATGAACGACATGTGGTCCAAAGCCCCTTTTTAAACAATTGGACGTTGCACAACTTCTAGAAAAAAGAGCATCTACACTTGGACTTTCAGAAAACACAAATTAGCAGATGATAATATTGACATGGTAGCTAAATCCATTAATAAACAAAGTAGTCATTTAATCCAAACTTTCTAACCTGTGAATGAAACATTGCCAAACTAAAACAGTAACATGTTAAGGTTATTGCATCTCCTCACTGCCAAACTTACACCGTAGAGCAATGAAGAAAACTAATACTAAATTACATAGCAGAACATTACAAAGAAGTAGCTTAAGCTTACTGCATCTCCTCACTAAAACAAAAAAATAATAGAAAAGCTCCATTATTCCAATTCAATCACCACTCAATACACACAACAAAAGAACAGCAGCACCATATTCATACAAGTAATTCATCATAGCAGACCAAGATGACATAAAAAGATCCTTAACATATCAAAGTATCATGGTACAACACATCACCAAAACATGGAAAATCGATGTAGCAACTAACGTAACAAAATTTTCATAAAGAAAGTGATAACAAAGGCAATAGCTGCTGTAATTTGTAGGATAGGAAAAGGGCTGTAAGAAATCCATACACTAGTCGAAACAATCCTCTTCGTTGCACGAAATCACCAAGGGACGCACAAAGGCATAGTGCACTACGAACTCTCGACAACCCAGAGCAAACCACAACAGCAAAAGAAAAAAATACTATCCAAACAAATATGAAAGCCAGCATTGCCTTAGCAATGCCTAAGGGATCTCAGATCACAAGTAAATCCTCCATGCTAGTTGTTCGGAAGGAAACAGCCAAGCCCCAACATGTCAAGTAAAGCAAGACAAATTCCAAGCCAAACTCATGAGGAGTCTGCCATAGTATCAATTATGCAAGACTATTACATTAATTTTTATCGTGACTATCAAAATATATAATTCGTAACCATAACTTTGACCGTAACATTTACCATAGTAGATGGTTTTGAACCAATTAAAGTTAATTTTTTAAGTAGGGAATAAACTTTAGTGATTCCTTGCCGATGCAGCAAGGTATTTGATTATGATATTAACAACAGACTAAACAATTTTAGCTTAGACAAAAAATGAAAACATGGAATTGTTAAAGATTATCACTTTACTTTCTCCTTCGTGTTCATCTAATCAACAAAATTGAAATCGTAGAACCAAAAAATGCAACCAATTTGAATTTATCACCAACTGAAGTTAAATCTTAAATCAAAATATAGTATAGAATCATATGAAAAAAGAAATCATCTCTTGGTTCTGCAAGTTCTGGCGACTAAAATGCCAGAAGGCGGAGCAGTCATCTCAATCAAACACCTCCCATAAACCCAATACGAGACATGCCCCAACCAGAAGTACGCCCTAACCCTAAAAGCGCCCCTAACACTATACAAAACTTTACTATTCCTCACCTCGTTCAGGATCTCCAACGCCAGTTGCTCGGACAAGTACACCTCGCTCGAGAGCATATGCACAGCCTCCAATCTCGACTCACCGCTCCTCTGCCGGAACGGGCTGATCCCCTGGGCCGCGATGAGCCTGCCGCCATAGTAGAGCTCGATGCTTAGATCCTCGTACTTGAAGTCGATTTTGGAATTAGGGTTGGAGAGGTTGGCCAAAAAGGTGAGGTCGTCGTTGTAGAAGATAGGGGAGTCGAGGTAGACGGAGTTGAGGGTGGCGCCGGAGATGTCGAAGGAGGGGATTCTGGGTTTGATAAGGAGGAAGACGAGAAGGGCGAAATTTGAGAGTCAAAAATTTGGTTTTGGAGCCTAAAACAAGTCTTGTTTTGGAGCCGAAAATTTCAATTTGGAGCCAAAATTTTCAATTTGGAGCGAATGAAAATTTGTGTGCTCCAACAAAAAGCATGCTACTTACTGCTGTTCGTTTGCAAAAATACAACACATGGGATATGTTAGAGCCAAAATTTCAGTCTTCTATTTAAATTTCGTATTTTGCGTTGACACAAACAACCTATTTTCTTTCAGAGTCAGTTTTTTATTGATTATAATGAAAATTTCATCCAAAATTATAAAATCAAAAGTCAGAATTAATAAATAAAAATTATATTAAATATAATATGAATTACTTGAGAATTATATTTTATTTAAATAATAAATATTACTTATAAACAATAGCTATAATTAATTATTACCTATTTCTTCTAAGTTATAATTGAATTTCAACTATTAAAAGTTAATTATTATGTAAATGTTATTTATTATATACTATTAAATATTTAATAGTAATTTTTAAAAAGTAACTATTATTTATTAATCATTAATTAAGCTGTTTTTATCTAATCTAATAGTAATTAATAGTAATTGGTATTAATTTGTAAATTTATTTTTGAATATGAATTATTCTTAAATGTTAATATTACTAATTATTAAATATAAGTTGTTATTAATATTTAATAGGTCTCTAATACAAGAAATAGAAAAAAGAGTTTCTAAAAATAAGTTTAAAAAACTTTCTAATTTAACTATTAATTATCAGAAATTAATTATTATATATTAGTTATTACAAGAGACAAAAAAAAAGGTTGTGATATATATGTTTATTACAACAGTGATTTTTTCATAGTTGTAAAAAACATTTATTACAACAGTTCATTTTGAACAGTTGTAAAAAAGCATTTATTACAACTGTGCTTCTCGCATAGTTGTAAAATTAAAGTTGTAATATGGTGTTTTTGTTGTAGTGGGTCCTAACAAAACTAATTTCGTAAAATTTGGAGACTGTTTGAAAAACGGTCATCTTCCAGTCGATTAAATTCAAACTGAAATTATCAAACACGTTTAAATTCACCACACTCACATATTGATTCCAAAAATTATGAAAATTGGAGTCCAGCAATAATTTGACATTCCAAATCCAATAAAAGTGGTTTGGTCGAAAACAAAGGTCGTTTGCAAAATTGCTATTTTAAAGGGTTATATATTATATTAATTCCATAGCGACTATTCTGAATTTGCAACTGGACATAACTTTTTTCTCTCGTTATGAAATTTGGATTTTTCATATTCGTTAGAAAGATATTTTCAAATAGATTCAAATATTTATGGTTTTACTGAAATCCAGTTTGTTTTGAATCCTGTACGTTCATTTGAAATTTGAAATCAAAATTTCAAACTACCGCGCCATTTCAATCTCGTTTTATAATTATAATAAATTTATTTGTTCTAACTTCAATTTAAATAAATTTTTAGTCATTATTATTTAAAATAAATCATTTTAAATATTCAAAATACATTAAAATTACCCAAATAAATTTTTTAAATCGGTTCTGATTTTCTGGGTTGTTACAGTCCGTCCCATTATGTCTTGCACGTTTGAACACAAAGAAATGAACATATGGCAATTCTAATGAAGTAGCACGTGTATTACTAGTCAAATGTCAATACTTTAGATCATGTGTAGCTAATATCAATTCTTGCATGTACTAGTGGTCGAAATATTTGTTTATTTCTAGTTGCTTATGGTACTGACTATGTTTTATGAAGTAACAAACAGCTAACAATCAGTTCAAATATGCCTCACTTGAATTATTTTTTTGTACAAATTGTAACATGTGTTTTATTCTTCAAACATTTATCTTAGTCAAAAATATATTATAATAAAAACTTTTTTTCTTTGAAGGTGGTATAGATCAGAGTTAAAATTATGGTGTAAACAAAGCAACAAATAGATAAAGTAACGTTAGGAACGTAGGGTAGAATCCTATAATAAAATCACTAAACAGTAGTAGTAGCAATTTTCTAACCAAAACTCAAGCAAATGTATATGTAGTTTTATGAACGCATTTGTGCTCATATACGAGTCAAAAAAGCGGAGAAATCCAAGTGTTACTACTATAATAAAACTGCATCTGACCTGATTTATTGGAAAGGTGGTAGATATTTATAATTAATTAGCAAAAAATCTAAGGAAGTTCAACTTTACTAATCATACCCCTCTAACACATGAGAAAAATGCAATCTTAACAAGTAGAGGCGTTATAAGACTACAGAGGAAATAAGAAAATATCAGTAAAAAATTATTATATACTTTCTAGAAAAGAAAGATTCGAGAGAAACAAATTAAATGAATCATTATCAAAATCTTTATGGAAATGGGGTTCCAATACTCACTAATATTACACAACTTCTTTTATGAATTAGGATCCAGCACGTATCAAACGAAAAATTATTACTCTATCATTTCAGTCTAATTATCAAATACCTAACTCACAAAAATTAACCAAAGGGATCCTTAAATCATTCTCACTTAAACCTAGATATTATTAGTTTGAAACAAACGAGATAACCGTGAAAAAACACCCAATTTACCTGACTTTTGGCATATTATCTAAAGATGAAGTGGACTTTGCTCGCGACCTAATTTGAGTTTTCGTGACCGTGAAACATAAGCAAGGTTTTAAACGCATTTGTTTTGCTTCTGATATTCGGGTTTTAAGGCTTTCACAATGGGCTGAAAAAAAGGAAGAGCGATAAAATACAGTTTTTAAATTTCTTTTTAAGTCCATTTTCAAAAATAATTTTTTATAAAAGAGTAAAGAAAACAAGTTTTCATTATTTTGTTAAATAAAAAATAAAAAATTGTTTGAAAACGTCTAACCAAACAAGCCCAGTTTGCTTTTAATTTCAAGGAATCAAACAAAAAACCAAAAGTTGACTAAAGTGAATTTAATTGCTCAAATCTCTCTCTTAATTCTAAAAATATCGTGGGAACATTATGATAACCTTTATTTTTTTAAATTTAAAAATATGACTCATATTGAGAAAAAATAGATATTTGCAGTAAGAAAAAAATTGATTTTGTTTTTAATAGCCATTTTGTTCATCAAATTTATAGCTAAAAAAATGATATTTTGTTAAACACATTTAGCATTTAGAACTTCTAACATAGGTAACCAAATTCAAATTCTCCTTTGCACTCTTAAACAAAAAAAATAGAATTTTTTTTCTTTCTTGTGTTAGTTGAAATAAGATAACAAACTGGGAGTTGTAAGCAATGATTCATTGAACACTGCAAAATATACAAACACGCTAAATAAATTAAAGCGATGTTTCATAACAATTGTGGTATACCTACAAACAAAGTAATTGAATGGCGTATTGTCATCCTAAATATACAATCATAAATGCAGCTAATTACTCCAAAATTAAACTAAAGATGCTACATTAGAAATTAGGTATACCGAAAATCAAATTAGATTTGAGAGATTGAAGATTTGAAATTGTTACGCTTGTATGCGTATTCGTTATTCCCCTTTCGTGCGTATGCCGTATACGGCATGCCCTTGCGTGTCTTCAGCTTTGTATGCCCTTGTTCTCTTCCCTGTTGCGTGCTTCGCCCTTGTTCTCAAATGCGATATTTAATTTCGCATTTTCCCCGTTCGTTCATTTTTTTTCTATACACAAGATGAATTTTGATGCCCTAGAAGTCGATGATGCCCAGTGTGTATGCCCCATTTGCACTAGGCCAGGGCCATCTATGCCCTTGAATACAGTGACACTGAAAGCGTTCAGGTAAAAAAACAAATATTTGTTGAAGTTAAGCGAGCAAAGTGAGTGTTCGAGAGTTCAGATTAGGTCGTTGTAGTTAAAGTTATGTGTCTAATTGTCCAAGTAGTAATGGTAGCATCTTATCGAACTAACTTTCAAAGGTACCCATACCCAAAACTGAAATGAAAATTGTAAAAGTTACCAATTTAGGTATGTTGTTTATGATTAAATGGCTAACAAACGATTAATTGTAATCTACAAGCAATAATAAAAAATGGTGGAATTCAGACTTCCTTTTTTAATATGTTTAAATCCTTGTAGATATTAAAGTCCCCAAGATTTTCTTATGTTATTGAATTGTCTCCATGATCACATCAGTGCAAACAATATAAAATAGTTACGGTTTTAATAGCAATCTGCAATACAAAATTATCCATAGGCTAATTTATATATTGGAATAAACACAAATTTAGACACAAATAAACTCCATATCAATTTCTTGGGGATTAAACGAAATATTCAAAATAGTAAACTTAAGGGATGATCATATTGGCCTTAGAGCACAACAGTTTGAACTTTGCATGTTTACATCCATCGCTAGTTCTTTTAAATTTGTATGATTGTCCAATTCTCATTTGCGTCCGTAACCAAAATATATTCGCGTTTGAGTCTGTCCGATCTTCATTTACAACACAAAGTAGATATATTTCCCTTAGAGTCCATCTAACTTCCATTTAGAACAACAAAATTTACATTAAAAAACAAATCTCGTTTGGTCCATATTCATTCAAATTTATCTAAATTTCTTGTAATTCATCCTATAATTAAGGAATAGTCTATTAAAAAAGAGTAAAATTTAATATAAGTAGCGTTGTGGCTCCGTGTTTGTGTGACCGTGTTTTTGTCTAATTGTCAATGTTCATTCAATTTTATATAGCACACGAGTTAATACAATAAAATTTGTACAAATATAAATCTCGTTTGATCCGTATTTGGTCCGACTCTATTTAGGATTGAAACTGAAAATACATGTTTCCATAATTCCATTCCAATCTGATCGATTTACCTCCTTCTCAACAACTAACTTTGAAGACTCAATAGAAATTATTTATTCTATTTATATTGCGGTATAAAAAATCTTCATGTTGGAAAATCACATTTCATGTTCAACCACCACATAAGTGCACAAATTTTGTGCCTTCACTTCTGGTGCAACTATAATGATCTATCATCCACGTTTTGTTCAGTAAACCAACAAATAAATAGGATGAACTACTACACTATAAGAGGAAGGAATGGAGTACATTTGACACATTGTATTTTAATAAAATTAAGTTGGGAGGCGTAACAAGTTACCAACGAAAATAACACTAGAAAAAACTAAAAACAAGAAAATATATATGGCAATCACATACCCATCAAAAAAAGATGATTTAGAAGAAAACTCGGCGGTAGTTTATTTTATACCTATCCAGTCCAAAGTTTAAAGCTATTATCACCGATCAGTACAATGATCAGATTGCTACAAAAGATATGATTAATTAAAATGGTACTTGGTACATATTCATGAAAGCTAATATCTAAATTGTTTTTATTTTGCAGTTTTAGTGATTTTTCCCCATGTTTTGTTATAACTGCCGTAGAAGTAGCCAAGACCATATTCATGAATGCAACAATGTGATTAGACTTGATGAATATTGGATTGATCATAAGAAACCAAAAAACTGTTTTGAGACATGATATAACTTTATTGATAAACTCAGCAGGTCAGGGTACAAAATATTGGGTACTTAAGCAAAACAACAACAATTACTAGTAGCATCATTGCCGGGAACTAAATCAGCGCACTTTCCACCGACAAAATGAAGATCAATACAAGCTTGATTGCAGTCTGGGAAGTTCTGGCATGGACCTTGAGGAATAAGGCGCTCATCTTCTATAACATACCTTGCATCAACACTAACTATATAGAGAAGAAAGTTGTCAGTCTGATTCAAATATAACATTTACTAATTGTAACAGTTATGTATTCACCTAAATTGAGAGCAAATGACATAAGAGCTAAGGTAGCTAAACAGTAGATGAAAAATGGTTTAGCAGCCATTGATTACGAATATTTTTCTTTTCTTTGTTGATTTGAGTGCTTAAACTGAATGCATTCCAACCTTTATATAGCTTTTTTTGCCAATCAAATAGAGAATATTGATTACAGATTCATGCATGTACTGGAGAAAAGAAATCACTTTACCATATGTTATTATAAACCCAATCTAATAAATCAATCTAATAAATTATGTATTTATTGGAAAATAAATATATGTGTGAACGCATCCTAGTGCTAGTTAAGTTAGTCTCCGAGATTTTCAAAGTAATATCTTTAATGAATATGGTTTTTCTTTTCTTTTTTAATTATATATTAATTTATCCTTCGCGGTTAAAGGTTATATGCATTATTAACAAAGATATAGATGAATTATTTTACCATATAAAATTAATCCAATAAAGATTACAAGTGTATAAATATGTGTCTGTACACACATACATACAACGAAACCTTGCTGGTTAAGTTAATCACCAATACTTCATAAGTAATATCTTGAATGAAAAAGAATTTATTTAATTATAAGTTAATCCATCCTTCCTAATTAAGGTTATAAGCACTATTTCTGTTAAAAGCACGTTGAGTGTGACATCCCGTAAATTTCGACCATTTAAATATTAATTTATATTAAATTTTTGAGGAAAAAACTATTTTTGATTTCTTAATGTAATTGATACACAACGATTTTAATAAGTCGAAATTTTATTAATTGAAACAGTCAATTAAATAAGAGCAAGTTAAAAGCAGTTTGTGCTCTTCATTAAATCAAATTAGCGTTTAAATAAAATTAAAATATATTTTGAGAAAAATAAATTTTATATTTTCACTTTATAGTTAAGGATAATTCTATAAAGAGAATAAATGTAAATCTTGAAATAATAGTTTACTGTCATAGAATAATACAGGTAAACGATATAGAAATAGTTTTGACGTTAAACTTAAAAACTTTAAATTTGAATTTGAATTTGGATTGCATGTATTTAGTTTAATTTAAATAAATTAGACCGGTCGTTCAATTACAAATTTCATAATGCATAAAACACTAAGCGGATATGGTATTCAACAACATTTAAATAAGAAAATAAACAATTCTACTATTTAGTACGAATCTACAGTATTTATGTAGGAACTTATGAGTGTATATATTGAGATTATAGTGTATTATGCAATTATATATATATACATATACATATATATATATATACATATACATATATATATATACATATACATATATATATACATATACATATATATAATGAAGAGCGTTTAATGACACCCCAAATAGTGAGCACCGTGAAAGCCCCCCTACAGAAACCAAACATTTATATTAGTTTAGGTTGGTGGGAACTGGGAAGTGAGAGAATAAGTGAAGGGAGAGAGAAATGAGATATGTGGTGGAAATCAGAGGGCATTTTGGGGTGATGCACGGTTTCGTGTTCCATTAGACGCTCGCCATATAATATATATATATATATATATATATATAAGTATAGATATTGCAGACATAACTTATATAGGCGTTTGTTTAGTGCACATATTAATTAAATGTACAGACAGTAGAAGAAAATAGAATTAAAATATTGCCTTAGTCAATCGCTTAATAACAAGGGTGTTATTTCTGATTCTTATAGTCTCTTAACTATATACCTAAAAAAAGCCTTAATTATTCTAATTAGTTATTATTGAAATTCATTAATTTTCGCAAAAAGATTGATTGAGAATAATGGGTAGACAATATATAAAATAAATTCTGACAACATACATGTATATCATTTTGGTTATACTTTCTAGCACTTTCCCTATCTGTAAAAATTTTACATTAAGGAATTCGGAATGTGGATTACACAAATTCAAACATTCATTAATTTATTTATTTTTAAATGTGAATTGCTGCATCCATTTTCAATGTCCTTTCCGCTTCGTTATTTCCTTAAAACTGCATGATTCCTCACCCCTCAAAATTGGCGCATTCATTTTATTTTTCATTTCCTAAATATTTCATGATATTTTTGACATTCAATTAATTCATTTGCATTCATTCTATTAATTTATTTTCATTCATTCTATTAATTTATTTCTCTTTATTATATTTTCATACATCTTATTTCATTTGCATATCTTCATTCCTCTAATTTCCATCTCCTTTTTTCTCCATTCCCATTTTGTATCCTGTTATTATTTAAACAAGCCATCTCCATGTGTGTTTGTATATATACATATATCTATCTTTTCTCTTCTATATCATGTTGTTTATATTAAACAAAAAAAGCATAACAAAAAAAAAATCCAGCAAAAGTGTCAACATTGTTCGTGCATATTTCTAGTAATTTTCGCTACCTTATTCTTGCCTGTCCAAATGAATATGTTTCTTAAATTCTAAAATTTAATATTCTGTATTTTGAAATTTGAAAAGTCCCAAACTTTCTAACAGTCAATGTCAGGCAACAAATCATGCATTCATTTTTTTCATTTATTTCTTTCTTTATACATTTGAATTTTCAATAAGAAATAAATGTTGATTAGACCATCAGCTCATGCCTAGTTAGCCAATTTATTAAGTCACGTATCTTTTTTTCCTCGTTCCTTTCTTTCTTTGTAATTGTCTTGTGCTAATTTTAGATCTTCTTCCTCCCATCCACAAAATAAAAAAATAAATAAACATAGTATTCTAATATATTTCCTCCTTCAGTCTTGTTTCTTCTTTGTTCTTATCCTTCTTCTCAGAATTACTTGCACTACAAGAAAAACCGCAAATAATGAAAGATAGCAAAAAATTCAGTCGTAATTTAGCAATAGTTTTTCGTGGAATTTTAAGGGATATTATCTAGGAATTTTTTTATTTCAACTTGTTTTAAATTATTACCATCGAATTATATTTTTTCTGCCGCTAAACAACAGAAAATTGCAACAATTTACCATCATCATTTTTTCATTGCTAAATTCCATTGCAAATGGAGGCAGTTTACCATCTTGTATGCTTTGAAGCTATTTTGCAACAGGTTTTCATGAGATTTGCAAGGGGCTGGTATGTTTATTCTTCATAATATGTTTTCTACTATTTTTTTACTAAATAATTGATAAGCGTAAATGAATTTTAAATAATTAGTGTTAATAATAATATACTAATAACAAAAATAAATAACTACTATTAATAGTAAATAATATTCAATAGTCAGTTGTAATGTCCCGTAATTTTCACAATATAATAATTTATTTATTTAATTAGTGAATTTGAAATTTAAATGGTTGTATAATTAAATAATAGTGAATATTTAATTAAATTAAATAATTAAATAATTAAATAATATATTTAAATTCCAGAATAGTCGAAAATAGTAGAATTCACAATACGATGTGAATTGGATCATATATAAGCTATAATTAAGTTTGAAATTGGATTACGATAACGAATATATTATTTAAACGACAGTTGAACATATAATTTATATTATAATTATAATCGAGCATGAAATGGCGCGGTAGTTCGTAATTTGGCGATTCGAACTTTAAATGAATATACAGAATCCGTTTTAAATCGGATTTCTGTGAAACGAGAAATGTTTGAATCTGTTGAATGATATTTTTCTAATGGAAGAGTAAAATCGGGATTTCGTCATGTAGATTTTGATTTACGTCCAAATGAAATTTTAGAAATGTCGCTATGGAATTCCTTTCTAATTTCTATCGATTTATTTATATTATAAAAGGAATTTTATAAAAATCGAATATCGATATAACTGGGAATTTTGAAATATCGAGTTATAAATCCCATTGGAGCTATGTGATACTCTATTGTGAATATATAGGATAATATTTATTTATAAATATTTAATTTAATTATTTTTAAATATATTTAATATTTAAAAGGGTTTATTTAGTGCTTTAAAAATAGCCAGTTTTTCAAACGACTTCCGTTTTCGATGAAACTAATTTTGTTAGATCCGGAATATTAAATTATTGTTAGATTTCAATTTTCGTGATTTTCGGAGTCAGTATGTGACCGTACCGATTTTTAATGTGAAAAACAATCGATATTTTGACGGTTAAAAATGCGCTGTGTGAGCAGACGGAGCCAGAATTCGACAAAACTAGCTTCGTTGGGTCCGTAATGTCGAACTCTAGTTGTATATCCATTTTCATGATTTTTGGATATTGTGTTTGGTCACGTGGATTTTAAATTGGCAAATACAAGTAGTCTTATTTTATAAATTAGTAAAATAAAATACAAAGCTTACATTGGAAGCTATCTACACTTATAAAACCAACACATATCCTAACCTAACCCTAGAATTTTCAATACTTTGGTCAATACAAAATCCGCCGTCTGTTTTTCCTCTCAACAACCAAAAATCGGCAACCTTAAATCAATATAAAATCAAAGAAAAATCAGAAAATCTCAAATCATATATATATGAATTCGTTGTCACTTGCTCTTCGATTGGGCATAGCTGTTATGGTGTTCAATTCATTTTCTGTCGATGGATTTTCTCTAGCATGCGCCTAGGGCTTCCAAGCACCGATGAGTGTGAAGATATTGGATCGAATGATGTCCATTGTGGGATTCAGGGTGGCTCGGCGAAACCATTGGCAAATTGCGGTTGACTCTCATGACAAAAAGTGACGCGGTCACTATAGAAGATGTGAATGTCACGGTTGGTATCTAGGGTTCGACTTTGGCACGGTAGTTGTGGGGAGGAGGAGTGTTCGAAGGGGGGCACGTAGGTGGTATCAATCTGTGAAACGGTGAGGTAACGGAGGAGTTAAGGAGAGGGAGAAGATCGATAATGGTATGAGGAAGCTGGTGCGCGTTTTGGAAGTAGGTAAGAAGGAGAACAGTTCGAGTTAATTGAAAAGGGGATGATGGTGCGGTGCTTTTGGAATTCAATGCAGACAGTTCAAACCAGCCGTGAGGAAGAAAAGGGTTTTAATGGCTTGGTTATACCTAAACTATGTGATTTGTTTTGACTTAAAAACTATAATTAAGGAAAGCAGGAAGTCTCAATTCTGAATGAAGAAGACGATTAACCAAAAGGAAACTGTGATGTATTTTTCAAGAGGGCGTGGAATTTGGGAAGTTGTCAATTCCCATTGAAGAAATTGTTTTGTTTTAAAAGAATAATGGGATGTTTAACAGAAGGAACTGCAGATTTTTCGTTAGTAAAGGAGAAAGATTATTGTGCATCGTGGTATTGGAAAAGGGGATGGGCCGATGTAATTAGTGAAACCCAGAGAGGAAAAAGAAAACAAATGATAAGGGAAATTGATGCATCAGTTCGAACTAGAGGGTGGTTTCTTTTAGTCGGAGAAGAAGTTAGAAAGTTGTCGGGGGTTATAAATGGAGACGGACGGACATTTATTGCTAAAGACTATTTATATTATAAATTAAGTTGTTATTAAATAAATAATGTGTGCCCACTTAAAAATGAAATATCTTTGCATTGTGTCAGATTAACGAACGATCAGATCCGTTAGGATCGTATGGACGACGGCTACACAATGGAACTGACTGGGGGTGAATCTGAGCTCATGACAATTTATAGCAAAATAAATTGTCCGTCTGAACCAAAGATAGTTAATCGTTATTTAACGATAACTATCCAATGTGAGTAAAACTCACCAACTCTGAACAGTTATATTTTTATAATATATTTTTAGAACTGATAATTATCTGTTGATTGTTGTGTGTTAACTGTTTGGTTGAATTGCTTATGTATTAGTTGAAAATATAGATAACGATATATATATATAAATCGTTAATCAAATATTGATTCTGTTTAGTAGAATATTTCATATTGAAATGAAATCGATGTTAATTATAGTGAATCTGTTGTTGATTGTGCGTGTTTGGATAATATTGATCCGTGATATATGGTATGTTAAATACCATAACAAATACTGGAATATAAAAAGGGAATTTTCAATGTTATATTGAAATTGAAATCTTTATAAAATCAAAAGATTTTATATAAAGGAATATTTATAAAATCAAGGGATTTTATAAAAAGAAATATTTGTAAAACAAATAAAAAGGGAAATTATTTGTAGAACAAATAGAAAAGGAAATTATTTGTATAGCAAATAGAAAAGGAAATATTTATTTAGAAAATAAATAAGATGTTCTAAAAGTGTATATTTGAAATGCAATATTTATAAAATCAAAGGATTTTATAAAAAGAAATATTTATCATTTGATAAATAAAATATAGTTTATTCGAAAGGAGTTAATCGAATATAGTTTATTCGAAAGGAGTTAATTGAATATAGTTTATTCGAAAGGAGTTATTGAATATAGTTTATTCGAAAGGAGTTAATCGAATATAGTTTATTCGAAAAGAGTTATCGAAAATTGGTTATTCGAAAGAAAGTGAATCGAATATTAGTTATTCGAAGAGAGTTAATCGAATATTAGTTATTCGAATAAGAGTTAATCGAATATTAGTTATTCGAATAGGAGTTAATCGAATATAATTTATTCGAATAGAGTTAAAGGAGTTAATCGAATATAGTTTATTCGATAGAGTTAAAGGAGTTAATCGAATATAGTTTATTCGAATAGAGTTAAAGGAGTTATCAAATATAGTTTATTCGAAAGGAGTTAATCGAATATAGTTTATTTTAAAGGAGTTAAGTGATAAGAGTTAATGAATTAAAGTTAATCGAGTTAAAGTTAATAGAGTTTGGGTTAATTGATTTGAGTTAATCGAGTTATATTTTGGAGTTACATATTTCAGAAGTAGGCATTTTAACGCTATAGTTATACTCAATGTTTTTCAATAAAGAAGTGGATTCGTAAATAGAATCCAAGAGTTTCGTAAGGAAGTTTGTTAAAGATTTGAAATGTGAATCTTGTCTATTTCGAAATTAGAAATGTTGTTCAGTTAAGGTCTGAGAGGTAGTTATACCCAACTTGATTGGCTTCGTTTTTAACTAAGGAATGGTTAAGGTTCGATAGTGAAGGTTGGTTAAGTGAATTTAGTTAATGATGTAATGGTTTGAGTTGGTATAGCGATGTTTTATTTAAACATCTGTTTAAACCCAATGAAGGAGTTTTGGAAATGTTTTCCAAATAATTATCAGAAATGTTTTCTAATATAAAATAACGTATATTTTCTAAAATTAGAAAATAAGGATTTGATGAATATATGGAAATGAGAAATGGGAAAATGAGTAAGTGTTGATTGATGATTGATCGATAGAATTTCCATCTGGATATAATATCGTTGTTTGCACACGTGTTTTCTTTGATAGTTAACCCACCAACTATCGAAGTTTTTGACTATTTTTCCGTTGTCAATACGGAGAGACCGGGATCAGATATGTTACCTGAAAAACCACTCCGTATGGCATTAGCATTGTGATTAAATATGATGAAGATAATTTAAGACGGAGTTATGCAAGGGCTGTTCTGGCGATCCTAGGTACAAATTGCCTAAGATGGATTTAAAGAATAGTGCCTTCGGTTTGTCCAGTCCCAGGACAACCTTTATAGAAGAATATCCGACATAGTATATTTAATAGATCGCATAAGTTGATCTCTTCAAACGTATTTACGTTTGGTGGTGGAGGAATTCGTTTCTATTAGCTGTATACCCATTGTATTTTTGGGGAAATCAATTTGTGATTTGGCGAGTATGACGATGTGACATTCAAAGTAAATAAATGTGTGATCTGTCGGAGATAAGCGTGGCCTCTAGCCTCACAACCGGGAAATGACAAAAATCGGGCAGGTTGCATGGCTCAGTGGTCGGCTGCCAATTAGGGTGTATTATCACCTATCTAGAGATAGTCATTTCATTCTATATTCTATTGTCGATGCTGTCCCATTCGGGAAACGGTTGCTGATCCCAACCGTTGGTGATATACATTCGATACACTCAAGCGAAATGAGTGGTCGGTCATGTGTGGTCGGGTTGCAAGATGTTCTTGTTGAACCCAGTGTATTCCTCTCTAGAGGTACACTATCGGAAGGTGGTTCCATACCTTGTCATAGTTGGAAATCCATTACCCAATAAGTGCTCCTGGTTTTGATTGTATACTATATATGTGGAACGTGAGATGAAAGCGTTCTGCAAGATGATTACTATATTGTGGTTGATATACACTATTATAATATCAAAAGAGTTTTGAAATAAAAGATCATTGTTTCTTTCAAAATGATTTGAAAGTTAAATCAAATTGATTTGGATTCTCATAAGGGAAAAACCCATTCCGTTATATGTCGTGGTCTTATGAGATATCGTTTAACTGCTCAAACTGTTTTAAATTGTTTTACTCACACCAGTCTCATGACTGACCCAGAGTTTATTTTGTTTTGTTTTCCCTAAATTCTTGGGTGCTCAAATTTGTACGAGCAATCAAGTAGTCGGGATTACAGATGCACTAGAAGGAGCTGGAACAGGAGGCTTCAACAGCGCTTATATAGCTATAGTTATTTCCATTGTGACGTAAGTGTTATACTCTGATAATGTTACTGTATACATGTACTGATTTTATTTCAAAGTATGTATCTATTATACATTGTTCGTTCCGCTGTGAGATTCGTGTTTACTCTGATGTTGTATGTTCTTCTTCTTCTTCTATTCTAAGTTTCTATCTTATCTATTCTCACCCTCTATTTTCTTTCTATTAGTTTTCTGGTTTCCAGTGTAATTTGGGTTGGACTTGTGTTATTTGGTCAGCTCAAATTGTACCGGAATTTCAGGACACTACATTAGTATTGATTAATTAACAATTACTAAATAATTAATAGGTAATAATAATTAAAAATGTAGTTTAATAAGTAATCTTTAATAATAAATGATCAATAAGTAATTTTTAATAACTAAAATTTATTATTTCATGTGTAATAATTAATATTTATCATTTAATTAACTTTTAATTTTAATAATTCATTATATTTTAACATGTAGTTTATAATAAATAAATAACAATTAATTTATTATATAATATTATATTTTATAATTAATTATCGAAATTATCAACTATTAATTACATTAATAATTAATAGTGACTATTAATAATTAATAACTAATAATTAAGACTAAATAATTAGTAATTATGTTCAAATAGTTAGTAGTTAATAATTAAGGATAACATTTAATAATTATTTTATTTGGCAAAGCAATGCCGGTTTTATAGTGGTCGTACCACTTTTTTAGAAGTGGGTAAAAAAGAACAGAGTTCTGCATAGGCACAGAAACTCCATCTGGTTTGAAGTGCCAGAACACTATACATTAGAAAACAGGTGAGTGGCATGATGCTACTACTACTAAATAGAACTCACAATTATTCCCTCTGAGAGGAACAACTGGAGCTATCACTAGATCCTATAACATGGACATACTCCAAAAAGTGCACCGCAAGGTTAGGAACATAAAAAGGTTTAGGACTACGAAATTTGCATAACCAATCCCATGTAGTGTCATAGAACATAGACCTGTTCCAATCACCTAGCTCAACATCCTCAATAAGCTCAATTTTTTTATCCTATAGGGTTATAATACAGTCTTCTATTATCATCCTCTATATCGTTAACATATTTGTAATACAAGTTATCCTGGGGATCATATCTCATTCCAGAAATTTGGTGTAGCCATGAGTGGTCATCAGATTCTTAGTAGATACCATCAATCCTCTTCATATGAACTATTACTATCTTCCATCTTATCTTCCTCACATTGTGTAGTCTCTGCATGTACTGAGTTCTGAATATCAGTCGCAACATCTTCTTTTAGTTTATCTTACTCATAAAGGGTTGTCTTATCCTGTATTAGGACAACAGGATCCTTACGTACCCACATCACAGTGGGACGAGGAAGAGGGATATGATCCGCTAGGGGAATGGGAGAAAGAGCATCAGCTGAGGGGACCCAAGAACAGGTTTCATGTAAATGAGCAAAAGAGTGACAGGAGGTGCAAATACCAGGCCTCAATGCATACGTGACACGAACTTCAGTCACATAATCTATTATAATTATTATGAGAATAGGAATGTAATATAAATTGATGTTACAAAAGTAAAGGTTTGGTTAATGTTAATGAACTAAGGAAAATGTGAATAACGGGGAATATAACCTATTATAATTATTATGAGAATAGGAATGTAATATAATAGGTAGGCTTGTCTTGGGGACAAGTGGAAATTATGACATAAGTTATGATAAATGAAAAGGAAACTCATTAATATACCTTAGTTAAGGGAATTAAGTCAACAATACAACAAATCTGACCTTTAACAACGTAAATAACTGTCACAAAAAATAAGGTTTGCATCACGAAAAATCTTTAGCAACACAAAATTTTTCGTCACTCTAGCATCGTAAAAGATGGTGACGGAAGAAAAACTTTACGTCATAATTATGCGTTGTAAAAGACACATCATTTATGACATATTATATGTCGTGAAAGGTTCTTAAACGTTGCAAATTGATTTCGTCGCAAATTGGACAAAACTTCTCTATTAACATTTGCGACATAGTATTAATATCGCTAAACAGTGTTAGCTGCGACGGAAATTTTCGCTGTAAGTTGTTGATTTATTACCGATGGATTTTAGCGTCGCAAGTAATTATATTTCTACCAACATCTTATATGTCGATAACATGTATATTTTTAGCAACACATAATGCGGTCATTAATGATAGGTGTAAGCTTGAATGAAATACCATTACTTACGATGTTTGTTCTGTCGTAATTGTTGCCATATAGCGACCTCCACAATAGCCACATTCATTTAGCTTCATGCTCACCACCTACCTTCATATTTATTTAGTATTAGTGAAATTGAAGATATTGTTATTGGTTGAATGTAAAATCTAATAAATAAACATTTTTAATGTCATTATTGTTGATTAATTAACTAGACAAATAAAAATAGAAGTCAAAACAAGAAAAAAACAAAAAATATTACAAATTAGAAAAAAAATTCAAAATAATTACACATGACCATTGATTTTTTTTCTTGAATGTGTTAAAAATAGACAATTTTTAAAAACATAATTCATGTATTATGATCACAGGGAAATCACGTTCCATTACGCTTTAATGAAGAAACTCTGTGTGCATGCTATAGGAGACTATTCTTACATTAAGATGTTCTTTCTATACAAACAAATACTCAATTCTCATTTTGATTGAAGGGTCGATTTCAGTGTTTACAAAAAAAACCTTAGATCTAGCAAATATATTTGCAATACAAAATAATTTAACCAAGCAATCAAATTGCGGATTAGGAACAAAGGCAATATCACCCGTCTTCAATACTCTTTTACAGATCACTTGCATCAAAATACATATGCCCAAAAAAAATATGAAATTAGTCACACTGAAAAGATCACAATGACGAATAAGTGTACTGGAAAATAAATAAACTAATAGTCTAAATGAATTTCTTAACTTTTAATTCGAGGTTTGAGACACCATGGTAGTATTTTTCTTTTCTGGCTCGCCTGCTAATATAATTACTGCAAACTCTATAGTGCATGTGAAGATAGGTAAGTGAGCAAGCCCAGGGCAGAGGTCGCTTATGATGGTAATGATGCTTCTACCTTTGAGATATTTCTTGCGAAAGGTTTTTGTTTTCAGGCTAATCTTAAACTAAAGCAACACAACGATATACCCTGGTTGACTGCGAGTGTTTTATTGTGTATTTGGTATATATAGAAGCAACCATCAATTTGTTATATAGCTTATCCATCATTTCAAGTAAATGTTGGTGCTCTACAAAATATAGAATTCAGCTCCGTTTCTAAAAACATGTAAATGTGAATCCGAAATTACACATATCATTTAATGATCTCTTTCCATCAGTCAGCCATCTATTTATTCAGAAATAACCAAAATAATCCAGGGATGCTAGTCCAACTACAAGTCAGTGATCCAAGGGAAAAAAAATGCAAAAACACGTTGTTTTTAGTTAACATAATTATGAAATAAACGTTCCAAGGAAATAATCATGAAATACGCTTATCAAATAATGATCTCTTACAACGGAGTGTTGGTTTCTAAAAGTTTATTGCCATTTTGTGATGTTTAAAGGCATAAACAACTAGTAAATGATCATACATGTCAAATTGATCTTTCCCTTAAAAAACACAATTCTAATACATGTTATTGCATGACTTAAACGACATTGCAAGTATTTTCAAACTTATATTTATATCTGCTTACATGTATCATAAATGGCTTGGGCTGTGCATGTATCATAAATGGGTATATATTTAAATTCTAAAAAAAGGGACATAGAGGGCTTGGGCTATGCATGTATCTTAATTGGCCATAATTCATTATTCAAAGGATTAGATCTTCCAAATTTTTGCAAATTACATTGCAGGAATCATGCGCAAGTCCAATCCACATAGAAATGTTAGAAAATTCCTCCAACCCATAAACCCGTGCATAACCTTTCAAATCATACAACTCATACGCAAAACAAGTAATATGAAAAGAAGAAGGCTCGTTTAAACTAGAACTCAAAACAAAAAAAAATTAACCCAAAACTTCCAAGACATGAATATTAAATACTAGCTTACAAAGTAATCAGTTAAATCATTGAATATGATAATTTGTTTAGGTAATTTTTATTCTAATCCACATTTTAAAAAGGTTAATCCGCCATTTTACTTTAATTTTTTAATCCACAACTATTTTTTTGTTAATCCACAAGTGGATTAACTTAAAGATTTCATGTTTTTTTTCAAAATCTATGTGTTTCTTCTTGTACAAAGAGTTAGACCCACGAACTGACTAAAAATACGTGCAATGATGAAAACCACACCATACGAAAGTTTTCAGTAAATAGAAGGAAACAAAAAATACATCACCAACAATACTAGTTCACCATACAAGAGCTAGAAATATAATAGAAGACACAGATTATACAAGGATGAACTGACATATTTAACTGTGCTCTTTTCCAATAGTTCGAACTGTTGCCATCTTGGATAATGCTTGCAATTTATCATGATGTAATCAAATGCCTATGAATGCAATATGAACGTCATCAATCCTACATCTGGGCATCTCTTGTAGAAAGGGGTATATAGCGAACAACTAACTCTCACTGCGCACAGAAATGGAACCATCTTCCTTTTTATCCACCACCTTTTATTCTTGGAAGTCGGTGCCAACTGGAACCACCAATCGAACACCATGCTTTAGATGCTCGACCAGTCCCATTAGAATCTCTGGTGTTGTTGCTCCTACATGAATTCCATCACATGGGGCCTGTTCAGGCCAACCCAGCCTTCCATCTGCATCATTTAGCAGCATATTTTTTTAGTCCCCCAAATTAATCAACTTCAAACTAAAAATAAACAAACTACATGCTGTTATTATGATTTTTTTTAGGTGGATAAAATAACTGAAAATCAAATATTATTAAAAGTCAATGATGCTATTTTATAGTGTGGTTTAAATTATTAAAAATGTCGATTAGAATAAAAATTGCCATAGCTTATCGTGGAAGTGAGTTTGTATAGTCCTGTACTTCTGAAAGAAATTGTCCTATAGATTGATAGAAACTGAACTAAAAAGAAAAAAGTACTTTTCCTGCCTGAGTTCACAGTTAAGGAAACACATAATAAATCAACTTTATGGAATAGGAAAGTTAGAGATTAAGAAATTTAAAGATATTTATAAAAAAGGAAATAAATTTACCAAAACTGAATTAAAATACCAATGCAGTAACAAGTGTAGGTAATTTAAACAGTAATAAAAATTAACTGCTATGTCAATTGATTTATTCGAATTATGTTTATGAAAAAATAGGATGGGTTTACCAAAATTGGAAATTCTGTCAAACCTTGCTTTCTCAACGCTAAATAAATAATCCATGATATGCCCTTGTAGTCTAAAAATGAAAAATGTACGAAATGAAAGAACACTATGTTTTGTATCTTAAAATATAAATCCAGTAATAGGTCTATCACTTTTGAGTATTAAAAAAAATTTGTAACTAGTATGTTAATCAAATTATTTGAATAATAAAACACTAAAGAAGGAACAGATTTACCAAATTAAAAAAATTAAGTAAAAAAATTATTCTTTGAATGGTAAATATATAATCCACAGTATGCTCATGTAGTCTAGTATGTTCATGTAGTCTAGTAATGATAATTTGTTTAGGTAATTTTTATTCTAATCCACATTTTAAAAAAGTTAATCCGCTATTTTACTTCAATTTTTTAATCCACAACTATTTTTTTGTTAATCCACAAGTGGATTAACTTAAAGATTTCATGTTTTTTTTTTCAAAATCAATGTGTTTCTTCTTGTACAAAGAGTTAGACCCACGAACTGACTTAAAATACGTGCAATGATGAAAATCACACCATACGAAAGTTTTCAGTAAATAGAAGGAAACACAAAATACATCACCAACAATACTTGTTCACCATACAAGAGCTAGAAATATAATAGAAGACACAGATTATACAAGGATGAACTGACATATTTAACTGTGCTCTTTTCCAATAGTTCGAACTGTTTCCATCTTGGATAATGCTTGCAATTTATCATAATGTAATTAAATCCCTATGAATGCAATATGAACATCGTCAATCCTGCAACTGGGCATCTCTTGTAGAAAGGGGTATATAGCGAACAGCTAACTCTCACTGCGCACAGAAATGGAACCATCTTACTTTTTATCCACCACCTTTTATTCATGGAAGTCGGCGCCAACTGGAACCACCATTCAACCACCAGGCTTTATTTGCTCGACCAATGCGCTTGGAATCTCTGGTGCTGTTGCTCCTACATGAATTCCATCATATGTTCCCAGTTCAGGCCAACCCAGCCTTCCATCTACATCATTTAGCAGCATATTCTTGCAGTTCCCCAAATTAATCAACTTCAAACTAAAAATAAACAAACTACATGATGTTATTACATTTTTTTAGGTGGATAAACTAACTAAGAATGAAATATTATTAAAAGTCAACGATGCTATTTTATAGGGTGGATAAAATTGTTAAAAATGTGGATCAGAATAAAAATTACCATTAGCTTATAATGGAAGTGAGTTTGTATAGTCCTGTACTTCTGAAAGAAATTGGCTTACAAATTGATAGAAACTGAACAAAAAAGAAAAAATTACGTTTCTAGGCTGAATTCATAGTTAAGGAAACATATAATAAATCAACTTTATGGAATAGGAAAGTTAAAAATTAAGAAATTTAAAGATGTTCATGAAAAAGGAAATAAATTTACCAAACTGAATTAAAATACAAATGCAATAACAGGTATTGCTAATTTAAATAGTAAAAAAATTAACTGCTATGTCAATTGATTTATACGAATTGTGTTTATACAAAATAGGATGGGTTTACCAAAATTGAAAATTCAGTCAAACCTTACTTTCTCAACGCTAAATAAATAATCCATGATATTCCCATGTAATCTTAAAATGAAAAATGTACGAAATGAATGAACACTATGTTTTGAATCCTAAAATATAAATCCAGTAATAGGTCTATCAAATTTGAGTATTAAAAAAAAAATTGTGACTAGTATGTTAATCAAATTATTTGATAATAAAACACAAAAGCAAGAACAGGTTTACCAAATTAAAAAATTTAAGTAAAAAAAATTATTTTTTGAATGGTAAATATATAATCTACAGTATGTTCATGTAGTCAAAAATGGAAATGATAGAAATATAAATTATGCTATTTTTATATCTGAATTTTATGAAGTGGAAACTTCAGTCGAAGAAGGCAAACTATCATTTTATTTCAATGCATAGGTTTCATGCACAAATGAATACACATATACACACATAAACAGTTTGATATTTACATATAATTATGATTTTGTTTTCATTTTAAATAATCATCATATAAACCTATTGTATGCATGCGCATGTGTATAAAGAAATATAGCAATAAATTTGCATAATCTTAACATTGAATCATTATTTAAGTAATCTAAAAGCAATAGTAAAGGAACACATGCTACAGTGCAAAACAGCGTAAGACCACAACAAAAACACTCATTTTGTATTGAAATCATAGCAACTGTATCGTGGTCCAAACCGTAATGATTGATGGTTTAAGGTTTTGGCGGTCGAACCTTCAGAACCATGAATTTTTAATTTTAAGAAATTTACACATTTATATACCAGATATAGCCAATAGAAAAAAAATTAAAGTACACAGTGAAATTGCTTATTATCTCACAAACTTACTATGTTTTGTCTGCAAATTAACACATTATAATTGCATTAAGAAAACATGGTGAATACATAAAAAAGAGAGTAAAGTAAGATGCTTAGATAAAATAATATAGTCTGCATAACATCTCCAACATGCATAAATAACATAAACTGCATTACCTCTCAGCGTGATCCAAAATAACATAAACTGTTTTAACTCTCATGCATGACGCAAAATAACATAAACTACTTTTACTCTCATGAATGATGCAAAATATTGAAATAGTCTCCAACCCACTAACACAAAATATCTCGCTCACATTCTAACATAACCTGCTTAGAATCACTTGCAAAACATAATCATCCACCTCATCAATCCATCATCCATACCGGTGCTTGCATACTATTACTGCCACTGCCTTCAACTTCTTGCAACATCGCGGTATATGTCATTGTCAGATCAAAGTTAAATGTTTCTACACCATTATTTATTTCATGAAAACCACCTTCGCTACCACTAATATTACAAAAAAGCACTCCCAGATCATCATTATCAACATCCGTTACATAGTCATCATTATCAACAACACAAGCATCTACGTCATCTAAAGAGACTTCCAAATCATTATTATCTTGTTCAGTATTTGTGATGTGATCAACATCTAATAAAAAAATAGAAATTTCAGGTGTTAACAACATAAAATGATGTTGCCTGAGATGTATAATAACTTGCATACATGGAATTTCAGGTGTTAACAATTTTGTCAAAACTATTATAATCTCAATAAGTTTAACAGTGTGTTCATGTTTCATTTTCATGCCAATAAGTTTCTAAACTAGGTGCATGAAGTCCTCCAAATTCACACTGCAGTGCCAGACAACATATGAAAATAGAAAAGCATAAAAACTGAAAATAAGACCACATGGATAAATGCAGTTTCTAAACAGGGAGTTTTGGGTATATTTAACATGAAAATATGTGAATGTATTAACTATTGAAGTGGATACAGTGCACTAACTATTTTACTGAATACAATGAACTTTAAAATTAAATAAACATGGTTACACTACTGAAGTGGCAGGCAATAAAAACAACATGGATACAATGCATCAACTAAGTACTGAAAACTGAACATGAAATAAACAATCTTTAAAATTGAATAAAAGAATACCTTCTTCGATATATAATGCATTAACCTCATCAACCGTCACTAACGGTGGTTCCTCCTCCACCACCCAGGTGCTAGTTTCATCGAACTCAACAAAGCTTATAGGATCATAGTTTCGCCCCTTTAATTCACGCCTAAAATATTATTGTGAATTGGATTGCAATAACATTGCAAATTAATAAATAACAAATTAATGAAAAAAAAATACATGAGGCAAAGTAACTTACTTTTGTCCAAGTCGAAGACTTTAATGTATGAAAACTAGGTCATTCAATTTTTGATGCTCCAATCGATTCCTTTTTTTTGAATGGATGTGTTCAAAAATGCTCCACTTCCTTTCACAACCAGATGGGCTACAAGTTTGACTCAATGCTCGAATTGCCAACTTCTTTAAATTTGGTGCGTTACTTCCATAAATTAACCACCACTCATCTGCGTTTAAAGTACAGTATCAATCACAAGTAAGTATCATAGTTATAATTATTGTAATGACGATCACTATACAACATCAAAAATGTTTACTCGGAAGCATTTGCATACTAAATGTGATATTTAAAACGTCGAATTCCACCACCTCTAAATACTTTGTTACAAAACATACACTTTATCTCTATATGTCCGTTATTTATCGTTACAATACAATATTGTCAAGTTGGATCAGATTTTGGCCTATTTGATTGACGGGTCATAATTTCTCACAGTGAATAATAAAATAATGCATTCCATATTCAATGCAACTAAGTGATAGGGACGTGTGTCCTTTAGCATGTAAATAAACCAAGACAACATGGAGAAGGTGTGAACTAATTCAACGAATAGTGGTAAGGATGCATGAAATGAAAATAGGGCGCATGTTCTCAATTAAAATTCAATGCAAGGTCAACTTCAATGTGAAACGATAGCATGGATGCAAGACGGACTAAGCCAAAATTGATTTGTGTGACTAGATTTTTAAGGCAACAAGCAAGACATACAAAATTTTGCACCTAAAGCATGCAAAGAAGACAAGGAAGAATGGGAAGTCATGATACTAATTTACATCTACCAGACATCAATGAATTTTTTTAATACCTATTTTCAACTACAAACTCCAAAATGAGCGGTTGCAGTTTCTAGAGGAGAAATGGCTGAATCACGTGGTGAAGTGACAGAGAAGGGAGGATTCTAGAATGCTGCGGTAGGAGAGTCTTGTGAGGGAAGTTGTAAAGGGAGGGCATGCTTAAAAGGCAGTAGGTTGGTGTAGTCCTCGAAGTGGATAGGTGGTGAGTGGACTATATTGTGATAGTTTCCTTAGTTTAATAATTATATAAAATTAATACCTGTACATCATAGCTATAAATAATGCAAAGAACTAAAGGAGTGAAATATTTGTATGTCATGTGAAACAGCAAGATGTCGCTTCCTTTTCTACTGCTCTACCGCAAAAAGAGTAGAAGCTACTCAAAAACATATCTCAAAAATAGCAAATTAATAAACAATATAGCCTTTTCTGATGTATTACTTACTGCCATCTATTTTGAAGTAATTTGTAACCAACCAAATAAGAAGCAAGACTGATTTAGTACCTTTATTAATATGGATAAGTCGCATTTCTCCTAGGTTGATCACCTTTCAGCTTTGTCTATAGAACAACCAAATTTGAAATTAAAAACCAATATAGAAATTGCTCTATCATTATACAAGAAATAAACAATAATACTCGAATAGGCCATTTCCATGAAAGCCCAGGATTTGCAGGTAATTTTTTGTTGTTATTTAGCTGCAAATCCAAGTTCATGCTTTCATCCCTTCTCAAGAAATAAAACATAATACCTGTACATAAGAAATTATTGAACCAATCGTAAATCTAAGTTGGTGCGTTCATAAACAACCAGCAACATCAATAGCCTTTGAACTGCTGCTCCGTATTCAACATCAAGCATATGCTACTATTGCCACACTGCAACCAGTTCAAACAACCCTCCTTAGTGCACACAAGCATGCACGTGATATAGGCAATAAGTGGAATATGGAATTTTAAGGGTTATTTACATATCTTTGTCAAAATTAGAAAAGGCTACACACCAATAAATTATATACAATCAATTCCCTTTATTAGTAGTAGACAAGCGAAGATAGAGATTGAGATGTGTAATGATAACTCGTTATTGATCTCCCTTTAGCAGGTTAACAGAAAATATGATTTTAGGAGATAGAAGATGCATGCACGGATTTACCTAAAAATAAACCATAGCTACAAGTTTTGGCAAAATTGCAAGTGGTTCAGTTTCTTTATAGATCTGTGTTGTCAAGCCCTACAAAGAAATGGATATCAGTTAGTTACTAATTCAATGATTTTTTAGGAAGTGCATGTATTATTTAATGGACACGATTACACCATGCACACTAGAATAAAGAGCGGCCTTAATTTGAATGTCACGCTTCATTATGGACCGAACAATGGAAACATTAAAAAAGGAAAACAATAACATGGAAAGTTGAAATGTGATTAATATGAAAGGTCAATTGCCAGAATCTTGAGCCAAGTTGATAAAATATACGTACTTTTGCTCATGTCCATAAAAAAGATATATAGGAAGGTCTAATGAACTATCATAATCTCATGGCGGATCTTGTCTTTCAGTGGTCAAATGAAAATGATAGACAAACACAACACGCTTCCATGTTACAAGATTAATATTAAAATGCATATGTAATATTCAAAAAACTAAAGCATAATCTAACAAATGGAAATCATAATTATATATCCAACGACAAATACATAATTTGACTTGTACGAACCCGCCTTTTGCCTGATTCTCGCCAGTAATTAAACCAACTTAAATCGTTCATAAAACGGATAGTTACGGGTACTAACATAACTATCCATTTTTGTGAATGATTTAAGTTGGTTTAATTACCGGTGAGAATCGGGGAAAAATGCGGGTCGTTACATCTGGTATCAGAGTTTTGGTTTATACAAAGCTATGGGTACTAACATATTTAAACAAAATAACAGGACTTTTCTTCCATTACAGAAATTTTACAGAAGAGTTAAAATGAATCAATGTACAACATTACCTCAGTGGGAGAAGCAATATCATAACTATCCGTTTTTATGAACGATTTGAGTTGGTTTAATTACCGGCGAGAATTGGGTAAAAAGGCAGGTCGTTACATGACTCAACATTGATTGAAGTCTGAAACAAAAAAAAATTGTCATAAGGAAATATGAAATGCATTTTTAATTTTTATTAATTATTTATAAACCGTTGTAAACTAGTTACCTAAAAATGAGTATTGATTTTTTTTCCTTATAATCAATGTTGCACTATATTAATCATTAAGATTTTGATGATACTAACACCATATTAATTTTTTGGCAAAGAATATTACATCGTTTGTCATGGTACAATATAAACAAAATTGATCTTTCCATTTTACTGATTCCGCTTTTGATTAAGCAAGAAATAAAGATGCAAAAATAAATAAATAAATTATGGTAGCCTTATTGCATAGGAAATTTTGGTTACAACTACCTTAACATAAATAATTCAATTATTGACCTAATAGAAAATAACTCTTCTTCAATACACTTTATCATAACATCATGAACTTTATCACTACATGTTGAAACCAAAAAATGGCCACAACACCAAATGTTCTCTTAGAGCACTTCATCAAATGACATGGTTTGAATTTACGGAGCCATAAACATAAAATAAAGAGCAAGAAGTAAAGAAAAAAAATTTAGAGTGGTTCGGTCAATTTAGACATACATCCACTATGGAAGCACTATTCATTATCTCTTTTGGATTTATAACATACATGAATTCGCTCACATCTCTCATTTCTCTCTTTAACAATAATCTTCTACATTTTTCTCTCTTTTCACTCTAGATTTCACTTGGAGTTGCAATGGAATCGTGAGATCTTTTTATTTGTGATGATAGTTGTGCAGATTTTCGACAACTTTGACACTTAGATGATCTTCACTGGATCCATGAGTATCTTTTGTTGGATCTAGGCCTTGGAAAGAATTAATGCCAGAGCTGTAATTATGGTGTACAGGGTTTGGGTCGGCCTCAAACTTATTTATGAAAATTCCACTGGGTTACTTTACAACTGTCATACAGTTTGAGCCCGACCCAATATATTTACGAAAATGCCACTAGGTTAAATTTCCGACCGACCAGAAAATGATGTCGACCAGGAAATGATGTCGACCCATATATTAAACTCAAGGTCGATCAACACCTTTATTTGGATACCGATCAGTCCTATTGTATTTTATAAACCGACCCAATAGTTCGATGCTGATCCAAAGCATTATATGTGCCATATCTTCTTAATAACCGACCCAATGTATTGCAGCTTTGCCACCACGTTATACTTGAAGCTAATCCATGCATTTACTGAGTTGTTGACAACTGTCTTCAATGATCGTGTGTTTTTCTCATACTGTGACCAACCCGTCTGGTACTTTACTACTGATCATGCAATACCATAAGGTACCTACCATCATCATTTAAATGTACCGATCCATTTTGGTTTGACTATGTTGTATAATTGTGGAAAGTAGGGTCCATGCGTCCCCATTGTTTGCCCTAGTATGAAATGTTCTGTCCTAAACATTACAATCTTGCCATTGTAGCGAAATAATAATGTCTATTTCATGTTAAATCACGTAGCCTTGCATGGAACCGTTTTGTGCAATATTAATACAAGTGTGTTCCATGTATTTTTGCCACCATATAAGTTCTTCACGCATGTACATGCTTATTGTTTTCTATATCATATACTGAGTGATTTGGGTCCATGCTAGCTCTAAATGCCAATCATGCAGCTTCAACACATTGGCTTCACGCTTTCTTGTTTCAAGTAGCTCATGTGTTCATTATGCATGCTGCGTGTACACTTTATTTAATTCTGTCGTTGTCTTCCAGATTCAAGAAGTGGGCCAACCCATAGACTGAGAATGAAGTTGATCCACGTGGCATCTAGAAGGACCGACCTATACACTTTACATGCGTATGTTATAATCCACTATACCAATTTGTGATGCATGAAGATATGCTTTTTGTTATGCTGCATGACTTTTGCACGTGTATTTGTCACGTATGTAAATTAGCGTGCCACATATTGTATCAAACTCTTTTGGTCATTTCATACTGGCACCTTTATATGTTGTGATTCACTCTCTTAATACATAGAAAGATTAATACAACATCTTACCAACCGACCCATAAGGTTTAATTTTTTGATGCCGATCCATCCAATTATTGCAACCGACCCATGTTATCAATAAAAGTGCCCATGCATAGTTTACAACGTGACCGACCGATCCATCGTTTACAACTTGACCGACCGATCCATCGTTTACAACTTGACCGACCGATCCATCGTTTTGTGAATATAAATAATCTACCACTCTTGCGTGTTATAAATCATGATTTTTAGACCATGCTTTATAACAGATTTAACATTTGCCCCTCGAAATTTATTTATTTTCTTGTAAAAAATATATACTTCAAAATGATTGCCACAACCGATGTTAACGCGCATTGATAGATCGTCTGCACGTATTTTTTGATGGATAGGATACGAGATAATTTTGGAGGATCAGTTTTCTGGTCATTGGTTGTTCTGCTGTTGAATCGATGGTTAGAATTTTGAGTCTGAGTCAGATCTTTAAAATCAATCATTTCAATGTTTTGTGTTTGAACCCAAATCTCGACTTATTTAGGGTTTGAAAGCATGGATCCGGAAGTTATCTATGATGATGGTTCATGCCGTAGCATTGGCTGCTTGTTTTTGAACAATTGCTTGGCCACTGAGCCTCTTTTGGACCAATTCCCATCTTTTGATGGAAATTGATAAAGATTTATCTTTGTAAGCTCAAGCATGTTCTTTTTTAGTGATACGCCCTGCTATGTAATAAAAGATAAACATTACACGTTTTTGGGTGAATATTTTTGCTATTTACAGTCCATATCGATAACAGGTTAGTTAATCATTAAAAAGCCGACTATGGCGAATTTAATGATCTGAACTAAATGACGTAATTACTCAGGATCATTTCGTCCGATCGATTTGTCAAATATTACCCATGTATATACTACATTCTAATCTAAATTTGCAGCGATGTTTGAAACCGGGTAACCGACACGTATCGACTGTAGATTCCAAGCATCGTCTTTTGATGACTTATGTAATCTTGTACGACGGTTCATATTTTACGAAACGTGTACCTGTTCAAATTGGAACCTCAATTTGTGTTTCTGAGGATATAGCGACTGCAACTTTTGGATTGTAAAAGAATCTTTCTTTGGTTATTCCTTGTCCTCTGGACAATTTGCTTGGAAGATGCCATTTTGTGCTAACTCACTATATTTTTAATAAACCATGCAAATTTGTCGCAAATTTTCCAAGGAAATAAGAATTCACTGATTGCCTATTAAATTGATCGTAGTAGTTTAGTTAGATTTTGAATTTTGAATTTTGAATTTTAATTCAATGCCCCCGCTTGGGGAGGACCTTGGATTTTGAGACCCCGCTAGGGGAGGAATTTGGGTTTAGTGCCCCCGCTCGGGGATGTCTTAATATTTTGTGCCCCCGCTCGGAGAGGTCTTATATTTTGTGCCCCCGATAGGGGATGTCTTATATTTTGTGCTCCCGCTAGGGTAGGTCTTGGGATTTAGTGCCCCCGCTCGGGGAGGCCTTTTTATTTTTTTCCCCCACTATGGGAGGTCTTAGGATTTAGTGCCCCCGCTCGGGGAGGTCTTATATTTTGTGCCCTCGCTATGGGAGGTCTTGGGATTTAGTGCCCCGCTCGGGGAAGCCTTTGGATTTAGTGCCCCACAAGGGGAAGTCTTATATTTTGTGCCCCCGCTAGGGGAGGTATTCGTGCTTCACTTGGGAAGCGTTTTTTTTGTTGTGGAGGGTTTTTCTTGATATATCATTTCAAGAGGCTAGCGCCAGTCCCTTTGTTCAACGCTTGACTTGGCAGGCTATCTTAAATTAGGAATTAGGGCCTTGGACTTCTCTCTCGGGAAAGTGCCCCTTCGATAAAAGTTACAACCCTCTTGTTTGTTTGTTGTGGCGCTTGCTCTCTATTTGAATTTTTGTGACTCTTTCCGTTCACTTTTCAAGGCGGTGCTTTTCTATTTTTTCATTTGCAGTATTTGACGCCCGAATTAGTGTTGTTGGGGTCTCCTTGCTTTGTTAGATTTAAAAGAAACAAGCGCTTGGCAGATGGCCTACAATATAAAATCGTCTTTAAGCAAATTTTGATTTGACAAAAATTTTTGCAAGTAGAAGATTTATTTAGGCAGATATGCTCTTAGTCGCAGTGCTAATGTTCAGTATAGTGCTTGTAAAATATTACAGACTGTTATATGAAGTTCAAATACAACATAATGTAAAACATGAAGTAAAGCATGAAATAAAGTTGGGGAAATGATGGTTGCTTATTATGAGCCGTTAAAGTTGGAGCACCACTACTGGTCATTAGTTTATGAATGGCCTTGCATTAACCCATGATGGAGGTTCGTACCTTGGACCGGATTGACCATTTGATATCTCTAGCCCCTGGGGTGTTGCAGAAGGATTTGTGGCTTTTGTTTTATTCATATATTGCTACAGTTTGTTCTTCCTAATCAACTCCTCGATTAAATTCTTCAAGTGCCGGCATTCATTAGTATCATGCCTAGATTGATTGTGAAGGCGCCAGAATTTTCCAGAATTAGCAACTCTCTTAATGATATCCAGCGATGGTGGTTCTGGATAATGTTCTACATCCTTGGTAGAGAGGTAGATATTTTCCAAAGTATTATTCAGAGGGGTGAATTTAGCGGGTGCAAAGAAGCAAGTCTTTTTGCCATCTCGATCATATTTCCCATCGTTTCCTCTCCTTTGACCTTTAGGATTCTTCTGATTGTATTGAGTAGCAGCATTTTTGGGAGCTTCAAGAAGTTGGTTAACATTGATAATCTGAAGAGGTATAGGATTATTGTCCACTCTCATATATTCCTCTGCTTTTTTATAGAATTTTTCAAGAGTGTTTGGTTCTTTCATTTTAATCCATCTAACAAATTCGCTCTTTTCATCTATGGCACCGATTAGAGACATGAGGTTTATGCGAGGCTCTGGATCCCTCAATTCGGACAAGGAAACATTGAATCGACTAAGAAGAGCTTCTATGGATTCCCTTGGATTCAGCTTCATTGCTGAATGTGTTATAGCATTCTTGGCTTTGGTAGCATACAGGTGGAACTCCTCCTTGAACTTTTAGGTCAAGTCAGAGAATCAGTCTACGGACTTAGGTGTTAGTTTCGTGAACCATAGTGATGTAGCACCTTCGAAGTATAGAGGAAAGTATAGGCATTTCATCTCGTCTGTTGCCTTTGTTGCGCTCATGTTCCACTCATACTTGAACAGAAGGTAGTTAGGATTAACAAGGCTGTTGTACGGAGGCAAAATTGGAGGAGTGAACTTCTTTGGACACTTTGTTTCTCAGATTCTCTTGGTAAACAGAGTCGTATCGGGAGAGAAATCCCATTCTCTTTCATCGCCATTGCGTGCTTGATTCTTCTTCATGATCTTTTCTAATATATCTGAGATAGGAAGTTAACCAAGCTAGAAGAAAGAAGAAGATGGAATCAGAAATAAGAGCAAGGAGAGGAAGTGGGAGTGCTGAATTATTTTCCATTACTGTGTTGGACTGTGTACCTTGGATCAAAGAATCCAAGCATCAAATTGTGCTCAATATAAGCACACGAAAGGGTTCCTAGACTCACATCTGAGTTGAAAGAAGAAAACAAGAAGAAAAGTAGAAACAAGAGAAGTTAAAGGTTCATATATGCACATTTTGAAATGCATATGCATAAACTAAGAAACAAAACATATTTTTACAAAATGTTTCTGGTAATAACTACTAGTGAAATAAGTTATGCACTGAGGATTGGCCTGGTAAATTACTCTTTCAAAATGTATAGTTTTTGCAGCAGTTTGCCTAAGGTAAAACATGGGGTTCAGTATAGTTCTCCACTGTAAAATACAATTACAGAAATATAACACCATTACCATAATAAGAAGTATTCACACTTTAATGCATGACTGCTGCGCCTTTACGAATTTATCAATCATCCGCGACTCCTCGCTCCTGCGGACATTCATTTATCTGAAACAGAAAGTAATTTCTATTTTAATATAAGCAACATGAAAGCAAGAAGAAGAATGACATGGGGGTAGAAGAAGCTAGGTATATGATTGGGCTTGGTCACTGTGGTCGGGATACATGAATCAAACAGCTCGTATGACATGGGGTTGTTAGCACTGGAAAGAATGGAGAGTCGGAGCAACAGTGGGTGATCGAAACTGTTTCCTGGAGCAATTGTAAGACGCATAGTGACAAGCCAGGAGGAAATGTAGAGAAGAAAGAAAGAGGTTGTGGGCCTGTGATAGGATAATGGAAAAATGGGTTTCTAGGAAATTAAAAAAATATTAAAAGGGAAGAAGGGGGACGTTTGGGCCAGAGGGAAACCCTAATAGGCTGTAGAGAAGTAAATAAAAAAATAATGAGGAAGGAAAGGAAAAGTGAAATAAAGAAATAATTAAAGTATAAAAGGAGAAGTAATTAAGATTATGGTAGTATAAATAAAAGGAAATGTTTTATAACTTAATGTTTTAAAAATTAATAACAATACAATTTACAAAAAAGGGATATTATTGTATTTGGAATAACAAATGGGATAGTAAAAAGAAGTCATCGATAATAGATATGAAGTCAAAAGTCATCTATGATGTATTAATCCAAGTAGTAATAAATTTAAGTAGGAATTTAATTATTCATTTTGAATAATTTAAATAACTAAAAGGAGATATTAATCAAATCAAACTCAAGGTCGAGAAAGTAGTTGTAGTCTAAGGTGTTCAAATCAATGATACGTCAGGATATGAGGAGATGGCTGATTATCAAAGATACGACATGATAGTGAACCCAATTAGTTAATTTAAAAATCAAATTATATATATATATAATTATGTAGTTATATATATTAGGAAAGAAAAATGAATCAAATAAAAAGATAATTTACAAAGTGCGACCAAGGTATAAAATGCATATAATTGTGGTATAAACAAGCTAACATTTTTGAAAGAAGTACCGTGTGTGAAGCACACGCTTTAGTTGTTCATTTATAATAGACCGTCAAATATCTAGATTTTTACCAATATAGAGAAATGCTATTCAAGGCTTATAAATTAGAGAGTATATAAAATGAATTATATGTAATCCAGTTCATTTTAAGCTGATAACTATTTCTTTAAAGAAACGTTTGAGATCAAATAAAATATTGAAGTCAGTTTCCTTAAGTATTGATTAACCGTAAAAGACATTGCGCTGATCATTTCGAAGATTCCGGAATTAATATTCCACTTTGATTTGATTTATACACCATTGAAGTAAATTGAAGACGGAGATATGCAAGGACTATTTTGTTTTACAGAATAGTGCCTTCGGTTTGTCTAGTCCTAGGACAACTTGTATGGTCGGGTGTCTTACAACGTATATCTATCAGATCTTACACATCAAAACTTTTTTGAAGTATATTATGTTGGTAGCGGAGGAATTCGTTTCTCTTAGCTTTATGCCCATAACGTGTTTCGAAAAATAAATTGTGTGTTCTGACAGAAATGACGATGTGTCATCAAAAGTAATTAAAGAAGTGATCTATCAAAAAGAACGAAATTGACCTCAAGCTTCACAACCGGAAAATGACAAAAATCGGGCAGACAGCATGGCTATGTGGGTCGCTCCCATTAGGGTGTATTGTCACCATCTAGAGAATATTCACTTTGTTACTTCTTTCGCTTCTGTATCCTCGAATAACGATTATGCGGGCCCAACCGTCGGTGACAATATATTCGATACACTCAAGAGAAATGAGTTGTTAGTCATGTGTGGGCCGGGTTGCAAGAGGTTCTTGTTGAACCCAGTGTATTCCTCTCTAGAGATACACTATCGAAAGGTGGTTCCGTACCTTGTCATAGTTGGAAATACATTATCCATAAGCGCCAAGCGGTTTTGTTTGTATACTATATAGTGGAATGTGAGATGCAAGCATTCTTCTAGATTCTAAATTATTTGTGGAAAAACCTTAGACGCTATGATAATATCTTATTTAAATTATACAAAATGTTTTGTTCTCATAAGGTAAAAATCCGTTCCGTACTTCCGGCGTGGTCTTATGAGATATGTTTTATTTCTTAACTTGTTTTGAATCTTTTATTTACACCAGTCCCCTGACTGACCCAGAGTTTATTTTTCTGTGTTTTCCCTAAACTCTTGGGTACTCATAACACTTGTTATGAGTAGACAAGTGAACCAGGTGTTTATTAAATTTTGGAATAACTGGATGAGATGGTTTCTACATGGTGGTCTATATTATACCTATGAAGTCTTCAAACTAGTCTATCAACAACCTCTATGTATAATTATGAAGTGTGCAGGTTATGATGGGCATATATCCATGTATCTGATGTACTGTACTATGATGTATTATGACTCTGATGTATAATATTATGTGATATTATATTTTATTTAAATTCCGCTATGAGAATCTGATGTTTTTCTTTAGTTCTATCTTTTATCTATTCTTATTCTTAAATAATGGCACGACTTATGAGGTGTTCGAAAGTCGGGTCATTACAGTTGGTATTAGAGCTTAGGTTACTGAATACATAGGCTTTGGGTGAGTATTGAGAGAGCGCATTTGTAATTTTATATTATTTTATATGTATATATATATATATAGGGGGATCAACTTGAGTTATATACAAAATAAGACGAATTAAGATTGGATTCAAACCAGATTTTGGAATTTAAAATCCTGGGTATTGGAAAAAAATATTTTTCTGGATAAATATAAAGTAATATAGTATTACATTGAAAAAATTGGATAAAACCATTTTTGAATGGATTTTAAAAGTGATAAAGCACTGAACTCACTTCAGTCACTGGAAAATGATTCTGATGATGACTACAGCATCATCAGTATTCATTTTCGAGTTTCTAAATGATGAATTGCTACCTTAAAAAATTTCTAATAGAAAGTTGTTTGAGAGAAAACAAGTGGTTTGAAAATTCAAATGTTTTGAATTTGAGACAATTATAAATATATGTATATATTTGTGCGATTTCTTAAGAATTGAAAATAAAACCCCAGGACTTTGAGTTCTAGAAATAAATTTTTATTTAATCAAGCTAAATAGAAGAAGTTCTGGAAGGTACTCCATCTTTTTAAATAAAAAGGAATTAAATTTATTCGGCTCAGTCTAAGAATTGGCTGAATAAAGTTGAATTAAATTAGAATAATATCTAATCGTATTAATGGAGTTAAAATTATAAATTGAATTATAATTTGATATTTCCAGACTTAATTGGATGTGAACAAGTTGATTTTGCTAAAATAAAACCATATTTCTAATGGATTTAAGAATTAATTAGTTAAGGGAGACTGTGAATGAAACTTAACATGGTTAAATGAATTAGCCTGATGAGCTAAATATGGATGCGAGTTTAAAAAGAGAATTTGATTCGAATCGATGAAGTAAATTAGATTTGGAATTTATTTTCCAAATAAAAAAGGATATTTTTAAGGTAATACCAAAAATTGGAACCTAACTATAAATTGGCTGAGTTGAATGATTTTCTGGGTATCGATCTGATGTTGATTTCGGTCTTCGGGGTTGATACTTAGAAGGTTATTCGCGTGCCGATTTATGGTCAAGACAGATGGATGTTGAGGGATAGTAACGCAGAGATGGAAATGTTTTCAAATGACATTGATAGGTATTTCTAGTTATAGAAATGACTGTGATTAATAATAAATTGATGACGTGTGTTATTTAATGGTATAAGTCTATAACTCTAATTATAACTAAAATCTACTCGTTAAGCTTTAATTTCGGGGACAAAATTCTTTAAGGGGGGTAGATTTTAATATCCTGGATTTTTATCGACTTTGTTAATCGATAAATTATTAACTTTGTCAATGAACGATTAAATTAGTTGAAGTTAATATTTGAGGAATATTTAAAACATGATCTTTTAAGCCTATGAATGTGCATGTGTATGTATATATATGTTATATATATTAGTTTGTTATAAAAATATTTATAGATGTGTATATATGTAAGAATGGAAAGTAAGCAATGTTGTTTACATTTTTATTTAGATTTTTAACTTGTATAGAAATCAATATTTATGTGTAGAATATTGTATTGCTTTATATAAGGAAACAATGGAGACAAATGAAGATTTTAAAACCTTTGGTACTTAAGCTATGTACATATATGTACCAATCATGTGTTATATCTGTGCCTATACACACATGAAATCAACTAGCATCTAAGCACTTGTTCCAAGTTACATAGTGACAACTCATGCTTGCATGTAAAAAAATAAAATAAAAAGATATAGATCTAGCTAAATTGATTGAAATCAAAGCACGACTGTATGAATTGTACTCATGCATATGCTACAAGCTATGAGTAACCATTTATAGCTAAGAAATCATAGTTGATACACTAGGAAATCTATTCACTTCTAATCACATATATACATGCAGCCTCAAACTATAAATACTTTAAACCAAAGAATGCTTTCCAATCAATGTTTGCACATGGTTTTAGTACACTGCACCTCACTTCTACATCAACCTGCATCCATGAAATCCAAAATCAGACTAAGTTAGTATAAAGAAAAGGCTACGTTTAAATTAGACAGAGTAGCTAGTTGCTTAGGAACTAAGCATTTGCTTTTAACAATCCTTGCATATGTTGTACATCTTCTAACCGTAGCCTTTCCATTCTGCACATCTAAGTTGTCTAGACAAAAAAAATCACTCAATCAAACTACTAGCCTTAGAAACCTGAAAGTGTTTTCTTTTTAAAAACTGATTCTCACATGTGCAAACTATTGTACATTGCTGGATGCCTTTCAACATCCAGAATAGCTTAGAATCTAGAGACAGCCATCACCATACAATAGCCAGTTTACACCACTTTTAAGCTATGACATGCATGTGATTAGTATAATTTATATGCACCAAGTGATGGCCATAACTTCCCTTTTTCATGTAGTAGGTTTATTCAGCTAGCAAATACTGATAAATCTTTTCAAATCAAAGAAATAGCTACCTCTGTTCTGTTATTTCAATTCCTATGATTTGAAACCATACACTATTTTAATAATATTATTTACCTATAAATATGTAACCATACACACACATTTTCACACACAAATTCACACTGAATACTCAGACCAAACTAAGCAAGGAAATCTGTAGAGATAGAACCTGGGCAGAGTATTAAAACAAGGAATAGAGAAAACATTTATTTGTGAGTAAACTTAGTTGTTAAATCTCTTTTAAATTCTTTACCATGGTTATATTGAGTGTTTGCTAGTGTTTAGTTTTGTATGCATCATCCATTTACACTACATACTGATCTGTGTTGACAATACAAATTAAGCCCCTGTATATATAAACAGAAACATAGAAAATACCCACTGATTTCTCTATTAAAATCATGACATGATCATATGTTAAACATTGATACTCATGTATATATGTTTTCACTAGTATATGTATCGGTTATACATATTTCAGAAACAAACATTTAGAACTAACCCTGTAACTTCTTGTGTTGATTAGCTGTTGTGTACTGATAAACATAAAACATGTCAAACATTTAAAATCAACTACCTATATTCTAGTGGGTTATAGATGTTGTTAACTGAGTGAGTGATGGTTGTCAAGGTCTAAGATATTTGTTAAAAATAATCTCATTTGTTAATAAATCATATGCATGGTATTATGTGACATATACAGTAAAAAGGGTTATCAACCAATAATTTCAACTAGTTTAATTTCAGATTTCATGTATAAAAATGTTTTCGTACTGCAAAAATATGAATTTAGGAAGTGAAACCAAGATTTTTAGTATTAAGAGTGAATAGATTTCTTGAGTTGATCAATAAACCAATCTAGGCAAGTTTCCGGCAGTCACGGCGACTAGAGGCCAAGGTGATGGTGTGGAAGGTGCTTCGGGAAGTGGTTATCTTAGGAAAAATTCCTCCAGGATTTTAATTTAGTATTCTGAGAGATAGTAATGGATATAGGTCCTTAGAGGCTGTTTTGAAGCCTTTGTTCATTGTCGAACTGCGCCGACGACATAAAGGGGTAGAAGACCAGACCTGGGGGTTTGGAAGGGAGTGACATAAGCTTCGCATGGCCAGAGTTAGTAGGAGTTCGATGAGAAATAAAGGCAAGGCGATAACAAATAGTAGAGGTGTTGTTTTTGTTGGACTTCGGCTAAATAGTAAAAACCCGATCAAGAGCATCGGAGATGGGAGTCGGTGAGTGATTGGACTCGGGGGACGATGAGTGACCTGCGGTAAGGGTCAAGGCAATACGGCAGTCAACGATATGACTGTGTATGTGCACACATGCACGGGTGTGTATACCGGTAAGGAAGGAGAGAAAAGAAGGGAATTAAGGCAAAAGAATAGGAGAAAGATAACAGCTGGCCGAAGTGTTTACAAGACAATGATGCAGGGCTCGACAAATGATCAGGGATCGGTATGAAGTTAACTAAGCTAGAAGAAAGAAGAAGACGGAATCAGAAATAGGAGCAAGGAGAGGAAGTGGGAGTGCTAAATTGTTTTCCATTACTGTGTCGGACCGGGTACCTTGGATAAAAGAATCGGAGCATCAAATTGTGCTCAATATAAGCACATGAAAGGGTTCGTGGACTCACATCTGAGTTGAAAGAAGAATGCAAGAAGAAAAGTAGAAATAATAGAAGTTAAAGGTTCATATATGCACATTTTGAAACCTGTATGCATAAACTAAGAAACAAAACATATTTTTACAAAATGTTTCTGGTAATAACTACTAGTGAAATAAGTTATGCGCTGAGGATTGGCCTGGTAATTTACTCTTTCAAAATATATAGTTTTTGCAGCAGTTTGCCTAAGGTAAAAGATGGGGTTCAGTATAGTTCTCCAATGTAAAATACAATTACAAAAATATAACACTATTACCATGATAAGAAGTATTCACAATTTAATGCATGACTGTTGCGCCTTTACAAATTTAATGGGATCGTAAAAAGAAATCGTCGATAATAAATATGAAGTCAAAAGTCATCTATGATGTATAAATACAAGTAGTAATAAATTTAAGTAGGAATTTAATTATTCATTTTGAATAACTTAAATAACTAAAAGGAGATATTAATCAAATCGAACTCAAGACCGAGAAAGTAGTTGTAGTCTGAGGTGTTAAAATCAACGATATGTCAGGATATGAGGAGATGGTTGATTATCAAAGATACGGCATGATAGTGAACCCAATTGTTTAATTTAAAAATCAAATCAAATAATATATATATATATAATTTATGTAATTATATATATTCGGAAAGAAAAATGAATCAAATAAAAAGATAATTTACAAAGTGTGTAACACCCCGCCTCCGCTAGGGTCACTCGCAAAGGAATGCACTAGCTTTAGAGGGGCATTATTGGTAAACATGCACAGAAATATCACAAGACAGAACATATAACATAGCGGAAGTAAAATCAAACTTTCATAAACATTAATAATTAAGGTCTAAAGCCTTTTACATCAGAGTACATCAAAACCTGTCTTGCAATAATAAAGAAGCATAAAGACTTTTTCATAAATTATTCGCCAAGTAAAAACATTAAAGTAGCCATAGCCAAGGAAAGTCCAAGCCATCCATGATGACCTTCAAGCAGAAGAAGTCCGAACTAAACAGCAGTATTTCCTCCCTGTAACCTGGGGGGGGGGGGGAAACGGAAGAAAAGAGGCGAAACAAAACGGGTCAGTCAAAAAGACTGAGTAAGCCCTATCTACTATTAGCATAAAAACTAGTAAAGTTAACTGACATGAGAAACTGAGATGAACATAAGCATGATAACAAGATAGATAAGCTAAATCAAAATAACAGGATGAACTACTGAACTCAGATAAACTAAGGTGTCATGATAAATTACGATGTCAAGATAAAACAAGGTATCACATCGTCAAGTTTCTATCAAGTATAATATCCCCAAGATATCTATCACATATAACGTCCCATGGTATCTATCCTGTACATCTGCTCTGCACCTACCGTACTAGTATCCCAACTGTATCATGTGTTATCCGTGAATGACCCTTACTCAAAAGTCGTATAATGGTCCATGTCAACCTAATATATCGCATATATAGGTTACTCAACTCGTATGTTTTATTCCATGAAAGTGTTCAGTCCCTTGCCGTAGACCATACGGGCTTTCCCATGAGGTTCTATACTACTTTAACATAGTTCTTGGATCCTTAAGATCGGTTTGGACTGTTACCCTAAACCTAGCTAGGGTCTTCCAGCATGAATTATCGTTTGTACAACTAGGACTTATGCTACCTAGGGCTACTAGGGATTACGCTTACCTATTGCACGTTTTCGTATCTCGGTTCTGGTTCAACCACCCAGGGCCACTGGGATTTACGCTAACCGTCAACCGCGCCCTTTTTCCCACGCATTCATCGTGAATCGTTTTCCATGACTGTATGCACATGTATCACATCGTGCCATCCGAGTCCTGTCACAGGGCAGACCAGGAAATACAGGACTCGGTCGGGAGCTTTCGATTTATCTGCCGATGCTGATGCTAAGGTCTGTTTTTCTATACGTGGCTATGGTCCCACACGACCCCTCCCTCAACTAGTGAAAGACAAGACAGGATAAATCCTGTATGAGAACACAACACTGGCCAACCCACATCCAAGCCTTACCGCAACCATAATTAGATAGCAATTATGGTCTATTGGGTGTTCTCTGCCTTTCCGTACGTACACGCTTGACCAAAGATGGTAGGTAGCCTGACGAAAATGCTATCTAGGGTACGACCGTGTATCGTCGACTATCCCCTATCCATCCCCGTCTTTAGGTTGCTCGTATAGCAACCAAGGCATACTCTTGGTTCTTCTAACGCAGACCTTAACCTCTCATGAGCCTAGTATGATCACCTGGCAGCTCACAGAGGGATCCCAAGAATATCCTCACGTTCCCCCGAAGCCGCTGCTTCGCTACCCAGTTCGCTGGAGCCTTTATCTAAATCAGATACTTGCTCCTACTCGTATACTTAAACGATGACCTACCGTATCAGGTTACTCATTTATCTATGAACTGGTCCAAATTTCCTTGACTAAGAATCATTACTTAGTTATTCTTCAACTAAGGTTTACCACTTAGCTTTATTCCCGTTATCCTTGTTAACTACGGTTACCCACCTAATCCTCCGAATTAGGGTTTATATAACAGATTAAGTGTCACTTAAGTTCATGACTTAATCCCGTCTACAAATCATATCAAAATTGGCTAAGTATCCAAGTTCAAGACTTAACCCGTCTACAAATCATGTCAAAATTGGCTAAGTATCCAAGTTCAAGACTTAACCCTACAAACCATGCTCAAGTTGGTTAAGTATATATTAACTTGACCCTATCAAATTACTTAGTCAAACCGGTCAAGTGTATTCAAGTGATTCATGACTTAGCCTTATCATGTTTTCACGTTATATTGGTTAAGTATGGGTTAACTTAACCTCAATAAATTCACGAGTTAGATTGGTTAAGTATAGATCACTTAACCACATCAAATTAACGAGTTAATTGGTTAAGTTTAGGTCACTTAACCACATCAAATTAACGGGTTAGATTGGTTAAGTATAGGTCACTTAACCACATCAAATTAACGAGTTAGATTAGTTAAGTGTTTAACTTAACCCCATTAAACTACCAAGTGGGATTAATTAAGTCTAGGCTAACTTAGCCCCATCCGATTATCATGTTTAGACCAGTTGAGTCTAATCTTAACCCCATCCATTAACTGTATCTTTCGGTTAAGTGTCATTAAGAAAACTTACTTAACCTTACCAAATTATCGTGTTGGATTGATTAAGTGTTGGTTAACTTAACCCCGTCCACTAGTCGTATAAAAATGGTTAAGTGTCATTAGGAAAATCAAGTTACTTAACCTACCCAACCTTTTCATGTTTTGTTAAGTATCATTAGCCTAATCAATTTACTTAACCCCTTTGTCCATGTCATATTTGGTTAAGAGTCATTAATCAAATTAACTTAACCCTATCATGTGGCATTAATTACTTAATGCACCCCAACCTCTCACATTAGACTTTGTTGTGGTTACTAGTTAAGCCGGTCGGTTCCGGGTAGCTTTACACCACAACTTGGTCTAACCTCGGGTTCAAGCACAACATGACCAACTTCTCACATTGGGTCTTATTGTTTGCAACTACTAGTTAGGCCGGTCGGTTCCGGGTAGTTTTACGTTGCAAACTCAACCCAACCTGGAGTTGGCCACACTTATATTATCTAAGTGTCATGTTCATCATGTTTCCAAAACATGTTACAAGTTTTTCAAGCATTTGGGTAGACCTAACTGAATAGGTAAATTCCCAAAGGGTAGACCTAACTTAATAGGTAAATTCCCAAGCTTGTGTTTTTATGCATACTTACATGTCAACTTCCATGTTATATTTCAAGTCATGTTTTCAAGTATAAACACATGTCATATTTAACGTTACACGTTGTCATGTTTATACCCATTTACCCACATCATGTTCATGCCATTATGTTTTCCCATAATGTGACCCCAACGCTTTTAAACTCGCATATACGTTCGCAACAACGTAATGGATTAAAAGAAGAGACTTGACAAAGGCATGACAAAAATGGATATTAAGCCACAAGTTAATCATGGTGGAAAATGAGGCACAAATGTGTTCATTAGCTTGCATGTTACATTCTTAAGCCTCAAAAACATGCATAAACCCAAACTTGGCACATAAACGAATCATGGTGACAAAAGACATGGAATGATGACTAGTAACTCGCATATATCATCATATAAGGGTTATGACTTCATATGCAAGTTGACATAAAGATTATGAAGGTTCTCATGTTGCATAATGCAACATTTCAACATAAAGGTTGTAGCTTTTAGCTCATGAGATCAAGATAATGACTTCATAAACTTGCATGACATGATAGCATGTATCATTCTCAATGATCAAACCCAAACTTGCAACATGAACATTTAACTTCATAGTTAATATCTAAGAGTAGGGAAAGGGCTTACATTCCTATGAAGGCACAAATCGATTAGATGAAAGATTGAGACAAAGCCTATGCATGTCATCATCCTAAAACCAAAAAATGAAAGCTCCAAATCAATCAAAACCCCATCTTTATGAACAAAGATCAAAGCTTTCGCCTTGAAATCAACTTGAGAGGCTCTCATACTAACATAGAAACTCTCTAACACTCTCATGATCATGAAACCTCTCATAGAAATGAAGTGGAGGCTAGGATTTTGAGTGGAGGCCATGAGAGGAGCAATTTTGCCATAGTTTAGTTGCATGAATGAATAATGAGGATTTAGGATAGGTTAGGGTCTTATTTATAGATTAGGCAAGTGTTTTAGGCCATAGGATTAAACCTAGATTCAATCCAAGCCATCAAAGCATGTCTTGGGGAAGAAGTCAAGTGTAGGAACCATCTAGGGCCTTTAGATTAAAGATGAACCATGAGAACCATCCAAATGCAAAATCTGCATTTGAGCGAATCGGCCCACGGGTTGACAGCCAAACACCATGGATTAACCCCTAGTCGACCCAGCGGGCTCGGGTCGACCTCAAAAATCGGCCGGTTCGGTTATTCCCCTCTCCCAATTCGCTGTTTTGAACATTTTTGCATATTTATTTAATTTTCAATTATATATATATATATATATATATATATATATATCAATATATATATATTTCTCTGTGCAACCCATTTCACTTAATTAAGTATACTTTAATTTGGGAATTTTTCGTGAAACTTCGCGAGACCATATCTTGGTCATACGGACTCCGATTTTCGAAAACTCGGACTCTATTTCGCGTATTTTTCCGAGACGAACGCAATGGCATAGCCCGTTTCCCTTGATTCAGATTTTACAGTTTAATTCTTCCTCCATTTATGTTATAACAGGTTATTGAAAATACGGGTTGTTACATTCTCCCCACCTTTTAGGATTTCGTCCCCGAAATCTCCAAGTTAGGAAGAACATATCCTACCATCCATCATCCATCTACTCAAATCATCATCCACAAGCAACCATTGTCCTTAGATGATTTCTAATGCTGTATGAATTTATGCAAAACGTGTGTGTACATGTTCCTTAGCTAATGCTAATGATCAGGCCTGAATAATCTTTCTAATGCAAAATATGTATAGTGCCATGAATCCAACATGTATGCAAATAGTCCTAGCCATATAGATACTATATGCGTGCACAATCATTCATTCATATGCGACAACCGCATGATAATACATTTGATTTCATCCATAAACAAGTATAAATACTCGTGCATATGCAATATGAAATGTGACCGAGTCGAGCTAGTATCTAATGTGTATTCGCGCATCCACGAGCAACCACTTGCAACCATATCAATCATAACATGTTTCAAATACATGTTTACATCCATAGGGTTCTACCTAGGATTCCCTGAAACAGGGTCAAGAAGATAAACAGGACAAACTCCTTACGGGGTTTGTAACAGAAAATAGGACCGAGAGGATATCCACAAAAGATAGCCTACAAGTAAGCTCTACAGAAAACAGGGATCAAGGATATACTCCCAAAAAGAGATATCATGCGCGTATCTAGTCTTTGACCATCAAAGTCGTCTTTTAACTTCGCGATTTTGTAGCTTCTTATTCCTGTTTCCATAACATGAGCTGGAACTCATTTCTTCGTCGCCTCTCGTTCCACTTGCACTTATCCTTTTCCTAGAATACTTGATGCAAATATGACTGCGTACTCATGATCTCATGCAAGCTTTCCAAAATTCACTAGTGAATCTCGGACCTCGTACCACAGGGTATTTCTCGTAGAAGAACTTCCTCTTGAAAGTAAACAGATGCCAACCAGGTTATCAAGCGCACTTACTAGGGTGATCTCTATAACCCATGCATAAATGAAGTAAACCATCCGTCTTATCGGCGAACACCACTCGATCGGGCTTCAAATTTCCAATAAAGGCATCAAGGGATTCTAAGTAACTAGTCATGACAGAACCTCAAAAAGGTTACACGATACTTCGAGGGTATTACCAAGGCTAGTCAAATGGTCTAACTACCCTCTTATCAAAAACCGAGAGTGGCACCCCCTACTGGATAACCACTTCATCCCTAGAATCCATCCATAGCTTATAAACATAAGCATTATTTCCAAACTCAACACTTGGCATAGACATTCCCAAATCCAAACAAGTCATGTATAAATGGACTGATTCTCCAATAGGACTTTGAGACAAAAATGGGATTCTCTATTACGCTAGTACTTAAGGTGCAGAGACTCAACTATCGAAGCAGACTTAAATGATACGAACAACGAAGTCCTAACGGGATGATAGAGAAGAAAAGCTAAACCTTTAACAAGATCGTTACCCTCCTTCCGAGGTACTCTAGAAATGAGAGCATACTACTGCCCTCCCGATGATCTTGTCCTTGTCCCATAATACTTAACTATCCACCCCGTTTTACCATGCCAAAGGTACTCTCTCGTCATGGGTTTCGTTGTTCATCTTTCTCCCTCCTTTGAGGACTAAGCCATACCAACAAGTTGCTCATCCTTAAGCCCGTATCCTTTATCCTCTTTCTCACTATCCTTCCTTATAACGCGGCCACTGGTCTCCCGAGAACCACCTCCATCGCATGGAAAGCACTTTCGTAGATAGAAAAGACTAGTCGCAGTTAAAACCACTGTGACTACAGATGGAGGAAAGAAAGGAAAAGAGATTCAATTAAGGAAACGAGGATAGTGCTAATGGCCTTTGGGGAATAGCCTTTTTCTTTTAAAAGAAAATTTTCTTGAAAAATGCTTCTTTGTAAACGATTTTCAAATAGTTTTCAGAAGGTCTTTAAAAACTTTTGCCCAGTCTGGTAACCTTCTGCTCTGATACCAAATGTAACACCCCGCCTCCGCTAGGGTCACTCGCAAAGGAATGCACTAACTTTAGAGGGGCATTATTGGTAAACATGCACAGAAATATCACAAGACAGAACATATAACATAGCGGAAGTAAAATCAAACTTTCATAAACATTAATAATTAAGGTCTAAAGCCTTTTACATCAGAGTACATCAAAACCTGTCTTGCAATAATAAAGAAGCATAAAGACTTTTTCATAAATTATTCCCCAAGTAAAAACAGTAAAGTAGCCATAGCCAAGGAAAGTCCAAGCCATCCATGATGACCTTCAAGCAGAAGAAGTCCGAACTAAACAGCAGTATTTCCTCCCTGTAACCTGGGGGGGGAACGGAAGAAAAGAGGCGAAACAAAACGGGTCAGTCAAAAAGACTGAGTAAGCCCTATCTACTATTAGCATAAAAACTAGTAAAGTTAACTGACATGAGAAACTGAGATGAACATAAGCATGATAACAAGATAGATAAGCTAAATCAAAATAACAGGATGAACTACTGAACTCAGATAAACTAAGGTGTCATGATAAATTACGATGTCAAGATAAAACAAGGTATCACATCGTCAGGTTTCTATCAAGTATAATATCCCCAAGATATCTATCACCTATAACGTCCCATGGTATCTATCCTGTACATCTTCTCTGCACCTACCGTACTAGTATCCCAACTGTATCATGTGTTATCCGTGAATGACCCTTACTCAAAAGTCGTATAATGGTCCATGTCAACCTAATATATCGCATATATAGGTTACTCAACTCGTATGTTTTATTCCATGAAAGTGTTCAGTCCCTTGCCGTAGACCATACGGGCTTTCCCATGAGGTTCTATACTACTTTAACATAGTTCCAGGATCCTTAAGATCGATTTGGACTGTTACCCTAAACCTAGCTAGGGTCTTCCAGCATGAATTATCGTTTGTACAACTAGGACTTATGCTACCTAGGGCTACTAGGGATTACGCTTACCTATTGCACATTTTCGTATCTCGGTTCTGGTTCAACCACCCAGGGCCACTGGGATTTACGCTAACCGTCAACCGCGCCCTTTTTCCCACGCATTCATCGTGAATCGTTTTCCATGACTGTATGCACATGTATCACATCGTGCCATCCGAGTCCTGTCACAGGGCAGACCAGGAAATACAGGACTCGGTCGAGAGCTTTCGATTTATCTGTCGATGCAGATGCTAAGGTCTGTTTTTTTATACGTGGCTATGGTCCCACGCGACCCCTCCCCCAACTAGTGAAAGACAAGACAGGATAAATCCTGTATGAGAACACAACACTGGCCAACCCACATCCAAGCCTTACCGCAACCATAATTAGATAGCAATTATGGTCTATTGGGTGTTCTCTGCCTTTCCGTACGTACACGCTTGACCAAAGATGGTAGGTAGCATGACGAAAATGCTATCTAGGGTACGACCGTGTATCGTCGACTATCCCCTATCCATCCCCGTCTTTAGGTTGCTCGTATAGCAACCAAGGCATACTCTTGGTTCTTCTAACGCAGACCTTAACCTCTCATGAGCCTAGTATGATCACCTGGCAGCTCACAGAGGGATCCCAAGAATATCCCCACGTTCCCCCAAAGCCGCTGCTTCGCTACCCAGTTCGCTGGAGCCTTTATCTAAATCAGATACTTGCTCCTACTCGTATACTTAAACGATGACCTACCGTATCAGGTTACTCATTTATCTATGAACTGGTCCAAATTTCCTTGACTAAGAATCATTACTTAGTTATTCTTCAACTAAGGTTTACCACTTAGCCTTATTCCCGTTATCCTTGTTAACTACGGTTACCCACCTAATCCTCCGAATTAGGGTTTATATAACAGATTAAGTGTCACTTAAGTTCATGACTTAATCCCGTCTACAAATCATATCAAAATTGGATAAGTATCCAAGTTCAAGACTTAACCCGTCTACAAATCATGTCAAAATTGGCTAAGTATCCAAGTTCAAGACTTAACCCTACAAACCATGCTCAAGTTGGTTAAGTATATATTAACTTGACCCTATCAAATTACTTAGTCAAACCGGTCAAGTGTATTCAAGCGATTCATGACTTAGCCTTATCATGTTTTCACGTTATATTGGTTAAGTATGGGTTAACTTAACCTCAATAAATTCACGAGTTAGATTGGTTAAGTATAGATCACTTAACCACATCAAATTAACGAGTTAGATTGGTTAAGTTTAGGTCACTTAACCACATCAAATTAACGGGTTAGATTGGTTAAGTATAGGTCACTTAACCACATCAAATTAACGAGTTAGATTAGTTAAGTGTTTAACTTAACCCCATTAAACTACCAAGTGGGATTAATTAAGTCTAGGCTAACTTAGCCCCATCCGATTATCATGTTTAGACTAGTTGAGTCTAATCTTAACCCCATCCATTAACTGTATCTTTCGGTTAAGTGTCATTAAGAAAACTTACTTAACCTTACCAAATTATCGTGTTGGATTGATTAAGTGTTGGTTAACTTAACCCCGTCCACTAGTCGTATAAAAATGGTTAAGTGTCATTAGGAAAATCAAGTTACTTAACCTACCCAACCTTGTCATGTTTTGTTAAGTATCATTAGCCTAATCAATTTACTTAACCCCTTTGTCCATGTCATATTTGGTTAAGAGTCATTAATCAAATTAACTTAACCCTATCATGTGGCATTAATTACTTAATGCACCCCAACCTCTCACATTAGACTTTGTTGTGGTTACTAGTTAAGCCGGTCGGTTCCGGGTAGCTTTACACCACAACTTGGTCTAACCTCGGTTTCAAGCACAACATGACCAACTTCTCACATTGGGTCTTATTGTTTGCAACTACTAGTTAGGCCGGTCGGTTCCGGGTAGTTTTACGTTGCAAACTCAACCCAACCTCGAGTTGGCCACACTTATATTATCTAAGTGTCATGTTCGTCATGTTTCCAAAACATGTTACAAGTTTTTCAAGCATTTGGGTAGACCTAACTTAATAGGTAAATTCCCAAAGGGTAGACCTGACTTAATAGGTAAATTCCCAAGCTTGTGTTTTTATGCATACTTACATGTCAACTTCCATGTTATATTTCAAGTCATGTTTTCAAGTATAAACACATGTCATATTTAACGTTACACGTTGTCATGTTTATACCCATTTACCCACATCATGTTCATGTCATTATGTTTTCCCATAATGTGACCCCAACGCTTTTAAACTCGCATATACGTTCGCAACAATGTAATGGATTAAAAGAAGAGACTTGACAAAGGCATGACAAAAATGGATATTAAGCCACAAGTTAATCATGGTGGCAAATGAGGCACAAATGTGTTCATTAGCTTGCATGTTACATTCTTAAGCCTCAAAAACATGCATAAACCCAAACTTGGCACATAAACGAATCATGGTGACAAAAGACATGGAATGATGACTAGTAACTCGCATATATCATCATATAAGGGTTATGACTTCATATGCAAGTTGACATAAAGATTATGAAGGTTCTCATGTTGCATAATGCAACATTTCAACATAAAGGTTGTAGCTTTTAGCTCATGAGATCAAGATAATGACTTCATAAACTTGCATGACATGATAGCATGTATCATTCTCAATGATCAAACCCAAACTTGCAACATGAACATTTAACTTCATAGTTAATATCTAAGAGTAGGGAAAGGGCTTACATTGCTATGAAGGCACAAATCGATTAGATGAAAGATTGAGACAAAGCCTATGCATGTCATCATCCTAAAACCCAAAAATGAAAGCTCCAAATCAATCAAAACCCCATCTTTATGAACAAAGATTAAAGCTTTAGCCTTGAAATCAACTTGAGAGGCTCTCATACTAACATAGAAACTCTCTAACACTCTCATGATCATGAAACCTCTCATAGAAATGAAGTGGAGGCTAGGATTTTGATTGGAGGCCATGAGAGGAGCAATTTTGCCATAGTTTAGTTGCATGAATGAATAATGAGGATTTAGGATAGGTTAGGGTCTTATTTATAGATTAGGCAAGTGTTTTAGGCCATAGGATTAAACCTAGATTCAATCCCAGCCATCAAAGCATGTCTTGGGGAAGAAGTCAAGTGTAGGAACCATCTAGGGCCTTTAGATTAAAAACCATGAGAACCATCCAAATGCAAAATCTGCATTTGAGCGAATCGGCCCACGGGTTGACAGCCAAACACCCTGGATTAACCCCTAGTCGACCCAGCGGGCTCGGGTCGACCTCAAAAATCGGCCGGTTCGGTTATTCCCCTCTCCCAATTCGCTGTTTTGAAATTTTTTGCATATTTATTTATTTAATTTTCAATTATATATATATATATATCAATATATATATATTTCTCTGCGCAACCCATTTCACTTAATTAAGTATACTTTAATTTGGGAATTTTTCGTGAAACTTCGCGAGGCCATATCTTGGTCATACGGACTCCGATTTTCGAAAACTCGGACTCTATTTCGCGTATTTTTCCGAGACGAACGCAATGGCATAGCCCGTTTCCCTTGATTCAGATTTTACAGTTTAATTCTTCCTCCATTTATGTTATAACAGGTTATTGAAAATACGGGTTGTTACAAAGTGCGACCAAGGTATAAAATGCATATAATTGTTGTATAAACAAGCTAACATTTTTGAAAGTAGTACCATGTGCAAAGCACACGCTTTAGTTGTTTATTATAATAAACCGTCAAATATCTAGATTTTTACCAATACAGAGAAATGCTATTCGAGGCTTATACATTAGAGAGTATATAAAATGAATTATACGTCGTCCAGTTCATTTTAAGCTAATAACTATTTCTTTAAAGAAATGTTTGAGATCAAATAAAATATTGAAGTCAGTTCCTTTAGTATTGACTAACCGTAAAAGACATTGCGCTAATCATTTCGAAGAGTCCGGAATTAATATTCCACTTCGATTTGATTTATACACCGCGTGTTAGAAGTTATTGAAGTAAATTGAAGACAAAGATATGCAAGGGCTATTTTGTTTTACAGATTAGTGCCTTCGGTTCGTCAAGTCCTAGGACAACTTATAAGGTCTGGTGTCTGACAACGTATATCTATCAGATCTTACACATCGACTTTTCTGAAGTATATTATGTTGGTGGCGGAGGAATTCGTTTCTTTTAACTTTATGCCCGTAACGTATTTGGGAAAATAAATTGTATGTTCTGACAGATATGATGGTGTGGCATCCACAGTAATTAAATAAGTGATCTGTCAAAAAGAACGAAATTGACCTCAAGCTTCACAACCGGAAAATGACAAAAATCGGGCAGGAAGCATGGCTATGTGGGTCGCTCCCATTATGGTGTATTGTCACCAAATAGAGAATATTCACTTTCTTACTTCTTTCGCTTCAGTATCTTTGGATAACGGTTATGTGGGCCCAACCGTAGGTGACAATATATTCGAAACACTCAGGAGAAATGAGTGGTCGGTCATGTGTGCGCTGGGTTGCAAGATGTTCTTGTTGAACCCAGTGTATTCCTCTCTAGAGATATACTATCGGAAGGTGGTTCCATACCTTGTCATAGTTGGAAATCCATTATCTCTAAGCGCCAAGCGGTTTTGTTTGTATACTATAAAGTGGAATGTGAGATGCAAGCATTCTTCTAGATTCTAAATTATTTGTGGAAAAACCCTAGACACTATGATAATATCTGATTTAAAGTATACAAAATGTTTTGTTCTCATAAGGTACAAATCCGTTCCGTACTTACGGTGTGGTCTTATGAGATATGTTTTATTTCTTAACTTGTTTTAAATCGTTTACTCACACAATTCCCCTGACTGACCCAGAGTTTATTTTTCCGTATTTTCCATAAACTATTGGGTACTCATAACACTTGTTATGAGTAGACAAGTGAACCAGGTGTTGAATAACTTTTGGAATAACTGGATGGGATGGTTTCTACAAGGTGGTCTATATTATACCTATGAAGTCTTCAAGCTAGTCTATCAACAACCTCTATGTATAATTATGAAGTGTGCAGGTTATGATGGGCATATATCCATACATCTGATGTACTGTACTGTGATGTGTTATGACTCTGATGTATAATATTTTGTGATATTATATTTTGTTCAAATTCCGTTGTGTGATTCTTATGGTTTTCTTCAATTCTATCTTTTATATATTCTTATTCTTAAATAATGGCATGACTTCCGAGGTGTTAGAAAGTCGGGTCGTTACAGTTGCAGTTTTTTCACCGAGTTATACTTGAAGTCTTTCCATGCATTTACTGAGTTGTTGCAGTTGTCTTCAATGATCGTGTGTTTTTCCCATACTGTGACCGACCCGTGCAGTATTTTACTACTGATCATGCAATAGCATAAGGTGCCGACCCATCGACATCTAAATGTACCGATCCATTGTAGTTTGACTATGTTGTATAATTATGGAAAGTAGCGTCCACGTGTCCCCATTATTTGCTTTAGTATGAAATGTACGGTCCTAAACATTATAGCCATTGTAATGAAATAATAACATCCATTCATGTTAAATCACGTAGCCTTGCATGGAACCGTTTTGTGCAATACTAATAAAAGTATGGTCCATGTATTTTTGCCACCATATCAGTTCTACATGCATGCACAAGCTATTTGGTTTGCTATATCACATACTAAATGGTTTAAGTCCAGGCTAGCTTTAAATACCAATCATGCAACATCAACATGTTGGCTTCACGCTCTCTTTTTTTTAAGTAGCCCTCGTGTTCTTTATGCATGCTTCGTGTACACCTTGTTTAATTTTGCCGTTGTCTTCCAGCCTCAAGAAGCCTGCCAACCTATGAACTGAGAACGAAGTTAATAAACATGGCGTCTAGAAGGATCGACTAATACGCTGTACATGTGTACGTTGTCATCCATTGTACTATTTTGCAATGCATGGAACATATGCTTTTTATTGTGTTGCATGACTTTTGCACGTCCATTTGTCACGTATGTAAATTAGCGTGCCACACATTGTATCAAACTCTTTTGTTCATTTCATACTGACACCTTTGTATGTTGTGATTCACTCTCTTAATACATAGAAAGATTAATGCAACATCTTACCAGCAGACCCATGGATTTGAACTTTTGATGTTGATCCATCCAATTATTGCAACCAACCCGTGTTATCAATAATAGTGTTGATCCATAGTTTACAACATGATCGACCTATCCATCATTTACAACTTGACCGACTAATCCATCGTTTTGTGAATATAAATGATCTACCACTCATGCATGTTATAAAACATGATTTTTAGACCATGCTTTTGGCCTTGAAATTTATAATTTTGCGTGTGAAAAATATAAACTTTGAAATGATTGCCACAACCGGTGTTAACGCATATTGATAGATCGTCTATACTTATTTATTGATGGATAGGATACATGTTAATTTTAGAGGATCAATTTTCTGGTCATTGGTGTTTCTACTGTTGAATCGGTGGTTAGACTTTTGAGTTTGAGCCGAATCTTTAAAATCGATCATTTCAATGTTTTGTGGTTGAACCCAAATCTTGACTTTGTCGATTTAGGATTTGAAAGCATGGGTTCAGAAGTTATCTCTGATGTTGGTTCACGCCATAGCATTGGCTGCTAGTTTTTGAACACTTGCTTGGCCACTGAGTCTCTTTTGAACCAATGCTCATCTTTTGAAGGCAATTGATAATGATTTGTCTTTGTAAGCTCAAGCATGTTCTTTTTTAGTGTTACGCCCTGCTCTGTGATAACAGAAAAACATTGCACGTTTTTGCATAATTTTTTTTGCTATTGACTGTCCATGTCGATAATAGGTTAGTTAATCATTAAAAAATTGACAATGGCGAAATTTATGAATTGAACTGAATGACATAATTACATAGGATCGTTTCTTCTGATCGATTTGTTGAATACTAACCGTGTAGATACTACATTCTAATCTGAATTCGCGGTGATGTTTGAAACCGACTAACCAGCACATACCGACAGTTGATTCCAAGCATCGTCTTTTAATGAATTATGTAATCTTGTACGATGGTTCATATTTTACGAAACGTGTACCTGTTCATATTGGAACCTCGATTTGTGTTTCTAAGGCTTGAGCGACTGCAGCTTTCGGATTGTAAACAAATTAGTCTTTGGTAATTTCTTGTCCTCTGGACACTACCAGGAAGATGCCATTCTGCGCTAACTCATTATGTTTTTAATCAAGCGTGCATTTATTTTGGAATTTCCAAATTTGTCGCAAATTTT